>BLIW01000001.1:2502500-3127500 GCA_016586305.1 Ophiorrhiza pumila | reverse complement strand
TGTGTCATGATCATTCAATGTTTATCACCCGCAGTTTACCTCTAACTTTTTGCCAAGAGAGGTAATTGTAGGATCAGTTGCCACCATTGCCGGTTCACAAAGCTTTATGGCCTTGTGTAAGTCTTTTAAATGACCTCACTTTGGCTGTCTTACAAGACCTGCAATAAGCAACATTTTCAAATTCACATATTGAATGTAAAAACTTGAGTTAAGAACAGAACCATTCAGCACTACTAAAATCGATTGTTTTGTTCCTAGAGGCTAGACTTTATGTATATGATGAGGTAAACTTGTTTTCTTTTCCTCAGAGCAGTTGCTGTTGGCCAAAAGTCCTTCAAGGCACTCAATGTCATACTATGCAATGTACACCGACTTTCTCGAATTGCCTTTAAATACACTATTACTAAGCTAATGGCGCCAACAAGCAGAATGCTGGATCTTTAACAGATAGAAGCAGCATACCAAATTCATCTAATGGAGCATCATAATCATAACTTGTTGCAATGAATGGTCCACCACTTGTCCGGCCAAAGTTAGTTCCACCATGATACTGTCCAAGATTCAGAAATACGATTAAATTCATATCATGATCATGTTGCTGTAAATGGAAGATCAAATCAAAACCATTTATAATAAGCATAATGGTAACATGTTACCATATAATAATTCTGGAAGGTTCCACCTCGCTGGAAAAACCGTGCCACAGCAAAAGCAATATCTTCCACCGGTCTGACAGACGTAGCACCTCCAAATGACAGAAACCTGAAGAAATTGGACAGGAATTTGTAAGTCAAGATCAGCATGCAATTAAACTAACAAATTCATGTCAAGGAAAAGAGAGATGCTGCACCATCCAGTCCAATTCTCAGTCCACATTTTTGGCTTGTCAGAATTTGGAGTAAATTGATCGCAGTAGAATCCATTGCACGTATTAATCTGCAATTACTCAGAAAAATCCCAAAAATCAAATTACAAGTACAAAACTTCCATGTGAAAAAACTCCATTTCATATAGGGTCGTTTCAGCATTGATATATCAATTTATATGCTTCCAATTGAACAAACAGCAGAAGAAAATGGAACAACGGTGCTCACAATAGGATCGGGAGCATCCTGTTGCTGGCACATAATCCAGGGTACCCGTGTATCCAAAGATGTTGCCATCCTTGCAGCCCATCTAACTAGAGTTTGCCACTGGGGCCGTGTGCTGATTCAATACCACCATTGCCATATTCATTTTCAATCTGGATATTTTCAGCTCTTCAGTCCACCAAAATTCTTTGCTCAATCCAAGTAGATGAAATGACATTATACGAAACAAAAAGGTAAAAACAATCAAAGAATGCTAACCTGAGAAAATATTATGGGTCCACCTTGGGATGCAAATAGAGAATTCGATTTCATGAGGTCCACAATCTTGGATGTGAATCGCTGCATTTCCACCTGTTTTAAACACAAATCATCCTTAATCACAACATTAAAAACATCAAAATTTTTCATGCAACTACAATGACTTTTCAATGAGTAAAAGTAAAGACACACCTTAAAGGGCTGATTGTCTTTTCGGAACTGAATTCCAGGGATGTAGTGTAACCAAAGAGGAAATCCCAAGATAGGATATAAAAACAAGCTTAGATTACACTTGTTTATTTCCATCATTCATACGAATACAAGTGAATATTCAGGAACCTGAACAGTAGTAAAAAGAGAATCTTTTAACTTACCCATAATTCCATTCAGCACAAACATAAGGACCGATTCTTAAGACAACATAGAGACCAGCTTTCTTCATCTACTTAATAAAGGTAACCAAATCTTTCCTTCCTGAAAAATCATACTGCAAGAAAAGTTTTCTTCATAAGTCAGCATTCTCTTTTTTAATTGTTTCCAGAATTTGCAATTTCTTTGATTACATTCTAACTTCGACTGTAGAGGAATAATGCATTAACTGTTTGAAGTTTCCTTTCCTGCTCGTTTTAATCTGTTTTTTCATACTAACTTCACTATTAAGTAACCAAAACGGAGACAATAATTGAGGCCTAAGAATAATAATAAGAAAAGGGAAGATTAAAAAAAAACACGCACACACACAGAGAAAGAGTCACACACCTGGCCACGAACCGTTTCGTGCATATTCCAGAAGACGTAAGTCTCAATAGCATCCAAACCTCCATCCTTGGACTTCTGAATAAGGTCTGGCCACATCTACACACCCACAAATTTCAAACACAGCAGAGGAAATATTAACGTACGTATGCTAAAGATGTAAACTTTTTGGGTGAGTTTGTAATGTACGGAGAGACTGACTTGCGGGGTGCTGCGAGGATAATGAATGCCGCCAGAGATTAGAAGTCTGCGTTTCCCGTCGATGACGATTGCGCGGTGATCATAGGTAACATTGGAGCAAAACGACACCGCGGCAGCAGAAAGGAACACAACAATGAACAGAATTAACAACATCGCTATCCTTCCTCTCATTATTTAGCTTATTCCTTAATTGTATCAATTAATGCTAGCTAGCACTGCTAGTATTTTTGCTGACAAAGTTCCAAAATAAAGCTTTAATGCTAGAAACTTTCAATTTTAGGATTGGTTAAGGCGGGTTTTCATTGCTTGCCGTGCTTATCCATTTTGTGAAGCTGAAGAGAATAACGGAAATATAAAATGTTCAAGAAGGGAAAGGAAACAGCAGACTGAAGATAGCTACGACGGGAAGTTATACGACACGCCTGCTCTCCTCTCTTTCTTTCTTTTTTTAACGATTTTTGGTTGCTCCTTTTATCCCCGTCCCCATTACAGACGGGATCGTTGTCCTTTCCTTGTTTATGGATTACTTTGACTAGGTGTGTCAGTATTGCTGTATTGGACCATTCTTTCTGCTACCTGCAGACATTTGTCTGGATGTGTTATAACGAGTAATGAATTAATGGCGGTGTACTCAACTGAGCTAGGTTAAGAAGAGCAGTGTTTCTTGATTGATTTTCTGGTGTGAAGCAGTATTGAATTAACCGCGTAAATGCAGTTGAGAGGAATTGAGGTGGATTGGATGTACTACTCAAAATGGCAAGTCGTTCTCTGGTGAGCTGATCAAATTTATATCAGAATGAAGAAATGCATGGTGACTGTGTGGGGCTCGAAACGCGAGACGGTGACAGGTGTGTCTTTGTACTATGTCATAAACTTTGTTGTAGTTGTGCCACTGGCAATCAATACTACTCCATGCATGCTGATTGAAATTTGAAAGTTTTAATGCTAAATCCCAGAACCAGATGGCCATTTTTACAACTTTGCACAGTTTTGCATGGGTGGGAGTGGGACGCAGCAAACATCTTTACTGGTCAAATGGAGTTTGGACATTAGTAAATCCCAAGAGCATTACACACTGTAAAGCTAGCTAATGGAAAGAGAGGATCTTGAATGAAGTGACGAACCGTCCAGGTTTCAGTACCTTCCAAAAATAGCCTGCAAATGAAGACAACAACACCATCTCGGGCATTGATCAGTCAATAAACAGAACAGAAGCTTACATTTCTAATGGGCCCTTGTTATTTTGGAGGGAAATATCAGTACCTTCGCACTCTTGCTGATCTGTGAATGCAGATGCCCAGTTTGAGTCCATTTTTCTTTTGGTAGAAAGAACTTGTATTTCTGTGGAATAAAGGCATGATAATGATTCTTGATGAATATATAGCAATTCCTTTAATATATAATCGGAATAATAATAAATGAAGTAGAATAATTCAACGATGCACACTGCCTGTTTTTTTTTTGGTCTGTGCATTGAGAGATGAGAGGCAGACGCCATGAACGGAAATAACAAAGCATATTCGTGTATTCTTCAATTTGTTAGTTTATCTTATTTTTTTGGCAGTTTCTTTTTCTGTATATTTATAGGGTAGTTTAATTCTCTCTCAAAATATTCCCCTGATAAAAAGGGTCAGAGATATGAAAACTATATTCTCTTAAACCTTTAAGACAATCAAAACAATTCTTGATGGACAGGAGCTCCAAGTACTCGAATGGATTTGTAAGAACAATGTTTAAAAAAAATGAAAAATGAAATGGAGAGTAGTCAGTCAACATTTAATGTGACTAGACTAGAGTGCAAATAACAAAGGCGGATTTGATATATATATATATTTCTCAGGCTGAGGCTGATCTCTCCAGTCTCCAGCAATGTTCCTGATGAATAATACTTCAACCATATATCTTTCTTTATATTCTTTCTTCTTCTCTTTTGTTGTTCTATAAACTCAAATAGCAAAATTTTGTTTCCAGTTCCTTGCACTTTTATTAGTAACTTTCAAAGGGATATTTGGAATTAACTCTCACTGAAAATTAATATGTTAAATTACTCCATCAAATTAGTTATAAATACTTAGAGCATGAAAACAAAAACAAAAACAAAAAAAAAAAAAAAACACGCAGGAATAAATTAATATCACATACCAAAATCTTAACATATTGGCCTTTTTAAGTTTGACTGTCGTAAAGTGGAATCATTTGGGAGAAAAAAATGGCTCGGCTAATTTAGACTAGACTTTTATTTTTGTCCAAAAACGCGTTTGTTGTAACGTGTAAAAATTGCCAATTTTCGAAAATTTCTTACTATTCATTTTTTCACACCGTTCACAAAATATCATATTGACAAATAACACAGATACAAAAAAGGCACGGAAACGACCAACTAAGGCACGTTTTTTTGACTTTTTATTTATTTTCAAAATGCGTGTGTTATAACCCATCAAAATTGTCAATTTTTTAAAAAAATTTTACTGTCAATTATATTCACACCGTTTACTAGATATCATGCTGGCAAGTAGGACAGGTACAAAAAATGGCGCACAAAAACGACCAATTTAAGTAAGTTTTTGAGACTTTTTATTTTTGCTCAAAAACACGTTTGTTATAACCTATCAAAATTGACAATTTTTGAAAATTTCTCACTATCCATTTTTTCACACTGTTCACAAGATATCATATTGGCAAGTGTGACGGGTGCAAAAAAAGGCATGAATATGGCAACCTTAACCACGTTTTTGAAACTTTTTATTTTTACCTAAAACACGCATGTTATAACTTATCAAAATTGTCAATTTGCTAAAATTTCTTACATTTCAATTTTTTCAAACTGTTCATTATATATCATATTGATAAGTGAGACGGGTTCAAAAAATAGCACGATAAAGGGTAACTTAAACACATTTGAGACTTTTTATTTTTGCCTAAAATGCGTGTGTGATATCCCATAAAAAATCTAATTACCAATTTTTGAAAATTTCTTAGGGAGTGCTTAGTTAGTGGGTTTGGAGAAGAGGAATTAAAGGGCATAGAATAAGAAAATGGTGTTTGGTAGAATAGAATGATTACCTTAAGAGCATTTCCATATATTAGTATTGGACAATGCTTTGTACCCCTCTATTTTGGAGGGAATTGATGTAATTACTCAATAAAATATAAAAAAACTCTCTAACTTTTTCCTCTAATTTTTCCCTCATTTTTCTCTTTATTTATCACAAATTACAATATTTCATTTTCACTCAAGGAGTGACAGAGTACCTCATTCCAAATCACATAGATAACTTTAAAAGAGAGGTTCTCATCCCAATCCACACATATAACTCCTTATATTTGCTACTTTATAAATATAAATACAAATTCAATCTATAGCAAACACTTCACAATATGCTTGACACATTAAGGAACTTTTTTATTCAAATTGTTGTATTGAAAAAGATGCAAAATTTATAGTGATCCCCAAACTATGAAATGTGTGGACTTAAAAAAAACTTTTGTAATAATTATAATATCATTTAAACATATTATAATTTATAATACATTTAAAGTTTAATGCAAAATAAAAAGCCTAACAATTTAATTTGTAAAATTTATAGTAAACCAACCCCCATTAATGGTAATGGTATTTATTCCCACTTTTGAATCAAGCATCATTAATATAATCATTATTCTGTTTTCATTCCTCAATTCTATCATTATCATTCCTCTCCTTAATCAAACACCCCCTTAGCATCCACCAAGCACCCCCTTAGTATTCATTTTTTTCATTATCATTTCCATTGTCATTCCTCTCATTTTAATATATATATATATATATATATATATATATTTGTATTAAAAGTATCACTAAACTTATGAAGTTTAAATACTTGTTTGATATAGTTATACTTGTAGCCGTAGGCCTCGTCGCTTGAGTTTATGCTTGTGGGTTTGAGGCTGTTCTTGTTCACAAGCAAAGGATTGTTTAACAATTTCTGGATAGAAATTAATTTTTCATTTTTCGGGAAACAATAAAGACTAATAAAAATATGCTTAAAGTCGTGAATATAAGTTGGTTCCAACATGGATTTCCACTATATACAATAAGTTTGTTAAGTTTTTAATTCATTTGACGACTTTCAACTTAATCCTTTAAGAGAGCTATTACGGCTAGCCCATTGGTCAGGGAGATAGTCTCGATCTCCAAATCTAGTAAAAAAAAAATGCATAATGCAATATTGCAAAAAGTTTGTTAAACCAAATTTTACTTTAATCTTTAGTTCTAGAGGTTGATAAAATTATCAATTTCCACAATCTGCCAATGTCCACCTCCAATTAGGGCTGGTTTAATGTTTAATCTTCAAAATTGTACTGGCCAATCATATTAAATAAGTTTGTATTTGGTTAAAAAGTGTATTCTACGATTTTGAGTCTACTCATTGGTTAATTGTTTGTGGGCTTTATTATGGATGACTGTGAGTATTTATCTTTGTTTTTAATTTTTTGAAAAAAAAAATGCTAAAAAATGACTACATGCCTAGTAGACCGTCAACTAGCAAGCTTCTAATTTTTGGTTTTTATTTATAGAATTTAAGTTTTACAACATGCCGAAAATATCTACACCATTAGTACAAAATGTAAAAAGCTATAAATGGGGATGACTCCTCCCTTATATTTTGGCACTTATATTTAAAGTTTGAGTAAAGTTTGAGAAATCCAAATTATGAGTACTTCTTCTTTTATAAATGTAATAGTTTCTAAAGTTTGATAGCAAGCTTGTATTGCATGTATGATAAAAATGAAATTTGAAATATGAAATGATTAAACCTGTTAATTTTAAATATCACAATCACTACTTTTGAATGGTTTTATATGATTGTTGAATTAACTAATAGTATTTGATAAACATGTAGTTAGTCTATATACAAAATGGCTAAAATTTCCCAAATTTGATCCTTTATTTTTGTATATATTACTTTTTAAACTAGTTATCAAACATTATTTTTCTAAAAAAAAATGTATACAATAAAATTTTTGTTAAAACTAATTAAAAATACAAATTAAAAACTCTAATATAAAAATAATTAACAAAAACACTCTTTAATTTATTTTTTTGGAGAAATTTAGAGAATATTAATTTGTTGGTTTCATTGTGGATTAAAGGCAGATGGATATTAAACTAATCAAATGAATACTACCCAAAGAAAACGGTTTGCATATCTATTAGAGTAATTTTGGGTGTTGGTGGAGCTGAGCAGCCACGGAGCCACCCAATCCCCAAGGAGGAGACAAATGCATATCACCGTCTTACCAAGATGATGTCAAAACATTATTGTACAAAACATTATTGTCGCCAAACCAATTTTTTTCCCTTTTTTTAATCGGTAAAGTTGTATGTCTAAATTGACTCGTATATTACGGCCATTCATATATAGATTCTTGTGAATTGCATTAATAAAATAGAAACAAGATATAGTACGTAGTTATAACTTCAGCCTTTTTTTTTTATTATTATTATCAAAACCTTCAGCCTACAGCCTTAATAAATAGATAATTATGTAGTTAGTTAAGCATTAATTTACTTGTAACACTGCTGTTTGATCTTGCATGAGCTTAATTACATGAAATGATGCTGATCATTAGGGTTATTGCTGCAAATCAAGTGAGTGAGTGACTCGACTTAAGAATATATTTAATTCTTAACTTTTATCTAAATTCTCATTTACGTTTAATGCATGTATTTTAAATAAGAAAAAAAATCCTATCACAATTGTTTTTAATAATTGTGTTTTAAAAAAAACAATCTTGTCTCCTCTCTATGCATGGTGGAACTCGAACTCGAACTCGAACTCATAAATAAATGTTCAATTCAATCGAGTTCGAATTTGTTTTTAATTATAAACTAAATAGTAGTTAGTGTTTTGTTTTAAATTAAAATAGTGTACCAAGCTAATTGCAACTTATGTAAGATCCATTAAAGTTTTGTTGGTGACGGAAAGATAATGGCCTCATAATCTGAAATCCAAAAGCATTATCTATCTAAGCAAATCAGCTGTAAGGTCGAAAAGAAAAATCATGTGTAGTCATACTAAGTTTTTGCCAACGTCCAAAATAGCCAGCAATTTAAGAGTTGGCCTATTCTTGTACTGATGAATGAACAAGTGCAGTTGGCGATGCGAAGTGCCAAGTTATTCAATAAAATAAATTGGCTGCCTGGAATGATTTTTTAAGGCTTACTATAAATCATAATTTTGCACAGAATAAAAGTAGAAAATTCACATTGGGATTTCAGAATGATCAGTTACAATTAAACCTGAAAAGTGTCAACATCTCTTGCTATAGTTTAATGAATTCTTAATCTCTATATGTTCGGTGATGCTGCTTCTGAAGTTCTTGCCTTCCATGAAATGTCATGCAAATTTACTTAGGCTGATGGATTCTCCCACTGTACAAGTTCCTTAATTCCTTTTTCAATCTCTTTGGTTTCTCTTAAGAGGCCATTCATGCAAAAAGCCACACAACTCAAACTCAAAACAATTTGGCTCTTGATCTCTTTCTCAGCTTTATCAACATTGATACCATCAACTAGTTCTTTGCAATGTTCAAGATATGAACACAGATTTTTCTCTATCATTTCCTGATCATCTGAAAATGTGTTCATGATGGAAGGGATTGTTGATTTCCCCAATTCAAGATCAGGAGCAGTTTGTTTGTCCATTGACTCGAATGATATCTTCAAACTGGCCTCCTCATAATACTTTAGCGAAGAGCCAATCATGTGCTTGAAAATATCAAGATCAAGATTTAGCTTATTCACATTTTCCTTCCATAAATTGCTGTTTATTCTTCCTGATTCTTGTTGGAGAGATTCAATTGCATGAGCTGTAAAAGCTATAATATCCAACATCATTGATAAAGACTCCAAAAGCTTATCATAACAAGCACTATGAAATGGCAAAAACCAGAAATCGGGCTCAACCTCTGCTTCACCAATGAATTTTCCAAGTTCATTCAGTTGGATTTTCAGCTTTTTTAGGCTTTCATCCAAGTTGACTTTGCTGGAACTGAGAGTTAGGCAACCAACAGAATCCCTAAGCATTTGAAGATTCTTGGAAAGCTGAACTCTAGCTAGAGCCGAAGCTCTTGTGGGATGCAGGACAAGTTCTACCATAATTGAACAAGATAGTCCAATAAATGTTTCTGTAATTCTTGCTATGGCAAATTCACTCGGAGGACCAAAATTGGTCCTACCCAATATTAAAACAGCACCTATAACAGCAGAAATTCCTCCAGCCTGGCCATACATATGGCTGCGCTGTAAAAAGCTGCAAAAGATGAACCATGGAAGAAGGGATAGAAACCTTATTTGAACATATTTTCCAAAAACAAAGCAACCAAATACTCCATATACGGTTCCCAACACTGTCCCCTGAGCTTTAACGTTTGCAACTTTAAATGTTGCTTCTCGTGCTGATGCAAGGCTTATGGCAACTGGCAATCCTGCCCAATGACCATTTTCCTTGCTATATATTGACCCAAAGAACACAGCAAGGCCTAATGAAAGTGAGCATTTGAAGGCTGCTGTAAGCCTTTTGTTGTTTATATTGATGACCAAAATTCTCCAAATCCATTTAAATAACCATTCTTCTTGTTTTTGTGAATCAGCTGATCCTTCTTTGTTAGAACTTATTGGTGGGGCTGCCATAGTTTTTTTCTGTAGGAGTTTTAAACAAAACAAGAAGAAAAAAGAAGGTAATTCTTTCCCGTCCTCTGGGATAGTTTGAAGTGCTTGGAGGGACTCAAAAATGTTTTCTGAATTTGGCTCTGGAACAGTAATTGCTGATACATGGGGCATACTTTTGACTTGACCTGAAATGTGCTCCTCTATTCTTGCTACGTCAGCTTTGAGCTCTGAGTTTAGTATCCTAATTGAAAATGGCTCACAGTTGAGTAGAGCAATCTCCATCCCTTTTAAAGGCATCTCGAGATCTTGCAATTTGTCCCCTGGATTCATGCAATGAGGTTTGAAGAATTTTACTGGAAGTCTTTCCCACAACATACTTTCCTGTTGAATAGGCCAAAAAGTTATTTCTATCAACTCAAAAATGGTGCAAAAGCTTTATTTGATCAAAAGGCGGAAACATTTCATTGGATTGGCAATGTTAATCAACAAATTAAAATGTTGCGATACTATCAGGACAAAGATTTCAAGTGGTCTTACTTGCTTGGATTTAATACTTTTAAGCAATTTGGATCCTGTTTTAGCCAAGGACTTGGCTTGTGATATCAATGCCAATGCAGATGTTTCGTTGTCTGCAGAGAAAGCCTTCACAAGGACCTTGAGCCTCTCGGAAGCATTCTTAGAAAAAAGCTTGGAATTCTTCTTTACCTGTTTTAATTTGTCCAAAAAAAAAAGGCCAAATTAAAACTTTGCATTATGTACTTGAAGTACGGTTCCGTGCACAGTTTTCACTTCACACAGGAGACAAGAACAGTGTTCTCCACCATCAAAACTATGCTTTTGAACTATAGCAATAGCTGAGGTCATTAAGAGCACAAATTAATTATATATCAATATCTATACATAATTTCACAATCGATCTCTTCCATAATTTTATCCAAAAATTCTATCTTAAGGCAGTCCAAAATCACTAGTCTATGATGTTCAATAATCCATCTCCAAGATTATGCATTAATTTACGTGAATATTTTTGTTGTGAAACAACCCTAAAAATAGAATAGCATTATTCAATTTTCTTAGGATTGTTACCTCGTAACTTGCTAAATTCGGGTATGGAAGCAACATGGCAAGAACACAAGCCACGACCCCAACAGCTGTGCTGGCTAAAACGTGTACGGGATGCATAACAGGATCTGTTCGTGAACCATTTATGAAAGCTAAAACGTAAACAATAACAATCTGGCCAAGAGCGATACGCTTTGATATCAAGTGACTATTTTCCGGAAGCACCACAAGGAACGCATTCAGTGCCACTGCAGCAGCCGAGGAGCTAGCCGTCATTCGGGCTGATCCTATTAACCATAGGATTAGGAAAGCAGGACATACACCTAAGATGGAAGCATAGAAGGCACGCCGGCAGCCGCGCAAAGTGTCGCCTAGGGTGGCATCCGTGACAATAAGAATAACTGTCACGTAAGAAAATGCTGGGAATGCTATTTGATGCTTGAATGATGCCGGCCCAAATAGAGTGATGCAGCCAACGACTGTGCATGCTAAGGCTGTTCGGAAGGCAGAAGCTGTGCATGATTTCCAGGCTGCTCGTGCATGTTCAGATTGAGAACTTATGATGGCCATTAAATTTTATAAGTAAATATATATAGGAAACGACAGCAGTATACGTCCCTGGCTTTTGTTTACTGATCTTCTGGAGCTCTTAGTTTGCGCAAAATAATTTGCGAATGCAAAACATTGAGATGAGAAGAGAGTGTAGGGTGCATTCTGGGCAACAGAACAGCTTCTTTTTATAATGCAAAGAGGGAATACATGGTTTGCTAGAGTACTGTCAGCTTGTGGATAATCTGAGTCGGACCCTTTGACGAAGTGGGTCCTAGGTGGATCCAACAAAACACAGTCGTAGAATCTTCTAATGTTTGTTGGAACTTCCAATGAGTCATACTCATACATGATAAGAAGTTGTTAAGAGCTGGTGATGCTATATATCAAAGTATCATATATCGCATGATTTCAATCTGGAACTTATTATTTTTTTTAAATTCAAGCCATTGAAAACCTTATCCCGCATGGTTAATTAATATATTTTTTTCATTAGAGAATTCAAATAGAAATACCAATATTGTGTATATAAAGCATTCTTGCAAAAACCCATTCATGCTTTAGAATTTTGTTAAATGCATGCATGTATTAGTGCTTCCATTAATTCCCCTATCTGTTTATAAGCAGTAGATTTCAAACTCGAAAAAAGGGTGAGAATTGTATGAATCATATTAAAAATTGTTAGTTTTAGTATTAGGGCACTTCTATTCAATTGGCTAATTACTATGTTGTAAATTCATATCTTCTGTTTATTAGTTTAGCACGAGTACTATTGATATGATTGAACTTTCAATTTTACCTATTTTTTTCCTTAACCTAAATATTCATCAACTAATATTGTTCATCTTTTTAACAGGAGTTAGTGTCCTATAATACGTTTTAACGATTTTGTTTTGTGATTAATAGAGTAATGGTATGGCTTGTATACTTAAAAGGTATGAAAAACTACTCTTTACACTACTCATAAATGCAGGATTGCTCCATCCTTGGATGAATTAGACAGTGTCAAAATCACTCTTGAGTGATCTTGATGGACAGACAGCTACTAATTTTATGGATTCGTAGGAACAATGTGAACAGATACTAAAACGTATAAATAGATAGAATATATATATATATATATATATATATATATATATATATAGAATATTGTGGCTCACTTTATAAGTTTGTATTATTTGACAAGACAAGACTTTTACCTAAATTGAAATAGTACGAAAATAGAAAGAAATAAATGAAATGGCTTTAATTTAGTGACATAAATTCCACTATAAAGAGTCCATGAATCACTAAACAAACAACTAGTTTCATTGCTGGTTGTTAACACTAAGAATGCAGGCCAAGAAATCCTAAGATTGCCATCATTCAAGAGAAACTGTGAAGATAAACAAGATCCTAATTGATCAAGAGATTTTGCAGAGAATAAATATAATTCTTACTTCTTCACTTCGATATCAATATTCCAACTTCATAATCTGAAGATTCTGTATCTGATACGGATTTTCTGTCCAAAATTTTGTTTGTCTTAATTAAAATTATGTCGTAGAGTTCACTAATCTTTTGGTTAGGGTATAATAATTATAAAGTAATTTTAGTGATATTTATGTATTTAGTCCATACTTTTAATGAAAGCATATAGTTTTGAACATTAGGCAGAATAAAATAGAATAAATATTGAACATAAGATCTAGTCTCATGTATCTTGGCTAAAGATCTCTAAATTGCGTCTATTTCTGTATTAAATAAGATAACCGGGTCGATTTTGGACAGATAATAACTACATGTACTCATTGCCAAAAACTATCATCAAAATGGAAGAAATTAACAGCAATCTCCAACTTAGGTATGCAATTTCTTGCTTTTATAATCATATCGTATCCCAAGTTCCTTGATGGCGGTAATTAATATTCATGCATGCAAACGTGTTAAGTTACTTCATCAACTTAAATACTTAAACCATGAAAACAACACAAAATATATGAGGGTTTTACATTAAGCCCTAAAAAGCATGCAGGAATTGTTGATTGTTCACCAGATCTTCCGATGTTGGACTTATATATTACGTACGTTTGACCCGTACGTTGAAACGTGGAATTAATATATACTAAATACTTGTATATTTGATGTAGTTGATCAGCCTCCTCGCTTGAGTCTATTCTGGCGGGTTTGAGTCACTTCTTTTGCTCATGCATACACAACTAGACAGAAACTAATTTCTGATCACTATAAAGAATAATAAAACTAAGCTTAAAGACATGAATACAAGTTGGGTTTCGACATGGATTTCCACCATAATAAGTATGTGAGGTTATCGATTCATTTCTCACGACTTTCAAGTGGCTCCTTTGAGGAGAACAAAGGGTCAAATGTGATTTTGTATGCTGGGAAAATTCTTGTCCTCAATAAAATATTGCAAGAAGTTAGTTAAAATCAAAGTTTTTGTTGGGGAAAATTCAAAGAATTACAACAATGGTAGATTAACTATTACAGGAAAGGAAAACTCACTAATTATTACATGAATATTGCAATAAATATAAAACACTATCTATTACAATGTATTGTAGAACACATCAAACTCTTCAAATCATGTAGTAATTGCACTTTCCTTTAGACTATATTTGCTCCTTTATTGTGCAGTAATTATCTGAGCAAATACTCTTCAGGATAAGATGAAGTATTTAGAATTACGTAATGCACTTTACATAATTCTAACCCCTAAAGATAATCGAAGAGTTAGGCAAGAGTTAGTCTTTTTCTCAGAGTAGAACTTCTGCAGAAGTTCTTTTCTGAATGACTCTTTTATTTTTCTCAGCTTTTCTTTTCTGTGTGTGTTCATCTTGTATGTTGTCTACTTGATAAAAATAAGACAACTCCCAACAGTTATCTGTGTCTAAATAACTAATTTAAGACACAATTCATGTTTTGTGATAAAAATGAATATAAGATAATTACCAACCAATTGTAATTATCCAGAATTTTCCAACGTTTCTCGACGTCGCGACGTGTAAATACCCCCACGTTGCGACGTCCAATTCTAAACAGATTAGAATTGTTTCATAGTAATCCACGTCGCGACGTGGAACTCTCCACGTCGCGACATTGGAAAAAATTCAGCAATATTCATTTTCCAGATTTTTATTGTTTTGATACTTTCAATATTGAAAATATCCAACAATCCTCCACCATTTTCAATATTTGAAAAACCTTAAAGAATCATAAACAACTCTTGATAATCTATGATTTCAATAATGGTGTCTTTCGATTGAACCACTATTTAAGTACAAAAGTCAATAACTAATCATATGAATTGGTAGACAAGCTTTGAACCAATCATATATGTGACTAGCCACTTTAATTTGTACGCATAGATTCAACACTTCAAAATGTCATATACTTTGCATGGTCTTTTGCACTAATCCTTTCATGAGTGATCACAAATTTAAGTCCATTAAACTTTGTAGATGCCATAAATCTTACACTCATATAGGCAAGCTCTTGATGCCTCCACCATTTTTGGCATTTCCAAGACTTGTTAAGAACCTTTTGTTCAACCTTTTCCTCTTGGTGGATAACTCAACATTACACCTCTTTTGGGATAATATTTTGTAATGTTCAAATCACTATAATAGTGTACTTTCATTCATTGAATCTAAGACTAGACGTTGTGACTAGCGTTAGATTGAAATTTCCACTATTAGTGATTTTATAATATGGACTTCCATCCCTTTAAAATGTGTTCTAAGTCACATTTCTATTTAATCCTTTTGGTTAAGGATTTTCCAAATTTTCAATTACTTTTAAACTTCACAAAGTTCATAGTAATTCCTCACTTGTGATTAATCATATCAAGTCTTAGACCAATATATCTAAACTTATTATTGTGCACTTTTAGCTAGCATAAATGCACAACCTTCTCAATACTTAATTCTATAAAGTATTGGAGTTAGTATCACAATTATTTGATCACATCATTTTTATGTCTTAGACCAAAATGTCTAGACATACCATTGTGTATTCACAATATGTTTTAGCTTGTTTTAGCTAACATATATACACAATCTCATACAGCACTTAAATTTATACTTTAACAAGTATAAATTTATAAGTGTTTAAGTACATTACATTTTAACCTTTAAAAGTTGATTAAGTTTTCAGCTTTGTAAGCTTCAAACTTTTCAATCACTTTTCCTTTAAAATGTAATAAACATCTTTAGCAAACTTGTGTTTGACCACATTACATCTTAACTTTTAGAAGTTGATTTAGTTTTCCAACTTTGTAAGTTAAAAAACTTTCCAAATCACTTCTACCTTCAAAATGTAATAAAAATTGGAATCACAATTGTTTAACATTACATTAGTACCTTTAGAAGTTGATTTCTTAGTTTTTCTAGCTTTGTAAGCTTAAAACCTTAATCACTTCTCTTTAACAATGTAATGAACAATCATATCCAACTTGTACAAGTATTTAATAAAAGTAACATAGTACTTTTACTTATTAAATAAAGTTTGTACAAGTTTCTATTTATTTAATCTATTTTCTTTCATTTTAAGAAAATAGTTGCAAGTATGTATATGCTTTAATTAGCATATTTATTCAAACACAAATTTGTCCACATTACATTGCAAAAATAAAGAAGTAAATTTCAAGTCATTAATTTTACAACTTTTCAAATACTTCTTTTTACAATGTAATAATTTAACATAGCAAAAAATTTTCAATCATCAAGAAAGGTACCATAATACTTTTATCTTTGAAACATAAATATATGCTATGTACTCACATGCATCATATCAACTTATTTGATTTCCTTCAACTTTAAGAAAATAATTTGCCTTGTTATTTTAACAAATATGCAAATTTCTCATTTTCTCTTGTTCTTATAATATGGCAAAAATTATGTTTTATCAACACAACATAATCTATTATGCAATAATAAAAAGATTAAATCAAATAAGTAAATTTAAACAAATAGTTTAAATATCATATTGCAATATAAGTTGCATTAAAACATTTGTTCCTTTATGGATTTTAAATTCTTCAAAAATTCATTATTCTTGAACACACATTTAGTGGAACTTTTATCAATCTATTAAGGGAACTTTTCCACAATATGTAAATTGGAAATTATTGTAACAAAATATTTTAATAATCATCTTTGGATGATTTTCCCATATTGAACCCTTTCTTGTTCAATAAATGACATTCTATTGTAATGTCCTTCTTGTTACAATAAAAACACTTTCCCTTGTTTTTCCTTTTGTTAGATTGATATTTACACTTTGTCTTGGCTTCTTGCCTTAGATAGGCTATTTTAGTTGGCCATTTCCACTTTTCCCAATGTGTACTTATTGAAAAATCCTCTTCTTGCTTTACTTGAGGAAATTTATTTTCCTACACATGACATTCCTTTTTATACTAAGGAATTAAGCAAGACTTTCAATAGTCATTTCTTTCTTTCTTAAATTTTAATTTTCCATTGAAATCTTTCAAAGAATAAGAAATATTTCCATCCATGTTTAAGGACTAAATTTCTATTATAGAAATTACTATAATAGTTTTCACAATGTGCAAGTTATGTTGATCAAACTTTTTAGAAAAGTTTCAATTTTAGAGATTTGATTCATCACATACTTGCATTTATCATTCATAACTTAAAGAGTTTAAGGCAAGAAAGTTCTTACTTGTACATCCTTTGAAGCATGTACCTTTTCTTGTCTCACATTCCCCTTTGCTGTAGAATTTTTGTAGACACTTCTTTTGTCTTCATTCACCCTTTCCAATTTTCTAGTATTGGAAACCAAGTCCTTTACTTCTCCTACCATTGTACTACAAAATATAGTCTAAAGATTGTTGGGGAAAATTCAAAGAATTACAACAATGGTAGATTAACTATTACAGGAAAGGAAAACTCACTAATTATTACATGAATATTGCAATAAATATAAAACACTATCTATTACAATGTATTGTAGAACACATCAAACTCTTCAAATCATGCAGTAATTGCACTTTCCTTTAGACTATATTTGCTCCTTTATTGTGCAGTAATTATCTGAGCAAATACTCTTCAAGATAAGATGAAGTATTTAGAATTACGTAATGCACTTTACATAATTCTAACCCCTAAAAGACAATCGAAGAGTTTGGCAAGAGTTAGTCTTTTTCTCAGAGTAGAACTTCTGCAGAAGTTCTTTTCTGAATGACTCTTTTATTTTTCTCAGGCTTTTCTTTTCTGTGTGTGTTCATCTTGTACGTTGTCTACTTGATAAAAATAAGACAACTCCCAACTATCTGTGTCTAAATAACTAATTTAAGACACAATTCATAACTGTTTTGTGATAAAAATGAATATAAGATAATTACCAACCAATTGTAATTATCTAGAATTTTTCAACGTTTCCCGACGTCGCGACGTGTAAATACCCCCACGTTGCGACGTCCAATTCTAAACAGATTAGAATTGTTTCATAGTAATCCACGTCGCGACGTGGAACTCTCCACATCGCGATGTTGGAAAAAATTCAGCAATATTCATTTTCCAGATTTTTATTGTTTTGATACTTTCAATATTGAAAATATCCAACAGTTTTTATTTACACTTTAATTTTCTCTTGCACTAGACTAGCAAGTTCCACACCTCAATCATTTTTTTTTACAAATTTTAGTCAGAAACTAGAATATGGGAGAAGAAAGCAGGAAATTAAACAAGAAGTTTCGTTCTTGGGCACTCAAAAACTATAACCAATATGGAAGAACAAAGCAGGAAACTAAGAAGCTTCGTTCTTGGTTTGGCTATATCAAATGGTTTGAGTGCGCTTATTTGCTGATACGAGCATGCATATTCATGAAATATTTTTCACATCTATGATGACTATAACGCAAATCGTCAGCCGTCTAGGTCTAGTTTGGGTGTTGGTGGAGCCTGCACCTAAAGAGGAAATATACATATCACCATCAACCCACTTTCACTCCGTGTATGCAGCAGCTGATGTCAACAAAAAAAGTGGAAAATTCGAACTCTCCCTTACAATTGGCACAAGCCATTCTGTGACCTAACATTGTGGGATCTCAAGAAATCTTGGCCTAGAGTTTTGTCTGTGCACCACAAGAATTGATTTTGTACTAGTCCTATTCAAATTCCTGCGCGAAAAGGATTAGTAAATTATTGATTTTAAGGCAAAAGAGGAGAAGAAAAGTAGCTTATAGGCTTATATATATGTACCACCCCGTATTGTCATTAAAATTTCTTTAAGTTTTTTAATCGGGTAAAGTGTATGCATGAATTGACCATTTACATGCACTCAAGAAAGAATAATATTTTTTGTTTTTGAAGTGAATAGCATTGTTGATTTAAGAGAAAATTGAAGAGAGGCTCGATCGATTTGCCTTTTAACTATCAATTGATTATGTATATCCTTAAATATTGGAGATCAAAATCTTTTATCCATGCAAATGGTCCATATCAAATCTTTTATCCTACAAAAGAAAGGTTCTTCTGCAAATTGAATTGAAAACGATAGCACAAATTTATTAGGATTGTAAATTGTGATCTTGAGCAAAGGCTTCTATTCCAACGTCCAATAGGAGAATGGATTAAAGGGGATAAAATCACCCCAAAAGAAATTTAGCCGCCTTTGATTCTTTGAACTGAGAATGAATTAACCTTCACTTTCATTCTAAATTTTTTCCAGACCAAAAGATAAGTTGATATAGTTAGTTATTAGGCCGCAGCACACACAACAATATAATTACTTTTCAAAGAAATGCATATAATTTATATTATCATATCCTTCCATTGCCATCCTATATATTAATTACAAAAAGTTTGAAACATAAAAATTTAAAGTGCAATGTCAAAAGAAGAAGTTAGGTCTTGAATTGGAAGAGGAAGGATGATGATGATAGCTTAGCTAATGGACCATAGTTGGCGCCAGCAGTATCAGTCCATTTGGGAAGGCAAATTGGCAATACTACTTCGTAAATTGAAAGGTCGCCGCTGACTATGGCTAACACATCAGTACTTGTTGTTTTTATTATCCGAGTTCGTGGAGAGACAATTGAAAATTGAAATTACCACAACTATGTGCAGCAATGGTTAGTGCTAGCTTACTATAGCAATATTGACAATAGCTCAGTACAAGTACGGATATGTTTGCCATTTCCCACCAAGAGGCCAATTTCTGGCACAGATAAAAAGTTTATAGCTCTCATTCAGCTGTTGCATTTCTTTTGCTTATTGTTCCTCACATGCAATATCATGTAAGAAGACTAACGTTAATTATTTTTAAGATGAACTGTTTTACAACGAACTTTTGAGATAATCTATATTTTTCTTTATTTTCTTTTCCTTTATATATGACAAGTGATTCATATATGAAACGGACGGTTAATCGTAATTAAAATTGTTATTCTAATTTTCTACCGTTTTTATCGCGATTAATTTACCGTTACATATATAAACATATTTCATAAGAGATCAACTCTTGTAAATTTGTATAAGTAACTAAGTGGATGAAGGACGATTTTGATCACGAAGACTAATTAAACAATTAATGATTTTTCGCAGGTGAAGGATATTCTGCTGTGTGTTAAAATAAAAATAAAAATAGTGCTATATATCCAGACCAAGTGGAGAAGGTGAGCTTTGATTCACCTAGATTGTCTAAAGCAAAATCAATCTTTTCGTAGTAAAATCAAAAACTATAAAGCACGCTAACATAAAATACTATAATGGTACAAAGTGTCAGTGTATACAAATAGCAAGTGATTCTAAGTGCTTCATTTGTTTAGGAATTATTGAAATGACATGTCGCACAATATCACATTCATTTCTTGTGATAAATTTTATCTTGAGATCCTACTAAAATATATTCACTTGTTATCCAGTCCTCATTAATTTAAAAATCTTTTGATAGATTCATAAACTTGCATTATTACTTGGCAGGAAAAGCCAAATACAGATACTTGTTGAAGCTTAGCTTTAGAGTTAATCAAAGATGATGATGACAAGAAGATATGTTTAAGGTCATTTTTTGAACTGATAAAAAAGAGTGAAACTGCACTAACAGAGGACAAACAAACCAACGATTTCTATCACTCGAATTTGCGTTTTGTGAATGTTTTTTTCCGTACATGTCCTAATTCTAAAAAAGGTTAGAATGGCAAACGTATACGGCTTTAATATAGATAAGTGATTGTACACATGTCAATATTTTTTTATAAAAATATAAAATAGTTCATTACATGAAAATAATAGAAGACACCCATTACCGTAGTAATATATCTATTCATGTCATTAGTTATCTAGACTGGATTTAAAGATCATTGTCTGTAATCGTTGTGGATTATTTGCAATCTAAGAAACAGACAATAATCCTCAATCTAATCATCAAAGTCGAATTAGAACAACATTAATTGGGTATTTCACATGTTGGAAAGTGAGATAAAATACTTTCAAAACTTAATCTAAGATCCAATATACTCTCGAGTACAAAACTTATCCAAAAAGACTAATCTAGTTGGGTTCCACTAATACATAGATATTGAAAATTTTTTAACGCTTTTTCCTATTCAGATCAGTGGCATACACTTGATTAAGAGCATGTTAGACATAACACCACTTTTGAAGAAAAAAAATTTATTATAGCTGACTAGGTATGGTCTGATCTTACTCATGTTTATATTACATACAGCTAAGACTAAGACTAAGACTAACACTAAGACTAAGACTAACACTAGGTATGGTCTGATTTTACTCATGTTTAAAATGGTCTGCTTTTCAGGAATCGGGATCGCATACTCCGGCAAGAAAAACAATCAAAACCCAGAAAATGATAACTCCTACCACAGCTTTTCTCAATATCTGTTCGCTAATCCCATTTGAGATCCCATCACCGTCATAGATTGGATCAAGTGCTTGCATAATAACATTGTCACTTGTTATATTTGCCATTGACTCGCTTGAATTGGTTTCCATAATACAAGACTCCTGCATATTGCACAAGTCAAGTCCTGTGCATATCATGCATGCACACAGCCCACCAAGACATGATGGGAGTGTCTCGATTAACTCCGAAAGAGCCTCTCTGTACCTATCCCCCAGAATTTTCAGCTTTGACCTGGTGCCTGGTTTCAGAAACTAAAGAGTGGCGGTCCGAAGGTCATTTTCCAATATCAAATACTAAAAAGAAGTAAAAATATAGTCAGACAAATCTAAAACTGAATGAAAAGCTTACTTGGATAAAAGTTTGTGCAATGACTCGAGCAACTGGAGGAAGCCGTATAACATACACACAACCGAGACGTTTTGGGAAGTGTTCTTGCAAAATATTGGAACAAGTTAGCGAGATTTTCATGGGAAATTTCAGAGGTGACAAGCCTTCACAGTCCACTAAGACAGTAATTCGAGAATGTTCACTGTCCATTAGATGTAGTACTCCATACTCCACCTGAGATACTGCAATCACAACCATTATTTACTTTATTACCAATCTAACAGGACTAAGTAATGGCTAAAGAATAAAAGAAAGAGGAAAAAAATGTAGAAAAACCCAATCATCCGGACATAAAAGTATTTCTTCGAGATTTATTCAACTTCATCAGTAACTCCTTTTATTGAATATACAACTATCGGGTTAGTTTGTGTCCCTAATCATGCATCCACAGCATTGAAAATAGCAGATTTCATTTGCTTAGTTACTTCAAGTAAATATAATTAATCATGTTACGAAACCATAGATGACAAGCTAACTCAACAATGACAAATTTGGGTGGTCATAAAACGTTGTGAAGAATGAAAAATGTCATACATTAAAAAGACATGATATACTTAGATATAAATGAGGTTATGGTGGAATGAAGGTTTAGTTATTGTTGTTGTACATAAGCCAATAGAAAACATTGAACCACTAGAAAGGAGAAACTTGTCCAAAGGGTTGACAAACTCAAGCCCACTTCTTGATAATTTGTTATTGAGCTTATTTGATTTCCACAATAATACATAAGGCCAATAAAGTTAGTCACCAACAATTACAACCTTAGTTGAACAGCAGAAATAACCACAGCAACTTGTCAAAAAAGGAACACAAAACCCAAAACTGAACATGTTAAACATGCCGAAGGCATTTTTACTGCTCTAAACACCTTAGCTCATATAGGTGATTGAGTTGAAATTGCAAATCTTAAAATCTGTTAATATCCATACACATTTATCATGCTTCAACTACATTGCTTTCTTTGTGGCCCAAACCCCCAATATCCCCTCAACAACACAAGGCAAATAAGAACCAAAAACAGAATGAACAAGGAACTTGAGCAGGACCGCTCTAGCGGTAATTATGAGCCAAATAGTTTATTTAAAACACACACCCACACACCCACACTTATATCCCTCTAAAACTCAAAAAGGTAGAAAAAAGACACCCTTCACTAACAAGTGGAACTGTGGAAGAGCATACCAACTGCTTGAGCAAACCGAGGTCTATCACACAATGGCACGCTCATGCAAGCCAATCCAAGGCGGACAATAAGGCAAAGCCTCCCCTTTGCATCATATCCATGCCAGAAAACCATATTTGACCACATTTCAAGTTCTTGAATAGAAAGAAGTCTGTAAGTCTCCCTCCAAGAGATTGTTTTCTTTACTAATGATAGACAGCATGAAAAATTGCCATTTGCAGTAGCATAGAATCTATGAAGCTCCTCTTCATCAATTCTGCATAAAAACACTATTATGTCATGGTCCAATGCAAGAACAAAAATGTCAATATAGTTCACCAGCTCAAGTTATAAAGAACAATCCAAGTATCCCAACACCCCATGCTTGGGAAATCCTGGAAAGGACAGAAGCAACAGGAGTATCAGGTATTCTAGCTGTGGATAAGTGTCAGAAACCTCAGGCTTGAAAAATAGCCATAAAAATGAGCCACCTTTCACATTATCTAAGGGTTTTGTTGTCCAAGATGCAGACAACCCTAGCCAAACAGGTTTATGCTGCTTTACCAATTAGGAGCACCACAATTATGCTTTATACGTCAAGAAAGTGAATTTCTTGGAAAACAAACTCATGCATGAAACAAGCATCAAGTTTGGGAGTTTAATAACAACTATATGCATCTTGGAACTTGGTTTTTAATAAATAAAGAACCATTTTTCAGTTAAAAGTAAGCTGTGCTTCACTACATGCTCTGATACTGTGATTCACTTCTGAAGGGATAAACTGTTGGTTCAATCCCCACCAACTTTTCAGTATCCACCTGCTCTCCCACAATAAATAAATGAATACTGGTATTTAGAACCATAAAGGGAAACTAGTTCAGCTAATTCCTTTGAGACCAATCCTAATAGATGATAGCAATCAAAGTGCAAGATGATTTGCTTGCTAAATTGGTAACATTATGAATTCTTCATTTTCTTTGCGAACATTTCTTGGATTATTGAAATTCAAGACAAAAAAAAGTACTCCAAAAGTAGCTTGTTTTTATGAGAATTACCTTTCTGGCAAAGTAATCCCCTGTTGTTGAAGTTCTTTATAGAGCTGAAGCAACCAAGTTTTAGAAGATTGACTTTGGGATGCTTCATTACCCATACTGCAACACAAGGAAACTCATAGGAACAATTAGACAGGGAAAGGCGAGTGGGAATAGAAAACACTATGCAACATACAATCTAATTATGACCATACAGTTGTGGAAGGAAGAGTAGACTGAAAAACAAAACCAAAAAGTTAGCAACTCTTCTAATTAGCTGAACGAGCCCATTAAAAAACAGAATAGTTGACGAAAGAACAGTGTGATTATCCAACTTGAACAACAGTAGGGTAGTATATCAAATAAATAAGGGTCAAAGTATTTACACAAATGAAAACTAAGATTCAAAGCCCGCCACTACATAGTTTCACATAATAGGTCATAAGTAGACTTTGCAATGACAGATAGTTTGAAGACAATGTTAGTCACGTTCCCACAACTGTTGAAGCGAAGGATAGTGCAAATCACTTTATATACCTCATATTAGGAGTAGAATGCACAGAGGATGAATTTGGATGCCTTTCTAATGCAGTGGATTCACTGGTGTGAGGAGGATCTTCAGTATCTGAAAGGGTATCTTTGCCTCCTGAATGGTCAGATAAAGCAGTTGCAATGGATATTGCCAGTAAAGGCCGAGACAACATCTAACAAAAAGGAGATGCAATAACCATTAACCCAGCAACATAAAGATAGTTGATAAAACTTAAGGGAAAGATAGTTAACAACAAAGTAAACAGCAACCAACCTGCATGCCTTGAACCAAAACTCGAAACGGGTTCCACCTCTGCATCCATTTAAATGGTGGATAACAAAACACCTGCAAAGCCTGCAGAGTCGACCACACCAATGGGCATTTGGCCTTCGATAACCTCCGCACAACCTCTAATGCAGCAACTTCAAGTAAAAATGATGTAGCAGGGCCAATAGCCACCCTTCCCAATTTCCCGGGGTGCATCCAATGGTTTCGGGATGGTAGTTGCCCCAAAGATTGACGAGCAAAAGACTTGTGACTAGAAGCTATCAGACGCCCCGTCGATTTCTTAACACTACTACTAGAATTTGTCGCTACAGAGGTTTTGCTAGCGCTAGAACCAGAAGCTGAGTCACCCATTGAATCAATTCTAGGGAGACAACAGTCTGTCAGGCTAAAACATCAATCCATTTGTCTACACAGCTGGAACTGCCACAAAACAAAGAACATATAAATGCAAATGAGTAAATCGATTTCCACAAATTCTTATATTAGTTCTTGTATTGTAACAATGAGGCTTAAACATCAAAACTGAAGAGACATTCGCCTGTACTCTATTTAACAACACTTAGCAATCCAGTCAATAATACTAAATGAAAGACATTTGAAATGATTTACAAATAAATTTTCTTTTCTAAGAACCGTTTATAACACTATGACTGTCTAGAATCAAAGCTTGCAACTTTTGGTAAAAGAAATAGAACAAAAACAAGAAATTTAAAACCCATTTTCAATTCTACAGCCAGGAAACAGAAATGAGCTAATTAAAGTAAAAATGACGCTGAATGAAGCTCTTCAATTAGATTTCTTATTAGCACAAGGAAAAAAAAAAGAATATTATCAAGTAAAGGCGATTAATTTACTTATGAACTTGCATTTATCAGCTGGCGAACTCATCATAACAGCATCAATAATCAACAGTAATACAATAAAAGAAATACTAGTACTAATTCATAAGAATGATCACTTCAACTAGAGTTCAGTAAAAAAAAGTTTCTGAATTTTTAAATTAAAATGAAGATTTTTAGCTAATTGAACGTATAGAATTGGAAGTTTGAGCAAAAAAAAAAAAAAAAAAAAAAGAACTTATAGAATTGGAAGAGCAATAATACCTGGAATATGTTCACAAAATTCCCGGATGAAAATTGGGGAAGATTCCATAGTAATATTCCATTCCATCCAGTTTTAATTTTAATTTAAATAAAAATCGGCAAATAATTCGAAATCAACGACTAACATTGTACAGACAGGGAGATGACTAAACTAAAGGGCATGTGATGGTGTTTTGTCGCGTGGTTGGTTGTAAGTTGACACGTCATCAGAACCGGAGAAGAAATAGGGAATGATGCAGTGAAGTGAAGCTTACGTGTACTCTCATGGACGTGACTGAATTTTTCTACGTTTGACTAATCCGACGCCTCGGAATTGTTTTAAATTTTCATCTCTGTTTCGCGTTCCGTTGACTTCTTAGTCACCGATTCCTCAATAGATTTGAGGCAATGCTTTGTAAATCAATGGATTGTGTTGGGTTTAGATTTTGTAGGAGTTTCGTTCTAAATAGTTTTGTATTTGAGACGAAGTTAATTTCAACGCTTTAAAATTATGATTTCAATATCAATTAATTAATAAAAAAATTAAAAGTATTATTTCAATGTCAATTAACGGTTCGTTTTTATATATAAAACAGGTTTCTAAGTGAAAATTTTATCCAAAAAAAAAAAAAAATCATATAAAACCCACAAGACCTTGACTCCTCAGCCTTTGCCAATTAAATGATCCCAATCGAATCTGTTCAACATTGATATAGACCCATTGAGCCAACATGAATAAAACTGGATTCGGCCCAATATCCAGAAGGGGAACGTGACGTGAACACTCCATAAAAACGACACACGTGGCCGGAGATAGCCAGCTCCGATCCGGTAAAACGTACACGTGTAGCTGCATGAAGTGCAACCTTTTTGGACGTGTAAAACAGATCATCTCCGTATTTAATGACTTGGAGATCGAAGCAACTCTATGTTGCCTGCAACTGCGATCTTGTTAAGTTTGGAAACCTATAAATTCAAAGTCCAAATCGATCTAGAGGATTGAAAAGGGTCTGAAATGGCATCAAATCTAAGCCCAGCATTCGCCTACATTATCCTGTATGTCGAAGACGTTTCCAAATCCATTGATTTTTATGCCAAGGCCTTTGCCTGTAATGTTCGTCGCCTAGATAACTCCCGCAGGTAAATTCTCCAAAATTTGTAAATTGACATTCTGGGTTCTTGTATCATCAACTACTATTATATTTTTTTGCAAATTTGTTTGGTTCCAATTCATTGATGTATGAATGATTTTTTTATATAATGTTTGAATGCATGAATGAAGATGGGGAGAGCTGGTGAGTGGGCAAACCACAATAGCTTTTACACCAATCCACCAGCGAGAGACGGATGATCTAACTGGGAAGGTCCAGACTCGGCATTCTGGCAACGAGAGACAGCCGATTGAGGTTTGCTTTGATTTTTCAGACGTTGATGCTGCATACAAGGTAATATAGCACGCATGGAACGAGAAATATATAAATTGATTTCTGCATTCAGTTATTGATTGCTATTAATTTTGAAGATGATTTAGCAAATAATGTTTGTGGGATTGATCTAATCACTTTAATCATGAATTGATCAGAGAGCTCTGGAAAATGGAGCGTTGCCCGTGAGTGAGCCAGAAGAGAAAGAATGGGGACAGAAAGTTGGGTACGTAAGAGATATTGACGGCATTGTTGTGAGGATGGGAAGCCATGTTAATCCGTCAAAAGCACATCAGTCCTGAACCAAGATTCCCTCTGTAATCCCACAGATGTTCATGACAGACTTTCTGTCTTGATATTTGTCGGCAGGCTTCTGTTTGTATATTTAGTTGATGTTGTTCAATAAGTTCCAGAGTACCATGTGTTTTTGTATCATCTACGATGAAGATGTGAATAAAAAACCCAAAATTTGTACTTCAAACACTACTTATAACCGACATAAAATTCTTAGTTTAATTCACCAACACACATTTGCAACGGATTTTAAGGTTTTTGTTCAAGTCAACAATTGAAACATTGTTTTGTTATGCTTCCTATGAAGTTGGACAGAGAATTATGTGCATGTTTTCTTAGGATTAGAAGACCTAATCCAACCTGTTTTGAAACGATTAATAATGCGAAAATAAGAACAAACAGATTTGGTTCATTCTCAATGCGAGAGTTATATCCACTTTGGTGCTACCAGATTTTACTATGATAAAATAAAGTTACAAACGTATCTATGCCTCTCATCACTTTGCCGCTACCAGATTTTATTATGATAAAAATAGAGTTACAAACGTATTTCTGACTCTCACCTTATGATATTTTTAACATTCCAAACCTTAAATTCATCTTTATATACTCAAAGAAATAGAGTTACGAAAAAAAAGGATAAAATCACCAATATACCCCGAGACTAAAGATCCTTACACATAAAAAATTTCTATGGGCGCTGCACCCGACCCCAGAAGGGGGTTTACCTAGGTTAGTTTGACCATGTCATAGTTGCCACAGTAATAATACACTAACAATTCACACACTTCGCACTTCTAGGCATTTTTAGGACAAATAGAGTAGTTTTCATGTATACTTCTGTCGTGGCACCTATGCCTTGACATAAATACAAATAAAACTCACACACACCTTACAAAAATCACAAAACATTCACATACTAGTGCACTTCTACCCTGGCATCTATGCCATGACAAAAATACATTTTATCACACACATACACTTGCACATTACACTAGTTTTAGGTTTCTTTACATACACTTCTGATGCCATGGCAAAAATACACTATGAACACACAAAATTCACACACAAAGCAAAATTCACACACATTCAAGGCTACTTATGTTCTGGCATCTATGCCATGACAGAAATAGCCTTGAAATCTCTTATTTTGTGAGTGCGCACACACACACACAAACACACACACACACACAACTAGTTTTAGGTTTTTAGGTATAGTTCTATCATGGCATCTATGACATGCTATAAATACATTTTATACGAATGCAAAAAAGGACACAAAAACGGCCAACGACGACCAATTTGTTAAACTTGCCATTTTGGCCAAAAAAATGTGTGCTATAACTCACAAACATTGGTAATTATTTAAAATTTCTAACTTTCCCTTTTTCTACACCATTCATTAGAAAACACATCGTCATTTGATACGAATGCAAAGAAAGCACAAAAACGGCAAACGACGACCAATTTTTAAACTTGTCATTTTGGCCAAAAAAACGTGTGCTATAACTCACAAAAATTGGTCATTTTTTAAAATTTCTAACGTTCCATTTTTTCACACCATTCATTAGAAAACACATCGTCATTTGATATGAATGCAAAATAGGTACATAAACAGGCAATGAAGATCAATATTTTAAACTTGCCAGTTTTGCCAAAAAAACGTGTGCTATAACTCACAAAAATTGGTTATTTTTCAAAATTTCTAACTTTTCCTTTTTTTCACATCATTCATTAGAAAACACGTCGTCATTTGATACAATAGAAAAAAGGCACAAAAACGGCAAACGATGACCAATTTTTTAAACTTGCAATTTTGTTCAAAAAAACGTGTGCTATAACTCACAAAAATTAGTCATTTTTCAAAATTTCTAACTTTCTCCTTTTTTCACACCATTCATTGGAAAACACATCGTCATTTGATACGAATGCAAAAAAAGAACAAAAACGGCCAACGACGACGAATTTTTTAAACTTGCCATTATTGCCAAAAAAACGTGTGCTATTACTCACAAAAATTGTTCATTTTTCAAAATGTCTAACTTTCCCTTTTTTCTACACTATTCATTAGGAAACACATCGTCATTTGATACGAATGCTAAAAAGGCACAAAAACGGCCAACGCCGACCAATTTGTTACACTTGCCATTGGCCAAAAAAACGTGTGTTATAACTCACAAAAATTGGTAATTTTTCAAAATTTCTAACTTTCTTTTTTTTTTGACACCATACATTAGAAAACGCATCGTCATTTGATATGAATAAAAAAAGGCACATAAACAAGCAACGAAGATCAATTTTTTAAACTTGCCAGTTTTGCCAAAAAAACGTGTGCTATAACTCACAAAAATTGGTCATTTTTTTAAATTTCTAACATTTCCTTTTTTTCACACCATTCAATAGAAAACGTATCGTCATTTTATTTGAATGCAAAAAAGGGACAAAACTAGGCAATGAATATCTATTTTTTAAACTTTTCATTTTTGCCAAAAAAATGTGTGTTATAACTCACAAAAATTGGTTATTTTTCAAAATTTCTAACTTTCCCTTTTTTGCACAGCATTCATTCGAAAACACATCGTCATTTCATACGAATGCAAACAAAGCACAAAAACGGCCAACGAAGACAAATTTTTTAAACTTTCCATTTTTGCCAAAAAAAAAGTGTGCTATAACTCACAATAATTGGTCATTTTTAAAAATTTCTAACTTTTCCTTTTTTCTACACTATTCATTAGGAAACACATCGTCATTTGATACGAATGCAAAACAGGCACAAAAACGGCCAACGACGACCAATTTGTTATACTTGCCATTTTGGCCAAAAAAACGTGTGCTATAACTCACAAAAATTGGTCATTTTTCAAAATTTCTAACTTTCCTTTTTTTCACACCATACATTAAAAAACGCATCATCATTTGATATGAATAAAAAAAGGCACATAAACAAGCAACGAAGATAAAGTTTTTAAACTTGACAGTTTTGCCAAAAAATCTTGTTCTATAACTTACAAAAATTGGTCATTTTTCAAAATTTCTAACATTTCCTTTTTTTCACACCATTCATTAGAAAATGTATCGTCATTTTATTTGAATGCAAAAAAGGGACAAAACTCGGCAACGAATATCTATTTTTTAAACTTTCCATTATTGCCAAAAAAACGTGTGTTATAACTCACAAAAATTGGTTATTTTTCAAAATTTTTAACTTTCCCTTTTTTGCACATCATTCATTCGAAAACACATCGTCATTTCATACGAATGCAAACAAAGCACAAAAACGGCCAACGAAGACAAATTTTTTAAACTTTCCATTTTTGCCAAAAAAAAAGTGTGCTATAACTCACAAAAATTGGTCATTTTTCAAAATTTCTAACTTTCCTTTTTTTTTCACACCATACATTAGAAAACGCATCATCATTTTTGATATGAATAAAAAAAAGGCACATAAACAAGCAACGAAGATAAATTTTTTAAACTTGGCAGTTTTGCCAAAAAAACTTGTTCTATAAGTCACAAAAATTGGACATTTTTCAAAATTTCTAACATTTACTTTTTTTCACACCATTCGTTAGAAAACGTATCGTCATTTTATTTAAATGCAAAAAAGGGACAAAACTAGGCAACGAATATTTATTTTTTTAAACTTTCCAGTTTTGCCAAAAAAACGTGCACAAAAATTGGTTATTTTTCAAAATTTCTAACTTTCTCTTTTTGGCACACCATTCATTGGAAAATACATCGCCATTTCATACGAATGCAAAAAAAGCACAAAATGGGCCAAGGACGACAAATTTTTTAAACTTTCCATTTTTGCCAAAAAACACGTGTGCTATAACTCACAAAAATTGGTCATTTTTCAAAATTTCTAACTTTCCCTTTTTTCTACATCATTCATTAGAAAACACATCGTCATTTAATAAGAATGCAAAAAGGCGCAAAAACGGCCAACGACGACCAATTTTTTAAAGTTGCCATTTTGGCAAAAAAAATGTGTGCTTTAACTCAAAAATTGGTCATTTTTTAAAATTTCTAACTTTTCCTTTTTTGCACACCATTCAATGGAAAAGACATCGTCATTTGATACGAATGCAAAAAAGCACAAAAACGGCCAACGACGACAAATTTTTTAAACTACTCATTATTTTCAAAAAAACGTGTGTTATAACTCACAAAAATTGGTCATTTTTCAAAATTTCTAACTTTCCCTTTTTTCTACACTATTCATTAGGAAACACATCGTCATTTGATACGAATGCAAAAAGGGCACAAAAACGGCCAACGACGACCAATTTGTTATACATGCCATTTTGGCCAAAAAAACGTGCGCTATAACTCACAAAATTTGGCAATTTTTCAAAATTTCTAAGTTTCCTTTTTTTTTTTCACACCATACATTATAAAACGCATCGTCATTTGATATGAATAAAAAAAGGCACATTAACAAGCAACGAAGATCAATTTTTTAAACTTGTCAGTTTTGCCAAAAAAACATGTGCTATAACTTACAAAATTTGGTCATTTTTCAAAATTTCTAACCTTTCCTTTATTTCACACCATTCATTGGAAAACATATCGTCATTTGATACGAATGCAAAAAAGGGACTAAACTAGGCAACGAATATCTATTTTTTAAACTTGCCATTATTGCCAAAAAACCGTGTTCTATAACTTACAATAATTGGTCATTTTTCAAAATTTCTAACTTTTCCTTTTTTTCTACACTATTCATTAGGAAACACATCGTCATTTGATACGAATGCAAAAAAGGCACAAAAACGGCCAACGAAGACCAATTTGTTATCTTGCCATTTTGGCAAAATAAAACGTGTGCTATAACTCACAAAAATTGGTCATTTTTCAAAATTTCTAACTTTCCTTTTTTTCACACCATACATTAAAAAACGCATCATCATTTGATATGAATAAAAAAAGGCACATAAACAAGCAACGAAGATAAATTTTTTAAACTTGGCAGTTTTGACAAAAAATCTTGTTCTATTACTCACAAAAATTAGTCATTTTTCAAAATTTCTAACATTTCCTTTTTTTCACACCATTCATTAGAAAACGTATCATCATTTTATTTGAATGCAAAAAAGGGACAAAACTCGGCAACGAATATCTATTTTTTAAACTTTCCATTTTTGCCAAAAAAACGTGTGTTATAACTCACAAAAATTGGTTATTTTTCAAAATTTCTAACTTTCCCTTTTTTGCACATCGTCATTTCATACGAATGCAAACAAAGCACAAAAACGGCCAACGAAGACAAATTTTTTAAACTTTCCATTTTTGCCAAAAAAAAAGTGTGCTATAACTCACAAAAATTGGTCATTTTTCAAAATTTTTAACTTTCCTTTTTTTTCACACCATACATTAGAAAACGCATCATCATTTTTGATTTGAATAAAAAAAGGCACATAAACAAGCAACGAAGATAAATTTTTTAAACTTGGTAGTTTTGCCAAAAAAACTTGTTCTATAAGTCACAAAAATTGGACATTTTTCAAAATTTCTGACATTTCCTTTTTTTCACACCATTTGTTAGAAAACGTATCGTCATTTTATTTGAATGCGAAAAAGGGACAAAACTAGACAACGAATATTTATTTTTTTAAACTTTCCATTTTTGCCAAAAAAACGTGTGTTATAACTCACAAAAATTGGTTATTTTTCAAAATTTCTAACTTTCTCTTTTTGGCACACCATTCATTGGAAAATACATCGCCATTTCATACGAATGCAAAAAAAGCACAAAATGGGCCAACGACGACAAATTTTTTAAACTTTCCATTTTGCCAAAAAACACGTGTGCTATAACTCACAAAAATTGGTCATTTTTCAAAATTTCTAACTTTCCCTTTTTCTACATCATTCATTAGAAAACACATCGTCATTTAATAAGAATGCAAAAAGGCGCAAAAACGGCCAACGACGACCAATTTTTTAAAGTTGCCATTTTGACAAAAAAATGTGTGCTATAACTCAAAAATTGGTCATTTTTTAAAATTTCTAACTTTTCCTTTTTTGCACACCATTCAATGAAAAAGACATCGTCATTTGATACGAATGCAAAAAAATCACAAAAACGGCCAACGACGACAAATTTTTTAAACTACCCATTATTGTCAAAAAAACGTGTGCTATAACTCACAAAAATTGGTCATTTTTCAAAATTTCTAACTTTCCCTTTTTTCTACACTATTCATTAGGAAACACATCGTCATTTGATACGAATGCAAAAAGGGCACAAAAACGGCCAACGACGACCAATTTGTTATACATGCCATTTTGGCCAAAAAAACGTGCGCTATAACTCACAAAATTTGGCAATTTTTCGAAATTTCTAAGTTTCCTTTTTTTTTCACACCATACATTATAAAACGCATCGTCATTTGATATGAATAAAAAAAGGCACATTAACAAGCAACGAAGATCAATTTTTTAAACTTGTCAGTTTTGCCAAAAAAACATGTGCTATAACTTACAAAATTTGGTCATTTTTCAAAATTTCTAACCTTTCCTTTATTTCCCACCATTCATTGGAAAACATATCGTCATTTGATACGAATGCAAAAAAGGGACTAAACTAGGCAACGAATATCTATTTTTTAAACTTGCCATTATTGCCAAAAAAACGTGTGTTATAACTCACAAAAATTGGTTATATTTCTAAATTTCTAACTTTCCCTTTTTTGCACACCATTCATTGGAAAACACATTTTCATTTGATACGAATGCAAAAAAAGCACAAAATTGTGAACAAATGTGCTAATGTGCAAATGCGCAAACAAGTAGCCACTTCCAACCAAAATCTGGCATAGATTAGTTGTGAATTTGAGAAAACTTAAAACATGAAAGTTATAGCCCCAAAACTTTGCTTTCTACAGCTTTTTGAATCACCAACATCGGAGCTCGGACAAGAAAGTTATGGCCAAAATACTGGAGTGCGGTGAAGCTGTGTGCGACGAAGTGAGCTCGCCGCACAAGCTTGTGCGGTGCGTGAATGTGTGCGACGAAGTGAGCTCGCCGCACAAGCTTGTGCGGCAAGGTGTGCACGATGCATGCGACGATGTGAGCTCGTTGCATGATGTGTGTGTGTGTTGCATGCGACGAGGTGAGGGTAGTGCGCAACAGGGTGAGTGCATGTGTGTGATGCAACCATTTCAGCACATTCATCTACTTCTATGCAAAATATGTGTATCTTAGACTCTGAATTGGACTTTGCGTTGAACATAAGAGTTTTAGATCTTCCACTTAGCTTTCCATTGGTTTAAGAATCAACATCATTGGAGGTCTGTAGCTCAAGATATACATATTCTACCAAACTGTGGCAATATAAAATCAAAGATGAAAACCTGAAGGAACAGTTGCAAAGATATCCCCGTTTCTCCTACTTGCACACAGTTTTAGAAGAAAGTTAAAACATAAGTAATGAAGTACACTCAAAGAGATTAACAGAACATCCAAGATCTCATATATCGGATTAGTATTGAGAAAGATACACTCAAATGAAGTTCAGATACCAAATCTGCCAAAACCCTAAAAATCGCAAATGAATCATGTTGAGGTTTTCTTCCAATCTTCACACACATCATTAGACTTTCTTGAATTCTTCTCCTAGCCTTCAACTCCAAACACACATTTACTTCATTTAATCAACATTTAAGGACTTTTTCTCCATTTTAGCACAACAACTCGTAACACACACAAATGCACCAAATATCCCATAACACATCACAATTTCATGGAAAACAAACCAAAAGTTAAGTGAATTAAGCTATTTAAGTTGGTATAAAACCAACTTATCAGTGTGCTATAACTCACGCAAATTGGTCTTTTTAAGAATTTCTAACTTTTTCTTTTTTTCACACTATTCATTAGAAAACACATCGTCATTTGATATGAATGCAACAAAGGCAGAAAAACGTCCAACGACTACCAATTTTTTAAATTTTCCATTTTTCTAAAAAAACGTGTGTTGTAACTCACAAAAATTTGTCATCTTTCAAAATTTCTAACTTTCCCTTTTTTCACACTATTCATTAGAAAACACATCATCATTTGATACGAATGCAAAAAAGGCACAAAAATGACCAACGACGACCAATTTTTTAAACTTGCCATTATTGCCAAAAAAACATTTGCTATAACTCGCAAAAATTGGTCATTTTTAATAATTTCTAACTTTCCCTTTTTTCTAGACTATTCTTTAGGAAACACATCGTCATTTGATACAAATGCAAAAAAGGCACAAAAACGGCCAACGATGACCAATTTGTTACACTTGGCATTTTGGCAAAAAAAAGGTGTGCTATTACTCAAAAAAATTGGTTATTTTCAAAATTTCTAACTTTTCTTTTTTTTTCACACCATACATTAGAAAACGCATCGTCATTTGATATGAATAAAAAAAGGCACATAAACAAGCAACGAGGATCAATTTTTTAAACTTGCCAGTTTTGCCAAAAAAACGTGTGCTATAACTCAAAAAAATTGGTCATTTTTCTAAATTTCTAACATTTCCTTTTTTTCACACCATTCATTAGAAAACAATTCGTCATTTTATTTGAATGCAAAAAAGGGATAAAACTAGGCAACGAATATCTATTTTTTAAACTTTCTATTTTTGCCAAAAAATGTGTGTTATAAGTCAGAAAAATTGGTTATTTTTTAAAATTTCTAACTTTCCCTTTGTTGCACACCATTCATTGTAAAACACATCGTCATTTGATAGGAATGCAAAAAAAGCACAAAAACGGCCAACGACGACAAATTTTTTAAACTTGCCATTATTGCCAAAACAATGTGTGCATATAATAACCTCTCAAGATTCAGCATACATGGACCTTTTCTATGTCCGTTATGTAAATCTAATGGGGAGACAATAAATCATCTTTTTGCTGAATGCCCTCTCACAAGACTGATTTGGAAAAAATTTGGGGCTGAGTTAGGAATAGTAAGAAATTCATTGTGTTTTAATACAGTCCTCCAAATGTGGCAAAACCATAAAGGAAAAAACAAAAAGGTAAATCTGATAATAAAAATCACCCCGTTGATAATTTTTTGGGAAATCTGGAAGGTGAGAAATAGGGTAGTTTTTGAAAATCAACATACAGATATGGTAGATTTAGTTCAATCCATATTTCATTCTCTTGCTACCTGTATGAACTTGTTTCCTTGTTCTTGGGATAAATTCTGGAGTCAGATCATGAATTATAGAAGTAGAGTCCTAGTTGAAATTGTCAAATGGATACCTCCAGCTGCGGATCAGGTAAAGATTAATATTTCTAGTCAAATTCAGAACAGCAATGGGAAAGGGAGTCTGATTGTCAGAGATTATGAAGGTAAGGTACTTTTGGTAAAGCTTTTGACTGAATTTAATTGTTTAATCTCTTCCAAAGTTCAGGTGGAAATAATGACAGCTGCTACAGGAATACTAGAATGCAGAAAACTGGGATACACAAAGATAGTATTAGAATCTCACTCTTCATGCTTACAGAAAATACTTAATCAAGAACAGAAGGTTTGGAGACATTATCACCTGGAAGAAGCTATTAGCACAATAAGAATCATGCAACATTCAGAAAAATAGTGAAAGAATCCAATCTAGCTGCAAGATGGGTAGCTGACAGAGACTCAGAGATCTGGACTGAAGCTTTATCTGAAGATTTCAAGAAGATCATTCTCTCAGATAAACTCACTCCACCTCATTTTAGAAGAGCTAAGCAATCAGGTAAGACTGCAAAGAGTAACTACCAGCTGATCCTCAATGGTACAGGTAATAATAACTTTGATTCGTGAAGGGCCCCAGCCTGCCGTTGTTAGGGCTGGTTTGCCTAAATCTTGCAAATGGCCCCAACCTGTTGGTGTTAGGGTTGGATTGCCACTCGTAGCTTGTGTGACTTTGGACAATAGGAAAATTGAAGAACAGGCCTGTTGTTGCAAAAAGTTCTGGACTTTAAGGCTGCTTGGCAAGACTGCTCTTCATGCTAGAATTCAGCTAGCTAGGGAAATAGAATCACCTGATCCAGCAAAAGCTGTCACATGTGATCCTGCAAGAGCTTCTGTGTCAAGCCATGAAAACTCAGTAATGCCTCAAAGAAAACATAAGGAGACAACTGCAGTAAGAGGTATAAACAAGAACTGGAGCTGGAGAAGCCTACTGACCCTTCATGGAATTAACAGAAAATGCAAATACTTTGTCCCATTTATAAGGGATTTTTTGTCACTCCTTGTGCACAAAGGAGTTTTTTTGTATATTAAGCATTATGGCAGGTTTAAATTGCAAACATGTAAATGGAGGAAGTCCTCCAAGCTTATGCGATTTCAACACCCTATTGAACTTGGCTCCATTAGGCCATAGGCTTGTAAATGGAGTTAAGTTCAAGGGGTTCCTGTTATGTAAGGGTGGTTTTAGGGTATGTCCATCACCCACCAAAATTTAATAAAATAGGGAGTGGAGACCCACCTCAAAAGGAGGTTATGCCAAAAAAAAATGTGTGCTATAACACACAAAAATTGGTCATTTTTCAAAATTTCTAACTTTCCATTTTTTTCTACACTATTCATTAGGAAAAACATCGTCATTTGATACGAATGCAAAAAAGGCACAAAAACGGTCAACGACGACCAATTTGTTATACTTGCCATTTTGGCCAAAAAAACGTGTGCTATAACTCACAAAAATTGGTCATTTTTCAAAATTTCTAACTTTTCTTTTTTTTCACACCATACATTAGAAAACGCATCGTCATTTGATATGAATAAAAAAAGGCATATAAACAAGCAACGAAGATAAATTTTTTAAACTTGACAGTTTTGCCAAAAAACGTGTTCTATAACTCACAAAAATTAGTCATTTTTCAAAATTTCTAACATTTCCTTTTTTCACACCATTCACTAAAAAATGTATCGTCATTTTATTTGAATGCAAAAAAGGGACAAAACTAGGTGAAATTTGGAAAAGAATGCTGAAAATTGTAGATTTCAGTGAGCAATATATCTTATTCCAGCCTAATGAAGGACAATGTAGCCTATGGTATGATAATTGGCTTGGAAAAGGCGCTTTATCCCATGTAACAACACCTGTGGGGGACCATAGATTATTTCAGTTCATACCACCACAGGGATGGAATGTTACAGTCCTAAAAGACTTGATTCCTCAGGACAGGGTAGATGAGATTACATACAGCCATGCCCCTTCTTGTGGGGAGAAAGATAAAATAATTTGGACACTTGAGAAGAATGGATGCTTCTCCCTTTCCTCAGCATTCCAAAAGATTAGGCAAAGGAATACCTCCAATGACTCAAATGATGCGTACATTTGGAATGAACATGTGCCTACAAAGATTTCCTTCTTTAATTTTAGAATGAGGAAAAATAAGCATCCCCTTAGCGATAATCTTATGGTTTTTGGCATTCATGGGCCGTCTTTATGCCCTTTGTGCAAAAATAGCGGGGAAACAATTAATCACCTATTTGCTGAATGTTCAGTTACAAGAAGGCTTTGGAAAATCTATTAGGCTGAAATGGGAATTTTTAGGCACACACTCTCTTTACATTTAGCTCTCCAAATGTGGACTCAAAATAAAAAGTCTAACAGTTTACTTAACACACTCTCTAAAATCATTCCTTTGATCATATGTTGGGAAGTTTGGAAGCTTAGAAATAAAGTGCTATTTGAAAATCAGAAAGTAGAATTTTTAAACTTGCTTAAGGATTCATTTGATACCATTTTACTTTGTATGAATTCTCAAAAAAAGTCTTGGGAGAAATTTTGGCTGTTCATGGTGAACCCTATTAGAAGATTTCACATTCTCATCTGTAAATGGATTCCTCCAGCAGCTAATAGGTAAAAATGAACACAACAAGCATGATCAGAAACAATGCAGGTCAAGGGGCTGTGGTTCTCAGAAATTGTGATTGTGACATTTTGTTTTTCAAATATCTTGATGAATTCAACTGTAGAATAACATCCAAAGTGCAAGTAGAGATTATTACAGCAGCTACAGGAATTCAGATATGCAATAACCAGGGACATACAAATATTATTCTGGAATCTAGTTCAGCTTGTATGTAACAAGTCCTTACTCAAGTAGAGCTGCCATGGAGATTCCTCCACCTGAAGGCTCAGATTTACATGATCAAATCCCATACAACCTTCACAAAAGTTACCAAAGAATACAATCAAGCTGCTATTTGGATTGCCTCTTTAGCCCTGAAGTCTGAGATTCATCCTCTGCCTGAAGCTCTTAAAAAAATCATAATTTCTGACAAATTAGGACTTCGAAACTTCAAAAGATCAAAGGTAAAACTGGTTTACTGATGTATAGAAATGGCCCACAACTGATGATGTTTGGTTGTGTTTGCCAAAAGTTTGCTCAAACTCATAGCATTTCTCTATTAAGGATTGGACTGTGAATTTTGATTGCTGGTAAGATATGGACCACAACTGCTGATGTTAGGCTGTCTTGTCCTTGTATTTCATGGCTAGACTTGGCTACGATCAGGTCAACAATCTGAAACACCTCCTGGAATTGCACAAGTTTTGATTGCAAATCTGGTTTGAGTGTGGTTGCAGACTCACCCCTGGTGAATTTTGGTCAGTTTGTCAAATTTTCTTTTGACTTGCTAAATCATATAGCACTTAGCATTTTTGGGGAAGAGGAGTACAATCCCTCTATGTTCTATAAGTTTCTACATCTGTAATGGAGGTAGTACTCCAAGTTTATGGCTTTATGAACCTATATGAACAATATCCCATTAGGCCTTGGCATGTAAATGGGATTTTGTTCATTTTGGTCTTTTGCTGTAAGGATTATATTAGGGTATATCTATCATCTAATAGGAATGCAAAAAAGGCACAAAAACGGCCAACGACGACCTATTTTTAAACTTGCCATTTTTGCAAAAAAAAACGTGTGCTATAACTCACAAAACTTGGTCATTTTAAAAATTTCTAACTTTTCCTTTTTTGCACACCGTTCATTGGAAAATACATCGTCATTTGATACGAAAGCAAAACAAGCACAAAAACGGTCAACGACGATCAATTTTTTAAACTTGCCCATTTTGCCAAAAAAACGTTTGCTATAACTCACAAAAATTGGTCATTTTCAAAATTTCTAACTTTTCCTTTTTCGCACACCATTCATTGGAAAACATATCGTCATTTAATACGAATGCAAAAAAAGCACAAAAATGGCCAACGACGACAATTTTTTTAAACTTGCCATTATTGCCAAAAAACTTGAGCTATAACTCACAAAAATTGGTCATTTTTCAAAAATTTTAACTTTCCCTTTTTTCTACACCATTCATTAGAAAACTCATCGTCATTTAATACGAATGCAAAAAAGGCACAAAAAAGGTCAACGACGATCAATTTTTTAAACTTGCCAGTTTTGCCAAAAAACTTGTGCTATAACTTACAAAAATTGGTCATTTTTCAAAATTTCTAACCTTACCTTTTTTCACACCATTCATTAGAAAATGTATCGTCATTTTATTGAATGCAAAAAAAGGGACAAAACTAGGCAACCAATATCTATTTTTTAAACTTTCCATTTTTGCCAAAAAACGAGTGATATAACTCACAAAAATTGGTTATTTTTCAAAATTTCTAACTTTTTCTTTTTTTTCACACTATTCATTAGAAAATGTATTGTCATTTGATTTGAATGCTAAAAAGGCACAAAAATGGCCAACAAATATCTATTTTTAAACTTTCCATTTTTGCTAAAAATCGTGTGTTATAACTCACAAAAATTTGTTATTTTTCAAAATTTCTAACTTTCATTTTTTTGCACACCATTCATTGAAAAACACATCGTCATTTCATACGAATGCAAAAAAAGCACAAAAACGACAAACGATGACAGATTTATTAAACTTGCCATTATTGCCAAAAAAAACCTGTGCTATAACTCACAAAAATTGGTCATTTTTCAAATTTTCTAACTTTCCATTTTTTTCTACATCATTCATTAGAAAACTTATCGTCATTTAATACGAATGCAAAAAAGGCACAAAAAAGGCCAACGACGACCAATTTTTTAAACTTGCCAGTTTTGCCAAAAACGTGTGCTATAATTCACAAAAATTGGTCATTTTTCAAAATTTCTAACCTTTCCTTTTTTTCACACCATTCATTAGAAAACGTATCGTCAATTTATTTGAATGCAAAAAGGGACAAAACTAGGTAAATAATATCTATTTTTTAAACTTTCCATTTTTGCCAAAAAACGTGTGATATAACTCACAAAAATTGGTTATTTTTCAAAATTTCTAACTTTCATTTTTTTGCACACCATTCATTGGAAAACACATCGTCATTTCATACGAATGGAAAAAGGCACAAAAACGGCCAACGATGACAAATTTTTTAAACTTGCCATTATTGCCAAAAAAACGTGTGCTATAACTCACAGAAATTCCAAATGTACTCAATGGTGAGGATATTTCCGCCATTAACTTCTGTATCTTTTATTAATATCAATAAAATAGGGAGTGGCCCCCGTAAATGTGATGATTAGCCAACTAAATATATATATATATATATATAAAACTCACAAAAATTTGTCATTTTTCAACTTTTCTAACTTTCCCTTTTTTCTACATCATTCATTAGAAAACACATCGTGTCATTTAACACGAATGCAAAAAAGGAGCAAAAATGGTCAGCGACGACCAATTTTTTAAACGTGCCATTATTGCCAAAAAAATGTGTGCTATAACTCACAAAAATTTGTCATTTTTCAAAATTTTTAACTTTCCCTTTTTTCTACACCATTCATTAGAAAACACATCGTCATCTAATACGAATGCAAAAAACGCACAAAAATGGCCAACGACGACCAATTTTTTATACTTGCCATTTTGGCAAAAAAAAAACGTGTGCTATAACTCACAAAAATTGGTCATTTTTCAAAATTTCTAACTTTTCCTTTTTTGCACACCGTTCATTGGAAAATAAATCTTCATTTCATACGAATGCAAAAAAAGTACAAAAACGGCCAAATATGACCAATTTTTTAAACTTGCCATTATTCCCAAAAATACGAGTGCTATAACTCACAAAAATTGGTCATTTTCAAAATTTCTAACTTTCCCCTTTTTCTACACCATTCATTAGAAAACACATCGTCATTTAATACGAATGCAAAAAAGGTACAAAAACGGCGAACGACGACCAATTTTTAAACTTGCCAGTTTTGCCAAAAAAACGTGTGCTATAAATCACAAAAATTGGTCATTTTTCAAAATTTCTAACCTTTCCTTTTTTTCACACCATTCATTAAAAAACGTATCGTCATTTTATTTGAATGCAAAAAAGGGACAAAACTAGATAACCAATATCTAATTTTTAAACTTTCATTTTTGCCAAAAAGACGTGTGTTATAACTCAAAAAAATTTGGTTATTTTTCAAAATTTTGAACTTTCATTTTTTTGCACGCCGTTCATTGAAAAACACATCGTCATTTCATACGAATGCAAAAAAAACACAAAAACGGCCAACGACGACAAATTTTTTAAACTTGCCATTATTGCCAAAAAAACGTGTGCTATAACTCACAAAAATTGGTCATTTTTTAAAATTTCTAACTTTTCCTTTTTTGCGCACCGTTCATTGGAAAATACATCGTCATTTGATACGAATGCAAAAAAAGCACAGAAACGGCCAAATACGACCAATTTTTCAAATTTGCCATTATTCCCAAAAAACGAGTGCTATAACTCACAAAAATTGGTCATTTTCAAATTTTCTAACTTTCCCTTTTTTTCTACACCATTCATTAAAAAACACATCGTCATTTAATACGAATGCAAAAAAGGCACAAAAACGGTCAACGACGACCAATTTTTTAAACTTACAAGTTTTGCCAAAAAAACGTGTGATACGAAATCGAGATCATATGTCAAGTCAAAGGAATCCAAAGTACTCAATCCAGTTGTAGAAGACGAGTCTTTCATTTGGAGACCTGGAAATGAAGAACCGGCGTGGACAGCAAGCCACGTCGCGACTTGGAGAGGATCCGACGTCGCGACGTCCACACATGTCGCGCGTCGCGACGTCCGTCAGCGTTAGGGTTTGGAGCTAATCGATCTGGGTTTCGTATCAAGTGGTATCAGAGCACAGTTCTTCGAACAAAAATCAGGTTTTCAATTTTTCCTTATAAAATTGAATTCAAGTTGTTTGATATACGCAAGCCTGTCATAAATTTTATTTTGTGATTGGTGTCAAGCAATTATATCTTTAATTGTGTTGGTTTTGATTTTTTGGTGAAAAGTTAAAGAAAATTTGGATCTTTGTTGTTCACATCAAGTGGTATTTTTGGTATTCTTCTTTACTGCTAATCATGAGTAATCAAGGAGATTCAAGTATGAATCAAAGGCTCGCAAGGTTGATGGCAGCCATAGGGGATCAGATAAACCAAATATCTGCTACCCAACAGCAAATTGAGAGAAAAATTGCACAACTTGGGATGGGTTCAGAATCTATGGTGTCCAAACCATGTGTAATTCGGTGTGCTATATGTTCTGGGTATGGTCATTAAGAACGTGATTGTGCTAACCTTTTTGTTGAAAGAAAGATTAGGACGCCAACGCCTAGGGTCCATGATAGGAAGTGTTTGAGATGTATGGCTGTAGGTCATAATGCTATTAGTTGTCCAAGATGGTATGATTTGTATGTTAAAGAAGACCCAGTTATCCAAGTTGTTACTATACCATTGTTGGAATGTGTTGAAGAACATGGGAAAGAGGTTGATCAAGTTGCTACTCTTGAAGAAGCCTCCTGTGCAGATTTAATTCCTTTTATTGCTTTAAATGATTGTAATTTAGTTGTTATTAATGATGTTTTTCATGCGAAGCAAGAAAGTGAATTGATTCATGATTTGAATGGAAAAAGCCTTGATGTGAGGGTTGTAGAAAAAGGCAAAGAGAGGAAAAATAATGAGTGTGAATTTCCATATATTTTGTTTTTTTGTCTTGATAATTTTGCAGATTTTGTGCCGAATTCCCTTGTTAACGATCAACAAGATTTGAGGTCAAATATTTTTCAAGTGGGAGGGAATGATACGAAATCGAGATCATCCAAAGTACTCAATCCAGTTGTAGAAGACGAGTCTTTCATTTGGAGACCTGGAATTGAAGAACCGGCGTGGACAGCAAGCCACGTCGCGACGTGGAGAGGATCCGACTTGGCGACGTCCACACACGTCGCGACGTCCATCGTCGCGCATCGCGACGTCCGTCAGCGTTAGGGTTTTTATTTTTACGTTTTGTTCCCCGAAGTCGCGACGTCGGGCTATCCCCACGTCGCGACGTGCGGGAATATTTGCCGTTAATTAATTTCTGTTTTTTGGTAATTTAGGATTTAAGTTATTTTTAAGTTTCCTTTTATGAATAAATCGTCTAGGGTTTGTTCTAGGCTTATAAATAGGTCTTTTATTCAGTTGTAATGGGGGAGAAGAATTTTGAGGTAATTTTAATAAGATTTCAGCGATTGATTTCTTACGTGTGAATTGGTATTCCTGTGAAGGGTTTGCTTGTTTACATCAACTGAGAACAGTTTGTTCGTGCGAAGCGGATTAAATTGTTGGTTCTTTAATTTCCAACTCACGAGTTGTTGAGTTGTTCTTGTTCATTGGTTTTTTATTCGAAGGTCCTGCAATTGCTTCTGTGACATACAAGCCGGGGTTTAGAGCGAATCGATCCGGGTTTCGTATCAACGTGTACTATAACTGACAAGCGTGTGTCGTTAGCCTTGCAATTTTAACCCTAAACTAATGTAGTAGCAATGAGTAGGGTATCGTATCCACAGGTAAGGGGATGGTTCAAGAATTCAAGTATTGCTCTAACAAATGTCACACAAATGTCACAGAATGGAATATAATGCTACTGTATGAGAATAACAAGTAAAAGTCACAAAACGGTGGTAAAATGTAAAGTCAAGAAAGGATTGGACGTCTCAGGGTTTCTCCACCGGATGAGTGCATTATAGACTACTCAGATGCAATGCAATTGATTCTCAAATTAAGCACAGAGGAGACCAAGCTGCCTAAGAGCCAAAGATGCCACCAGCATAGTGATCGCATGCCATCTTACACTCTTTGACACCACTCTTTCCCATGGTGAGGCCTAAGAGTGGTGGTTTCAACCCGCAGCATCTCAACTCCCCGAGACTGACTACTCTAGCATGCAAATCCTAGGATCGTTCCATGACGATGCTTGACCTAGGTTCGTTTGTCTTCGTAAGCCAAGGAAAGCCTCTTCTCACTCTATTCTAAGGTCTCAATAAACTTCCACCGGCATGGCGATCGCATTTCAGATCATGATCAAACAAAGCAAGAGAGAAGACTCAATTATCATACTCAATGTTCTCATTTTATGTATTCCTTACTCCTATATGTGAATCTAATCTCGACTTAGCATGGCGACCACAATCGAACAGAAAAGAATGAATTCACAAAATTTAATAAGATTCAAGCGGTAATTTCAAGTATGAACTCAATCTTCACAAAATGTGTCAATTGCAAGGCATCGCATAGTCTATTCACACAATCATCCGGTCTCAACCCTAAGACATCACAAATTTAGCCGCGATACTTCATTACCAATTCGTAAATATCATAATTCATCACTGAACAATTCATTTCTTCCAAATTGTACAAATTTACCGATTAAAGAGCATAGAATTGTCAATCGCTTCATCAACTGAGAATCGGAATGAAGTAATCAGCTCAACTATTCAATCGGAGTCACAATTGGAGAAGAAATGGAAGAAGAGAGAAAGTCTAGCCGTGCAAGTGTGTGCATGGCGAGACCTCGCCATGTGTTGTGTATGTAAGGCGAGACCTCGCGGCGAGGTCTCGCCGTGCATCGTGTGTGTGAGGCGAGGTCTCTCGGCGAGACCTCGCCGTGTGTGAGTGAGCTCGCCGCACTGGTGTGCGGCGAGGTGCGAGAGTCGTGCGAGAACTCGCCGCATACATCATGCGGTGAGGTGCGTGTGTGCATTAGCTCGCCACACGAATGTGCGGCGAGATGTGTGAGCTCGCCGAACGGATGTACAGCGAGGTGTGTGCGTGAGTGAGAGCTCGCCGCACAGCTTGTGCGGCAAGGTGTGGAATTGCTACTCGCGAGTGCGCGCTGCTCGTGCAAGAATGCCGTGTGCCAGCGCGCGGCAGGTGTAGTGCATATGCGCGGATGCTGCGCGCCAACGCGCGCAGCTAATGCAATGCCTGTGCATGAGTGCTGTGAGTGTGTGGGTGCGAAAATCTAAACAACACGTCTGACCACACAACACGTCTGACCACACAAACTTCACCCTAACAAGTAAATTTAGCCCAAGACCTGCTCTATCGCATTCTTGACTCCTTTACTCAATTCAGCACTCAAACTACACAAAATGCACTCAACCATGCAAAATTCAAGTGAAAAACCATGCACTTTCGTCAGTATAAAACTGACTTGTCAATAACTCATAAGAATTGGTCATTTTTCAAAATTTCTAACCTTTTCTTTTTTCACACCATTCATTAAAAAACGTATCGTCATTTATTTGAATGCAAAAAAGGGGACAAAACTAGGCAACCAATATCTATTTTTTAAACTTTCTGTTTTTGCCAAAAAAAACGTGTGTTATAACTAACAAAAATTGGTTATTTTTCAAAATTTCTAACTTTCATTTTTTTGCACGCCATTCATTGAAAAACATATCGTCATTTCATACGAATGCAAAAAAAGCACAAAAACTGCCAACGACGACAAATTTTTTAAACTTGCCATTATTGCCAAAAAACGTATGCTATAACTCACAAAAATTGGTAATTTTTGAAAATTTCTAACCTTTCTTTTTTTTCACACCATTCATTAAAAAACGTATCGTCATTTTATTTGAATGCAAAAAAGGGACGAAACTAGGCAACCAATATCTATTTTTTAAACTTTCATTTTTGCCAAAAAAACGTGTGCTATAACTCACAAAAATTTGTTCATTTTTCAAATTTTCTAACTTTCCCTTTTTTCTACATCATTCATTAGAAAACACATCGCCATTTAATACGAATGCAAAAAAGGCACAAAAACGGCCAACGATGGCCAATTTTTTAAACTTGCCATTTTGGCAAAAAAAAAACCTGTGCTATAACTCACAAAAATTGGTCATTTTTCAAAATTTCAAAATTTTCCTTTTTTGCTCACCAATCATTGGAAAACACATCGTCATTCGATACCAATGCAAAAAAAGCTCAAAACGGCCAACGATAACCAATTTTTTAAACTTGCCATTATTGCCAAAAAAACGTGTGCTATAACTCACAAAAATTGGTCATTTTTCAAAAATTTTAAATTTCCCTTTTTTCTACACCATTCATTAGAAAACACATCGTCATCTAATACGAATGCAAAAAAGGTAAAAAAACGGCCAACGACGACCAATTTTTTATACTTGCCATTTTGGCAAAAAAAATGTGTGCTATAACTCACAAAAATTGGTCATTTTTCAAAATTTCTAACTTTTCCTTTTTTGCACACCGTTCATTGGAAAATACATCGTCATTTGATAAGAATGCAAAAAAAGCACAAAAACGGCCAAATACGACCAATTTTTTAAACTTGCCATTATTCCCAAAAATACGAGTGCTATAACTCACAAAAATTGGTCATTTTCAAAATTTCTAACTTTCCCTTTTTTCTACACCATTCATTAGAAAACACATCGTCATATAATACGAATGCAAAAAAGGCATAAAAACGGCCAACGACGACCAATTTTTTAAACTTACCAGTTTTGCCAAAAAAAACGTGTGCTATAACTCACAAAAATTGGTCATTTTTTAAAATTTCTAACATTTCCTTTTTTTCTCACCATTCATTAGAAAACGTATCGTCATTTTATTTTAATGCAAAAAAGGGACAAAACTAGGCAACCAATATCTATTTTTTAAACTTTCCATTTTGCCAAAAAACATGTGTTATAACTCACAAAAGTTAGTTATTTTTCAAAATTTCTAACTTTCCCTTTTTTGCACACTATTCATTGGAAAATACATCATCATTTAATACGAATGCAAAAAAGCACAAAAACGGCCAACGACGACAAATTTTTTAAACTTGCCACTATTGCCAAAAAAACGTGTGCTATAACTCACAAAAATTGGTCATTTTTCAAAATTTCTAACTTTCCCTTTTTTCTACACCATTCATTAGAAAACACATCGTCATTTAATACGAATGCAAAAAAGGAGCAAAAACGGCCAACGACGACCAATTTTTTAAACTTGCCATTTTGGTAAAAAAAACGTGTGCTATAACTCACAAAAATTAGTCATTTTTCAAATTTTCTAACTTTCCCTTTTTTCTACATCATTCATTAGAAAACACATCGTCATTTAATACGAATGCAAAAAAGGCGCAAAAACGGCAAACGACGACCAATTTTTTAAACTTTCCATTTTGGCAAAAAAAACGTGTGCTATAACTCACAAAAATTTGTCATTTTTCAAAATTTCTAACTTTTCCTTTTTTGCACACCATTCATTGGAAAACACATCATCATTTGATACGAATGCAAAAAAAGCACAAAAATAGCTAACGATGACCAATTTTTTAAACTTATCATTATTGCCAAAAAAACATGTGCTATAACTCACAAAAATAGGTCATTTTTCAAAATTTCTAACTTTTCCTTTTTTTCTACACCATTTATTAGAAAACACATCGTCATTTAATACAAATGCAAAAAAGGCGCAAAAACGGCCAACGACGACCAATTTTTTAAACTTGCCATTTTGGCAAAAAAAAACGTGTTCTATAACTCACAAAAGTTGGACATTTTTCAAAATTTATAACTTTTCCTTTTTTTCACACCATTCATTAGAAAACGAATCATCATTTGATTTGAATGCAAAAAAGGCACAAAAATAGGCAACGAATATCAATTTTTTATACTTTCCATTTTTGCCAAAAAGACGTGTTCTATAACTCACAAAAATTGGTCATTTTTTAAAATTTTGAACTTTTCCTTTTTTCACCCAATTCATTAGAAAGCCTATCGTCATTTGATTTGAATGCAAAAAAGTCACAAAAACGGCCAACGAATATCTATTTTTTAAACTTGCCATTCTGGCAAAAAAAAACGTGTGTTAATTCACAAAAATCGGTCATTTTTCAAATTTTCTAACTTTTCCTTTTTTGCACACCATTCATTGGAAAACACATTGTCATTTGATACGAATGCAAAAAAAGCACAAAAACATCCAACGATGACCAATTTTTTAAACTTGTCATTATTGCCAAAAAAACATGTGCTATAACTCACAAAAATGGGTCATTTTTCAAAATTTCTAACTTTCCATTTTTTACTACACCATTCATTAGAAAACACATCGTTATTTGATACGAATGCAAAAAAGGCGCAAAAACGGCCAACGACGACCAATTTTTTAAACTTGCCATTTTGGCAAAAAAAAACGTGTGCTATAACTTACAAAAATTGGTCATTTTTTAAACTTACTAACGTTTCCTTTTTTCACACCATTCATTAGAAAACATATCTTAATTTTATTTGTTTGTAAAAAGGGACAAAACTAGACAACGAATATCTATTTTTTAAACTTTCTATTTTTGCCAAAAAAACGTGTGTTATAAATCACAAAAATTGGTTATTTTTAAACTTTCTAACTTTCATATTTTTGCACACCATTCATTGTAAAACACATCGCCATTTCATACGAATGCAAAAAAGCACAAAAACGGCCAACGACGACAAATTTTTAAACTTGCCATTATTGCCAAAAAAACGTGTGCTATAACTCACAAAAATTGGTCATTTTTCAAATTTTCTAACTTTCCCTTTTTTCTATATCATTAATTAGAAAACACATCGTCATTTAATACGAATGCAAAAAAGGCATAAAAACGGCCAACGACGACCAATTTTTAAACTTGCCATTTTGGCAAAAAAAACGTGTGCTATTTACTCACAAAAATTGGACATTTTTCAAAATTTATAACATTTCCTTTTTTGCACACCATTCATTGGAAAACACATCGTCATTTGATACGAATCTAAAAAAAGCACAAAAACGGCCAACAAATATCAATTTTTTATACTTTCCATTTTTGCCAAAAAAACGTGTGCAATAACTCACAAAAATTGGTCATTTTTCAAAATTTCTAACTTTTCCTTTTTTTCATTCGATTTGAATGCAAAAAAGGCACAAAAACGGCCAACGAATATCTATTTTTTAAACTTGCCATTTTGACAAAAAAAACGTGTGTTATAACTCACAAAAAATTGGTCATTTTTCAAAATTTCTAACTTTTCATTTTTTGCACACCATTCATTAGAAAACGTATCGTCATTTTATTTGAATTCAAAAAAGGCACAAAAATCGGCAACAAATATCAATTTTTTATACTTTCCATTTTTGCCAAAAAAAAACGTTTGCTATAACTCACAAAAATTGGTCATTTTTCAAAATTTATAACTTTTCCTTTTTTCACACCATTCATTAGAAAACATATCATCATTTGATTTGAATACAAAAAAGGCACAAAAACGGCCAACAAATATCTATTTTTTAAACTTGCCGTTTTGGCCAAAAAAACATGTGCTATAACTCACAAAAATTTGTCATTTTTCAAAATTTTTAAATTTTCCTTTTTTGCAAACCATTCATTGAAAAACACATCGTCATTTGATACGAATGCAAAAAAGGCACAAAAACGGACAACGACGACCAATTTGTTAAACTTGTCATTTTGGTTAAAAAAATGTGTGCTTTAACTCACGAAAATTGGTCATTTTATAAAATTTCTAACGTTCCATTTTTTCACACCATTCATTAGAAAACACATCGTCATTTGATATGAATGCAAAATAGGCACATAAATAGGCAACGAAGATCAATATTTTAAACTTGCCAGTTTTACCAAAAAAAACATGTGCTAACTCACAAAAATTGGTCATTTTTCAAAATTTTTAACTTTCTCTTTTTTTCTACACCATTCATTAGAAAATACATCGTCATTTAATACAAATGCAAAAAAGGTGCAAAAACGGCCAATGAAGACCAGTTTTTTAAACTTGCCATTTTGGCAAAAAAAAACGTGTGCTATAAATCACAAAAATTGGACATTTTTCAAAATTTCTAAGTTTTCCTTTTTTTCACAACATTCATTAGAAAACGTATCGTCATTTGATTTGAATGCAAAAAAGGCACAAAAACGGCCAACGAATATCTATTTTTTAAACTTGCCATTTTGGCAAAAAAAAACGCGTGCTATAACTCACAAAAATTGGTTATTTTTCAAAATTTCTAACTTTTCATTTTTTGCACACCTTTCATTAGAAAACGTATCGTCATTTTATTTGAATGCAAAAAAGGCACAAAAATAGGCAACGAATATCAATTTTTTATACTTTCCATTTTTGCCAAAAAAACGTGTGCTAACTCACAAAAATTGGTCATTTTTCAAAATTTATAACTTTTCCTTTTTTCACACTATTCATTTGAAAACGTATCGTCATTTGATTTGAATGCAAAAAAGGCACAAAAACGGCCAACAAATATCTATTTTTTAAAATTGCCATTTTGGCCAAAAAACATGTGCTATAACTCACAAAAATCGTTCATTTTTCAAAATTTCTAAATTTTCCTTTTTTGCAAACCATTCATTGGAAAACACATCGTCATTTAATACGAATGCAAAAAAGGCACAAAAACGGCTAACGACGACCAATTTATTAAACTTGCCATTTTGGTCAAAAAAACGTGTGCTATAACTCACAAACATGAGTCATTATTTAAAATTTCTAACTTACCCTTTTTTCTACACCATTCATTAGAAAGCACATCGTCATTTGATACAAATGCAAAAAATGCACAAAAACGGCCAATTTGATACAAATGCAAAAAAAAAGCACAAAAACGGCCAACGACGACCAATTTTTTAAACTTGTCATTTTGGCTAAAAAAACGTGTGCTATAACTCACAAATATTGGTCATTTTATAAAATTTCTAACATTCCATTTTTTCACACCATTCATTAGAAAACACATCGTCATTTGATATGAATGCAAAATAGGCACATAAACAGGTAATGAATATCTATTTTTTAAACTTTCTATTTTTGCCAAAAAAACGTGTGTTATAACTCACAAAAATTGGTTATTTTTAAAATTTCTAACTTTCACATTTTTGCACACCATTCATTGTAAAACACATCGTCATTTGATATGAATGCAAAAAAAGCACAAAAACGGCCAACGACGACCAATTTTTTAAACTTGCCATTATTGCCAAAACAACGTGTGCTATACTCACAAAAATTGGTCATTTTTCAAAATTTCTAACTTTTCATTTTTTCTACACTATTCATTAGGAAACACATTGTCATTTGATACGAATGCAAAAAAGGCACAAAAATGGTCAACGACGACCAATTTGTTATACTTGTCATTTTAGCCAAAAAAAATGTGTGCTATAACTCACAAAAATTGGTCATTTTTCAAAATTTCTAACTTTCCTTTTTTTCACACCATACATTAGAAAACGCATCGTCATTTGATAGGAATCAAAAAAGGCACCTAAACAAGCAACGAAGATAATTTTTTTAAACTTGACAGTTTTGCCAAAAAATTTTGTTCTATAACTCACAAAAATTGGTCATTTTTCAAAATTTCTAACATTTACTTTTTTTCACACCATTCATTAGAAAACGTATCGTCATTTTATTTGAATGCAAAAAAGGACAAAACTAGGCAACGAATATCTATTTTTTAAACTTTCCATTTTTGCCAAAAAGACGTGTGTTATAACTCACAAAAATTGGTCATTTTTTAAAATTTCTAACTTTTCATTTTTTCTACATCATTCATTAGAAAACACATCATCATTTAAAACGAATGCAAAAAAGGCGCAAAAATGGCCAATGACGACAAATTTTTTAAACTTACCATTATTGCCAAAAAATGTGTGCTATAACTCACAAAAATTGGTCATTTTTAAAAATTTCTAACTTTCCCTTTTTTGCACACCGTTCATTAGAAAACACATCGTCATTTAATACAAATGCAAAAAAGGCGCAAAAACGGCCAATGAAGACCAGTTTTTTAAACTTGCCATTTTGGCAAAAAAAACGTGTGCTATAAATCACAAAAATTGGACATTTTTCAAAATTTCTAAGTTTTCCTTTTTTCACAACATTCATTATAAAACGTATCGTCATTTGATTTGAATGCAAAAAAGGCACAAAAATAGGCAACAAATATCTATTTTTTAAACTTGCCATTTTGACCAAAAAAACATGTGCTATAACTCACAAAAATTGGTCATTTCTCAAAATTTCTAAATTTTCTTTTTTTGCACACCATTCATTTGAAACACATCGTCATTTGCTACGAATGCAAAAAAGGCACAAAAACGGCCAACGACGACCAATTTGTTAAGCTTGCCATTTTGGCCAAAAAATGTGTGCTGTAACTCACAAACATTGGTCATTATTTAAAATTTCTAACTTTCCCTTTTTTCTACACAATTCATTAGAAAACACATCGTCATTTTATACGAATGCGAAAAAGGCACAAAAACGGCCAACAACGACCAATTTGTTATACTTGCCATTTTGGCCAAAAAAACGTGTGTTAATTCACAAAAATTGGTAATTTTTCAAAATTTCTAACTTTCCTTTTTTTCACACCATATATTAGAAAATGCATCGTCATTTGATATGAATAAAAAAGGCACATAAACAAGCAACGAAGATCAATTTTTTAAACTTGTCAGTTTTGCCAAAAAAACGTGTGCTTATAACTCACAAAAATTGGTCATTTTTCAAAATTTCTAACCTTTCCTTTTTTTCACACCATTTATTAGAAAACGTATCGTAATTTTATTTGAATGCAAAAAAGGGACAAAACTAGGCAACGAATATCTATTTTTTAAACTTGCCATTATTGCCAAAAAAAACGTGTACTATAACTCAAAAAAATTGGTCATTTTTCAAAATTTCTAACTTTCCCTTTTCTCTACACCATTTATTAGAAAACACATTGTAATCTAATACGAATGCAAAAAAGGCACAAAAACGGCCAACGACAACCAATTTTTTAAACTTGCCATTTTTGCAAAAATAAACGTGTCCTATACTCAGAAAAATTGGTCATTTTTCAAAATTTCTAACTTTTCCTTTTTTGACCATTCATTGGAAAACACATCGTCATTTGATACGAATGCAAAAAAAGCTCAAAAACGGCCAACGACGACGAATTTTTTAAACTTGCCATTATTGCCAAAAAAAACGTGTGCTATAACTCACAAAAATTAGTCATTTTTCAAAATTTTTAACTTTCCCTTTTTTCTGCACCATTCATTAGAAAACAGATCGTTATTTAATACGAATGCAAAAAAGGCACAAAAATGGCCAACGACGACCAATTTTTTAAACTTGCCAGTTTTGCCAAAAAAACGTGTGCTATAACTCACAAAAATTGGTCATTTTTCAAAATTTCTAACCTTTCCTTTTTCACACCATTCATTAGAAAACGTATCGTCATTTTATTTGAATGCAAAAAAGGGACAAAACTAGGCAACGAATATCTATTTTTTAAACTTTCCATTTTTGCAAAAAAACGTGTGTTAACTCACAAAAATTGATTATTTTCAAAATTTCTAACTTTCCCTTTTTTGCACACCATTCATTTAAAAACACATCGTCATTTAATACGAATGCAAAAAAAGCACAAAAACGGCCAACGACGATAAATTTTTTAAACTTGCCATTATTGCCAAAAAAACCTGTGTTATAACTCACAAAAATTAGTCATTTTTAAAAATTTCTAACTTTCCCTTTTTTTCTACACCATTCATTAGAAAACACATCGTCATTTAATACGAATGCAAAAAAGGCACACAAACATCCAACAACGACCAATTTTTTAAACTTGCCATTTTGACAAAAAAAACGTGTGCTATAACTCACAAAAATTGGTCATTTTTCAAAATTTCTAACTTTTCCTTTTTTTTCACACCATATAGTAGAAAACGTATCGTCATTTGATTTGAATGCAAAAATGGCACAAAAATAGGCAACGAATATCAATTTTTTATACTTTCCATTTTTGCTAAAAAAAACGTGTGCTATAACTCACAAAAATTGGTCATTTTTCAAAATTTCTAACTTTTCCTTTTTTCACACCATTCATTAGAAAAAGTATCGTCATTTGATTTGAATGCAAAAAAGGCACAAAAACGGCCAATGAATATATATTTTTTAAACTTACCATTTCGCCAAAAAAACGTGTGCCCTATAGCTCACAAAAATTTGTCATTTTTCAAAATTTCTAACTTTCCCTTTTTTTCACTCTATTCATTAGGAAACACATCGTCATTTGATACGAATGCCAAAAAGGCACATAAACAAGCAACGAAGATCAATATTTTAAACTTGCCAGTTTTGCCAAAAAAATATGTGCTATAACTCACAAAAATTGGTTATTTTTCAAAATTTCTAACTTTCCCTTTTTTTTACATCATTCATTAGAAAACACATCGTCATTTGAAACAATTGAAAAAAAGGCACAAAAACGGTCAACGACGATCAATTTTTTAAAACTTGCAATTTTGTCCAAAACAAAACGTGTGCTATAAATCACAAAAATTGGTTATTTTTCAAATTTTCTAACTTTCTCCTTTTTTTCGCACCATTTTTTAGAAAACACATTGTCATTTGATATGAATGAAAAAAAGACACAAAAATAGGCAACGAATATCTATTTTTTAAACTTGCTATTTTTGCCACAAAAAAAAATGTGTGCTCACAAAAATTGGTCATTTTTCAAAATTTCTAACTTTTCCTTTTTTTCACACCATTCATTAGAAAACGTATCGTCATTTGATTTGAATGCAAAAAAGGCTCAAAAACGGCCAACGAATATCTATTTTTTAAACTTGCCATTTTGGCCAAAAAAACGTGTGCTATAACTCACAAAAATTGGTCATTTTTCAAAATTTCAAAATTTTTCTTTTTTGCACACCATTCATTGGGAAACACATCGTCATTTGATACGAATGCAAAAAGGCACAAAAACGGCCAATGACGACCAATTTGTTAAACTTGCCATTTTGGCCAAAAAAACGTATGCTATAATTTACAAACATTTTTTTGGCCACTTTTTTCCGTCTCTTTGCCACTTTCAATCAAAAAACTTATAGCGACCCAAGAAATGACACAAAATACTTTATAATGCATTCCAGTTTTGGGCAAATCACAGAGGTCTGCTCAAGTGGACATTCTGACAAAAAATCAACTATATTTGTAAAATTTTCTGGGCATCACAATTTTTAGAGATAAGTGAAGTGTTAGTATACATATTAGTTTCTGGGCATCACAACTTAATTGGGTTGCCAGTTAACCACCAGCACAAGTTTTCGAACTTAGCTTGAAAAAAAATCCAAGAGTGGTTGGGTTTTCAAATTACCACCGCACAAGTTTTAAAACTTAGCTCGAAAAAATTACAGAAGTGATGTTATGTATCATTTTGATCTGTGATGGATTTTCTCCATCCTCGTATGGTAGAATGTAAATTACAGAAGTGATGTTATGTATCATTTTGATCTGTGATGGATTTTCTCCATCCTCGTATGGTAGAATGTATCGCTAATGACCACAATCAAAAAAATTTCAACAGGGAGCAATACTTGGAGAATACATATTTAAAAAAAAAAGAAGAAAAAAAACAAGGTTTTACAAAAGGGCAACTCCTTAGGATAATGTATAGATAAATAATTAAATACTAAAATAACCAGCAAAACAGTAGATTCAATCTACATAACAAAATACATGTATTCCAAAAAAACAAATTGATAAAGACATAAAAAAAAGGATATAAAATTAATAGATGATAAGAGAGAAACATGAACTTAAACTCCATACAGATTAGCATACCAACAGAAGAAGCATCCCACACAACAAATTTAGATACTGTGGGACGAATAAAAAACACTAAGATGCATCACAACATTTCTTGTGACTTCCTCACACATCCGGCAACCTTCTTTTTGAACTCCTCCCTCCTCTCTCTCCAGTCCTTCTGCAATCAAACACAAGGAAAGAGATACTAATGGATATACTAAACACATATCATGATGTTATATTTCAGTATCCTAAATCAATAAGCAATTCCCTGATTTCAAGCAATGATCATGACGAATACTACCCACGGAAGAAATTGATGAACTCAATATTTCTTATGAAAACGATCACGAAATTATAGCATGTATGGCTAGGTCCGACAATTAGCTAAATTGCTATAAACAAATAAATTTTTTATAAAAAAACAGGCGTCAGGAGAGGTTCATAATTGAACTCAATATTAACAAAGAAATGTTCCTATGTCAAAGTTCTCGAGTTATTTGCTTGTCTGCATAAAGGAAAGTTACAGAAATGTAGTTTAAGGGCACCTAAATGTCATATCATACCACATAAAGAAGAAAAAAAGATAAGAGGATCCAAAAAACTGTTTTCAAGAGAAATACACGATTAACATGGAACATGAGGAAAAATGAAAACAAATCCCTGGGACATGAAACATAAGAAAGTCTTGATTCTTCACATTTTTTAGGGCTCAGATCTTTTGGAGAAGGGGGAGTCAAAGAGGTGAGAGGGAAGAGGGAAGGGCTAAGGAACTATGAATCCTAAACACAGCAAAGTGAGAACTTTAACAATTAGTGGTTCTTTCATCAAATTATTTAGCCTAAACTGTGGACAAACAAATGAATAAAGTTAGCACTAATCCAACTACATAACAAAATTAGTAGTTATCATAACAGGGAGCCAATCTCTTTTTGTTCTTGATGCACAAAAAGAAATTTCACAGTTGTATGCAAATATGTGGAGAAACAAAGTTCAACTCACAGCAGCTTCTACATTTGCCGGAGACTCGTCATTTGGGCTGGAAAGCATTGATATGATACTCAAGACTATACTTTCAACCTGTCATACCATCCATAGCTAATTTCTTAATGGCAAGATAAATAAGATAGAAAGATCAAAAGTAGAATAAATGATTGCACAATTTATCTCTGATTAACAAAATTCTATGAACTCTTGTATGATTCATATTATGAGTATGACAAGTTTTAAACTGATTGTCAACCTAATGCAACCTTATTCCTTTTTTCCGGGTTTGGAACCAGCTATTTATTGGTAAACAAGCAGCTTATAGGAAGACAGTTAATATACAGCACAACTTTGTAGAATGACATTTGAATAACATGACACACTGCTTTGTGAGGGATTTGGATATAAATCTCCTTTCTTGTTATGTGATTTTTGCAAAAAAATTGTAAGAGAAGTTAATTTTGGACATAGTTCCAAGGAGTAGCAATCTTCTTCCAAACCATGCATTTCCCAGTAAAAGTTCAAGACTCCTAAACTATTAACTTTTCCCTTGAAACATCCTTAATAACAATTCACTTTATTATAGATACCCAAAAGGCTATATACTAAATGAGGAATTTTGGCATTGACAATCCCTACTATAGTCTATCTTGCAATCTTATTTTACTAATTCCATCAGTGAATTCTGTTGAGTGGAACATACCTAGGTTTAAAAGAAGGAAAAACAAAATGAGGTACAAATAATGTTCAAAACAACTCAAGTGACAATGTATGCAGGCTTATTACAGTTTGATACTTTAGGAGAAGATTTAATAAAATACTATTATTCCCAACTTTAAAACTGAAATTTCATGAGCTTACTACAAATTCAGAGTTTGCCAATCTACATATGTATGCAAAGAAACAATATTTTTGCCCGTGTATGTTGCCCACAACTAACCAAAATAATGTTTCTTTACTCATGAAATCTCCAAAAGTACAAGTTAAACTGGTTTAGTACCGTGTGGACAGGAGACCAGCGCTCACTTGCAAGTTCATAACCATTTGGATCATCACCAGGTGGATGAAGAATCGATATACAAACTCTCCCATCCGGATATACTGAAATATCAAATAAAAAACAGATTACAGAATGAAACAAAGAAAAATGCAATTGAGGCCATAGCATATACAGACCATTAGGATGCCATAACTCCGATGTAAATTTCACTGTAGGAGGGCTGACTGGATAATTCGCCGGAAAGCTCATAATGGCATTAAAATAACCTCCATCACTACAATGCAAAAGTTTTAAGTTAAATAAGACAGAAAATTTTTTAACATTTACCAGCAAAGAAATATAATCAACTGGATAATTAGCAAGATAAAAGTGAGTGTGAATACAAAACATCAAAATTAAGATTTACTTCCCTGCACAGACAAGGTTATAGTGACATGTTATAAAAGACATTACATATCCTTAATGACACAAGCAACCTAATCACCAATTCAGTACAAAAGCATTTTGTTATCCAACAACAATTGGACTATTCAAACAGGAGTTTTACTTACTGACACTGTCCAGTAAAATGATAGTCCTGCAAATTAAACCAGGAATGAAAATGCATATCATAAAGCAAATATGCAGTAATTAAGAGAATTTTAAGCCAATTTTTTGTTAATGCAACCGATCAAAAGAGAGCATTAGCAACATACATGAGTAAAAATGAAAAAAAGATAAAACTTTACAACATTAGACTCGTAAAAAGCTACATAAACCAGGCAAAACCCGAAGCCACTCTAAAAGATAAGACCCGTTATTTTCTATTTCAGAACATAGAAGTTTAATTGAACTAAACTACGAATTCAAGAACAATCCCTCTTGAACGTTAATTCAAGAACAATCCCTCTAGAACTTTAATTTGAACAAGCACCGCAACTAATTACTAAACTAAATAATAACAATATTAGACCTGAAAACACGAATAAATTCAACAAAGATTCAATCTTTTTATACATTAATCAAAAGGGATGCCGTACTAAAGAGTATCAGGAGGCCCAATGATGGTGACACTCCATTCGAAGATATTATTCTCATCAACTAAACCGGCGGAGAACCCATCAACGGGATTTTTACAAAGATCTGCAACGAAACAACATAACCCACCAATCAAAGCCGGTTCGATCATATACCCAAAAAATTGTACAAAGAAAAAATAATATGTACTATGGTAAATGAAACAAAAAAATGCTAAAAAAGTGAAGGGGTGATTAAAAAATATATAATTTTTGAAACCTTTGAGTTGTTTTTGGAGGAGGAGAATTCCTTGAGATGAGGCCATCAAATTGAAGGAAGGCCAGAGGTCAAAGAACTTGAAGGTCACAGCCGATTTGGGTTTTATATGGGACGAATTAAATTATATACTTTAGAAATAAATTAGGAAGGAGAGAGAGAGAGACTTGGAAGGGAGAGAAGCTTCCAAATCTAATGCAGACTCTCTTCAGAGATCTGCACAAGCTGAAAGGCCAATAAACAGTGAAAATATTAAAGTTTCTTTTTATGTAGGATTACATTACAACTAGGATACAACGTTGGGTGAGGCAAGTAATAGGAAGAGTAGAAAAAAAACTCACAGTGAAAGGAAGTAGGAACGAACAACTAAAACTAAGACTAGAAACTCCGCCAATTGGTGCACGTTTGTTTCTTGAGCATGATTCACTGATTCACTCACAACGTTAACTCATTCAAAGAGTATTAAGGTCTCTTTCACAACGCAAACTTCAAAGTTAATAATTGATTAATTCATACATTAACTAATTAAATTTTGTTTGATAACCTTGACTTACAAATTTTAATTTAGAATTTTAACAGGTAGACAAATTTATTATACAATTTTAAAATTTAATGTTTTATTTCATGACAAAGTGAGATATACACATTTAAAATATTTTTTTTTGTTAAAATATACTAAGCATGTTAAAATAGGCATTGAAAATATAATTTCAACCATGCTAGTTCAGAATTATGAGAGCAAGTCCTCCGTTGAACATTATCTCTATCTTATTGTGTTCAATATTCAAAACGATGTAGTTTAACTAAAATTAGGGACTAAAAGTATAAATATCACTAAAATCACTTTACAATTTACAATTAGAGTAATGATAGGATGAGTGAAAAATTAGAGTAAAAACCTATAGTGACTGACGTGGCAATTATAAAAAGACAAACTAATCCCTTATCCATTAGGGTTCACTTATCATTTGATTAGGGTATTAGTTTGTCTTTTTTATCACTGCCACGTAATTCACTATAAGTTTCACTCTAATTTTTGTCTTTTTTATCACTGCCACGTAATTCACTATAAGTTTCACTCTAATTTTTCACTCCCCCTATCATTGCTCTTACAATTATTAGACCTTACCTAAAGAATGAGTGAACAAGTTTAATTTTAAGACACAGATAACCTTGCACGTAAGATTGCAACTCTAGAATTACTCTATACCTATTCTACCCAATTCTGTATTTTACATTTAGTGTGAAATATTACGAGGCATTTAGTTCGGCATGTCATAAACTATATTGCTTGGAATGGGAAACAGTTTTTATAAGCAGGTATTTTGGGACAAAGAATAAAATAAAATAAAATATTTATATTTTGAAATTTTACTTATAAATTAATTGAAATAATGTTTAACAACTTAAAAATATCACGAATTTTGCAAAAATATACTTTAACAGTTTTTATTTAAAATGTTGAACTTTAAAAAAAATTGTTTATTAATGAAAGAAACCAACTTGGAGAAAATGGGAAAAAAGACGATGAAAAAATGTGATAAAATATTAGTTAGTTAATAACCAAACTGATTCACTTAGTTTGTGGTTAATTACCAATGGCATAAAGTCATGTGTGTTAATGTTGACATGGATATTTACTCAAAATAATAAGCACATAATAAATAAAATATTATGGTGCACGTCGTTTTAGTATTGGTGGTTAACCACCTAATATTTTCTCCAATAGATGATTAAGAAAGTGGGAGAAGGATGAAAGATTTTTCGATGAGGAGAAAATAAAGAAATGGTTCATGAAGGGATAATAGGGATGGCAAGATGGAGAGTATCTAAATTTTCGCAAAACTTTCAATTTTCAAGGGTTATAATACAGTATTTAAATGACAAAGTCAAAAAACATATATTTTGATTTTTTTTCTTACTATTTTTTCACCCACTTCCATTGTAAACATGCATATTTGTGAACGGTATCACAAAAAAGTGAAATTTAGATTTTTTTTTACCAAATTTCTTTTTTTTATGGGTTATAACACATGTATTTTAGCAAAAAAAATGGCAAAATTCAAAAACTCGTTGATTTTGACTTTTTTATATCGTTTTTTGAACCCGCCCCGATTGTGAATTTACATTCTAGTGAATATTGTCGAAAATATGAAAATTAAAAATTTCACCAAACATAAATTTTTCACGGGTTATAACACACGTCTTTTGGTAAAAAATGGCGAAGTAAAAAAACATGTCAATTTATGCTTTTCCGTTTCTAATTTTTATACACATCTCAATTGTGAACATGCATTCTAATAAACGATATACCAAAAAGTGAAATTTAGATTTTTCACAAAATTTTCATTTTTTCATGGGATATAACACATGTATTTTGCCAAAAATGGAAAAAAAATGCATTGATTTTAATTGTTTTCTTATTTTTACACACACCTTGAATATGAACATACATTCCACTATTCCAGTGAATGTTGCCAAAAAAATGAAATTTAAAATTTTTCACCAAACCTCCAATTTCACGGGTTATAATACACGTATTTAAATGACAAAGTCAAAAAACATGTTGATTTTGATTTTTTTCCCTATTATTTTTTCACCCACATCAATTGTGAATATGGATCCTTATGAACGGTGTCAAAAAAGTGAAATTTACATTTTCTTACAAAATTTCCATATTTATGGGCTATAACACGTATTTTAGTCAAAACTAGCAAAATTCAAAAACACGTTGATTTTAACTTTTTTTATACCATTTTTTTGCACCCACCATGATTGTGAACATGCATTTTAGTGAATATTATAAAAAAAGTGAAAATTAAAATTTTCACTAAATCTCAATTTTCATGGGATATAATACACGTCTTTTGGTAAAAAAAATGACAAAGTAAAAAAATGTGTTGATTTATGTTTTTCCCTTACTATTTTTTATACACATCTCAATTGTGAACTAATAAACGGTGTACAAAAAAGTAAAATTTAGATTTTTCAAAAAAATTTCATTTTTTCATTGGTTATAACGCACGTATGTTTGCCAAAAATGGCAAAATCCAAACACACATTGATTTTGACTTTTTCTTTATATTTTTTACACCCACATCGATTATGAACATACATTCCAGTGAATGTTGGCAAAAAAAAGTGAAATTTAAATTTTTTTCCCCAAACCTTCAATTTTCACGAGTTATAATACACGTATTTAAATGACAAAGTCAAAAAATATGTTGATTTTGACTTTTTCCCTACTATTTTTTCTCCCACATCAATTATGAACATACATCCTCATAAACGCTGTCAAAGAAAGTGAAATTTATATTTTTTTTTACCAAATTTCTATTTTGTATGGACTATAACACACGTATTTTAGCCAAAAATAGCAAAAATCAAAAACACATTGATTTTGACTTTTTTTGTACCGTTTTTTACACCCACCTTGATTGTGAATATGCATTCTAGTGAATATTGACAAAAAAAATTGAAAATTAAAACTTTTACCAAACCTTAATTTTTTTTATGTGTAATAACACACGTCTTTTGGTAAAAAATGGCAAAGTAAAAAAATATGTTGATTTCTACTTTTCCCTTGCTATTTTTAATATACATTTCAATTGTGAACATGCATTCTAATAAACTGTATACAAAAAAGTGAAATTTAGATTTTTCACAAAATTTTTCATTTTTTCAAGGGTTATAACACACGTATTTTGCTAAAAATGAAAAAAATCCAAAAACGCGATAGTTATATATTTTTGCACCCACCTTGATTATGAGCATACATTCCAGTGAATGTTGCCAAAAAAGTGAAATTTAAAATTTTTCACCAAACGTCCAATTTTCACGGGTTATAATACACGTATTTAAATGACAAAATAAAAAAATATGTTGATTTTGACTTTTTCTTTACTATTTTTTCACCCACATCAATTGTAAACATGGATCCTTGTGCAATGTAAAAAAAAGTGAAATTTAAATTTTTTTTTACCAAATTTCTATTTTTATGGGCTAGCCAAAATGGCAAAATTCAAAAACGCGCTGATTTTGACTTTTTTTCGTACAATTTTTTACACCCACCCCTACTATGAACATGCATTCTAGTTAATATTGTCTTTTTTTTGTTTGGCCAATCATTCCAAACTCGGGCGCCACTCCCAATTTTATTGATAGAAATTTAGATTACAACATGGCAGAAGTATCCACACCATTAGTACAAAACGGAAAGTTGAAAATAGGGAGGATTCATCCCTTACATTGAAACACTTATATCTAATGATTCAGCAAAGAAATTTGAGAGTACTTCCTCCTTACAAATGTAGTGGTTTCTAAAGTTTGAAAATAAAAAGGTAGTTCAAAGACTAATAGTCTTTATATTAATACTAACTCAAGCTTCCACTAGTGAAAAAATTAAACAAAGAGGACAAATCCTTTACATATATTTGGATGAAAAGCTTAAAGAACAATGATTTCCTTTAAACAATTCAACTAACTTAACAAAAGACTCCTCACATAAACATAGTGAGCGATGACAAAAGCTGAGGCTAGTTACATGCTTCATGTTGACATATATGCTTATGTACTGTACTATGTGCTGTTTAGATAGGAAGTGTATGAAAATGAGTGCGTGCCAACCTATATACTTCTGAAATTTTCCAAGAATGTAAACAATTTCAGGCAAGTCTTGCCTAACTTCAGTAGCAAGAGGCCTCTAGATAGTTAAAAGAAAATAGCATATGGCTGTTAATCATAAAAATGTGATCTGCACCAACCGTTTCAGATTTGGATTTATCTAGTGAATATTGTCAAAAAATATGAAAATTAAAATTTTTACCAAATCTTCATTTTTCATGGGTTATAACACACGTCTTTTGGTAAAAATGGCAAAGTAAAAAAAGTGTGTTGATTTTTGCTTTTACCTTACTGTTTTTTTATATACATCTGAATTGTAAACATGCATTCTGACAAGCGTGTCGTTAACCTTGCCATTTTACCCCTAAACTAATGTAGAAGAAGTGAGTAGGGTATCGTATCCACAGGGAAGTGGATTGGTTTCGAAAATTCTAAATTGTTATGTTGAATGTCACAAGAATGATGAATTAAGAAATGACAATACTAATCTAAACAGAGAAATAAGGAATACAGCAAAGACACAAACAAGAAATGTTGTAAGATAGCAAGTAAGAAATCGATGTCTTAGGATTTAGGTGCCGGATGATTGTTCATTAAACTACTCATGCTATGCATTTGACGCACATTCAAACTCAGAGGAGACCAAAGCTGCCTAGGATTGTAGCTAAAAGTCAGCATGGCGACCGCACCTCTTTCTACTCTCCTTAACGCCGCACTTTCCCATGGCAAGGCCTAAGTGTGACGAATGAAATCCGCAACGTCTCAACTTAACAATACCACCAACTCTAGCATGCAAAACCTTAGATCTCCCATGGCGAGGCCCGACCTAAGTTTCTAAGCCTTCGGTTAGTATTAAAAAGCCACTCTTGACTCTTATCTTATGATTCAATGACCTCCGATTGGCTTGGCAACCGCATCTCGGATCACGAACAACCAAATCAAGTAAAGAGACTCAATTATCATACTTTTAGACCTCATCTCATGCATTTCTCACTCGAATTGGTGAACCGAGCCTCAACCTAGCATGGCGACCACAATCAAGATTCAATTCAATCAATGAAAGTGCAAAAATTATGAAACTTGACATTTTTCATTCGTTAAGAACAAGTATGAATTCATTCTTTAGTTACTTAGTCAATTGCATAGAATTTCCTTCGTTTAATTACTAAAGCATCCGGTCCAAACCCTAAGACATTATCAATTTAGCCACAAAACTCCATTCTCAACTCCAGATCATCAAATCGCAATGAAGAACAGTTCATTTTCATTAAATTGAAAAGCTTTTTACCAAATGAATTTCCTCGATTGCTTCCAATCCACCAAAGTCTTGTGAATTTACTCCTTAATTGAGTAGAAGCTTACAATGATCGGTCCAAATTCTCGATCGGAATTGAAAACGGAGAGAAAATTCTAGATAGAGAAAATTTCCGCTCTCAAAATCAAAAGTCTGTTTTCTACTCTAGAATCCTTTACTCCCCCCGTATCTCCCCTAAAATGCTAACTAAATCCTCTATATATAGAGGTTACAAAACGTAAACGACACGCACGTAAAATGACTACATTATTACAGAAATGCCACTGCACAATATCAAGAGTCCAAAAACAGCACGTGTAAGAATTCCAAGCCAGGAATCAATCTGGAGTCCAGCACCTTCGTTAATCTGCTCCACGATTCCATCGCCTTCACCGCGCCACTGAGCCACCGAGAACCACGCCTTCCAGCACCTGCACATGTGAAGAGCAAAATCGACACTTAGAGAAATCATGGCCAGCAAATTTCACATGCCATTCAAGTGTTTCATGGCGAGAGCTTGCCGCATATCCATGCGGCGAGGTGTGTGAGCTCGTCGCATGGCCATGCGACGAGGTGTGCATGTGTGTGCGGCGAGGTGAGTGACAATGTGCAGCAAATGTTGTGCCCACATGCAGTAACTTCCAACCAAATTCTAGCTATGATGCGTTGTGAATTTGGAAAAACGTAAAACATAAAGGTTGTAGCCCTATTCTTAGCTTTTCATAGCCTTTTGAATCACCCAATTCGAAACTAGGACAAGAAAGTTATGACTAAAATACTAAAGTGTGGCGAAGAGACAAGATTTCATGGCGAGGTCTCACCGCGAGGTCTAGCCGTGAAAAGTGTTTGCCCACGAGGTCTCGCGGATTTTTCCTTTCAAATTAGAGCTTGGGGTCAACGTAAGAGTTGTAGAGCTTTCTCTTGGATTTCCATTGGTTCAAGAATCAGTATCATTGGAAGTCTGTAGCTCAAGATATGGACAAACTACCAAACTGTGTCAATATGAAGTCAAGTATAAAAACGTGAAGTAGCAATTGTAAATATGCCCCCGTTTCTCCTACTTGTACACAGAATTAGAAGAAAGGTAAAACATAAGAAATGAATTACACTCAAAGAGCTTTCCAGAACATCTAAGATCTCATCATTTGGAGTAGTATTGAGAGAGTTACACTCAAATGAAATAGTACTACCAATTCTGCCTAACTTCAAACTAAGCCAAATAGGTATATTTAGGTTTTCTTCAAATTCCACAAACACCATTCCAACGAATTTGGCTTCTTTCCTTGGTTTTCAACCAAAACACACATTTGCTTCATTTCATCATCATTTTTGGTCTTTTTCACCATTTAAGCACTTCGAAGTTGCAAACCACATAAATGCACAAAATGGCACAAAACACTACACATTTGCATGAAATACAAGACAAAAGCTAAGTGATATAACACATATAAGTTGGTATAAAACCAACTTATCACATTCTAATAAACTGTGTACAAAAAAGTAAATTTTAGATTTTTCACAAAATTCCTATTTTTTCTTAGGTTATAATACACGTATTTGACCAAAAATAGAAAAAATTGAAAAACGCGATGATTTTGACTTTTTTTATATTTTTCTACGCCCACCTCGATTATGAACATACATTCTAGTGAATGTGGCCAAAAATAGTGGAATTTAAAATTTTTTCACCAAACCTCCAATTTTCACGAGTTATAATACACGCATTTAAATGACAAAAACAAAAACATGTTGATTTTGACTTTTTCTATACTATTTTTTTTACCCACATCAATTGCGAACATGGATTTTTGTGCGGTGTCAAAGAAAGCAAAATTTAGATTTTTTTACCAAATTTCTATTTTTTTATGGGCTATAACACACATATTTTAGCAAAAAATGACAAAATTCAAAAATTCCTTGATTTTTACTTTTTTTCCTATCATTTTTTACACCCACCCCAATTGTGAACATACATTCTAGTGTATATTGTCAAAAAAGAAAAAGAAAATTTTCACCAAACCTCAATTTTTCATTGGTTATAACACACGTCTTTTGATAAAAATGGCAAAATAAAAAAATGTGTTGATTTCTACTTTTTCGTTACTATTTTTTATACACATCTCAATTATGAATGTGCATTCTAATAAACGGTGTAAAAAAAGTAAAATTTAGATTTTTTGCAAAATTTTCCTTTTTTCATGAGTTATAACACACGTATTTTTGTCAGAAATAAAAAAAATTCAAAACGAGTTGATTTTTAATTTTTTTAAATATGTTTTACTCCCACCTCAATTATGAACATATATTCTAGTAAAGGCTGCCAAAAAAGTGATATTTAAAAATTTTCACAAAACCTCCAATTTTCAAGGGTTATAATACACGTATTTAAATGACAAAGTCAAAAAACATGTTGATTTCGACTTTTTTCCTACTATTTTTTCACCCACAGCATTGTGAACATGCATCATTGTAAACGGTGAGTGTTAAAAATTGAAAAGTAAGCATTTTGAAAAATCACTATTTTTCGTGGGTTACTCACGAGTTTGGTCAAAAACCCAAAGTAGAAAAACTGGCTAATGTGGAGTATTCTCATGCAATTTTTTACGCTGAATGACTCATGTTATGATCTTTTACATCCTAGGTCTCCCCTATATCTCTAATGTATTATCTAGAGAACGGAGTGTAAAAAATAGAAAAGTAATTTTTTTAAAAAATCACTATTTTTAGCCAAAAACACAAAAGTAGAAAAGCTGGCTGTTGTGGAGTATTTTCATGCAATTTTTTAACACCCATTTATATTTGTAATGTGTTATCTAGAGAACGAAGTGTTAAAAATGGAAAAGTAATTTTTTTGAAAGTTCACTATTTTTCGTGGGCTATAACTCACGTGTTTTGGTAAAAAATACAAAAGTAGAAAAATTGGCTGTTGTTGAGTATTCTCATGCAATTTTATACACCCCCTATATCTCTGTTGTATTATCTAGAGAACGGAGTATGAAAAATGAAAAAGTAATTTTTTTGAAAAATCACTATTTTTCGTGGGCTTATCACTAGTTTTACCAACAAATGCAAAAGTAGAAAAACTGGATGTTGAGTATTTGTATGCAATTTTTTACACCCACATATATTTGAAATGCGTTATCTAGAGAATAGAGTGTAATAAATGAAAAAGTAAATTATTTGAAAAATAACTATTTATCGTGGCTATAACTCACGAGTTTTGGTAAAAAACGGCAAGTTTCAAAAACTGACTATTTTGGACAATTTAATGCCAGTTTTTACCCAAATATATTGAAAATGTGTTATCTAGAGAATAGAGCGTAAAAAATGAAAAATTAAATTTTTCGAAAGATAACTATTTTTCGTACGCAATAACTCACGAGTTTTGATAAAAAAACGCAAAAGTAGAAAAACTGGCTATTGTGGAGTATTTTCATACAATTTTTTACACCCTACCTATATTTGAAATTGGTTATCTGGAGAATAGAGTGTAAGAAATGGAAAAGTAAATTTTTTTAAAATTCATTATTTTTCGTGGGCTATAACTCACTAGTTTTGGTAAAAAATAGCAAGTTTAAAAAACTTGTTGTTTTGGATAACTTTCATGCCATTTTTTGACTTACCTATATTGGAAATGTGTTATCTAGAGAACGGAGTGTAAAAAATGGAAAAGTAAATTTCTTAAGAATCATTAATTTTCGTGTGATATAACTCACGAGTTTTGGTAAAAAACGCAAAACTAGAAAAACTGGCTGTTGTGGACTATTTTCAGGTAATTTTTTATACCCACCTATATTTTTATTGTATTATCTAGAGAAAGGGGTGTAAGAATTGGAAAAGTAATTTTTTTGAAAAATCACTATTTTTCGTGGAAATAACTCACGAGTTTCTGTAAAAAGTGACAATTTTAAAAAACTGACAGTTTTCGACAATTTTCTTGCCATTTTTTAACCCACCTATTTTGGAAATTTGTAATCTAGAGAACGCATAGTAAAAAATAGGAAAGTAATTTTTTTGAAAAAGCACTATTTTTTGTAGGCTATACTCATGAGTTTTGGTCAAAAATGTAAAAGTCAAAAAACTGCATGTATTGGAGTATTTTCATGAAAAATTTTACACCCACCTATATTTTTAATGTGTTATCTAGAGAACGTAGTGTAAGAAACGAAAAAGTAAATTTTTTTAAAAATAACTATTTTTCGTGGGCTATTGATAGGCGTGAAAACTAGACTTTAATTCCCCGGCACCAGTTTGATAGCGGTTTTGGAGCTAGGGTCAAAAGCTAAAGCTTAACCGAATCAAATACATTTATAACCCTAATCCTCACGACATTTAAGGTGCATCAAGACACCGATGTTTTCGTAGCTAGAGGAAGTAGGGGTCGAACTCACAGGGAGGGGATGAGTTTATGGAATTAATGTGAATGTGTGTGAAGTAGTGAAAATACAAGCAAGAAAAGGGAAATAACCGAAACTATGTTAATACTACAAAATAAACATGAAAATGTGTGGAAGAGATTCAAGTAATGAAAGTATACCCTTGAATTAGGTTATCTCAAATGTTAGTGTTATGTGTGGTTTGTCCTATGGAATTACTACGATTAAGATTGAGCCAATTCAACTAAGTCCCCCCTTTATGGCGGAGGCAAGGACCTAAATGCATTGTCTCCTACCGAAAATTGAACAACTAACCAATCCCCCCTTTATGGCGGAGGCAAGGACTAGCTAACTATCAACCAAAAGCCCAATGTCTCTCCAACGTTCAACACTCTAATCCAACCCCTCCTTTATGGCGAAGGCAAAGGTCGAACCTAGTCACTCCCTTGGAAATCATTCCCTAATTCATTCCCCCCTTTATGGCGGAGGCAAGGACTAAACTAGTTCATGTCTTCCAAGTTCATCAAACCTACATTGGCCTCTCAATATCCTAATCAATTCCCCTTTTATGGCGGATGCAAGAATGGACTAAGATATCTCCACTAATCTATCACCAACATACTAGTCTACCATAAGCATTACTAATATGAGATAATAACTTAGCTTGTAGTTCTTAATTCCTAGTTATCCATAGCCTAAAACCACACATAAACACAATGGATTAATAACACATAACCATAATCCAAGGGTAATAAACAAATTAGCCCATCAAAGCTACTAAGAACATCATAATAATGGATTAAAGCATGGAATTAAACAAAGAAAATGCAAAGAGTAGTACTCCCCTTTGAAGATTCAAGCCCAAGCTCCAAGCTTTCTTTACAAACTAAGTCCTTAGAGCCAAGATATTACAAGAATTCTTCCACAATTGGGGGCCTATTTACACCAAGAACACACACTAATTGTGTGTTCTTGTGGAGTAGCTAAAGAGAAAACCCTAAAAACTAACTAATGTAACCTAACTAAAAAATGGTTTTCTTCTTGGTGTGAGCTCCTCCTTCTTCCCCCCTTTTATTCTTTTTGTTTGCAACAATGGCATATATGGAGATGAATTAGGGCTGAACAAGTGTGTGTTGTAGTGCCCAAAATGCCCTTGAAGAATGTGAAAAATGAAGGACAAAACTGACTTGGAAAATCTGGTGCGCGACTGAACGTCGCGACGTTCGAACATGAACGTCGCGACGTTCCTCCTCCTGACCTGAACGTCGCGACGTTCAGTGAGGAACGTCGCGACGTTAAGCTTTTCTCAGCTTTTCTCATTGAAGTCCAACGTCGCGACGTTCGAACCTGAACGTCGCGACGTTCGCTGTGCGGCGCGCCGGAGAGGTTTCTCTCCGGCGCGCCGGAGAACGCTGTCCAAGCCTCCAAATTTGCGCATTTTTTGTCCATTTTAATTGGCGATTTTTCGGCCCGCCGGAGAAGTTACCGGCGCGCCGCTGGGCCTTCTTCCAGCTCCGATTTGCTTCAAAACTTGCTCTTTTCATCGTTCTTTTGCTCCGTTGCGCCTCCCATGCCATAATGTCCTACAAATACATTGAAAACACATAAAAACGACATAGAAACATGCTACAAGGACGCTCAAAAGATAAGTAAAATGAATCAAATAATGTGAAAATCTTCACATTATCACTCCTCCACACTTAAACCTTGCTCGTCCTCGAGCAACACAACAAAACCATGCTAAACATATATATATACACAACAAAGTAGAAAGGTGCTCGTCCTCGAGAAACAAGACAAAATCACGCAAAAACACATATATACAACAAAGAATGAAGGATTGGCAATTTTACATTACTCAACAATATGTCTAATCATCTAAAGCATTTGATAAGTGTATGTGTACATGCCTCATAGCTTACTCGACTAAAATGACAAGTAATCACTCCATGTACCCACAAGAGTCCTCAAAGTGCCTTTTTGTACGCATTCAACACGTTGAGTACATTGTGTGTGTGTGTGCAATGGGTACCACTTGGATCTTGACTTATTCATGTCCGTGCCATAGGTAAGAGATCGGACAACCAAGCTTCGTTTTACTCTTTTCCTTACAATCACCTCTTTGACAATTATGTAGATACTAAGAAGTTTACAAGATCATTGGGACTTTTATTCTTATTACACGCATGCCAAGGGTTTTATGGCTTTTTATACTCATATTCCACCTCATATGAGTTCTCCTCAAACCTTTTGGTTATTAAAAGAGCAGTCTCGCATTGGAGGGAAACTTATTTACATAAAAATTCATAAAACATGTAACTTAAACAAATATACAAAACTCATAACTTAAACAAATGCCAAGGGTTTTGTGGCTATTTTTACCCATTCCATCTTATATGAATTCTCCTTCTACCTTTTCGGTTAGTGAAGGAGCGGTCTAACATTGGAGAGAAATTTATTCATTGCAAACAACATAATATTAAAAACAACACATAATACCCAATTCATTTCTTGAAACTTCAAAGTATATACACATGTCTTTTAGGGAAAGTTAGTCCAAAAGCTAAACTAACAAAGTGCCAAGGTACTCCAACCTATCTTATTAACCAAACTTGTCAATCTCCATGAGTTCCCCACTTATGCTTATTAACAATAAACTCAAAATGTCAAACTTTCCATCAAGAACCCGACTTCCGTTATGTAACATGTTGTTTTCCTAATCACAAGTCGAGTTCTAAAATACAACAATTCACATCATTGGCTACACAACACTTATCTCACATAATTTACATTAGACACATTTTTTTTCATTTTGGTTGCCAACACCATCACTCAAACACTTAGCATAAATATACAACATATACATAATCACTAAAATCCACAAAAGTTCAAAAGTCACAAAAATGAAAAGTTCACAAGAATCACAAAGACAACAACAAATATGGACATTATGGGGTCCCATAATAGCAACAATGAATTTCCTATCCAAGAGCTTCAAGCCTTAACTCAAGGGACTTCCAAAACTTCAAAACACACAAGGGATTTTCAATGTGCACTCAAGAGAATCCAAGAATCAACCAAAAATCAAACCTAAACCATAAAAACACTAAAAATTCAAGTTGAACATCCACAAGTCACAAAATATTCACTTGAGTACATTCTCAAGCATCACCACAAATATCATCCCCTCCACACTTAAAATATGCATTATTTTCAAAGGTGAGAGAGGGATAAGAATACACCTATTGCACATGTATTCCTTTGTGTCTCCGAGGTGTATGCATTATGGCCATTTCTTCATTTGTGCATTTGAAATGTGAACTTGGCCATTGTGAAGATGCCTCTTATTTTCGTTTCCTCATGGATTGCAAACCTGAAAAGAAAATAAAAGAAAGGAAACAAGTAAACTAATTCCATGTATGAGTTCAAGAAGAAACTTTTAAACAATTAAGCTCTATACATGACACTCAAACATAATCACTCGAAACAAAAATGTTCCAAATCACTCTTTGGCATGCATGAGAAGTTTTACATTGTGCTCATGTGAGTGCTCTTGTGCTAAGTGTGCATCACAATCATGTTCAAATCCTAATCTCATTCATTAAGCTCATGTGCACTTGAGTCCTAATGAATTCATGCTAGGTAAATCATGAATGTGCCATTAACCACATATATGAAAATCACACACATCAAGCTTTTGAAACTCACAACATATGCTAAATCATGCAATTCAACATTGAAAATCATGAGGTGATTTAAAGTGAAAAGTGTGTTTGTGTGCCATTGACATGAGAATGAAAAAAAAGAAGAAATAATTAAGCAAGTGTTGGGAGGGGTATGCATCCCCCTCCACACTTAGCTCTTTTTATCACTTAATGCACATTTTTCAATCTCTCATATTCATTCTTTCCTATTTCTTGTTTTCTTTGAACTACTACAAGAAAAACAAACAAAATTACTCTAAACACACAAAAGAAACATAAAAACTAATCATAAAAAAATGAGAAGAAATCGTAGGTCTAGGTTTATTTAGTCCCTAGCTAGACTTTATTCTTGTGGTTATTCCCTCATGATTCGGAATAACCATCCCGGTACCAAAAGAAAGCTCTCTCAACGGCACTCCTTTGCCGTTTATAGGGCGTCTTTTGGCACCCTTTGAGGAGGCGCTTGAGCTCATGTTCATGGGGAGCAAATTCAACAAATTCGATTTTGAACCACTCTTGCTCCCCCATTGTAGGCTCCTCCTCCTTCTCTTCCACTTTGCCTATTGGGATCTCCAATGATTTAACTTCTCTTAAGACTTCCTCACTTACCATGCTAAGTGATGACTCTCTACATGGCTTGTCTAAAGGCTCTACATCCAAGGTCTCTACACCATCACAAGACATTTCAAATATGGATGCATCGACAAAGCTATTTTCAACCATGTTAGCTATTTCACAAACAATATTCATGTCTTCCTTATCAAAGCTAACATGGGCTTCATTTTGAGATTCACCCTTATTTTCATCACATTGAGCATCACGATCATTTAAGGGTTTCTCATTGTACATACACCTAATGACATCTACCATTTCATGCAAATCATTAAATTCCATGTAAGATGTCAAAATCACACTTGAGTGCACTATGTTAGCTATCTCTTGACAAATTAACAAATCATTTTCATCCAAGCCATCATATGCATCAATATGTGGTGTTTCCTCATTCCTGAGGTGATCAAGCTTAAGAGGGAGGGTGTATACAAAGCTTTGTCTATGGCTAGACCATTGTTCATTGTAGCTTAATTGACCTACAAGACTTGAGTGAGGGTGAGGTAAAAAATTTTGGTCAAATTGGTTATCACTTCCTCTCATGTTATGTGAATAACATCTAAAGGTATGATTGCCTCCTTGGCACCAATTACAAGAATGTCATCCCTACTCAATTGGACTTGTATGTCATTCAAAGTTTGGGTTATTCCGGCCATTTGAGCCTCAAGCCTAGAATGTCTAGCCTCAAGTCCATCATTCACAAAGCATGAAAAAGGAGAATATCCTAGAGGTTCATTTAGTCCCCATTCATTGGCATCCCAATATTCAAATGGAGAGAAGTCTCCAAACATCCTAGATTGTGGCCTTGTATCATCCACCACAAATGGTAGGCCATTATGATCTAGTTCAAAAAAGTCTCCAAACAACCTAGGCATATTTGGACAAACCTCAACACAAAACAAAAATAAAACTAAAAATGAAAGAAAACACAAGAAAAAAATATACACAACATCATAAGCTAAATATTTACAACTACTCAACACACAAAAATACCAATCCTAAAACCAATTGCCTCCCCGGCAACGGTGCCAATTTGATAGGCGTGAAAACTAGACTTTAATTCCCCGGCACCAATTTGATAGCGGTTTTGGAGCTAGTGTCAAAAGCTAAAGCTTAACCGAATCAAATACATTTATAACCCTAATCCTCAAGACATTTAAGGTGCATCAAGACACCGACGTTTTCGTAGCTAGAGGAAGTAGGGGTCGAACCCACAGGGAGGGGATGAGTTTATGGAATTAATGTGAATGTGTGTGAAGTAGTGAAAATACAAGCAAGAAAAGGGAAATAACCTAAACTATGTTAATACTACAAAATAAACATGAAAATGTGTGGAAGAGATTCAAGTAATGAAAGTATACCCTTGGATTAGGTTATCTCAAATGTTAGTGTTATGTGTGGTTTGTCCTATGGAATTACTATGATTAAGATTGAGCCAATTCAATTAAGTCCCCCATTTATGGCGGAGGCAAGGACCTAAATGCATTGTCTCCTACCGAAAATTGAACAACTAACCAATCCCCCCTTTATGGCGGAGGCAAGGACTAGCTAACTATCAACCAAAAGCCCAATGTCTCTCCAACGTTCAACACTCTAATCCAACCCCTCCTTTATGGCGAAGGCAAAGGTCGAACCTAGTCACTCCCTTGGAAATCATTCCCTAATTCATTCCCCCCTTTATGGCGGAGGCAAGGACTAAACTAGTTCATGTCTTCCAAGTTCATCAAACCTACATTGGCCTCTCAATATCCTAATCAATTCCCCTTTTATGGCGGATGCAAGAATGGACTAAGATATCTCCACTAATCTATCACCAACATACTAGTCTACCATAAGCATTACTAATATGAGATAATAACTTAGCTTGTAGTTCTTAATTCCTAGTTATCCATAGCCTAAAACCACACATAAACACAATGGATTAATAACACATAACCATAATCCAAGGGTAATAAACAAATTAGCCCATCAAAGCTACTAAGAACATCATAATAATGGATTAAAGCATGGAATTAAACAAAGAAAATGCAAAGAGTAGTACTCCCCTTTGAAGATTCAAGCCCAAGCTCCAAGCTTTCTTTACAAACCAAGTCCTTAGAGCCAAGATATTACAAGAATTCTTCCACAATTGGGGGCCTATTTACACCAAGAACACACACTAATTGTGTGTTCTTGTGGAGTAGCTAAAGAGAAAACCCTAAAAACTAACTAATCTAACCTAACTAAAAAATGGTTTTCTTCTTGGTGTGAGCTCCTCCTTCTTCCCCCCTTTTATTCTTTTTGTTTGCAGCAATGGCATATATGGAGATGAATTAGGGCTGAACAAGTGTGTGTTGTAGTGCCCAAAATGCCCTTGAAGAATATGAAAAATGAAGGACAAAACTGACTTGGAAAATCTGGTGCGCGACTGAACGTCGCGACGTTCGAACATAAACGTCGCGACGTTCCTCCTCCTTACCTGAACGTCGCGACGTTCAGTGAGGAACGTCGCGACGTTAAGCTTTTCTCAGCTTTTCTCATTGAAGTCCAACGTCCCGACGTTCGAACCTGAACGTTGTCCAAGCCTCCAAATTTGCGCATTTTTGTCCATTTTAATTGGCGATTTTTCGGCCCGCCGGAGAAGTTACCGGCGCGCCGCTGGGCTTTCTTCCAGCTCCGATTTGCTTCAAAACTTGCTCTTTTCATCGTTCTTTTGCTCCGTTGCGCCTCCCATGCCATAATGTCCTACAAATACATTGAAAACACATAAAAACAACATAGAAACATGCTACAAGGACGCTTAAAAGATAAGTAAAATGAATCAAATAATGTGAAAATCTTCACATTATCAGCTATAACTCATGAGTTTTGGTCAAACATGCAAAAGTAGAAAAACTGGCTATTGTGGAGTATTTTCATGCAATTTTTTACACCCACCTATATTTGTAATTTGTTATCAAGATAACAGAGTGTAAAAAATAGAAAAGTAATTTTTTAAAAAAAAATTACTATTTTTCGTGGGCTATAACTCACGAATTTTGGTAAAAACCAACAAGTTTCAAAAACTGACTGTTTTGGACAGTTTTCATACCATTTTTGAACCCACCTATATTAAAAATGTGTGGATACGAAATCTGGATCGATTCGCTCCAAACCCTGGCTTGTATGTCACGGAAGCAATTGCAAGACTTTCGAATAAACATCGATGAACAAGAACAACCCAACAACTCGTGAGTTGGAAATTAAACACCAATTGAATAAGCCGCTTCGCGCAAACTAATCAATTCTCAAGATTTGTTAGTTTGAAAACCCTTTGCAGGAAATCAAATTCACAAAGATAAAACATTCGCTGTTTTATTTCTCAAAATCAAAATTCTTCCCATGTCTTAAAAACGTATGGAGTGTGCCCTTTAAATAGGCTACAAGAAGTGTTAATGTTTGGTATTTTCCCGATGTGGGATAATTGCCAATCATGTTTCCTAAAAACTACCCTTAATGAATTAAAGATCCATTAAGCCCATTACATGCCATTATCATGCAAGATAATTTGGGCCATGTAATTAACTAATTAATCACGAAATTAATAAGCCCATAATTAACGTTTGGACTTAATCTTATTAAAACACAAATTAAACCCTAAAATTTAACAATCTATTGCGACGTGGATGGACGTGGCTTGTTGTCCACGTCGTTTCTTCAATTCCAGGTCTCCAAATAAAGAACTCGTCTTCTACAACTGGAATAAGCACTTTGGGTTCCTTGAACTTGATATATGATCTTGATTTCGTATCATGTGTTATCTAGAGAACATAGTGTAAAAAAGGGAAAAGTAAATTTTTAAAAAACCCACTATTTTTCGTGGCAATATAACTGACGAGTTTTGGTAAAAAATGCAAAAGTAAACAAATTGACTGTGGTGGACTATTTTCCCTCAATTTTTTACACCCACGTATATTTGAAATGTGTTATCTATAGAATAGAGTATAAGAAATGGAAAAATAAATTTTTAAAAAAAAATACTATTTTTCGTGGGCTATAACTTATGAGTTTTGGTTAAAAACGGCAAGTTTCAAAAACTGGTTGTTTTGGATAATTTTCATGCCATTTTTTAAACTCACCTATATTGGAAATGTGTTATCTAGAGAACGAATTGTAAAAAATGTAAAAGTAAATTTTTTGAAAAATCACTATTTTTTGTAGGCTATAACTCACGAGTTTTGGTACAAAATGGAAAAGTAGAAAAACTGGATGTTGTTGATTTTTTTCATGCAATGTTTTTATATCCACCTATATTTGTAATGTGTTATCTAGATAAAGATGTTTAAGAAATGAAAAAAGTAATGAAGAGGCTGAGGAAGTGTTCTGTAAGCCAGAAACAGGTGAACTCTTAGTGCTTCGATGGGTTTTATCATCACATCCGATGTTGGAGTCTGAAGATTACAAGTGTACGCAACTTTTCCATACCCGAGGTGCACTTAATGGTAAGACTTGTAATGTGATAGTGGACAGTGGGAGTTGTACTAATATTGTAAGTACCCTATTGGTGAATAGCTGAAACTACCTGTGGATGATCACCCTTGTCTCTATAGCTTACACTGGATGCAACAAGAGTCTTCGGCCAAGTTTACTAAACAAGCTCTGATATCATTGTCGATTGGAGCTTATCGGGATGAGATATTATGTGATGTGGTTCCAATGACAGCTGGAAAAGTTCTTTCAGGAAGACCACGGATGTGTGATCGCGGAGTGAAACATTTTGGGCGAAACAATGTGTACTTTTTCGAAAAGGATGGCCGTAAAATGGTATTAACGTCTCTTCATCCGTCGGAGGTGTACAAGGATCAATGTAAGATTGCCCAGGATATGCAGTTCGTCGAGGGAACTGGAGCAGGCCACAAGGAGATTGTTGGCAAACATGCAATGTTATGCACAGATGTTGGTATCCTTCCATATAATGTCGCAGATTTGAGGACAAATCTTTTCCACGACGAAGGGACTGATGCGAATCTGGAGTTCAAGGACGTGGACGATGCCCCGCGTCGCGACGTACAGGCTTTTCACGTAGCGATGTATGTGCACGTCGTGACGTAAAGACCCTTCCACATCATGACGTGGCTCTCTAGAACAATTTAGTTTTTGAATAAAAAGCCCGATATTGAGACGTCCAAGGTCGCACGTCACGACATCCAGAAATTGGCATTTTTTTAATTAGGGTTTTATTCTCCATGTCGTGACGTAGGAGGACCTGTACGTCGCGAAATCCAGAAGCGTTGATGTTTTTTTTATTTTTGTTAGTTATTTACGAATTTCGTTTTTCCCGTCTAGGGTATTTGGTGAAAGCCTATATAAAGGCTTCTTATTCAGTTGTAATACGGGGGGAACGTTTTGAAGAAGTATTTTCATAAGATTTCAGTGATTGAATTCTTACGTGTGAATTTGTATTCCTGCGAAGGGTTTGCTTATTTGCGACTACTGAGAACTGTTAGTTTGCGCGAAGCGAACTAATTTGTTGGTTCCTTTAATTTCTAACTCACGGATTATTTGGTTGTTCTACTGATCATTGATTTTATTCAAAAGTCCAGTGAATTGCTTCCGTTACATACAAGCCGGGGTTTGAAGTGAATCGATTTGAGTTTCGCGTCACCTATATTTGTAATGTGTTATCTAGATAACAAAGTGTAAAAAATTGAAAAGTAAATTTTTTATAAAATCACTATTTTTTGTGGGCTAACTCACGAGTTTTTGTCAAAAACGCAAAAGTAGAAAAATTGACTGTAGTAGAGTATTTTCATGGAATTTTTTACACCCAACTATATTTGTAATGTGTTATCTAGAGATTGGAGTGTAAGAAATGGAAAAGTAAATTTTTTAAAAAATCACTATTTTTCGTGGGCTATAACTCACGAGTTTTTGTCAAAAACAGCAAGTTTCAAAAAATGGTTGTTTTGGACAATTTTCATGCCATTTTTTAACCAACGTATATTGAAAATCTGTTATCTAGATAACATATTGTAAAAAATAGAAAAGTAAACTTTTTAAAAAACCACTTTTTTTCGTGGGTAATAACTCACGAGTTTTGGTCAAACATGCAAAAGTAGAAAAACTAGCTGATGGGGAGTATTTTCATGCAATTTTTTATACCAACCAATATTTGTAATGTGTTATCTAAAGAACGGGGTGTAAAAAATGGAAAAGTAATTTTTTTTAAAAATCACTATTTTTCGTGGGCTATAACTCACGAGTTTTGGTCAAACGCAGAAAAGTGAAAAACTAGCTGTGGTAGAGTATTTTCAAGCAATTTTTACACCTTGTTATATTTGTAATGTGTTATCTAAATAACGGAGTGTAAAGAATGGAAAAGTAAATTTTTTGAAAGTTCACTATTTTTTGTGGGCTATAACACACGTGTTTTGGTCCAAAACAGCAAGTTTTAAAAATTGACTGCTTTGGACAATTTTCATGCCATTATTTAACCCACCTATGTAAGAATTGTGTTATCTGGAGAACAGAGTGTAGAAAAAAAGAAAAGTAATTTTTTTGAAAAATCACTATTTTTTGTGGTCTATAACTCACGAGTTCTTGTCAAAAACGCAAATGTAGAAAAAGTGACTGTAGTGAAGTATTTTCATGCAATTTTTACACTCACCTATATTTGTAATGTGTTATCTAGAGATTGGAGGGTAAGAAATGGAAAAGTAATTTTTTTTAAAAATCACTATTTTTTTGGGGCTATAACTCACGAGTCTTTGGTAAAAAAATGCAAGTTTCAAAATATTATTATTGTTGAATATTTTCATGCCATTTTCAAAACCCACCGATATTGGAAATATGTTATCAAGCTAACGGAGTTAAAAAAAATAAAACGTAAATATTTTGAAAAATCATTATTTTTCGTGGGTTATAACTCACGATTTTTAGTCAAAAACGCAAAAGTAGAAAACTGGCTGTGTTTAATATTTTCATGCAATTTTTACACCAACCTATATTTGTAATGTGTTATCTAGAGAATTGAGTGTAAAAAATGAAAAATTAAAATTTTTAAAAATCACTATTTTTCGAAAATTTTAGTCAAAAACTCAAAACTAGAAAAACTTCTTGAATCTTAAATAAGCAAAAAGCTTTATTCATTTACAATTTTTTCAAGAAACTACTACCAATGGCAGCAAAACTTTAGGGATAGGAACGGGCCGAATGGCTTCCACAGTCCCACTGTAGAAAAAGAAATACTTGGACTTGCAGTCTACTAGTATGAATTATTGAATTATTGAATTATTGAATTATTGAAATAAAAGAACGAAGAAGGCATTGGTCCTTTTAACACCCCGACTTTGTCAGATTGTGTGACCCTTTACAGAGATTCCCTGTCATCCCTTCTGAGCTTCAGGCTTGCTTAGTTCTTTAGATTTGGATTTGTGTGTGTGTGTGTGTGTGTGTGTGTGTGTGTGTGTGTGTGTTTTTAAATTGTGTGGGGAGGAGTTGCGCATCCTGCACTGGTTAGTAGTATTATCTTAATCTTGGATTGTCACGCCTGTCTGCGACATGCAGTGGTTTTCCACACATCGACCGGTGTTTATTAAAACTTCAAATCTCGAGATGTTTCAGAGGCCTGCACCAATTATTAACCATTTTCTATTCTACTTATCTTTGTCCTTCATTTACGTTATAAATTTCAACTAGTTTTGTTTTGTCCATTTTTCTTAAACAGAGAAATGTTCAGGAGTAGCTTTCTTTTCTTTACTGTTTACTGCATTCGAGTGGGTAATCTTTTTCTGGTCCAAACTCCAAATCCCAAAGTTCATTTGGGGTTGCTTAAAATAATCTAAAGTTAAAAGCTTTCCAATCAACTACAGTTTTTTTTTAAAATGAGCAATCATAGGGAGATTGAAATTGTGGAGTAAAAAATGAGAGTTACTGACATGACAGTGATAAAAAGACAAACTGATACCCTAACTAAATGATGAGTGAACCTTAATGGATAAGTGATAAATTTGTCTTTTTATCACACTCCCATTTTTCACTTCACAATTTCACTCCCCCTATCATTTCTCTTTAAAATTATACTTTATCTTCCAATAAGTGTCGTCAAGTGTCATTTTAAAAATAGGTATACTAAGTTAAAAAATAAATAATTTTATTTATTTATTTATATTTGTAACTAAATTTTTTTTTAATAAGATTATATAGATAAATAGTAAAATTGAAATTTTAAAAATTTTTGGCATTGAATATGTATTTTTAATTGTTTCCTCTTAGTTTCATCTTAAGTTTAAAGTAGTAATGGTCCTTACATTTTTAAGGTTCCATAAAAATTGTTCTATTACATACACAATTTTTCTTTACACTCTGTTAATTTACATATCACTGATAATTAAAAACCAAGAACTTAAAGTTCAAATACCAGATATGCTAGGTCCCATAATCTTTCCTACTTTTCAAGCATCTTAACAAGAGATCAAATATTGTTAAAAACAAATTAAAAATGGCACCCGTAACAAAGAGAATGGGATAAGGTTTAGAGTCCCTGTTAGGATAATGAGCAAACAACATTAAACGGATAAACGCTTCAACTAAACAGGCAAAAGTAAATACATCATCGATTGGTGATTACATTCAAAAGTAGCAACGTTAACAAAGTGATAAACGCAACAAAGACACAAACGAAACACCTACGCTACTCTTCCCTAGTGAGTATTGAGTTCCTAAATACTTTCTTTTTTTACTTTATTTCCCAAGGAACACTAGTACTAAAAACACAAACATACATGCCCATGGGCCATGGTCAATAACAGTCAACGCAGCTCCCCATGCATAAATAACGGACCACGAAGCTATCATTCTAGTGACAGAAAATCACTTTGAGCTCACGAGGAGATGAGCACTCATGCATCAATGAAGGGTTATCATGAGCGTACGTAAAAGTGGCCGGACAAGCATGCTTGAAGTAATCCGAATAGACGGAGGACTTGCATGTTTCTTTGCTATTAAAATGGTTTCTACAACAAAGCTCGTCCGTATCATAGGCAAGACAACCACTCTTGCAGCCCACCACTTTGCCACCCGGCCCGCGAAACCTCAAGTGGTCGGGACATGTGGCAAGCAAATCGGCCTTACATCCCACCACGGGGCAGTTTCCCTTACCTTCGTGTGGGGTGACCGTCATGGGGACGTTGTAGCCGTCAACTAAGCTGACTCCGTAGGTTGAGAAGTCAGCGTGGCCATGGTGGAGCACGAACTGGGCTAGTGTAGCTGGGGTGGCTCCGCCTAGGCCGTCACATTCAAGGCGGTGGCCGCAGTCGCCTGTGACGCAAGAGAAGTAGTCATGGGAATATGTGCAGTCAGTACGGGCCCAGATGCGGCCGGACCAGTGAGTGGTTGGAGCGTAAAAGGAGCGATGGGTTAGAGTATTGAGCGTAAAACCACCGCGTTCTAGGACGGGGTGGCCAGCGTTGGGCTGGATGGCGGGCCAGACGGTGTAGTTGCAGTTGTTGACAAGGGTGAGAAGGAGGCCTGGGGTGGTAGCTTTGGAAAGTATGAAGAAGGAAAGGAGGAGAGAGAGAGAGAGCGAGAAGAAGGAGACGGTGGAAGTAGAAGTTGCCATGTCGGTGGGGTGGCAAAGAGAGACTGGAGAAGAGTCTAGAGAGGATGGTGCGGTGGAGTGGTTAGCTAAAGACGAGGGTGTATGTATATATAGAGGCTCCCTAGTCCATTCTCGGTTTTGCCAGTAAGAGCGGCCACCACTGAAATCACTCGTGATCATTTTTATTATTATTTTTTTTCATTATCCATTCAGCCATTGATGTTTAAATTTGAATGCAACAAATCAATATTTTCATTAAAAAATAAAAATAAAAATTGCCTATAAAATCGTTTTCTTTAGCATTTATCCGGTGCACATGAGAGTTAAACATTTGCAAGTACAGCTCTAACACTAGTGAATAATTAGTGCTCACTCTGTGTATTATACTATTAAGAATCGTTCTACTTCATTCAATTTATATTTTCACAAGCTAAATATTTGTCAGTACTGCTCCAAAATTGTGCTCATTAATTTTAGTGATTTAGTGATAAAATGGGAGTGAACGATGAATTAATTGATGATAAATACGTGTTAATAAAATGTTCTCTTATACACTATGTTTTAACTAAGATTTCTCTATGCATATCATTACACATTAGTCGTTAATTAATTTGCAAGTTGTTATTTATTTATTTTCAGTAATGTTTCCCTTTACTTTAGCTTTAATTAAATGAAACGTACCCTAGCAAAAGCGGAAACTTTTGTCGTGTACGTACAAGCCGGACTATACTGAGGTTCCCTCCCACGGTCCACGTGCTTAGCCATAGTTGGGTCAGAAATCAATCAAATGCGATTTTGCTGAGATTGAGATTGAGAGTAGTTCGGCCACGAGAAGACACCCTTACTAAGATTGGGCCAAGGGAGGATACGTTCAACTTTTCCAACGAGTGTGAAAATGAAGAAAAATAATGCAAAAGGCAAAAGCAAAAAGCTTGAAAGCAAATGCAAAGGAGACCATACAAAAATTTGTTTGTGGGCATCCATCCCCATAAAGATAATAATAGTTAACAAAAATAAAAAAAAAAAAGGTTGGCACTTTGGTTCCATTGCATATGAAAACCATGCTCAAATTTTGCTCAAAAAACAAAAAAAAGGAAGAACTTTCTCAAACTCAAAGTGGATAAGTTTTGTCGGAAACATACACCCTCATATACATTCCTCAAGTTTCGAACTCTTGTTTTTTTTTTTAACACACACACTCACATGCATACTCACATCTCGTACTTTAAGGTTTGACGTTGGAATGCTAACTCCTTAACCACTAAACTCACCTTACTGGTTTACTGGCATTTTTTCGGCACTCAAATCTAATCATTTTGCACCGTGGCCTAATGGGCTAATGTCATTTGCACTGTGGGCTAATGGGCTAATTGATTTCCCTGGTGGATTCCTTCACTATTAGTCAAAATAGAGCCACAATCATATTAAGCTTGGTTATCCAATCATTAAAATTCTACACAATCGGGACTCTCTTTGTCTAATTATTTTTTCTTTAATTTAACATATACATTTGTTTTGGACTTCTTCTTCGCTTTTACCCGTGAACGGCTAACTAAACAAAATAATTTTCCATTCAAAAATCCATCCTAAATTTAGAGAAAAAGATGGTTGTGTTTGGTTGTTGCATTTTTTTTATTTATTTCACAATTATAAAATAATTTATTCGTTTTTTTTTATTTTTCTATAAAACTTTTTAAAATTAAAAATAATGATACAGTAATTATTTTTGCTACGATATTTTTTATAAATAAAATATTAAATTTGAATTTTAAATTTTAAATTTTAATAATAAACAATTCTTTGTAACACAATTTCCAACAAAACAATCTAATAAAATATTAATTCAAATTTAAATTTGAAACTTTTTATCAATAAAATAATCTCTTATACAAATCCCAACAAAATAAAATCATTAATCTAAACACTCCCAAAATATTCATTTCTCATAACAAATTCCAAGTAAAAAAATTTCATAATAAAATGCAAAAACAATCCACCCAAAACGGAGCGTAAATGATTATACAAGTCTCAAAATGTTATAAATTATAATAAGAAATAGCAAAGAAAAGTATCATCCAACCGTATGCTAAGTTACTAAACTAACAAACTTATTCACCACTAGACTATATAAGCTGTTCCCGCATGAATCCTAAAATTCAAACAAAAGACTGGTCAATAATGAACAGGTTTTCCATTGTGCTACTTTTGGTTTTGGCGTGTTAATATGTTTTCTCAGATCTCATCATTGACATCCCACCGAATTGGTTTCACCAGAGGAAACAACCCCAATAAGAGAGAGGATGAGGATTGAGAGATGCAAACGAGTTTTCCCGCTCAAAGTAGCCTTTGAAGTTGTTCATTTGCTCAGTTGCTGTTTCCTCAATGGAGAGGGAGAGGAGAGGACGATTTGAAGTTTTGAACTTTGAGGGATTAGAACAAAGTGACAAGACAAAAACTAGATTGGAAAGGAATTCCGGACAGAAAATGAAATGGAGAGTTTTTAGTTTTACATGCAAATGCAATCCAAGAACTAAGCTGAAAGATTGAATTGATGACCAAAAACAAATCAAAAATGGACACTAAAACCAGTTGCTACTATCATTCAGTCTGCATTATTGGGTCCCGACATCATGATTTATGCACTCACAATACCATAATAACAGTTTACCATGGAGGCAATGATGGCTTGAATGAAGTCAACTCAGAATGAGAACTCAATATTCCACATCTTATCACACTCGATTGAAAATGGCATAGGATCCCAAGTCCCTTTAACAAACATTCCATGTTTTCAAGTTCCTAATCATTGCCAAACTTAAAGGAGTTTGTAAAATTTTTCCCTTCTTAGTTGAACGAGCCCCCAGTTCTATCCTCAACTTCCATATCAATTTTGCCTTCAACAAGCTCGTGCCTAGTATGAGGTTATTGCACATTCTCTACTATCTTCTCTTTGTATGGCTTCTACTTGGAGCATTTCAACACCGTTTCACCTTCTCATCCAAGGTTCATGCTGCAAACTCAGGTAAAGCAACTAGCAACCATTCACCCTCACACGCCGATCTATTCCCTTATCTAGTGACACCTATCTCTTTCTGATTACGTAAAAGAGAAGCGCCATTTGATGCTCACTGAAAAAATTTCAGTCCTCAAGACACTAAATATGTGCGTTAAAGTGGAGCTTACTTTCTGTATCTCTTCCGCAGTTGATTTCAAATCCAGCCCTGCCCCTGCAGAGTACAGCGCAAGATCTACAGCAGGGCACATTCTAAGTAACTTAGTATGTAGAATTGTCATCTTTTCTCTCTTGTAGCTTGATCACTGGTCTTCTCCACTTTACTTTATAACATGGTTATACATCAATCCATGCAGGTTAACGGCACAAAAACACGTAAAGCACCTTCTGGACCAAATCCAGTTGGAAATCATTACCCACCAACAAAAATGTGAAATAGTCATCGTCCTTACTCACCATGGGAACACAATGTGTGTCACAATATGTGCAAAAGTTGCAGAAGGTTAGACGCTTCTCTGTCACTTACAAGTATCATATGTTTAGGACTATTGGTTTTGTACAAAAACTGGTTGTCTTGGAGATTCCAATTATGTTAGCTTTTTAAGATAAATGGTCATCAGAGTTAATGCAGCTTTCCAAAGCGCTTGCTCAATAGCTTGCTTCAAATTTGATTCCCAAAATCACAACTCTATTTTACCATGGATGAGAAGTTACACAGAATAACTGCCATACAGTAAGAGCCTGAGGTTTAGTTATTCCATGTTCTTTGCCACATGTTCAGAGGATACCACAAAGAAGAAACTAGTAACATGATGCTAATATGGACAGCAACAATTTGCTTTAAAAAAAAAAAACGCTTCTTTAGGTTAAAGAAAAGAAAATAGGTAATGGTCCCAACTCCCAATAGATGCACTGCAGCACATGGATAGCAAATTATCTTTCTACTCATATGAAAACAATTTTGCAGACTATCTTACAGTGAAAATGATATTGCAAGCCATTAAGTATCCAAACGTATATACTTCACCACCAGTTAAACTACAACTTACTATTCAATAAGTACCTGCGTTACACTGAAACAGCATCCTTAAGGAGCATCAATATGTGGTTTATTTAAGCTATCAAATACTTAACTAGTTCAACATTTCAGCTACACATTTAAAAAATGACCCGCGTGAAAAATGGCCACTATACAATTACTAAAATATACTCGTTCAGATATACAAGATTAACTCACAACTACAAAAATTAAGTATAAGATTCTCATACCGCACGCTTCCGCTTTGATCGCTTACTCCTCCTTGGTCCAGTGTAATTTGGGACGGGTTTACTACTGCTAGAAGCAACAGCCTCTTCCAGAACCTCATCGTCCTGTCAGGGAAATTGAATCAATCAGATATTTAATATGCAACAAAGGGAATTGTAACAGAAAGAAGATCTCAACCTTATTCATCCAACACGTATTATGCACTAAACATTGGTGCTAAGACATTGCTCCTTTCCCCAATTGTAGGAAGATTCATTAATCTCACACTATTTTTCCATTAAATTTATACAATTTTCTCATGATTGCCATCTCCTAGTTAACCATTTATGATTACCTCATAAAAACATCGAAAATGACTCCAAAATGGGAAATTAAAAAGTTCCGCCCCTAGTTCTCACTCAATCTTGGATGCAATCCCTCTCCCTTCCCCACAAAAGCAAATCATACAAAGTGCCATCAAATTTTGATGTAGGATTGCTTTGTTGAATAAAATGAAAGCTATGATTTACTCAAGGTAGACCAAAGAAAACAATCCGCACTTTGGCATCCATCGCATACTTGAACCACCACAAACATCTTCTTTATTTTGTCTCACATTCTTCTAATGTTCCTAATTAGCTGGTCATCACATGACATGTTTCAAACGAAGACAGTTTTTCACAAACAGAATCATTGCAAACTAGAATCATGTTTTTATGCACCAAATCCCGTAAATCATTAACTTCAGTCAATAATCAATTCATAGCTCATTAAATCACTAGCCCTTTTAAACCATCTGACTGATACCCCAAAGCCACATACGCATGTCACAATCAGCATTCAATGTCATTTTTCACTAATAAGAAGATCCAATTGCTAGGTTTATTTTTGTGCATATTTTGGCAATCTTGTGATTAGCTAAAGAACCAAGTCAGCAGAGCAAGTATGCACAAGTCAGAATCATACCAGGGCCACCCTAAACAGTTAATATCAGGCAAATCATTGTATGAAAATAACCTAGGCAGTGTAGTGAAACAAACAAGTATTCAACATTTAATCATATAACAAAAGAAATGAATTGTGTGAGAACATAGAATTCTGGAGATTTTGTTAACACAGAGAAAATGTCAAGGAAGATTTTGATCATCAGGTTAGAAGGTGCATACTGAAGTTTACCTTGGACTTAGCCCCTTCATCTGACTCGTCTTCAGAATCAGGCAAAGTTTCTGATGTCTCAACATCAATCACAGCTGCCGCCTTGCTCAATTTTTTCTTCTCTTCCTCTTTCAATTGCCTAAATCTGTTCATTTTTTTCAATATTACAAGTAAGGCACCATCCGAAGCATTTGAATGCCAAAAAAAGAAAGAGAACTCTTCATTGCAGCACACCAACCTGTCACCAGTTCGCTCTGGCAGAGACGCAGATCGTTTTGCTTTTCCAGCAGTAATGATGCCATTAGCATTGTCACTTACAACAGGCTTTGCACCACCTAACTTGCGTAACCATACCTGCTGAGCAGTGCTCAGCACATTGTTGATGAACCTATAAACCCACAACACAGTTTTTACATCCAATAAATCCAGAATTGAAATATATTTAACTATTTATACAGCAGACATATTTAATAGTATGCAAGCTCAAACTTAACATCAGAACTCAGAACATGGCAGACTTGGAAGTTTGTGACTGCAAAGAAATTATGTGCAGTATGTTGTGCTTTTGATTAATCTGCAGTGGAAAAATGAAGAATGACCATGCTTAAAACAATATGCACGATATAGTCATCAGAGATGCGCACGAAAAAGAAATCAGGCAGAGACCTCAGTTTACTAATCTGGCCAAGGTTCAGTTGCTGAATCACCTCTAAGATAACCCATGACGTTTAATATATTAGACGGCAGGGTAACTACACATTAATCCACAAAGAATAGCTGTCCTTCATGCAGTATTTGAAGTAAAACTTAACTCCAGCTACGCACTTGATAAGATACAGCAATGAATCAGTCCAAGCTAGGTTTACTAAAATAACAAAACTTTCAGTCCATAAAATTCCTCCAAAGTTTTAGCACTCTGGCATGTAGTACAAAATGCTCTCATGTACATATACACATCACATGCTAACGAGAAACCCCACACTTCACACCTTGCCAATATTACACTAACAATTATATTTCAACTGTAAGGAAGCTCAGCTCCAGATATGCATCTGTTAGACCATGAAAATGAGAAAAATATCCAGAGGATTTCAGTGATTCCACAATTTCATTTGCACATTTTTTGTAGCATAAAGCAAGTAACAACAAGTGTCCAGTTTATATTACAAACAAAACAGCACAAGTATTAAGTACCATATATCCAGATCTATGAAAAGACTGTTAAATCATTTTCCATAGCAGTGTGCAGTCACACTCACTATAGGACAAAGAGATGGGACAATAGGTTCATGTACTTTTTGTGGGAACTGATCGGGAAAGCTTACCAGTAGATTGTTAATCCTGATGGAACAGACAAGGAGAAGTAACCAATCATAACGGGAAGAAACTTGAAAACAAGAAGAGTGTTCTTTTGGCTCGGATCATCTGTCTGACAGAATTGAAAAAAAGAAATTAGGAAAAGGAGGATGGGGAAAAAAAGAAATGATAAAAGTTGAACTTCGTTTTTACTTGAGGAGGCTTCATAATTTCCATCGAGACATATTGAGAAACAATCAGGAGGACTGGTAGAACAAGGTATGCAGCAGTGTCATGCCAACCAAGTGGGGGATGCCCATCCTGCAACCACATGGACCAAGAGGATGCCATATTTATAACTCGACAGAAAGAGTTGTTTAAAAGTGAATAAAACATATGGTAGTCATGCATCACCATATGAAACAGAAATATAATCAGAAAACTAAGGATCCATTATTATTTCACACGAGGATTGTAAAGATTAATTACCACAAACGGAAATAGCCAAGAAATTCCAGATCCACTTTGTCGAGCAGCAATTGTAGTTGGGCCTCCCAACGAAGGAATCCAAAAGAAACCCTCAGTAAACAGTCCCTATGAGTGCAAAATGTGGCAAATCACTATTGTAATTTTTATCAAGGAATTCTCAGTTATAACTTATCAAATACCTCATTTGCCACGTTTGAAAGAGCTTGATATAAACCTATCCAGACTGGTATCGTGGCAAGAGTTGGTAAACATCCTGTTAATCATTCAGAATATGGTCAATAATATTGTTGCAATTTGGAATTTCAGACCTCTAGATATAAATAATGGGTAAATCTTCCAACAGCCTCAGATGAATTTATAAGAGATTCTAGAACATAATCAAATGAAATTGCACCCAGAACTCCAACTTCCTTCTCTTTTTTTTCATATTCTGTAGATTGAATGAGGACATAGAAAGGAAAGGCATCAAGAAAAATTTATTTGCGAACAAACTGTATAAATCAAAGATGATAAGCAAATTTACACTTTGTAGTTCAAACGAGAAACAATGAAACTCTATGCTAATTCAAAAATTAAATTATACCTGCAAGAGGATTAACTCCTGCCTGTTTGTACAGACGAGCAGTCTCAAGTTGTATTCTTTCCTAAGACAGCAAAACATAGTTGTTACTTGTGCCAACCTTTGCATCAGAAGGTAATTACAAGTAATACTAGATTGTATTTATGCCTTAATGCAATTCTATCAAGATCAAGGTCAGACAGGAAACAATACCAGTCAATTCTTAAAAGACATAAAATAGCAATTATTGGATAAGCTCGGAAACTAAAACACTGAATAAAAATACAGTTATTACTTTCTTACTACTATCTGGTTACCTCCATTTCACACCATTCAGGTTATAGATGAAAATTCCACGAGCAGATTTATAAACAAACAGAAAAGAAGGCTTCTAATGAGTTAATATTTTCAACTTTGATACTCTAGGCAACTCAAACAGATTTCCAATTTTCCAGCTTCTTCTCAACAGAAAGATAGGTGGGCACCATCATTCCTACTGTTCAAGCTCAAGCTCTATAGCATACTATATCAGTATGGTTAGTATGTAGGTGAACAGCAAATCAGGGTCCAACATTCTGAAAGTATGATTAATCCTTTTCTGTTCTGCAGTCTCTTCAATTGTCAAAATGCAGAAATTATCCACCAATGTACAACCATGGGGGATTGACTGTCCAGTTGATTCAGTTGAACGTTTGTAATTTATGTTCCTTTTACAGACCTATTCTGCTGAATGATTATTAATGCTAATATAATTGTTAGCTTGCTGCGCACAAGCCAGTTTGTGGTTCTATGGGTTCAGAAATATTGCACACACATTATACCAGTAGCACAACAATCTGAGCATCAAGATTTATGCATTATGGAACCAATATATCCAAAATAAAACGCTATCAAAGAAGTAATTCACCTGATTTCCTGCATATCTTTGTTGAATTGCTTTGATCTTTGGTTGAAGGTTTTGCATTGCCAATGTTGATTCAACCTTCCACAATATTATCCTTCGTCATATTAGAGATTGGAATGGAGTCGGGATGGCAATAAGATAACAAGAAAAGGCATAATCATCCATGATATAAATTTCAAATCATGATTTCCCACTTCCAGTTCAATAAAATCTACCAATAAATCAAAAAGTAGAACGAGGAGAATTTTCTTGCACCAAGGACAGTGCAAGCAAACCTCACCTGTTGTTTGGTCAGAGGGAAGGTGGCAAATTTCACTATCACAGTAAGCAAAATAATGGCAAATCCATATGCATATGGCACATGCACAGCAGAGAGCCCATCCTTTAGTATCTGATAAAAGTAAAACAGCACACTTTTCAGAACTTCACAGGCCTAGCTAAATTTTCGTCAGTAGAACACTACACAACTCAAGCAAAAACCACTGTTAAGTAAAACCCCCCACTGAGCTTGTCCTAATGAGTTGCCCTGACCTCTATTGATATATGTACTTAATCATTGTTCCATTTCCAGAGCCATTAAGACATAGAATCATTGAACAACAGAAACATAAACCTCTAAATAACACTAAAACATATTCACGAGCGGTTAACAAATAGTAGAATGAATGAAAAAGTATCTACTTTTATCAAGCTACGTGAAGTTACACTCATACTGAGTGACCCCAGCAGAATGGATCAATTCTTGCGTACATTTCTTTGTAAATTTCAATACTAAAAGAATTTTAGCCCAAAACCTCCTAAAAAATGTTAATTCCAGATAAACAAACAAGAATGCTCTGCAAATAATAAACGTCAAGATTCAATCTTTGGGGGGAAAAAAAAACTGAACCTTCAAGACAACTTCCATGGCGTCAGAAATGAACCCAAACCACCCTCCGGTTTTCTGAGCAACAGCAGTAGTAGAGTCAGAAGCAGCACCAACACCAGCAGCCGGGTCGGCAGCAACGGCAGCATCAGCTAAAGTGTAGAGAAGGGTCTCAGCTCGGCTAACCATGGAGCCAACGAAATCTATTGAGCTTTCAATGGAATACTGAATATGAGGAGGAGGAGGAGGAAGCTCGTGTAAACTGAATTTAACTCTAGTACTGATAATTCTACTGCGTTGAGGAAAAGCATGGCGAGACAGGGGAGGGAGTGGAGTCCCTATAAATGATGGAGATGAAATTAGAATCTTCGCCATAGATGTAATAATTCAATGAAAAAATCGAAGTCCCTTCTCCTGAGGATTTGGAGAAGATTCAGTTTATGGGCTCAGACAGTTATCATGAGCTTGGAAAGAAAGGGAAGAGCAGAATTGTGGATGATGATTCTTCTGATGAGAGGAGAGAAGAAACGGAGAGAATATCTTGACCTGTGTTATCCGAATCTTTAGGATTTTTTTTTCTTTTTTTTTTCAAGAAAAATGCATTTTCCAAAGAGTCGTGTTCGGATACTCCATGAGTCCATGAGTCCATGAGTCCATGGGTTTTTTATTTTTATTTTTTTTTTAATGGTTACTAAATAAAAGTTGGCCAAGTTAATTGTTTGGAATAGTAAATTATTGAAATTAATAATCTAAGAATAAAATTCCAACCAACAATAATTGAGAATGTTATTTTGCATAGACGGTGGCCAGCACTTCAAAACGGATTGTTCTCAAATCTCAACCATGCCTTTGTTGAGTGGAAATATTAGTAGAAAAAAAAAATTAAAAATAGGCATAGATGGTTTTTCTATATTATATTTTCTTTCGAAAATCAGAAATTATGACCAAATTGGTAGCATTTGAATTTTTTACTCTTTTTTTTTGACAAAATGTATTATGTTTTCTTCCAAAAGCTCAAAGATACAATCTACCTAAATTCAATTTTTCAAAAGCTTTACTTTTTTTATTGTTTTCCATAATCAATTAGTTTACATATTTCTAGTCAATATTGTTAAAAAAAGTGAAAAACTAAAATTTTTACAAAAAATCCATTTTTCATGGGTTATAGTACATGTATTTTAATCGAAAATGACAAAGTATAAAAACGTGTTAATTTGGCTTTTCATGTACTGTTTTTTTACGCACACATCAATTGTGAATTTTTATTCTAATGAACGGTGTCAACAAAATTGAAATTTATAGATTTTTCACCAATTTTTTATTTCTAATGGGTTATAACACATGTATTTTAGCAAAAAATATCAAAATCTAAAAACGAGTTTATTTTTACTTTTTTATACCATTTTTTGCACCCACCTCAATTGTGAACATGTATTCTAGTCAATAATGTTAAAAAAAAGTGAATATTAAAATTTTTACAAAAATTATATTTTTTATGAGTTATTATAACACACATATTTTGGTTGAAAATGACAACGTAAAAAAACGTTTTGATTTGGCTTTTCATGTACTGTTTTTTACATACACATCAATTGTAAACATGCATTCTAATGAACGGTGTCAAAAAAAGTGAAATTTAGATTTTTCGCCAAATTTTTATTTTTCGTGGGTCATAACACACGTATTTTAGCAAAAAATGACAAAATTCAAAAATGGGTTTATTTTGATTTTTTTATACCATTTTTTGCACCCACCACAATTGTAAACATATATTATAGTTAATATTGTAAAAAAAAATGAAAATTAAAATTTCACAAAAACTCTATTTTTCATGGGTTATTATAATACATGTATTTTGGTCGAAAATGGTAAAGTAAAAAAATGTGTTGATTTGACTTTTCACAAAAAAAAAACTAAAATTTATATTTTTCACTATATTTTCATTTTCTATGAGTTATAACACACGTATTATAGAAAAAAATAGCAAAATAAAAAAATGCGTTTATTTTGACTTTTTTTACCTTTTTTGCACCCACCCCCGATTGTAAACATGTATTCTAGTCAATATTGTCAAAAAAAAAAGTTTTCATTTTCATGGGTTATAATACACGTACTTTGGTCGAAAAATGGCAAAGTCAAGAAACATATTGATTTGACTTTTTTTCTTACTATTTTTTTTTATACACATATTAATTGTGAACATGTATTGTATTCTAACGGACAGTGTCAAAAAATGAAATTTAAATTGTTCACCAAATTTTCATTTTTCGTGGGTTATAACACTCGTATAATAATAGTGATAAAAAATTAGAATTATGATTTAATCTGCTATTAATTACATCTCTTACATAAACCATAATAATAATGCAACTAGAATTTTCTAGTTTCATCTGGAAAAATCAATTTGTTTGAAATTAATAAAAACCCAATTGGATGGGTGACACGTTCTTCTTTTTTTTTTTTTTTTTTGACACGTTCTTAATTCTGATGGCTTCCAATGGAGAGGCCCGAATTTTCTGGAACAAGACAGAGAGAACTAAGTGAGAAAGAGAAATAAGAAACCGCGGGAATTAAAAACAAAACAAAACTATTCCTAATCCAATCCGACGGCTGACAACTCACTGTACAGAACCTTCTGGAGAACCCACAAAACTTTCTCCCCTTCTCTTCTCTATATATAACTAGTCTTCTCCTCTCCCATTACCCATTCAAGATCTTTCCTAATTGTGTTTAGAAATTCTCTCTCTGATTTCAAGTTTTCTTCTGAATTTTTTTTGGGTTTCTTCGTTTGTGGGATTTTGAGTTTTGATTTATTCTTTTGAGAGAGTTAAAAAAAAAAAAAAGTATGGCTGGAAAAGGTGAAGGCCCTGCGATTGGTATTGATCTGGGAACAACTTATTCTTGTGTGGGAGTATGGCAGCATGATAGGGTGGAGATCATAGCTAATGATCAGGGGAACAGAACGACGCCGTCTTATGTTGCTTTTACTGACACAGAGCGGCTCATCGGTGACGCTGCTAAGAATCAGGTCGCCATGAACCCCACCAATACTGTTTTTGGTATGCTATGCTTAATCCCTTTTTTTCTTTTCGTCTTTTGTTTTATAATTCATGCGTTGAATTCTGGGAATATAGTCAGACGAGGTTTGATCGGTGATTAGTGTAAAAGAAGTAGCGATCTTTAATGAAGTTGGTATCTTTGATGCTCTTATTACCTTTTTGGGATTTACTTTGATCTTTTGTATACCTTGTTAAGTATTCAAATCTCTATATTTTTTAACAAGGGTGGGGAGGATTTGATTAATTCGTTCATGGTTCTGGTTTTTTTTCTTTTTTTTTTTTAATTTACGGGGTTTTATCTATGAGTATTTGTTTAGCATCTTGTTTCAGAATTTAAGCTTGTCTTGCTAACTCTGTGTGTTATTGGAATGGAAAAGAAACGGGGGGAAGGGATTTTGTCGTCTCTGTTCTACAGATTCTACAGAGATCATAGTATTTTACGTTTGAGATTTTAAAAGTGTTATGGTTTCTGAGTAGCAATGGCTCCTACCTGCAATCTGAATTCTGATGTGATTTTGTGAATTTCAGATGCCAAGCGCTTGATTGGAAGGAGATACAGCGACGCATCAGTGCAGTCTGACATTAAGTTGTGGCCTTTTAAGGTTATTTCTGGACCTGGGGACAAGCCAATGATTGTGGTGAACCATAAGGGTGAGGAAAAGCAATTTGCAGCTGAAGAAATCTCATCAATGGTGCTTATAAAGATGAAGGAGATTGCAGAAGCCTATCTCGGTTCAACAATCAAGAATGCAGTGGTGACAGTCCCAGCTTACTTCAACGACTCACAGCGTCAAGCAACTAAGGATGCTGGTGTTATTTCCGGCCTTAATGTTATGCGTATCATAAATGAGCCTACTGCTGCTGCCATTGCTTATGGGCTTGACAAGAAGGCAAGCAGTGTCGGTGAGAAGAATGTGTTGATCTTTGATTTAGGTGGCGGTACTTTTGATGTTTCTTTGCTCACAATTGAAGAGGGTATTTTTGAGGTTAAGGCCACGGCTGGTGACACCCATTTGGGAGGTGAGGACTTCGATAACAGAATGGTAAACCATTTTGTTCAGGAGTTCAAGAGGAAGACCAAGAAGGATATTAGTGGGAGCCCGAGAGCCTTGAGGAGGTTGAGAACAGCTTGTGAAAGGGCAAAGAGGACTCTCTCTTCAACTGCTCAAACTACAATTGAGATAGATTCTTTGTTCGAGGGTATTGACTTTTACACAACCATCACCAGAGCTAGATTTGAGGAATTGAACATGGATTTGTTCAGGAAGTGTATGGAACCTGTGGAGAAGTGTTTGAGGGATGCCAAGATGGACAAAAGCAGCATTCACGATGTTGTGCTTGTTGGAGGCTCTACGAGAATTCCCAAAGTCCAGCAATTGTTGCAGGACTTCTTCAACGGAAAGGAGCTCTGCAAGAGCATCAATCCTGATGAGGCGGTTGCCTATGGTGCAGCTGTTCAAGCTGCAATTTTGAGTGGAGAAGGCAACGAGAAGGTGCAGGACTTGTTGCTATTGGATGTCACTCCTCTGTCTCTTGGTCTGGAGACAGCCGGTGGTGTTATGACTGTTCTCATTCCCAGGAACACAACCATTCCCACAAAGAAAGAGCAAGTTTTCTCGACCTACTCTGATAACCAACCTGGAGTGTTGATTCAGGTCTATGAGGGTGAGAGAGCCAGGACCAAGGATAACAATTTGCTTGGGAAGTTTGAATTGAGTGGCATTCCCCCTGCTGCGAGGGGTGTACCTCAAATTACTGTTTGCTTTGATATTGATGCGAATGGTATTCTCAATGTATCTGCCGAGGACAAAACAACCGGCCAAAAGAACAAGATTACCATCACCAACGACAAGGGCAGGCTGTCCAAGGAAGAGATCGAGAGAATGGTGCAGGAGGCTGAGAAGTACAAGTCTGAAGATGAAGAGCATAAGAAGAAAGTGGACGCAAAGAATGCATTGGAAAATTATGCATACAACATGAGGAACACAATCAAAGATGAAAAGATAAGTGAAAAGCTTGCACCTGCTGACAAGAAGAAGATAGAGGATGCTGTAGAGGAGGCCATCAAGTGGCTGGAAGACAATCAGCTAGCGGAGGCAGATGAATTTGAGGATAAGATGAAGGAGCTGGAGGGCCTTTGCAATCCCATCATAGCCAAAATGTATCAAGGTGGCATGGGTGGAGCCATGGATGAGGATGGTCCGTCGGTTGGCGGTGGTAGTGGTGCAGGACCAAAGGTGGAGGAAGTTGATTAAATCAATATAATAAATTTGTCTCTTTGTTTGTAAAATGTGCTATTATCTTCAATGGTTTTTTTCTGTAATTGGTACAATTTGGTTGGAGTTTACTAAGATTGATTGAGAATTGCACTAAATACTGAATGCAGTTTATTTCTTTAAGAGGAAATGCTAAGTACAATGTTATTTACAACCTCCGTTGACATATACAGTTATCATTTTGCCCCATAACCGTATAATCCTGAACGTAAACAAGGCGAGTACCTTAATAAATTTAGCATTACAGCAAATGATGAAAATGTAAAAACTAGACGAGACAATTTGATGCAAACTTAACTACTATGTGAGTGTGTGTTTTTTTGAGTGAACAAATCATTCCCTAGGAGGAGAACAGGCAGATCAAAAAATTCGAATGCTTGCTTTCTTGGAAAATATATGTATTTTTGGATCGAGTTTCTCTATGAACCATATTCTTAAATAGTTTACGATCGAAAAATTGTTTTTAAGTTAATAAAAAACTGTTGGAAAATCCCATTTGATGGATTAAAAAAATGGTGTCAAATCCATTACAAGCGCTGACGTGCAGTGTGGAAAAGGAATATGAAAAGCGGCGCGCTGACATTCAGTGTGGACAATTAAAGAAAGACCAATACAATTCGCTGGCAACATGCTGAGAAGTAGTGCAGAACTTTCTGGGAAACAAAAGATAAACAAATCGCGACTCCCTTCCCTCATTTCCCATTCAAGAATTACTATTGAGGGGTTTGTTTTTTTTTTTTTTCTTCTTGAGAGAAATAAAACATGGTTGGAAAAGGTGAGAGCCCTGCGATCGGAATTGATCTTGGAACAGTTTATTCGTGTGTTGGAGTTTGCCACCACGATAGAGTTGAGATCATTGCCAATGATCAGGGGAGCAGAACGACGCCCTCTTATGTTGCTTTCAATGACACGGAGCGGCTCATCGGTGATGATGCAAAGCAACAGGTCAACGGCAACCCCACAAATACTGTTTTTGGTATGGCATACTCAGTTGTTTTTCTTCATTCATGCATTAAATTGAGAGGATATAGTCAGTTTGATCAGGACTTAGTTAGATGATTTAGAATTAATTTTCTGTGTATAATACAAAAGAAGTAAAGTTTGTAACCTTGATGATCTTATGCCTTTTCTGGATCCACTTTGATCGTTTACTTTTGGAATAGGGCTGGGGAGGATTTTGTTTATGAACTTCTGTTCTTGCTTAAACATTTCCGTATTTTAATTATCAATTTCTAGATTTTTTGCTCATGTAAAATTTAAATTCTGTTGATATGAGGCAAACAGTGGATTTTGGTGTCGCAGTTTTGCAAATCAAAGTGTTTTTACTTATTCACTTTTCTTTTTCTTGAAAAAAAGGGTTATATTTTCTGAAACTGTGATAGATTCCATATGCATTCTAGGAGAGTAGGAAGAAGTAAAGAGTAAGTAATATCAACTGCTATATGATTGGGTAAATTTCAGCAGCCAAGCGTCTGCTTGGACGCAGATTCAGCGACCCATCAGTGCAGAATGACATCAAGTCATGGCCTTTCAAGGTCATTGCTGGCCATGGTGACAAGCCAATGATTGTGGTGAACCACAAGGGTAAGGTAAAGCAATTTACAGCTGAAGAAATCTCATCAATGGTGCTCATAAAGATGAAGGAGATTGCTGAGGCCTATCTTGGTTCAACAATAAAAGACGCAGTGGTCACTGTCCCAGCTTCCTTCAACAATTCACAGCGCCAAGCAACTAAGGATGCTTGTGTTATTGCTGGCCTCAATGTTATGCGTATCACCAATGAGCCTACAGCAGCTGCCATTGCTTATGGCCTTCACAAGAAGGACAGCATCACTGGCTCGAAGAATGTGTTGATCTTTGATTTGGGCGCTGGTAGTGTTGATGTTTCTTTGCTTACAATTGAGGAGGGTATTTTTGAGGTTAAGGCCACGGCTGGTGACACCCGTTTGGGGGGTGAGGACTTTGATAACAGAATGGTGAATCACTTTATTCAGGAGTTCAAGAGGAAGCACAAAAAGGATATAAGTGGGAACCCGAGAGCATTGACAAAGTTGAGAACTGCTTGTGAAAAGGCAAAGAGGATTCTCTCTTCAAATTCTCAAACTACAATTGAGATTTATTCTTTGTTCGAGCATATTGACTTTTACACAACCATCAACAGGGACAAGTTCGAGGAATTGAACATGGACTTGTTCCGTAAGTGTATGGAAACTGTGGAAAGGTGTTTGAGGGATGCCCAGATGGACAAAAGCAGCATAGAGGACGTTGTGCTTGTTGGAGGCTCTACAAGAATTCCTAAGGTTCAGCAATTTTTGCAAGAATTCTTTGATGGGAAGGAGCTCTGCAAGAGCATCAACGCCGATGAGGCAGTTGCTTATGGCGCAGCTGTGCTGGCTGCAATTTTGAGTGGAGAAGGCAATGAGAAGGTGCAAGACTTGTTACTACTGGATGTCACTCCGGCATCTCTTGGTGTGGATACAGTCAGTGGTCAAATGAATGTTCTCATTCCCAGGAACACATTCATTCCCACAAAGAAAGAAAAAGTGTTCTCCACCTACTTTGATAACCAACCTGGAGTATTGATTCAGGTTTATGAGGGTGAGCGCGTTAGAACCAAGGACAACAGTTTGCTAGGGGAGTTTGAAATGAGTGACATTCCAGCTGCTCCTAGGGGTGTTCCTCAGATTTCAGTTTGCTTTGACATCGATGCCAATGGTATTCTCAACGTATCTGCCGAGGATAAAGTCACTGGTAAAAAAAACAAGATTACCATCACCAACGACAAGGGCAGGCTTTCAAAGGAAGAGATCGAGAGAATGGTGCGAGAGGCAAAGATGTACAAGTTTGAAGATGAGGAGCACAAGAAAAAACTGAATGCCAAGAATGCATTGGAAAACTATGCATACGATCTGAGGAACACAATTAGAGATATCAAAGAGAACATTGAGGTTTCTGTAGAAGAAACCATCAGGTGGCTTGACAGCAATCAGCTAGCTGAAGCATATGAATATGAGGATAAGATGAAGGAGCTGGAATGCTTTTGCAGCTCCATCATAGCCAAGATGAATCAAAGCAGTGCAGGACGAATATCATAGATTGGCCTCTGTTCCTTCTTAGTTTTTTAATTGCTACAATTTGGCTTTGAGAGCCACATATATCTCATTCGCAATGATTGAAAGTTGAACATTTACACAGAAATTGCAGAATTGAATTAAGAATTGTGTGTTGTTTTTATCAGCTGCTGTGCCTGGAATTTTGCTGAGAGTGAGAGGCATAAATGACACAAGTTAAATACTCAAACAACAAAGAAATACACATTCAGGCTCATAAACATTCCCAGAACGATACAACACACTAGACATGGCAGAAATATGTTTAATTCCATTAAAAAGGGCAATGCAAATCATTCCATTTGCTTATTGACTAAATATATTAGGGACTCACAGGTAGAGGTAAATATAGCTTATCTACTGGAATCTTTCAAGTAATTCCCTCTATTTTCCTTAGTAATACTCCAGATTTATTGCATTTGCTGTGTAACAGTGTGTACGGGTATAGGCGACACTGTATTTTGTTTTTTCTAGTTATGTATATATCTCCCTTTAAAAAAAAAAAAAAAAAAAGAGGGCAAAGCATGAATTTGATTCCAAAATTTTATTTTGTAGCCAATATAAGATTATTGACAGTAGGAGTATTTTTGGTTCCAAAATTTCATTTTGACCGTTATTATTTGTTAGTTGTTACATGTTTATTACATATGTTAATGATCAATTTTTTACCATTTTTTCTAATCAAAAGATAGACATTTTTTTTTTTAAATATATATACAACAAAAAACAAAATCTTGTAATTGTAAATTAATACACATTGTTGAAAAGTACTTTCATGATTCTATTTTTTTTATTATATTAACAAAAAGACTTTTATTCTTTTATTAAAAAAATAGTAGGAAGTTGACAGTACTTAGCAATTTTTGTTAATCAACAAAGAAAATATTATTAAATATGTGACAATTTTTGTTAGTCAACAAAGAGAATTTATCAACAATCTTGTATTAGTTGCAAATTAAAATTTTGAGAATCCAATTTTGGAGTAGTTCGAAATTATTCGGAACAAAAAAATGCCACTACGTAGAGTTTTGATGACCAAAATTGCATTTTACCTAAAAGAAAAAAAAGAGTAGTGACATACTTTTCATCATCTATGCTTCAATACAGTGGTTATGATCTATAATCCACATATGGTCATTGTCATATCGTCATAAACCATTGCACACCTCATAATACAAAAAGATCACCAAGATAAAAGTCTCAACATCTATATACCATTCAAGCTCTTAAGTCAGGTGTATTAAAGGTACAAAACACAAATTGCATTCATCCAACATAATAGTATAATTCTTCCATCAATTGAAATACATCTGGAGGCTCAGAAGAAAAAAGAAGAAGAGACTCTCATCATTCATCTATCCAGTTGGATTAACTCTTTTCTTTGTCCCGGGGCACAAAAAAACCAATATATACAGTGGAAGACCAATTAAAAACATGTATATTTTTCGAAGTCCTGGATGCCATTAATAAGGTATTAAGCTAATTCCAGAAATAATATAAGTAAAAAATCAGAAGTTAGGTTCAAGAATTCTTATCAATGAACCAAGCACTTCACCTTTAAAACTTCAAAGTTAATGGCAGACTACAACTATTCCAATTCCAAAAGACAGAACCAAAACAATCGTTTTGGTGACAAAGTTAAATCACCTATCTTTTTGATTCAGAATTTTTCTCTCTTTCCGTAGAAACTTCTAACATGGAAGGAAACTTTACCAGATTGCCTATCCTTATGTAGAATGACACTTCTCAAGACAAGGAAAACTCATTAGGGGGGCGGAGACAAACAGGAACTTCGTGCTCTTCTGGCCCCATGCGATGCTTAGGCACCCTGATCTCAAGCACGGTCCCACTTTTGTCAAAATATGCTTCCAGCTTGGCATCATCGGGAATTCGGGTGGGAAGCGGTATTTCCCTCTTAAATTCCCCAGGAGGGCAGTGCTCAGGAGATGGATCAGTCAGCTTAAATGTTCTATCATTTCTCTGGATAAATGGCATACATGCTGTACTCATGGATGATATCTTCACAATACCATGAGTCAGATTGTTCCACCAATGTACTTTTACTCTTTCAGGATCTGCAAAGGGTAAGGTGATGATAATCAAGTATCCTTCTTCATCCTCATAAATGGTCTTTGCAGCCGTGACAGGTCCATATACATTTCTCATTACACCTGTAAACTCACTCATCCAGGGTGGTTCAACAGGGTGGATCTCTGCATCTTGAAGTCGATCTGAACTTGGATTAGTGGGTAAACAACCATCTTCGTCAGTTCCATTTGAAAAAATGTCTTTCCTTTTCTTACTGCAAACTGATGAGAGATCCATTCCATTACAATTTACATGATTTGAAGGCTGAGTTGACAAATTCAAACCAGACCCATTAAGCAACTTTTTTGGAGGGGCATGCAGATTACTCTTTATTGACGGAATTGATCTTTCAAGCTCAAAATCAGTGTTAGGCAGGTTTCTCCATAAACTGAAATCTTTGGCTTCAGGAGGTACTGAAAAATTCAAATCTCTCCCTGTCAATTCTATCCACTTCTTCTGATCTTCCTCATCCACACCCATAAAATTAGGACATGGAACCAGTTCAATACCATGCACACACTGTGGGTTAGAGAGACCCCTGTAATGTTTCCGCTGCATTCTATGAGATCTTACAAAACCCTTTTCCACACTGAAGGGAAACAGACGCTCACCTTGGCGAGAGTGTCCATTCATGTAGCTCCTCAATTGCATCTTACCAAGCGCATTTTCAGGCCTCTCCTTAAACACCCACATGTACATATTTTCCATATCATGTTGCACCAAAAAGACGTCAAGCAGAAGATCCGACTTATCAAAGCCAGAAACCCCACTACTATCCCTAACTATATTACACTTAGATTTCTCCTTCAAAACAGGCTTGAAGTAGAAACTGAAGAAGAACCAAGCACCCCAGACACTGTCCAACCTCTTAGCACATTTACGAACAATTTTAGGCATATCAAGAAGCTTATCAGACTCATTAACTTGGTGTCCAAGGCCAACCTCTAGCATATCAAAAGCATCATTCCATGTCTGAGGTGGACTACGCTCCACAGACAAGGGAAGATTAATATCAGGGGGCTGCAGGACAATTTGCCTATTCATGTCTCGGTCGGGCTCATTATGAGAGTTGGCAATAGAGTCCATGGACAAGAATGTTGATGGGGGATAATTATCCATATTTAAGTTTGCCAATAAATCCTCTCCCATCCTTTTTTACTCGGTTCTTATAATCTAGTACTACTACGAATCTAATTCAGTATCCAACCAAAATTCCATCAGAACAATCCCTCACAACAAAAGTAAAACACCCAAAACTCATATCATAAATGGCACAGATTTTAATCTCAAAATCAATGGAAAACAATTCCTGGGTTTCGATCAAATCGTCAATTCAAAGGTTTCTAACTAAGAAAAATCATAACTTTGAACTCCCGAGTACCAAAACAGAGAGAACACTATACAAAAAAATGAACTACAGAGGGAACAAAAAAAAAAACTGAATTTGGGAAAACCAGAACCTATAAAGGAAAATCAAAAGAAAAGTTATAACAAAATAAAGGGAGCTTTAAAGGATTACCTTTTGAAAATTGGCTAGGAATCCATAGAAACTGTGGAAGGAAGATCTTCACAGGAAATCCTCTCCAGTCATCTAAACGAAACAGATAAAAGAAGAAAAGAGAGTATTGAGATCGAGGGAGAATAGACGGCGACGTGTTCCGTTATCGGAGCCGTCCATTTTAGACGGATTTTTGGAAATTGTAAAAAGTATTTTGGGAGACTCAATCGTCTATTTTGTTATTAGAATACTATTGAACTGTTGATAGGGCCATTTTGCTTGAAAGTTTGGGCCCTTTCGAATAGGCTAGAGCAACAAAATTCGTCATCCTAGTGGGCCTTGTCCACTAAGCTAGCATTTCAAGATAGATTGTTCTCAATCATGCCTTTGTACTACATTTTCTTTAATTACATTTTAGGCATATAGGCATTAAAAATAGGCATATATAGTTTTTTCTATAATTACATTTTCTTTTGAAAATCATAAATTATGACCCGTATAAATTGGTAGCAGTTGAAACTTTTACTCTTTTTTTTGGACATAATCTATTATTTTACAGATTTTCATCATGCAAAGATAGTTTTTCAGAAAAAAAAAATTTGTTTTCTTCCAAAAACTCAAAGATAGAATCTACATAAACTCAATTTTCAAAGGCTTACTTTTTTTATTGTTTTCCATAATCAATTAGTTTACATATTTCTAGTCAATATTTAAAAAAAAAAGTGAATTAAAATTTTCACAAAATCTCCATTTTTCATGGGTTATAATACACGTATTTTAGTCGAAAATGTCAAAGTCGAAAAACTTGTTGATTTGTCTTTTCACTTAATGTTTTTTATATACACATCAATTGTAAACATGCATTCTAACGAACGATGTCAAAACAAGTGAAATTTGTTGGAAAACTACTACTTCTATTCAATACAACTAAATAACAGTGCAAAAGGAAATTACAATAAAGAAAAATACACAAAACAAGTAGGTGGAATTATGACTCTATTTACTAACTTTTATTGATAGCAATTTACAGTACAAGAGTGGTTACTTCAACAGAGTTCTAAAGAGATTTTCTGGTATTACAAGTTTGCAGGGTTCCTACATGGTTATTTAAGATGAACTACACTACCCTCTATTTATAGATGAACCAAGTAGCTAAACCAGATAGCTGAATTATTTATTAATTTAGTATTTGAATATGATAACTGATAGTTATCCATTAGTCTAGAAGTTTGAGATTCATTGAATTTGAACATTTACAAATGAGGTGAATCCAGAGGGGATATACGTAACCAATTGAATGGATAATGAACATCCATATTTAATATTTTCATAACATTTCCCCTTGGATGTTCATTTACACAAACAATATGCCTCGTTAAAACCTTACCAGAGAAAAACCCGATTAGGAAAAAAAATCTAGTGAAGGAAAAAGAGCACATCATTCTCGTGTATTTATTTCTCTCTGATTCACATATCATTTGAGATCTTTTAACCGACGCATTCCAATATTACTAATCAATTTCTCAAAAGTTGCAGTCGATAATGCCTTGGTTAATAAATCCGCCAAATTATTATTTGACTGAATTTGTTGCACATCAATTTCACCATTGTTTTAAAAATCATGAGTAAAAAAGAATTTTGATGAAATATATTTGTGCTATCTCCATTAATATATCATCCCTTTAATTGCACTATACAAGCAATATTATTTTCATATAATATAGTTAAGGATTTTCAAAAGATAACCCACAATTCTTCTGGATATAATGGGTCATTGATCTTAGCTAAACACATTCTCGATTGGCCTTATGAATTGCTATAATTTCAGCATAATTCGAAGAAGTGATGGCTATTGATTGTTTCGTGGATCGCCACGAAATAGTTGTGTTACCACATTTAAATAAATATCCAGTTTGAGACCTTGCTTTATACGGATCAGATAAATACCCAACATCAGCATTACCAAGCAATTCATGTCGAGAATCATATGGATAAAATAATCCAAGATCAATTGTTCTTTAGAGATAATGAAAAATATGTTTAATACCATTCCAATGTCATTTTGTAGGAAAGGAACAAGATCTTGCTAATAAGTTTACTGCAAATGATATATCTAGTCTTATACAGTTAGCAAGATACATTAATGCACCGATTGCACTAAGATATGGTACTTCAACACCAAGAATTTCTTCATTATCCTCTTTCGGTCTAAAAGGGTCCTTAATAGGATCGAGTGACCGAACAACCATTGAGGTACTCAATAAATGTGCATTGTCCATATAAAATCATTTTAATACCTTCTCGGTATATGCAGTTTGATGAACAAAAATCTCATTTTGCAAATGTTCAATTTGCAAACCAAGGCAAAATCTCGTCTTTTCAAAATCTTTGATCTCAAATTCTTTCTTTAAATATTCAATTGCCATTTGGATCTCTTCAGGAGTTCCAATTAAATTGAGATCATCAACATATATGGCAATAATTACAAATTTTGACCTATTTTTCTTCATAAAAACACATGGACATATCGAGTCATTTGTATAACCTTCTTTAGTTAAACATTCAGTAAGACGGTTATACCACATATGTCCAAATTGCTTCAATCTATACAAAGACCTTTGTAATTTAATAGAATAATTTTCTTTGGAATTTGATTTATATGCTTCAGGTATACTAAATCCTTTAGGGATTTTCATATAGATATCATTTTCTAATATCTCATACAAATAAGCAATGAATACGTCCTTCAGGCGCATATCAAGTTTTTCATGCACTGCTAAACTGACAAGATATCTAAATGTAATTCCATCCATTACAAGTGAATATGTTTCATCATAATCAAATTCAGGTTTGTGAAAATCCTTGGGCTACAAATCGTATTTTATATCTCACAATTCATTGTTCTCATTTTTTTTTCGCACGAATACCCATTTAAATCCAACTGGCTTTACACCTTCTGGTGTTCGGACTACAGGTCCAAATACTTTTCGTTTTGCCAATAAATTCAATTCATATTGGATCACAACTTTTTATTTTGGCTAATCATTTCTTTTCCGACATTCATCAACCGATCTAGGTTTATGATCACTGTCTTCTTCTATAATATCAATTGCAACATTATATGCAAAAGCATTATCAATAATTATTTCTCTTCGATTCTAACATTTTCTTGTAGTAAAATTTATTGAAGTTTCTATGTTATCATTCTCTTCAGGAGCAACCTCTTTATATCTCTTCAGGATGTTGAATTTTGTCACTAATAGTATTTTAGAGTTCTTGACTCTTGTTTAATCCTATTTTCTTTTGAGAATTTTTATCTTTGGAACCAAGAGGTCTATTACGCTTCAGGCGTATTTGAGACTCATTAGCACTTGTAATTTGTCCTTCAGGGATATCAATTTTCACCGGAGTATTTTCAGCAATAATATATGATTTAGTAACTTTTTTAGAGTCAGTAAATGCATCCGGTAAGTGATTTGCATTTCTTTGCAAATGTATAATCTTTTGAACTTCCAATTCACATTCTTTAGTACGAAAATCAAGGAAATCAAGTAATATTTTCCATTTAATTTCGTTTTTTGGTTGATCTATACCTCTCGTTAATGTCGGGAAATACTATTCATCAAAATGACAAGAGGGTAATTATGATAACTTGTCAGCATAATTCTCACAAGTGTTTATCCCCAACCAGATAAAGGAAGTTTAAACCTCTTAAGTAATGGTCTATCAATTAATTGCAACTATTTAATAAATTATTAAACTAGACCATTTTGTGTATGAACATAAGCTACAGAATGTTCAAACACTTATTTCAATCGACATGCAATAATCATCAAAGGCATGCGATGAATATTCATCAGCATTATCTAAACAAATTTTCTTAATTTGGTGATTCAAAAATTGTGCTCGTAGTTTAATTATCTGAGTAAATAATTTTGCAAACTCCAAGTTGCAAGTAGATAATAAATTTACATATGACCATCTTGTTGATGCATCGATCAACACCATAAAGTATCTAAATGGTCCACATGGTAGATCTACAGGCCCACATATATCACCATGAATTCGTTCTAAAAATGCAAGCACTACTACAGAATTCACTATCTAAAAAGGTTAAAAGTAGTTATTTAAAACGGGTTTTAGATTTTCCAAACAGTTTTAAATATGGGCGGACTAGAAAGTCCTACATTTTTTAAAATGGTTAAGAAACCGTTCTTAATACTATTTTTTACAACGGTTTATAACCGTTCTAGACATTACAGTGAGGAAAAAAAACAATAAAAAGAAACTATTCAACACACAAGATCCTGATTGCTTCCATGACTCCCTAGAAACACAATTTCATAGTTCACAATCTAGATTCTGTTTTTTGTACTATCCGCAAATCATCTCTACATATGCAACCCACAAAATTCATAATGAAGAGGTAAGAAAACAAATGCTATAGAACAGACAAAACCCAGCTAACTCTTCTTCGTATCCATAGCTACATACGGATATTCATCCACGATTTCTCGGATCAAAGCAAACTCTTCTTTGAGATTATCATTCCATACCTCTCGAATTTGGAAGCATCAATAAGATTGTACATGTTGAGTCCAGTCGCGGCATCAGCTATCGCGTCTTCCTCCCTGTTTGGATGGCAGTTGAGGTCCAACTGTGCCATTGTTGTCTCCCACCTCCATTTGGTTCCCAGCTTCATTTCTTTCTTTATCTGAACGGTTCGTCTGCAGCAACGCGATTCCAGCTGTCCCTTCCGTTCCAGACGTATCTTTGACATTATCTTGATTAAGACCCTGAGCAAGTTCAGCTTCTCGGTCTGATTGACGCTTCTTCTTACTTTGCATTAGGGACACAACTTGAACACCCTTTCGGCAAAAAAAAACTACCCAAAAAATAAGAAAACTTTCACAAAGAATCTGACCATAAAAGGGATCCTTGAGAATTAAAAGAACCCTAAACCCGATCTATTGGAACAGCCTCGAACTTGAATAGATCTGCAAGAAAGTCAAAGCCCAGAACAAAATTAGACACAGAAAGAATATCCAATCACGACCCAAATCATAAAAGCACGAAAGAAGTGAAAATCACGTAGAATCTCACCGTTCAATCAATAAAGATCCAAACTTTGCATCAAATTGATCTAGTATCGAAGCCCAAATCAGCTTAAAAAATGAAAATGCTGAATTTTATTTATTTATTATTCTGTATATAGATACGAATATGTAAATAAATATCTGGAAAGATAGAGAGCGCTGTGCTCTGGTTTTCAGATGGGGGATGTATGGAGGCCAAGAGCGATAAGAAGATGAAGTGATTTGGTAAAGATAGAAATTATCTTGATGTCAGTTTCTAAAACGATTAGTTAGAAACCGTTCTTAAAACGGAGATGATAACAGTTTCTAAAACGGTTGTCTCCCGAACCGTTTTAGAAACTGACATCAAGAGACTTTCTAACACGGTTATAATGTAACCGTTTTAGAAAGTTTGCGTTTTTCTAATTATTATTACAAAAATGTCACCGCCCCAATTATCTAAAACGGGTTATTAATAACCGTTTTAAATAGACCGTTTTAAATTATATATTCTGTAGTAGTGAAGGGATTCAGTCTCCATTATTATTGGTGACGATCTAATTATTAACTTCCATTAGGAGTAAGCAACACAGAAGAATTCATTAGAATTCAAAACTCTTTAATTTTTTAATGAATGGCTATGTGAATTTTCAATTATCCGTCTCATCATTATGGAGACAGAATGTCTCACACGGACATGCCATATCATAAAATCATTAAGATTTGTAGACTTCTGGTCTATTAGGTAATGACTTTTAATTGCAATTATTTTTGTATAATATAAACCAGATGAATAAGATGGTGATTTTTCTAATACACATTTTCTTCCAGAAATGGGAGTTGTAATTAACAAAAATTCACCATTTATCTCATGCATAGTCTCGATATGATACCCATTTCGGCGAATATCTTTAAAACTCACTAAATTTCTTCGAGACTTTGTAAATAGTAGTCATTGTTTATAATAATTTTGATTACTTCAGGGAGAAATATAGTAGCTCTTTCAGAGCCTTCAATCAGTTTAGCACTACCATTAATTGTATTAATATTAGTTTTTCCAATCTTCATGTAGGAAAAATACTTCTCATCTTTGAGGATAGTGTGAGTAGTAGCATTATCAATAAGGCAAATTTCATCACCATTATTTAATTCCATGTATTTGGCATTCATTTCTTCTTCGCGAAAAAAGGTATCAATTTCTTCGTCAAGAAGAAAGATATCAATTTTCTTCGTCAGGAAAAAAGGTATCAAATTTTCTTCGTTAGGAATAAAGGTATCAAATTTTTTCGCCAGGAAGAAATATATCAAGTTTTCTTCGTCAGGAAGAAATGTATCAAATTTTCTTCATCAGGAAGAAAGGTATCAAATTTCTTCTTCAGGAAGCAAGATATCAAATTTTTTTCAGTGGTAGAGTCTTGTGATGATAACGTGTTGTAAAACTACTACTTCTATGTAATACAACTAAATAATAGTGCAAAAAGAAATTACAATAAAGAAAAATACATAAAAGAAGTATGTGGAATTATGGCTCTATTTAGTAACTTTTATTGATAGCAATTTACAGTACAAGAGTGATTACTACAACAAAGTTCTACAGAGATTTTCTGGTATTACAAGTTTACAAGGTTCCTACAGGGTTATCTAAAATGAACTACACTACCCTCTATTTATAGATGAACCAAGTAGCTGAATCAAGTATCTAAACCAGGTAGCTAAATTATTTATCAATTTAGTATTTGAATATGATAACTGATAGTTATCCATTAGTCTAAAAGTTTGAGATTCATTAAATCTCAACATTTACAAAGGGATGAATCTAGAGGGGATATACATAACCAATTCAATGGATAATAAACATCCACATTTAATATTTTCATAACAAAATTAAAATTTTTCACCAAATTTTCATTTTTTGTAGGTTATATAACACACGTTTTTTAGCTAAAAATGGCAAAATCTAAAAACGAGTTATTTTGACTTTTTTGTACTTTTTTTGCACCAACCCTGATTGTGAACATGTATTCCAGTCAATATTGCCGACAAAGTAAAAATGAAAATTTTAATAAAATTTTCATTTTTCATGGGTTATAAATTTATAATGCACGTATTTTGGTAAAAAATGGCAAAGTCAAAAAATGTGTTGATTTGACTTTTTTTGAACTATTTTTTACACACACATTAATTTTGAACAAGCATTCTAATGAACGGTGTAAAAAAAGTGAAATTTAGATTTTTTTTTTTACAAAATTTTCATTTTTCATTGGTTGTAACACACATATTTTAGCCAAAAATGACTAAATTCAAAAAATGTGTATTTTGACTTTTTTGTACCTTTTTTGCATCCACCCCGTGATGAATATGTATTCTAGTCAATATTGTCAAAAAAAATTGAAAATTAAAATTTACAAAACCTCCATTTTTCATGGGTTATAATAATACACGTATTTTGGTCAAAAATGGCAAAGTAAAAAAACATGTTGATTTGGCTTTTTCCGTACTATTTTCTTACACACACATCAATTGTGAACATGTATTCTAATGAACAGTGTTTTAAAAAGTGAAATTTAAATTTTTTACTAAATTTTAATTTTGCATGGGACGTATATTAACCAAAAATGGTAAAATCTAAAACGCGTTTAATTTGACATTTTTGTACTTTTTTTTACACCCACCTCAATTGTGAACATGTATTCTAGTCAATATTGTCAAAAAAAATGAAATTTAAAATTTGCACAAAACATCTATTTTTCATGGGTTATAATACACGTATTTTGATCGAAAATGGCAAAGTAAAAAATGTATTGATTTAGCTTTTTCTATACTATTTTACACACACATCAATTGTTAACATGCATTCTAATAAATGGTGTCAAAAAAAGTGAAATTTAGATTTTTCATTAAAATTTCATTTTTCATGAGTTATATATATAACACATGTATTTAGCTAAAAATAGTAAAATCTAAAAACGGATTTATTTTGAATTTTTTGTATTGTTTTTTGCACTTATCCCGATTGAGAACATGTCTTCTAGTCAATATTGTTAAAAAAGTGAAAATTAATCCAATAACACATCACTATGTATGGATAAATGGCCAATTGATCTACTGACAGTTATCTTTCCAGTAATATAGTTAAAGTTAGAATAGATATGGATAGAGTTTGTTAAGGAGGATGAAGAAAATTAAAAAACATAGAAATTTAAAACCACAATCACAAGAGTCAGAATTTGTATTTACTCTTACTTGGTTTTCTTCACTAAGTTTTTCTTATTTTTTTATTACTCATTAATTACATTTTTTTTTGGAAAATCCCATAATTGTTTGGACTGGGGAAGGATCATTTATTAATTTTCCTTAAAAAAATGTTCATATGCACAACTTGGGGATAAAAATTGATGCACTCCTAAACTTTAGAGTTTAAAAATACATTTTTCTTCTGGTTTGATTGATGTAGTGTATGTCATGTGTCCAGTTGTTAATGGATACATGTACGGCACATCAACTATTCGGTTAATAGAAGAATAAAATCTGTGAAGATTGAAGTGATTTTAACCACAAAATGAAACATTAGGAACTAATTTTGTGAGTCTAAACTCATTGAAAACCAAGAGTGATACATTTCTAAACTTTAGTGATCGAAAATGCATTTTTTCCTAAATTAATTTATGTACTCTTTGATTCATAACAAAGAAGCCACACCATCATTAATTCTATCCAACATTGTCAGCATTCATTCAATATATTCCACAAAAAGAAAACCTAAGCCCCAAAGTCTTTACCTAAGTCATTAATCTAAACTTACAAAAAAAAAAAAACAGAACAAAACAAAAGGCCAATGGCATGAAGAAACCGTTCAATGACTATCACAAGAGCCATTTCCACATAAGAAGTCAAAGAAAGTAATATGATCATCATCATCCGAAGCTCCTTGATCAATAATGCATTTGGTAGCAAAAGGAGTTGAAGAAATAGCAGTGAAGTTTCCAATAGAGGTAGGAGAGAGAGCAGCGTTTGATGATGTTCTTGTAGGTCGTTGCAATAAATTTCCAGACGGCTGCATTGGAAATAGATCCAGAGTTTCCTTGTTGTAGTAGTGCTTAGGGTGGCTATTCATGCATTCTTGATCACTGACTTTGCAGGGGTGCAAGATGGGATTATAAGCCTGATTTGCTTGGTCAAAAAGTGCCGAGCTACACGGCTTGTTCTTCTCCATTACTCTTTCTGGCAACATTGGTCTCCTATTGAAGCTTCTTTGTAGAAGTACCTTTGGTTGCTGCTGCTGTTGACATAGCCCCATTTCCGGATATGGCATGTAAAATGGGTTGCATAGAACTGGAAAACATATACATAGGACTAGTTTATTTTAGAAAAACTCGAGTCTTTCAATGGACAGTAAATGAAAAAGAAAAACCAAGCTACAGGAACTTGATGATGAGACTATGACTATGAGACTTGTGAACAGCATGCATGGTTAATTAAGGGGAAAACTTTTTGACACTGCAGATACTTATGAAAGACTCAGGGCCGGGTTAATTAAGCACAGATATCCACAAAAAAAAAAAAGTTCTTAAAGTGAAAGAAACTACAGGAAAACATTTTGCCAGAAAATCAGTGTAACAGAAATATAAAACTAGCTAGTATATAGTCTTTGCTGTTTCTCTATTGGAAATCCTAGACAACAAACAAAAGCAGTACTAATAGAGACAGTTGAGGTTATTATTTGTTTACTGATTCCCTCGAATTCCAGTGCATAGACTACATGACCTTCTGGAACAAGATCATATCTCCAGTAGAATATTAAGGGAACAAGAACAAACTACAAAACAATTAATAAATTTTTATTAAACATCAAAAATCAAATAATTCTTACATAAGATAGGGCAAGTAATTAAATTGGTCGAAAGAGGAAAACATACCATTAGGACAAGGTGGATAAGCAGAAGATTTATGAAGAAAGCGATTGACATAAGATACATGATCTTGCTTTTGCTTCTGCCTTTGCCTTGCCTTATGATTCTGGAACCAATAGAACACATTCTTGCCTTCAATGTGACCAAAAGACCTTAGCCTATTAGTGATCTGTTGTATTTGATCGGCACTCGGGGTCCTTACCCCTTGCTTATACAAGTTCTCAAGAATATCGATTTGCTCCTTCGTGGGATTCCATCTTGCAGCACCGCCAGCTCCCCCAGAGATAGAGATATCCAAGTTATCATGGCTCTCCATACTCAAAATCCCGCAGATATTTTTCTCCAAAAAATGGAAAAAAAGAAAGAAAAAAGAAAAACAGAAAACCCTCCAGTCAGATGTGAAAATATACAGCTTATTAGCTAGGGTTATATTTAAACTTTGAAGAATTAGAGAAAAGTTTCAGTGAGATTCTTCTGCATGACTATCCTTGTGCCTTCATGAACTTCTATTTATACTAGTACTAGTAGGATAAAAGAAAGTTAACCGAAGCAATCATGTTCATACATGACATAAACATAAACGAACAAAGAGACTTGGAGAGTCAAACAAAAAGGAGAAAGATGCTTGACATGCGTATTGTTTTTGGTGCGGAAAATCACAGAAAACATGGCGGTTAGTAGCGGCTAGGCTTCACTGCATGCACAAAAAGACGAGAGAAACCCTATAAGAGTCATGTCTCGGGAATGATAGTTAGTGACTAATCGTAGGAACCGCCATGAGAGGAAAGGGGAGCTGGAGAGGGGGCAGTTAAGGGAATAAGAGGAAAAGACATGAACCCCTATAGCTAAGAATGGTTTTAGCTCTATATATAGGGGTGTAAGGTGTAGATTCGGGGCTAGGCTTTGGGAATTGAAGGATTATAGCCAAGCAAAAGCAGTGCAGAATGCAGACAGTGAGAGTGGGTTATAGCGGGAGATGATAATCACTTGAAACGTCAAGGGATGAAGTCATGAAGAAGAGCATTGTTGGTCAGTGTTCTGGCGAGGCTGCCAGGCTATAGTGGGCTTTAGTTTAATTTGTGTTGTGAATGCGATGAGCAATCACAAATTGCCATGCATGCATGCATGCATATATATAGATATATATATATGTATAATATGTCTTGGTAATCTAAGAAATCATGCGTTGTGCATCTCATAATTGATCGATCTTGTTCCGTTTAAAGCAAAGTTATTAGCAGTAGTAAAAAAGTGCAATGATCATGATGCATTTCCTCTGCATTAATTTACATAAAATTAATTTTCAAGAAACTTAGAGCTCTCTCTTGGGATTCTTGTTTTGTTGAGAGTTGAGAGTTGAGAATTGAGAATTGCAAGTGTCTCTTCATTTCATTAATTTACAGGTACGCGACTACGCGTGTAGGCTTTATCGAATATCCCTATTATAAACTTTGAATGTCTTGACAAAAACACCAAGTGCATTCTAAAGATAATCATTTTTTACTGTTAATTATTCGAGTCATTCTGCATATCAAGACTGAATTCAATTAGTTGTAAATATCAGGATATATATATATATATATATATATATATGAAGGGTATTGGCTTTGTCCTTAACTTTGCTGTTGACGTTCTATTCATCAATTTTAGTTCTGCAACAAAATTAGCAGATTACGATGGTCAATTTTCTATAAAGAAAATGTTCAAATACGTGTTTTTTTGACACTCTTATCAAAATTTGCTACGCCCTCGGATTTTTTTTAAATTGTTGTTTAAGGGTATTTCACTCTTATTAAGAAAAATATAAATTAACTTAAAAAACCTCTAGACGATCACCATCAATGCATTACAATAAAGCATGAATAACTACACAGGAGATGCGTAAATGATGATAAATTTGTAAGTAAAAACTAAAAGCCATTTATTTTACAAAAGAAAATAAAATATAGGATGTTAATTAATTAGGATCATAGGGGTTTTTTAAGTTAATTTATGCATATGCATACAAAATGTTCCTAGTACTAACGAAAGTACGTTGTCATTAAATATTTAAATTGTCGTTTAAGTGGTAAAACAACCACTACCATTAACAAAATGAGAATGATGACATGGTCACTCACATTTGTCAAGCATTAGTTAGTAATTAACTTTAGTAAATTCAACTATAATATAAAACTTTTGCTTTTTAAATTTACATGAGCGTGAGTTGTACAGATGTAATTAATGGAGACATTTTTTCCCCTCATATTTTTCTTTCTTTATCCTCAAAATATTTGGTAAAAGAACACATGGGATATGTTGGTATAGAATACTAGTAGAAAACTTCAATGATTTTAAATTTTAATGACACCTATATAAATTCGAAAACTTTGATTAGTCGCAAGAGTTTCATTAATTTTATGTTTATTTGTTGTGTGCAATGTGCATGCATTGACTTGTGTCTTCCATAGGAGTTCTCCAAAATGATTGTAGCCACCCTAGTTTGCTCCGATTATATATGTTCCATAGGAGTAGTAATTGATTCTTGTTATTGCACAAGTACCAGGGTTAATTTAGAGCTTCAAACAACATTTATGATTTAACCATCTCTTCAATTTCCCCAACAAAACGACTACACAAATTAAACAAAATTAAAGCGCCAGCTATATTTTGTCATGTTTGAAAATCCCCAAATTCTGTCAATAATTAATATATTGCGCCTTCATATATCTCTGCATTCATGAATATCATTGCGCAATTCCAATAGCCATTTGTATGAAAGTTTCGGCTTCTATCTATAGTACTACTGTCGTGGTTATGGCTTGAAAAAAAATTAAAGGTAAAAATCTATGAAAGCCATAAGGGTCCATAACAGAATCAGATATTTTTATCGTTTTCATCCCTCCACCTGAATGAGACAGAGATTAATTTGTGCAGTAATTTTTTGATTATGCAAAAATGGGATCACGAATGCTTGCTTGCTTAGACCTTAGTGGCAATGGTAAATCATCCGGAATGTTTAATTATGTGTCAATGGAAAAACATAAAATGACCCTTAATTTGGTGTACTTTTGAACTGTAATGACACGTGAATCTGAAGTTGCATACATGCGATACCTCAAATTAATCCCAGAATTTCAAAGCCAAACATTTGGTTAAACGTATTCAATGCAAAAGCCCATCACGAGCGACAACAGATCAACCGCCGCGAATTCTTGTCCGGCCACAGTTTGGATATTCGATGATTATTTGCATGATACCATGATGATTCTTCACCGTCTTTTCTCATCTATTCTTCTCGTTGGATCGTACATGGCTTGTATATACGACAGTGCCTCTCTGCCGACGCTTTTTTGGCCGTGACTGGCTGGGTGGAGATGGACTGATGATGATAAGTTTTGACTTTTGACTTTAAAGATACCTCAAAGTTATACTAATACCTCAAACTTTTTGTTTCGTACGTAAATGTTTTCTGACATACTCCATGTTTTTCAATAAGTGTTGTTGTAGCTAACGATACACTACTTAACAAAACAGTTGAATTTTTTTATTCACCTTTATTTATAATCACAATATCTAATCACAATATCTCTCATCTGTTAAATACCCAATGCGTAATTTTTGTGTGGATGAAGTGGATTAGTATGAAGAGTCTATTCATATTCCATCTCTATCAATTCAGATTACTCTCTACCTTATAATTCAATTTATGACCGCTATTTATTATCAAACAATATTTGAAGATTCATCATTTAATTAGTCTTGTAGAATTAGCAATTTTTTGTTTGAGAACATAAATGAGTGTAATTAATTATATAGATAAATGGAATAAAGGGTAAAAATGTAACCTTCAAAATTTTTTGTATTGAAATTTATAAAATAACACTTATTTAAAAACCAAAAATGTTACTCACCACATTTATTGGACAACAGATGGAATAGTATTTTACTTGTTCTCTCAAATTTAGTGTATCAATATCATTATATCAATAAATTAGGCACACAACACAAATGCAAAGTGGGGTTCGTTGGTATACTTTCCCCAACGTTTAACAAAAAAAAGTTGACGAAATTTCTACCAAATCAAATTTATTGAAATTAAACTACCTGAACAAGGAAAAAGTTCACGAAATTAAATAATGGTTGCTAATAATAATGCTTAATTTAAACTTTCGTTGACATATTTTTCACTTCCATATATTACCTGTGAGATATTAAATTATATGCTTTCGCCTAACCCATAAATCATAACAAATGTTGAAAACTAGCAAACAACCGAAACTTAGTATGATTCTTTTTATACTGTTTTATCAAAAAAAAAAAAAAAAGATAAATAATTTAGATTAAAGAATATTATTCCAGTCTGAGATTGAGTAAATTATTATAGTTTGTGTAGCACAAAGTCAACGGAATGCGATTTCTATTTCAATGAATTTTGTATGAAAACTTAATTTAAGGTAGGATCGATAAACTGTCCGTGATTTCCATTCCAGAGTAGCAGTCGAAACTAGTGGAGAGGGAACTAAATTCATGCACTTGACCATGCATTCTTAGAAGTGGAATTATTAATCGGTACAGTAGTAGCAATGTAGCATGTCCATTTTTCTGTTTTTTTTTTTCTCGTTGGATAAAGATCTTTTGTAACTTTTTAGAGATTTGAGAAAAATGTTAACAAGTTAGTTATATTCTAAATTTGGAAGAATGGAAATGTCAACATTTAATTTCATTAAGGTTGTGTTTGGTTTATCTATAAGGATTCATACTAAAGTTACATTATATTTTGATTGCAATTTTGAAATTGCTATAAGAATCTTAGAAATTGTTATTTTAAATTTCTTCTTAAATAAGATATACTCTCTTTTTTTGCATTTTGAAATTTAATTGGTATGTTATAGTTTGTATTTGTACTTTTTTTTTTATTTTAAATTTTAATTGATTGGTTATAATTTGTATTTTTTTAAGACTTTTTTCCCATCCTTACGCCACACGCAAATCCAAGTTTTGAATACTAAATCTTGAAATGAGACCTGATAAGGTTTGAATTGGATCTAATTGATACCTCCCACAATTGCATGGTTGGTTTAAGCGTAGTAGTTTGGATAAAATAAGCAATGTATTTTTCGTTATATTTTTTATTTCAATTTATAAATATATTTTTTATTTCAATTTATAAATATAGGTAACTTGTATTTAACATTTATTCATTAAAGTTCATTAATGAATTACTAATCAATTTTAATAAAATATACGTCACATTTATTTATAAATTAAAACATTGATTGAAACAGAATTTCATAAAATAAGTCTTAGAAAAATTAAATAAAACTGTCCAAAACTATGTACGCCGTTATCCTTATCCTGCTATAGATATTTGCAAATAAAATTTCATTTTAACACAAGTGCAAAACTTTGGTATATTACAAAATGCATCCCAAATTTACCTTGGATTGGCTAATACTTGTCGTTTTTACTGGTTTTTGTTAGGAAGTGGAATGCAAGGACTAGGAGTCAATCAATGGACAGTAGGTCCTGTGTACATGAAGAAGGAACTGGCCTGGCTAATGGGCAATGGCTATGAACTTCTCAGTTCAATCTCAGCACTTTTCAGAAGAGGGCTCTGTCCTACTACAGGCCCATTCACTGGCGGATGCAGGTCAGGGGTGCGGCCGCCTCCGAGATTTGAAAAATTATGCTTGGGCCCTATAAAAATTTTAAAAAATTCAATTGAATCCTTAAGAAAATTATAATTTTGCACCCCCAAAATCAAAATATAATTTCTAGTATGTAATTTTGCTCCCCAAACTATCATTTCTGGATCCGCCACTGGCCCATTCGTATATAAATAACACTACATGATTTGATAACTAGTACAACTGCACAGCCAGCCTCACTTTTGTCTCAAAATACAATAATACGATTTCTATTTTTATTTTTTTGAGGTTACTAGTGATATTTCATTTTAACTCCAAACTTTATAATCAGATTAAAATTTTGTTAAAACTTATAATATGAATTACATTAAAAATAGAAATTGAAATACCCTTTAATGACTATAGCTATATAGTCGATCAATTTGATGGGATAAAGATTTAGTTATGGTCATATAAGGGATTTTTGAATTTTGTAAATTCAAAGAGGTTGATTTAAATGGTGACTAATGACTCAATTCGAGTGCATAGTTGGCAAATACCCTCAAATATCAGGCTCCGTTTGGATAAAGTATTTTTGGATTTTATCATGAAATTTTTTTACTTGGTATTTGTTATAAGAAAAGTATATTTTGAGAGTGTTTGGAATGAATGATTTTATTTTGTTGAGATTTGTATTTGAGATTTTTTTATTAATAAAAGTTTGAAATTTAAATTTGAATTAATATTTTATTAATTTATTTTGGTGGGAATTGTGTTAAAAAGAATTGTTTATTATTAAAATTTAATTTTTTATTTATAAAAAACACTGTAGCAAAAATAATTACTGTAGCATTGTTTTTGTTTTTAAAAATTTTAATGGAAAAATTAAACAAAACAAACAACTCATTTTGCAATTGTGAAATAAATCACTAAATTCATCTCATCCAAGGAGAGCCGAAGGATGTGAATTCAAATGTGATTTATTCCCTGTCAATGAACTAGTTAAGAAAACAAAGTACTAATAGGATGTGATTAAAGATTAATCATCGTATAGTCAAATTTGTCTCAGTTGTTAATGTCAATACGACAACTGTCGTAGGATACTAATCCACAATCTACGTGTTTTTACCAAAAATACGATTTTAAGCACAATTAGATGTAAAGAAAACAGGAAAACGACCGTTTGAGTACCTTTCTTGTGTGTGTGTGTGTGTTTTTTTTTTAAATTTATTTAAGTAATGCAAATATTTATCCTCCAGCCCATGTGAGGCATCCGCAGAGGATGTGACGTCTCTAAACCTTTCTAAACACAAAAACGCATCACCATAAAATTTTGTCGCAAGTCCAATCCACTCTGCTCTACATATGCTAAATCCCCAGACAAATTCTATTTTATCTTTTAAGACTTTAACCATCCCAAATCATATTATTCTTTTATTATAGGCCTCATAATTCCTCCATCTTAATCCTTTCTTTTGGTAATGGTTTTCCTTTGGCTGTTGAATTCAATTGTTTAATTGTAACTTTTTTTTATATTCAAACTTTCTCTTTTGGCGTGTCTTTGAGGCAATATTGCCAAGTGCTAAGATAGTTAAGTTCCTTTAGGACTGCATTTCTGTCTTCCATGAAATCATGACTTGCGTTTCCGGTGCTGAATTTTGTAGGTTAGCCTAGCCAGCCCTCCCTCTCACTCTAAGCCAATGTGTTTTTCAAGCCAAAGACTGAAACTTTACAGTAATTCAAGACTCGTGTCTTTGTGGGTGGTTGCTATTTTCTCCTCTAGGTAGAGTTCTTGGACAGTTATGAGAGAGTTCTACTGGTTTATGCTATAGTGTAACATCCATTCACACGGGTTTTTTAGTTTTTTTTTTCATGTTTCTGATGCTAGATTGTTCGTCTGAGTTGATGTGAATTTCTGGCAAAGATGGCATCTTTTAGTGGTTTAGGTATTGGTTTGAGCTTTGTGTTTGGTTGCATCTTGTTGGGGCTTGTTGCAGAGCTTTATTACTTGTTATGGTGGAAGAAGAAAATTTCCAACAGAGAAATTGATGATCACTTCCCCAGTTATGGCACAGAAGTATCTTATCTCTTTTGTTGGAAAAAGCCAAATTCTACAAACAGCAACAGTAGCTCTCAAGAACTCACTGCCTCAGTGAGAAACACTGAAATCAATGGCCATGAACATGACCTTGAATTAGGAGGAAATGGAAAAAATGTTCTGCCATTCAAAAGCTTTGATGATGAAAGTGTGGAGTCAGAGCTGATGAGGCTTCACAATCTCTGTGGGCCTCCAAGATTTCTCTTCACAATTAAGGAGGAAACAAAAGAAGATTTAGAATCTGATGATGGGAAATCCAGAGGTGACAGAAGCAGAAAAGGGTCAAGGACTAGAAGCTTGAGTGATATTATTATTGCTGTTGATACTCCATTTCTTACCCCTTTAGCTTCACCACCCTTAAAGGCACAACCTTTGGATGCTTACAGCAATCTTGGATTGAATCCTCTGTTTGAGTCCATAACTGAGGCTGATTTGAATAGGTTGAGATCTTCTCCTCCACCAAAGTTCAAATTTTTAAGGGATGCTGAGGAGAAGCTGATTAGAAGATTAGTTGAAGAAGCTGAGAAAAGGGCCCTAAAAAATGGAGCCTCAGTTCAAGATTCTGTTATTAAAGCCCCTCCAAATGCAAATGGGACAGTGATCACTGAAGAGATTGATGGTTCTTTTATTGCTCTTATTGCTAAGAGTAAGGAAAGAGAACTCAATCAGCAACAACCTCCACTTTGCCATTCAACTCCTTCACAAGTACTCCCATTGCCATCCTCTCCTTCAACTTTCCATCTACTTGATACCAAATCCGGTATGCAATAGATCTCTGGCAATTTACATGAAATGGGTTCAAATTTTATAACTTTTTTTTTTTAAATTGTAATTTTTGCCCTTTCATATGTGGATCATAATTACAGCGATGACTTCTTTGATATTGATCTTCCAGATTTCAGTAAAGAAGAGAAATTAGTTTAAGCTTTTTGAGGATCTTTTTTGTTTTCTCGTTCTTGGGGAAGATAAAATTATTGCAAAGTGACATAATTATGGTACATGGTATCTTGGATTCTTCAGGCAATACCATGCCACCCCCCACCTCCTCAAGTTGACGCCATAATGTTGCACAGTATGATTCTGCTTGCTGGTCTGGTTGATTGATCAATCTAGGCATCATTTTTGTGAATGATGTTTTTAAATTAGAATTAAAGTCAGACATAATTCTTCAGTCTTTCACAAAGTGATACGATCTTCAGTTAATTCTAAAAGTCTTTTGTTTTTCTTGAGATCCTCGGCTGTAGCTGCACATGAACTTAATCATACCAAATTATGATGTCCTAAATCCTAATATTACTTTAGTAAGAGGGTCTTAGTACATTTTTGCCACGCTGCACTGTAGCATTACTTCCACAAGAGCAAGGGGATGGGACAACATCCATTATAATGTCGTGATTAATTGCCTTGTGATTTACCCTGCACTAGTAATCGTTCACTTCTTTAATAATTGTCGTTTTAACTTTCATTTTTTATTCTCAAATAAGTATCATTTTACAAATTTAAATGCAAAAATCTAAAAGTTTTCAATTTTTACCGTTCGTCCCATTTATCTATATAATTACATTTAAAAGAAGAAAGTAGGGAGTATATGTTTTGGCTAATTTACTACAGTCATTAATGGTGGTAGTAATAATACTTGCATATTTGTTTATTAATGGCGCAATCTGTTATAGTTAAAGTTAATTATAATTAATGATGCAGCCACAAAATTAATTTGCTTTTAATGATGCTTGTCGTGTTCAAACTTCATAAACGTCCAAGGGGACTATTGTTGTTTTCTTCATCTTCATGTATGCTAGTTGTACACGTTTATGGTTATGGCTAACAGCTTAATGCTCCTCCAAACACGCTTGCCAAAATTCTTTCTATGCTGGTGAAACAGAGCTCGTGTGCTCTGGTCCACTAACTTGTGGGATTCTCCTAATTTGATTGAAAATTGGTTGGCATAAAATCGTTAAATGTTTCCTTCAATTTGAACAAAGCTGCGGCTGCCACTCTAGCTTTCTTCTTTGATGAGCTCATTAAAAGAATTGCTTGCTTTTCATTTAAAGGTATGTTTTTGAGGAAAGGTAAGGGGGCAGTGGGAACTTTTAAAAGGGGGCATCTCTGAGCAAGCATTAGTCAATTTACTTTGGCTCAAAAACAAGTCTTATTCAACCAAAAAAAAGTGGCAAAGTTTAAAAGTCAAGTCAGATGCAGTAATGTGTTGTGAATCGTGAATGATTAATGATATTTTACCTAAATAGCAAGAAATGTCATTGTTATCACGCGATTCAGCTCGAAAGTTTTCTGATCCTTAAGGAATAGTTGTTAACTGAAAGAACCTTAATTTGAACATGGCCTTAATTTCCATGGAAACTGAGAACAGGGTTATTGTTGTTTGCAGCGATACAAGTTAAATCTTGAATAAATGTTTGATGGTAATATCTTGAAACGATATTTGCTCTGGTACCGGCTTTGAGCATTGGAATGTTAATCAAATATGAAATATCTACTAGAGCAGTCTCTATTGCTTTTAATTCTGAAATTTCGTTTGTCCATTGCTTCAAGTAAATGAAGCTTGAAAATCAATCATCAGTCTAATTCAAGATAGATAAAATGTGACCAAGACATCACCTATAGCATTTGCTAGAAGTGGTCCATTGTTTGGTGGAAACAAACAACAGGGTCCAACTAAATTAAGTTTAACATATTATATTCAGTGTAATTAAAAAAAAGGGACCACAACCATTCTGCATGGGTTCACAAGTTGCACAATTGCAGCATTTAAATTTGAATTTATGATCTGAGAGCCTAGAAGTGCCAAACTGACATAATTTATCTTCTATGCTTGTTCCAATAATTTCTTGGCTTCCTTTGGGACATAATTGAATTTTGAGCAGTAAGCCAGTTCAATGTTCTGCGGGGTCTAATCTTGCTCTTCTTTTGCAAGTTCAATTTGAAGGTATGGGTATGGGGTGTGGTGATGATGGTTGTTTTTTTTGGCCTTGTGGGATGGATATTTTATTTTATCAAACATCAATGTATTTTATTTTATCAACTCAATTGAAAGAGACCGTATGTTAGAGGTTGGTTTACACGTTCTAAAACGACACAAAATTGTATTTAATGATCTTGTCACGTTAGTCGAAAACTAGAGTGTTCCGTTAGCAAGAGAATTGAAAACATTTGTTCCATTTGTGATTGTTCTAATGATGTTGAAATTTTGAATAATTAGAGTGGATTCCAGATTCCTGCAAATCGTGCTTGCTGGTATGGAATCCGGAAAAGCTTCCAATAAGTCACATTCTTGATCTTTCATTTGAAACATATGTTGAAAAATCAGTTGGGAGTTCGGACATACATTTTTTATCGCTTTAAGATTATGAGCATATTCTCACCCATTTGTGGGACAAGCAAAGTTTTGGACTGGTTCAAATTTGAACATGCAACAGACGTGGGAGTCACTTGACCTCTCTGTTTTGGTGAAGTTTCATCGTTCAGATTTCTGGATTGGGAATTGAAATTGAAAAATGTCTGAATGTTAGCTGGAGACCCTCTAATTTCAAAACATTTTCGCAAGAAGATTCATATAAGTGTGAAAACTGGAAGAAAAAGTTTGACACAGAGAAATTTTAAGTGGGTTTTGCCTGGCATTCTGGAAAGACAAAGGATTTATTGCTTCTTTAATTAATTGATAAAATAGTTGAAAATTTGCTCAAGTGATTGAGATTTTTGATTGAAGGCTTTTCATTGAACTAAAAGGTGAAGAAAATGGAGTGGGAAATACACTAATGACTAAACTATGGTATTGGTCTTTGCAGTCTTGCCAACTAATGTTTTGACATATTGCTATTTTACCAATACTACAAGTTTTCCTCAATTTGCAACTACCAAATGTGAAGGGCTAATGCCAGTGTGCCCCCCATTTTGCACTTTTGTATTTTAAATGTTTAAACTTGTGCTGTTGTGCATTACACTGAAAGCTCAAAGAATGTTCAAATATATTTTAATTCACAAATGAAGAATTTTAAAAGTAAAAAATAAAGTTGGAAATTGGAATTTTAGGAACTTTTAGAATATGGCCCAATCAAAAGGAGGCGGTTCAAAATAATAGGACCAAAAGAATTAGGCCATGGCTTTGCAGTGTGAGCCCAATATACAGATATGCCCACCAAAAAACGACATAGCATCATTGATGAATTGACAAAATGCCGAAAGGCCCAATCTATCTCCACCGCCAGGACCGAGAAAAGAATTCAGAAATACCATCAAACATCTCCGTCGGCGCGATCGGAGCTGCTAAGGTATTGCTCCACCCATTGTATTCCGGTTTCATTTGAAGTAATTTTCCAGTAGCCTAAGTTTGATTATTTCCTGTTTTCTTTGATGGGTTCATTTCTGTCCTTTCAGTTTACTCTGTTTAGCTGTTCAGAATATGCAATTTTATTGGGATGATTTTGCCTCTCGCTTTTCAACTGTGCTCTATTGTCAGTACTTTTTTATGTAGGTCCATTGTTTAAAATTGAAATTTAGTGTTGGGTTTTCCTCTTGTTCTAAAAGAATTGAAAAAAAAATTGAATAGTTGCGTCTGCATAGACTTGGTTTCGGCTACAAGTATGGTATGAATTAGTTAAAGTTTGGATCTTTAGGTCTAGCAAGTTTGATAAAGATGGAGGTTTTCATGCCTTTTAAGGTCTGAACTTGCTTCCATTTTTTCTTTTCGGGTCACTGCTAGTATACCAGCACTCATCAAATGGTATAACACACCTTTCCACGTTATTTGTTGATATATTTGATGATTAGCAAAGAACTTGTATTGTGATATTGATGAGGGAATCATCCATCATTTTGATATGAATGTAGCCCCCCTATCTGCTTTAGACATGCTGTGCTGGTGAAGAAGATTCTTCGTCTAAGACATGTAAGGCGTTAGAATCTGATTTGATATAGCTCTCGCCATCAGTCTAAATCCACCTAATTATGATGGTAGAAAGTTCTGATTTTTTCGTTTTCTTGTAATACTGCCATACTCTTGTAATCAACTCCCAATCCTAGTGGATTCATCTTCCTTTGCTTGGATAGGAATCCTGGGCATATTTTGCTCAGAGTTTGTCTGCAAGAGGTTTAGATTATCACGCATTTCTCCGATTCCACACTAATCTTTGGATGCCTTGGCTCTTCACTGGCTGGCAATGTCTCAGGATGAATTAATATGTAGGGATTTCAAGTTGTCTGCTTAAGGGTTTTACCAAAATATCTAGTGGCTGTCTAGCTCAAAATGCTCTGCTGTTGGGCTTGGAGGCGTTTGTTTTAAGAACTAGATGTATGCATGATCTAGGTGAAATTGTGAGTTTGAAGCATAAAACCAAACATATTAAGAAGGATTTGAGTAGTTATTCTTGCTTTCTGCATCCTTTCTTGTTAAACAGAATCAAGATGTTTCCAAGACTCCTTTGTTAGGTATGTTACACAAGAATATCAAACATCACCCACCAAAAAGAAATAAAGAGTGGTAAGAGGTTTACAAGAATCTTTCTCCCAATCCAAGGATAAATAAGAGTTGTGGAAGGTTATCTATGTAGCAATTTTGAAATTATGGAAAGCTATGAAGTTGAATGGTATTCCTATGGTTATAAAATCTTGCATGAGGAGTTGTTTTCTGTGTGTTAAATGACTGGTTAACTTATTATTAGAAATAAGTTGTTAATATCTTGAGTAAGAACGCCTTTTTACTTGTTTCTGATATCTTGAATAAGAATGCTTTTTCACTTGACCACTCGAACTTTGTAATCTGTTTGTCCTGACTTACTGGTCTATATGTATCACTGAAATATCAACCATCTGTTAAATCTTTGAATTAGGAAGAATGGGACGGAAAGCCGGTACCCTGCACATAAATCCAAAGATTTTTGGGAGTCTCCAAAAGCCCTGTTTGAAGGAAACAATGACATTTCTCAACTGTATGGCTCTGAGCAATAACAAAGATGACTTTTGTGAAAGGCAGAAGAAGCTTTTGAACGATTGCTTGCATGCTCAGGTAATTTTGGTTTTAAACATCACTGATAGTTGTAAACTAAGAAATTTATTTTGCTATTTATTTAAACTTAAAATAGTTTTAGTTCTGTTTCTATAACCACAAATCATTTGAGACTTAACTTGCTTGCAGGCCGGGAAAAGCAGGAAGCCATGGGGCATTATTAATTATCATCTGCAGAGGCTTACGAAGGGAAGAAAGTGATTTTTTGCTAACAGTGTCCAGCCCTCGAACCTTCTGTTCTTCTCATTTTTCTTTCCTGTATTTTTGTTGAAAGCAATCTTTTTCGATTCCATTTCTCGGAAAGATCCAAAACCAGCAGCAAAATTTCTGGTCTTCAATATGTTCACCAAATTATTAAGGTGTTTTCTTACGAATTGAACTACAAGAAATTTAATCAATTGAGATATTTGAAGTATGTATGCTGTGTGGGGATTATGCTTACAGTATTTGTAGATAGGAATTTCTGTACTTGAAGTGCGTTAACCAGCCTTAGCCTTTAAGTCAAGTTGTTGATTCTCTGTAGATCTGAATGTCCTGATAACCCTGTATTCAGGGATTTGAAATAATTGAATTTAGTGTTACCTAAATCAATGAAATCTAAGCTAAGATTTTCTGTTCAAAATTATCTCAATTATCATGTTTAAGATTAAACTTCCTAGGAGGGTTATCCATTTTTTGGTTATGGTCTAATAATTGTAAAGTAATTTATACTTTTAATCCTTAATTTTAGTTAAATAGAATGGGGATTGAAAATAATTTTCAAAAGTTATACTATAAAATTACGTATAAATGGCGAAGATGAGATCTTCTTTCCAAAATTATACTCTCTTATTTTGATTTACATTAAAATTATGTTATAAGGTTTACTCATATCTTCGTTAAATCATGATAAAAAAAAAGTGTTTGTGATTGTTCCAGAAGAAATGAAACAAAAAAATATGATAGAACTAGGACCGTTATTGTATGAGGTCTACTATCCATGCATAATATCATGAAAAATGGATACCCATTTTTGACTACTACTTGTACTTAGTATCGGTACATAATATCGTGAAAAATGGATACCCATTCTTGGCTGCTACTTAGTATTGGCAATAGGTCTAAAAAAGTATAAGTATCAAATTTAGATATTTGCACCTTGTCGAAGTAAGGCTCATGTTACTCATTTCTTAGTTACGGGTTTAATAATTGTAAAGTGATTTTAGTGACATTTATGGTTTTAATTTCTAGTTTTAGTGTGTTTTGGACATTAGATAGAATAAAACAGGATAATTTTAAACAGAGAATTCAATCTCCTTGATTAGAGTCTATTAATTGTAAAGTAATTTTAATAATATTTATGCTTTTAGTCCATAATTTTAAAGAAACTAAGCCGTTTTGAACATAAGATGATTCAGACAGCATATGACATAATAAAGTAATTTGAGTGATATTTATGCTTTTAGTCCCTATTTTCAATTAAAGTAGGTCATTTTAGACATCTTACGCAACAGAACAATATAATATTGAATAAAGAATTGGTTTCCAAATGGCGAGGTATCTTAAACGTGCTCATCAGATATTCTTCTACCAGCTTAAACTGCATTAACGTTTAAGATGTTTAGATCACACACAGTAACCTCAGAACCAAGTCAGAACAACGTAATGTTATTGTTAACCCAATCAGAATATGTAAAACATTCCGATCGCCTCACCAAAACTGATCTTACAGACAGTGCACACGTTGCCTACTTTTGGGTCCACGTAGCCTACTTTTGGTCGACCAGACCAATTATTTCCAGAACCTGAACAGCTCTGTCCAGCCAAAAAGCACCAATCATGCCTCAAAGGAACCGCAATAATGGTTCATGTACTTCGATATATGGTATCCACGAGTAAGAAGCACCATAAGTCGCACAATTTGCACGATCAATTAATTATCAGGATATGAAACTGAAAGATGAACAGTATATTAATGAAATCTAGAGCATATGACATTAAAACCGATCCAATGCAATGTCATATACCACAACAAAAATATGGATCAAAAATAAAAAATTGATGGCACAGCCAATACACGAAGGGCCATCAAGCATCCGAGTCAAAAAGTTCCAAAGCCGCAAAGGGCGGAATTACTAATAAAATTGAATAATATAAAATCAAATCTCTTAGTCGACCTCCTCAATCTTGGGGCCTGCACCACTTCCACCAGCTGGAGGAGCATCTTCATCCATGGAACCACCCATGTCACCACCTGCACCTTGGTACATCTTGGCAATTATAGGGTTGCAAATGCTCTCAAGCTCCTTCATTTTATCTTCGAACTCATCAGCCTCCGCAAGCTGGTTGCTGTCAAGCCATGAAATTGCCTGATCAATAGCATCTTCAATTTTTTTCTTATCAGCCGGATTGAGCTTGGAACCAATCTTTTCATCCTTCACAGTGTTCCTCATGTTATATGCATAATTCTCCAGGGCATTCTTGGCCTCTACCTTCTTTTTGTGTTCCTCATCCTCAGACTTGTATTTCTCAGCTTCTTGGACCATCTTCTCAATCTCGTCCTTTGATAGCCTGCCCTTGTCATTGGTAATTGTAATCTTGTTCTTCTGTCCGGTGGTCTTGTCTTCGGCCGATACATTTAGGATACCATTGGCATCAATATCAAAGCAAACAGTGATCTGAGGCACACCTCTAGGTGCTGGAGGGATACCAGATAGCTCAAATTTCCCCAACAAGTTATTGTCTCTGGTTCTTGTTCTCTCCCCCTCATATACTTGGATCAGCACACCAGGCTGGTTGTCTGAGTAGGTGGAAAAGACTTGCTCCTTCTTCGTAGGAATAGTAGTGTTCCTGGGAATTAGAACAGTCATAACGCCTCCAGCAGTTTCTAATCCAAGGGACAGAGGGGTAACATCCAACAGCAAGAGGTCTTGAACCTTTTCATTACCCTCACCACTTAGGATGGCAGCTTGTACAGCAGCACCATAAGCAACAGCCTCATCTGGGTTGATGCTCTTGCACAACTCCTTTCCATTAAAGAAGTCCTGCAACAACTGCTGCACCTTGGGAATTCTAGTAGATCCACCAACTAGCACAACATCGTGAATTGTGCTCTTGTCCATCTTAGCATCCCTCAAACATTTCTCAACAGGCTCCATACACTTCCTAAAGAGATCCATATTCAACTCCTCGAATCTGGCACGTGTGATGGTGGAGTAGAAGTCAATACCCTCAAAAAGAGAATCAATTTCAATTGTAGTTTGAGCAGTTGATGAGAGAGTTCTCTTTGCTCTCTCACAAGAAGTTCTCAACCGCCTCAATGCTCTTGGGTTTCCACTAATATCCTTCTTGTGCTTCCGCTTGAACTCCTGAACAAAGTGGTTCACCATTCTGTTATCGAAATCTTCACCTCCCAAATGTGTGTCACCAGCTGTGGCCTTGACCTCAAAAATACCCTCCTCAATGGTAAGGAGAGAAACATCAAACGTGCCACCACCTAGATCAAAAATCAGCACATTCTTCTCACCAACACTTGTTGCCTTCTTATCAAGCCCATAGGCAATGGCAGCTGCTGTTGGCTCATTGATAATTCGCATAACATTGAGGCCAGAAATAACACCAGCATCCTTCGTTGCCTGACGCTGGGAGTCATTAAAGTAAGCAGGGACAGTAACAACAGCATTCTTGATTGTTAAACCAAGGTAAGCCTCGGCAATCTCCTTCATCTTAGTGAGCACCATAGAAGAGATCTCTTCTGCAGCAAACTGTTTGTCCTCACCCTTGTAACTGACAACAATCATTGGTTTGTCACCAGGTCCAGCAATGACCTTAAAAGGCCACAGCTTGACATCATTCTGTACAGTGGCATCAGTGAATCTCCTACCAATAAGACGCTTAGCATCTGCAAACAGTAAATGAAACAAGCAAACATGAGGAGCAGCTTCCAAAACCTCGCATAGTAATAAAGAGAAACATGCAAGATCTTTGACATAATAACTAAAAGGAGGCAAACCATAATCGCCATTGAGCAATCAAGATCATATTTCTCTGTCCCAAGATATATCATAGCAATATAACATAGGACACCAAATCGAACCTTCCAACAACAAATAACAGATTATACACATGCGTATGCAAATATCAACAGATCCACACGGAAAACCACATTAAATAGGCTTTAGATTGTTACCTAAAAATCTGCTAACAGTGTAATTTCAGATAACAAAAACAGTAGTTTTCCAAATCGTACATTAATAATTAGCTTCAAGAAAATACTAAAATTGTCAATAAATTCACTTTCAACAAGGAACTAGTAATGCGGTAGGTCAACAGATTTTCTAAAGAAACAAACACAAGATCTAAACATTTCAAAACGTAAAGTTTCTACATCATAATAAGAACATCCACAGCTCACACTTAAATTTAACAAAACCATACAAATCCTGATGCTTACAACAATCACACGCACACACATTCATGATTCATATAAGTATTCTTTTGAATCACTATACAAAATATAAAAATAAAAGATGATTTCTAAATCAGATATAGATCTATTACCAAAGACAGTGTTGGTAGGGTTCATGGCGACTTGATTCTTAGCTGCGTCACCGATGAGACGCTCAGTGTCGGTAAAACCAACATAAGAAGGCGTCGTCCTGTTTCCTTGATCATTGGCAATGATCTCAACCCGATCGTGTTGCCAAACTCCGACACAAGAGTATGTCGTTCCTAGATCTATTCCGATCGCCGGTCCTTCACCTTTGCCAGCCATTTTTATACTATAATTAAAATCTACGAGACGGCTATGCCAAGGAAAAAAATAAATAAATAAACGAAGAGAGAAAAAATTACAGAAGAGTTAGGGTTAGGATTGAAACTGAGTGGAGAGGGAGGTGAGGAAAAGTGCGCGTATATATAGGAGCTTTTTGGATGGCCGGGTTTTTTGGGTTCTGGAATGTTCTACACTTTACTTTCACACTCGTGTGGCCTCTGATTTTTTGTTTCCATTAATATTATTATGACTTGGTCTTTCTTTTTTTTTTATTTCTTTTGGAGTTTCCTTCATTGTGTCATGTGCGCGTTAAGGCCAATTTGGACTTTGCAGCCGACCTTCCGCAACTCTTGGTCATGGTGATGTAGCTGGGCTGCTGGTGTTGGTGGCACTAATGGGCTGGACCAATCATACCTTTAACTCAATGGCAAAATTGATGTTCAATATTATAAGGAATCGACAAAATAAATAAAAATAAAAATGGGAATGTTAAGTGTTATTAAGAAAATATGAATTGGGTAATAATTAATTTAATTACGTAACAAAATTTTGCATTGACGGTCTTAACACAATTCTTTTCATTTTTTTCGAGTTTGAACGGTTGCTTATAAACAAACTCTCTCTTACTCTTAAACTAAACAAAGTTTCAATTTTGAAATTCATCGTTTACTCTTGAAATAAAAATGCCATGAAATACTTAAAATGTAATTAACCTCAAAATAATTTGACGTTCATATTTTTGTTTCATGCTTTGTTAGCATCTATTGAATTTCAAAATTCATTTTGATGGTTTGATAAAATTCCCCAAGTTTGATATTTGTAACTAGTCCAAAGCCAAATGTACCAGCTTGAAAAATGGTATAGTACTCAGATGATTGGGCTAGCTTGGGTCATACTTAGTGGATTCCAAATATTGGTAAAAGTTGTTAAAACCGAAACGAACTAAATATAGGCTTAATGGAGTGAAAGCCCATTGTTATTGTGGTCTTGGCCCACTTTCTAAGTAGTTGGACGTGTTCAATATCTTTACATCAGCTTAAAAACTTCCTGCCATTTGCTGTCGTAGACGTAGTTTCGTAGATTAAATGATGATGATGATTAAGATTAAGATGGTCAAAGAAGAAGACATCAGCGTTGTATTGCATCGTTCAAGAAAGTTGTCCAAGTACAAATTGATCATTTCATTTTCCCGTTCGTTTGGTATGGCATTCACTCACAATGGTCTAAATTTAGTGAATTATCTACAAATGCATTCTCAATTAATAGAATTCTAAACCTTGAGGTTGGCATGTTAATTATTTCACTTACTTTCTGGTTTTTTTATTCCTACGGAGGCAATTGCCAATCATTCCTTGTTGCTGATCGTAGGAGCAAATCCTGTTTGAGGGATTCTTAATTTTATTTTCATTGGCTTGACTCAAAACTCAAAAGTTGTGAACCCTCGAATTAATACAAGGAGAATAACTCCATTCAACTCAAATTTCAAGTTTTGTATGAATAACTGCATTGTTCTTGCTTATTATAGTATTATACACATGCACTTGCCGAGAGAAACTGATCATATAGTCTATAATAGTCGACGCTGTATTTTAAAGACAGCCTAAAGTCGGTAAAAATATGAGGAAATCATGAATACTTAGTTAGTGGTAGGAGGCCTCATAGACTAGCTTTTTAAGTTTTTCCTGCGAGCGAGCCAACATTCTGACCCACCATATAGTCATCCATAGTTCATGGGTATGGCATCTGTTACTGTCATTTGCATGTGCAGATTTTCAGGTTATTAGTTTCCTTAATTTAATTTGCCATCAAAGAATAAATTAATAAAGCAACAACGAGTTTTTTTGGCTACATTTCTTGGCATCTAAGCGATAAGGATGGATTAAGCAAATTTGAGGGCTAAGATCAATGGTTGAGTGATTTCTTTCAAATTAGATATATATATCGATGTTGCTGTTGGAGATTTTGGGGTTTGGAGTTTACACAAAATCAGATCAACAAGAACACTAAAAAATGTTCACAAATGATCCAATAAACTTTGAGGAATGTATGTCACAAAGTATGAATCTAAGGTGTGTTAGACACTTTCCTTAAAGAGTTTATTGGCCCCACCAACTTGCTAACCGGGTTTAAGTAGTCAACCTCTTCTAGGATACAATAGATTAAGAAATAACTAAGTAGCAAGTTCTTGGATTATTTACACAAGAATATGAATGCAAGAGTTAGAGTGTCTTATCCCAACTTGACTAAGAGCGCACACATATATATATATATATATATATAGAGCTCTTGAATTTGGGATGTAACCTTTCAAAGAGTTGCCTCAAATTTGTGGTGCAACTCTTCAAATAGATACCACAATTTTGGGATGTAACTCTTCAATAAAAACATCAGATTTGGGATGCATCTTTCCAAAAAAGATGTCACAATTGAAGAGATGCAACTCTTTGAAATATAGTTACACTTAAATTTAATATTACAAACTAAAATTCTAACAGTTGGTACTAGTGTTCATTAAAAAATTTGCAATTGAAATGGATCCTGCAGAATGCAAATTAACATGATCATGCATGGTTAATGCAAGAAGATTCTGTAATAAAAAAAAAAAAAGAAAGAGAGAATCTGGGGATGAATCTGACACAAGTAAGAAAGAGCACGAGCGGGAAGGTACATAAATACTACGTATACATTAAAGCTGCAAAATTGCTTCTTTCACAACTACGTCTTTTGGTTGATGAAGAGTTGCTTTTGCCATGAAAGTTTGCGAAAGTTAGTTTTACACTCTCTGAAAGAGAATTAGATTCTGACACCATAGCACTTTGATTCCTCTCCTCATCAAATGACTTCCCATGAAATGTTAATTAATTAATCAAACAGATCCATTTCAATTAAAGTTGCAAGGTTAATGGGGGAAGGAGAGACAGTATATGTGTTGTATATTTATCGGTCTTATTCTGCCCCATACTCAATTTAACTAATTAGGAAACTCAAACGTCCCAACATTTTCAATCTTATCAATTCAGACAAAGAATTAGTTCAAACAAATCTGTAAAAATAAAGCAGCTATGAGATCATTATTCAGAGACTTTTGTGCATTTATGACTTGTATCATTATCAGTAAAACATGTACAATGTTTGGAATGGAAATGGATAGTAGGGTGTAGTTTTGGCCTCCTTTTTTGAAATTTTAAATTGCTAAAAGATTAAACAACTCATCACCATCTCCAAAAGATGAAAAGAAAAATGTACGTAGCATGTGATTTTGATTCTTGAGTTTACAATCAATGGCCAATTTAATTAATTGGGATATATATGATCATTATCAAAATAGTTCTATGGATCGTACGTTTTCACCTTTATCAGATTCTGTCGAATGTATATATATATTATGCATGCCCTCCATGTTAATATATATATACAACAAGAGCAAACTTGAGATATACAAAGGCAATGTTTGATAAACAAAACATATATATAGATATGCAATTAAATGATCGATGTATCTTCCCCTTTTGGTTAACATATGTATGAAACTTCTGAATTGGGATCCAATATTCAAGAATACTTTTCCAGAATCTGAAAGTTTTCTTTGACACTAACCTTTTTGCACACAAAAGTGCTGGAAATTTTCACAAATAGCAAACGTTTGAAGACGAAGTGACACACATTAATTAATTACTTCCACGGCACTGTACATCCTGAGGTCGATCATGACTTAGAAACTTGTTCCTCGGACGGTGATATTCCAGGCATTAATATCATTGTTACCTACTGAATAAATGGCTATATTCCAAATTTCCAATCAACATCAGATTCTTTCGGCGTTGGATGAGGATTACGAGATTGGAAAACTTTGGTTCGCCCCGATTTTGCTATCACAAAAACCAGTACAACTCAATCAAAATAAAAGGTCTTCCAATCATACGTACTGATCTGCAAAGCGTTTCACGTTTTTCATCTTTAGTCCTGTGATCTATTTCCTTTTCAACCCTTTTCTGTTTACAAGGTAAAGGTAAAGATATATACGACAAAAGCATGGCGATTTTAATGCAATTTTTACGCCAATGAATAATGCACTCTTCAAACAAACCTTAACTATTCAAAATTTTAAGCAGATAACGAGGTTGAATTAACCTCAATATATAATTGTTCTTATTGCTCATAATATGTTTCCTTCCTGCCTGCATGCATGCATGTTATGCTTCGTTTTAGAGTGTGTTCTCCTCCATTTTATAAAACTCTATATACATTTTTTTTTTATTGATATTGTGATTACTAAAAATTCTCTCTACCATCAATTCACTAAACCGATAATATTTTGGTTGATCCATAATCCATGCATGATGCATCTCATCTAATGCTAGCTAAATTTGAAAATCAAATTTTTCAGTGTATCTTTTGTCACATTACGTGTTTCAGTTCCTGTTTCGTTTCATGAATATACACCTCAAGTATTCTTAATACTTATTTTTTAAAAATCACTAATCACTTTATAGAATTTTAATAGTGTATATCTATATAAAATGAAAATGAAACTGAACATCTGAAGTATATCAAATTATACCACTTTTAACAATCCATTTGATCTTAATTGTGATACTTAATTTAATATATAATATTATAATTAAAATAATATATTAGAGGGCCATGGTTAAGGGTCAAAGGTGGCAGCTTTGATATATACAGAGACAGTGAGAATCTGAAGAAAATGAAAGATTGAATTGAAGGTGGGACATTGGCATTCCATGGTTTTCATGAGTGCATGGATGGCCCTCTTACCGTCTTACGCGTTCGCATGTCTTGTATTACTAACTAATTAGCTACTTTATAACTAAGGCCAGGTTTTATTTTTTAAAGGTTTTCTTTCCTTTTTTTTCCACGAAAGGGACAGAATTTATTTTGCCCAATGTAGAATTAAATTGAATAATTTAGAGATAAAATACTTAAAATTAAATAACGTACCTAGCTAGAAACAAATACAATGAAATTAAACAAAAACGGCAGTCTATTAATTAGTTTTAATAATTATGATTCGGAACAATTAGTTCGTAACTTAATTAGTTTTTCTTTTCTTGATGAAGCAATGCTACACTATTATAAACTGAAAAAACAATGATTGAAAACTTCTGTAATATTGACATTTTTTTCATATCAATATTGAACAAAGAACCACTATAAAACTTGAGGAAATGAAACAAACTCAATTAAAAGTTTCGTCCAATAATTAATATATAAGATTGTTAGCAGCTATTAATGTTTAGTATATCATTTTTGCTTATTGTTTTGTTTTAATTTTTTCTTTTGGAGGAAGATATTTTTCGTAAGCTTAAAAAGCTTCAAGCATATGCCAGACGGGGTTATTATATTCACTTAATCTTTAGTCATTTCTAGCAGTAAAAAATTTAAAAAACTTTTAAGAAAACAATTAATCAACAAAGGAAATGAGATTGAGATAGATCAAAAGAAGAATGAATTAGCTAGTGGAGAGAACTTGTAATTAATTAAGGCATGAAATGAAATATATAGAAATTAAAAAAAAGATAATAATTAATATATAACATTATAATCACAGTCAAAAAGGCATTCATCATAACGTACGGGAATCTCAGAAACTTTAAATCCAACTCTGGGTTTGTTTTACTCGGGAAATGATAAGAAGATTTTTCCACTGTAAGACTAATTAATTAAATCCTGCTAGTAAAAAATATGTTCATTGCTTTCTAGAATTTCTATTTTATCATTTTTTTTAAAAACTTTTCTCTTCTGGGTTCAAAAGAAAGGGAAAGGGGAATTTGAACTCTCCAAGTAAAAAAAGCGTTAAGAATCTTTGTCGTACCAAACGTTTGGATTGGAGATGTAGACTAATCGTTTGAACTCACAAGAAAATACATCATTAATTAATTATTTTCTGGCGAATTAGTTCAAGCACTACATGCATGCGTCCCACTTTTAATTTTCATGTTAATTTACGTATTTTACATTCTTGCAAAAAGAATTTCGTAAACTTAATTGCATTGCATGATTTTTTTTTTTTTTAACAAAATGGAACAAGATTGGGTTAAAAGCTGAAAAAATTATTTTGTGATTCTAAATGTTCTCGAAGTTTCAAGGCTATACTTATGTTAACAAAAACTTTGAGAAGATAAAAAAAAAAACAAAAAAACAAAATAATAATAATGAAAAGGCTCTCCAATTCCAATCCCATTAAACACAACTACAACTTTGAATACATGTAAAGCACTTTTAATCTATTGAATACCTAAAGACTAATTTGAAGATTAGACTCTTCCAACAAGGAAAATCTCGTAAAAGTTCTCACAATTGTTGATCTTGCATGTAAAATATACACGTGAATTCGGAAACTATTAATTTGCTCATGGGATCGGTCTAAGACTAAAGCGATTTCCAGGTATTCAGTGTGTACAAAAGCATATATATACTGCAAGCAAATACATATAAGATGAAAAGAAAAACTGAAAAATTGAAAACGTAGTGCTCGGAATTACTAAAAATGAAGCATGCAGAAGTGCAGCAGCGCAGCAAAATAAGGAGTTGTATGACTATCACGAGGCAGATTAATAATTTAATACCATATATTACTATATATGATATTATTAATCATAAAGTACTGTGAATCATTGTTGGACTAAAATGCATGATATGTTTGAGTGATGTCCCAATTGGAATTTTTGAGTTACGTAAAAGGGGATCCCACCAGCCACCATGATGGACAGAAAGACAACGATCTCTATACTCTCTTCAGTTTTCTCTTGAGCTTTGTATGCAGTATGCATGGATATTGTAGTATTATGATCATGAGGAGTCACACCCTCAACTTTTTATAGAGCACTAAGGTGGAATGCTGGGTGAAGGAAAGAAAGCATCACAGAGAGACAACAAGCTTAAAGGCTAAGAAAACTTCACCACCCACTCAAAACCCTAGAAATAATACTAATAAAAACAAAAAGAGAGAAAGGAAAGAATGAGAGAGTAAATTAAACTAAAGCTCAATCCCCCTCCCTCTAGCTTTCCTTCACCTTCTTTCTTTCCCCTTTTCCCCTTTCTCTCTTTGTTGGCCTCTCTGAGTATTCTACCTCCATAGTGTGATTATATTCTCCATTCCAAATATTCCAAAAAAAACCGACCAACCTTTATAAAAAGATACATAAAGATCATCAACTAAGAAACTATGGTTTTCTCATCTTTTCCAATCTATTTAGATCATCCCAATTTGCACCAGGTATGGTTAATTTTCTTCAAAGTTCAATCCACCTCGATCCCCTTATACATCTCTTGTTCATCAAAAAGCAGATTAAAAAGGGATTATATTCATATTCCTAATTCCAAGTTCCTTTAGTAAAAACTTTTATTGAATATACTAGCTAGATTATGTGTGTGTGTGTGTGTGTGTGTGTATGCATGACATGATGAGCACCGGTACCTTAACCTTTCTTTATTTTCATTTGCTGTTTTTCAGTTCCAGCAGCCAGACCATCAACAAGGAAGCGCGGCTGATAATAGCCAACTTCTTCCGCCACCGCCACCACCGCTTATGGTGGGTGGCGGTGGAGGTTCTATTAGGCCTGGATCAATGGTAGATAGAGCTCGCCTAGCCAAGCTACCACTTCCAGAGGCAGGAGTGAAGTGCCCTCGTTGTGATTCCACAAACACTAAGTTTTGCTACTTCAACAACTACAGCCTTTCTCAGCCAAGGCACTTTTGCAAGACATGTCGCAGGTATTGGACAAGGGGAGGTGCTCTAAGAAATGTTCCGGTTGGAGGAGGATGCAGGAGAAACAAGAAAAGTAAAAGCAGTGGCCCAAAATCTTCTATAGCAGCTGAACAAAGGCAGATGGGGTCTAATAATTCAACAAACGCTGCAAGTCCCTCAAGATGCAGCCCTGATATGAGCGGTCATTTTACACAACCCTCCACTCAATTGCCTCTTATGGCTGCTTTGCAAAACCTTAATCATTATGGTGGCGGTCATATTGGTCCAACAATTGGTGGATTTCAAGCACTGGTGGCTGCAACTGGTAATGGATCACTTGCTAGCATGGGGTTCAACATAGGTAGTAATCATTTAGGAGGAAATGGGAATGATCTGTCTAGTGGAGGAGGTGAGCAGTGGAGATTGCCTAATATTGGTGGATTTGAGCCACAAACAAGTTTATTTCCACTAATTCAAGGTGAAGGAGTTGAAGTGTCATCTTCTATGCTGGGAGATCATCAACAACTTGGTTCTGTGGCAACAAGCTCTGGGGTGGCATCAATCAAAACGGAAGAAAATCCACCTGGGCTCAATCTTACAAAGCAGTTTTTAGTGAATTCTGAGAGTAACCAATTCTGGGGTGGAAATCCTTGGACAGGATTTTCTGGTCTCAACTCTTCCTCTACAAGCCATCTCTTGTGATCTCTCACTCTCATCATCCTCGTGTGTCAAGAATATTTGATTCCCTTTTGCTCTTGCACCAACAAATCAAGTTGAATCAAAAGGATGTTTGTCAAAATACTGAAGTATCACGAGTTCAACTCGCAAGAATTAATGCTGAAGTATGTTTGTAATTTAGTTGTCAACCTTGCAGAGTGTTTCCAAATTAAAACTTTTTAAGGGTTCATCAAGTCCTGGCAGTGGCTGCCTCATCATGCTTCAATTATGAAGAAGCAGACATGCATCGTACGTACGATTTGTAAGTTTTTTGTTTTTAAACCGTATCTATCCCATATATCCCTAGTTTGATCAGGGTTTTCTAAGTGGCTTGTACGTTTGTGCTTCTCAGTTAGTTAGGGGTGTGTGTTAAACTGTTTGAGTTTGTTGTCCCACATAACTGCAGGCTGGTTTTCATATTGTATTAATGTCCTTAATTTTGCGATATTCATACATAACATTCCAAACCCTAGCTAACTTCTCCAGCATATATAAAGATCCAAGTAGTAATTAAATTGCATTCGTACAAGTAAAACTGAGCTTGTAGTGAAAACAACTCCAGAATTTCGTCTAGAGTTAGTTATATTATTGAGAATGAGAACAATATTGAAATCAAATTTCAATTAGAGCTTTGGCTGTGGGAGTTGGGATCCCTTTATCTTGCACATCAAGCGTGAAACATTCAATGGATTTAGGTGCTTTCTTGAATCATTTTTTATTTCGACAATATCTATGATTCAACCAGAAGAGGAGCGTTAATCATGCCCCATCTGGAAATCTCAAGAAATTATATATTCATCTGGCACACAATGTGAGCTCTCGTGTTCATGCAAAACCATGGCCATGAACAGAGAATCCTTTTCAAAGTTCAAACTAGGGCAAGGACCACAACGGCTGATCAGATATGGAGATAGAAAGTCATGCTGTATAATCTTTGATGAGTACTTGAATCTTCAATGGGGCAGTAGTTCTATAAATATAGGCCTCTCTCTCGAAGCCATGTCGTGAGATTTTTTCATTCTTTATAAAAATATGGAAATTTCCCTAGAAGAAAAGGGTGCAGAATTGCAGATGATTACAGTCAGAAATAATTTTCCCATAATGGTCCTCGTAATGTCAAATGTGGGTGCAGCAATAAGTACTAATTTGTCGGTTGTGCGAGTAAAATTGATGAGACAGGAAAGACCAAGAAAACGCCAAACTTCCACTCAAAACAATGCAATTATAACCAACACCTCGGAATAAGAAAGATACTTATGTTGTTCCGTTGCAAGAAGAAACTGAAGACTCCCCTAGGTCAAAACCGACTATCTTCGTCTCCTGTTTTTTAGTCTTCTTCTCCAATCTTTGCTCTTCATCCAACCCTTCCTTTAATGGTACGGATTTTTTGTCGTTGTGAATTTGTACCGATTTTCCTGCTTTGTTGCAGTGTAGGTCCCCGATAGTGTGTGAATGTGTGATGTCTTGGAGTGGGACAACGAATTCTTTTCCTAGGGGGAAGAAAGGAAAAGAAAGAGGCCAGACCAGAGTATGCAATCTTTGGCCCCAGCCCCCCTTCCACCTCCCCAATCCCCATTATATACATAATTAATAGTAATGAACAACAAAGATAGAGAGAGAGAGCATATCTTCCACGCTAATAATTACAATTACACGATTGATTAATATTAATGTACTAATACCAATCTCTGAGTTCAACTTCAGGGTTGGTCGTTGAAAAAGAAAAGGAATCACGAGGGTTTACTTTCGCAAGGACCCATGCCATGTAAAATCGTAAGCTTTCAAGAATGAGCTAATAAAGCAATAGGAAGTAAGAACCTTACTCTCCTCTGTAAATGGGATTCTTGTAAGAAAGCTCTTTGTTCTCTCTCTATCTCTTGTTTTGTTTGTCACAGTGGAATCAGGAATGGCTAATAAAGAAGAAGAAAGAAAACAAAAAATAAAGTAGAGTGAAGAACAAAAAGAAGATGATGATCATCACTAGTTTTTTAATTGTTGGACCTTAATTAATTAATGCATGGCTTGTAAACGAGAAGAAACATAGTAAGACTATCAAGGGCTCGGAAATCCATGGCTGATTTGTGTGTTATTAGTAGTAGTATATATATCCATAATCCATGCATGCATGTTCGTTTATATGCCCCCACTGAGGCCACACACACCATGGATAAACGTGAAACTGTTCTCTCTTTCTGTTAATCTGTTTCCTTTCCTCACAGCCTGCAGCTTTTGCTTTTTCTAGATCCCTCTTTCTTTCTTTCTTGCTTTGTGTGTCTCTTTGCTTTGATCAATTGTTCAAAACCCAAATTGGAATGGTCCTAATTATACAGAATATGCTGCTTTAGTTTAAGTATAAGTTGCACATTAATTATAATACATGACTTCGTCGTTTCTTTTTAAGATGATTTTTTACTAAAATAAGAAGCAAAAAGAAAAATGCTATATATTTTAAAATGTTCAAGTACATAAAAATAAAATCAATGAAGACTTGAAGAGTAAATTCACAATGGTAATAAGACGTTTTCTGTACAGGATAAAATTCAAGAATGGATAATTAAGAGAGTTGAAAAAAGTATATATGATGAAGGACTTGTCCAGTAGGGTATAGGGCGCCTAAGGTGGGCGATTCCACCTTTTGGAATAAGATAACGAATCAAAATACTATCAATGTCTTATCATAAGTTAACATTAATTATTACTTATTAGACAAATCGATCAGCCTAGTGGGTTAAGGGGAACTCAATAATTGTTAGTGGCATTAGTCTCCGGAAACAAGAAAGCTACCAATATTAAGTTGAATTATGGATGGTTGTGTGTGTGTGTGAGAAGTTTAGAGGGCGTGTGTGTGTGTGAGTGTGCGACTATAAATGGAGGGAGCATATATATGGGTGGAGATTCGGAGAAGAAATAAAATGACAAATAAATTTTCAGTATCGATCTAACAGGTTTTAACATTTTATAAATTATATATAAGCGAACCTTAAATCCAGGTATGGATTTCAAAACTTTAATTTCCAACGTAGTCATCCATAAAGATATGCATGCATTTGTGGAGTTTTTGAGTTGTGCATATATTTCATGTACTACATTAATTAGTGTCCAAAATATTCTTTGGAATAAAACAGGAACAGGGACTAAATCAACACCAAGGCTTGAAGGATAATTAATCATGTGGTCAATATTTAGTAATATACGTCCAATCACTAATTATTTTGTCAAACTATAGAATTCCCTTCTTTTTCACTCACTTGCAAGGAAAATTATGGTTAAGTATTTCATTAATTATACAAAATATTTAAATTATTTTTATATCCTTAACAATAAATCCTTGAAAATTATATCTTTTTTAATTAATAATAAGTGAATTTTCCAAATTGAAGAATACTGTTATTTGCCGTTGACTTAATAACTACGTACCTTATTGTTAGCATAATTATCATTCACAGTTAAAACGAATTATTTGTTGCTACAAAGTTAAAAAAAGAATTAATGCAAACATGCAATAAAGAAAAAACATTGACTAACCCACACAGAAGAAAACCATAACTTTTCTTGGTAAATCAAAGTACGAAATATTAATTTGTTTTTGGAGCTTTCAGAATGTAAAAGAAAATGTTTATTTAACAAAAAGCTAATCCCACGTTTCTCCAGCACTATCACCACTCATAAGTTTTTCATTTGAGTTTACATGTTGTTTATTATTGTTATTACTATTTGTCCCTAATCTATCATTTTACATGTTTCTCATTGAGTTGTGAAAAACGACAAAAAAACATAGATAGTTTTTCATAAATCTTATTTTTATCTCGAAATCAAAGTTGTTAATTATAGCCTACAAAACTTATGACTTATTTTCAACTTTTGTATTTTTTTATTTTGTTTCTCTAACATATTAATGTAGATATTTCACATTGAATTAAAAACTAAAAAAGGGATTATTAAAAACACATCTAATAGTTTTTTTTGGAAATGAATTTTTTTCCCCCTAAAAATACACTGTTAAAAGCATGCATAAATAGTTTTTAAGAAACTACTATGTTTTTTATTCCCAAAATTCAATGTCATAGGATTTTGTTTTAGCTTTTTATCTATTTTTTGTCTTTTTAAAGTATCCAATGAACACACTAACCAGCCTAGACGAAAGAAACAGGAGCGTGGCCCAAATGGTTTTTTTTTTTCAAGTATCCAATGAACGTTAAACAGTCCTAGTGTTCATTGGTTGGCTGTGAAGTCGTTCCAGAATTCTGGCTAGAGTTAAATGGGTAATGAGAGAAAATAAGCCAAAGCGGGTTTCTCGTGTACTGCAAGAGCGATGATGATTAACTTTGATGGACATTTCTTCTAAATACAAGTTATTTTAAGTCTCATTTTTCCTTTATGCAAATTGCAAAAAGAAAGTGTCCACTGTCCAGAGGATGAAAACAACGACACAGATAATAAATGGAACAAGAAAGGAAATCCTCCATTAGATGTGGCAATGGCGGAAACTTTCTTAATGGATTTTACCATTCGGCTCCTAACAAGATTGTGGCCAGAAGTAATTTTTTCCAAAAAGAGAAAGCATCTCCTTCAATAAAAACCGAGGATGATTACACTTATGCATGTTACAATGGTAGATAAGACACTGTAGTTCTCCTTTCCTCATGTCATGGTCATTCTCTAGTGTAGACAAAAAGAAAAGAATAACTTAGCAATAGGAGAGGTGATCTTCCACCTCTGCCTCCTCTTTAATCAAGTAAAATGCCCTTAAATACTGTAAAGAACCATCAACCAAAAAGCTAAAACCAGGTTCTCAACTATCAACAGCATTGCCTGACCAGGGCGGCGGCTGGTTCTGAGTTTGAGTCGTCTGAGCCTCAGATTGAGCCTGGGCCAGCTTTTGCTGCTCTACGAATCTATTGATGCGCTCAAGTAACTGGTTAGCCTTGCGTCTGCCCCTTTCAGTGCCATTTCGTGCTAAATCAACCAAGTGACCCATCAGTCCAAGTTCCTGAGCATCCACCAGATGCTGTTGGTCTCCTGAGCAAAGGTGCACCAGAACTGCCGCAGCATTTTCTTTGTTCCGAGGGGAACCATTTCCAATAACATCCACCAAAACAGGCACTGCCTCTGCAGCACCTATGGCTGCCTTACCTTCAGGATGGCTAGCCAATATTGCCAGTATGGCTAGTGCTTCATCCACCATACCACCTTGCGGTTCTGTAAGCAGACGCATTAGTGTGGGCACAACTCCAGCCCTCACTGCCTTTCCCTTGTTGCCTTGATATATGCACAAGTTGAAAAGTGCTGTTGCAGCATCCTTCTTTCCCCTCTGGGTACCTTCACCTAAAAGTGTCACAAGTGGTGGGATAGCTCCAGAAGCACCTATTGTAACCTTATTTTCATCTACTACTGAGAGACTAAATAGGGTAGCTGCTGCATTTTCACGTGCTTCCATGCTCCCCTTTTTCAGTACAAGAACTATACCTGGCACTGCCCCTGAAGTAATGATTCTTCCTTTGTTGTCCTCACATATGGATAGGTTAAGAAGTGCAGTTACTGCATGTTCCTGAGTACGGGAGTCGGGGGTTGACAAAAGGCTAACAAGCAACGGGATGGCACCTACTTCAGCAATGGCAACACGATTATCAGCATTGCGCTTGGCAAGAAGCCTGATTTCACCAGCAGCTGATCGCTGGTCTTCTGGGCTGCCAGATGTAAGCTTGCGAAGAAGAATATCTATTTTAGTGCGCTCAGCTGGTGAACATGCAGATGCTGTCCTAGTGGGCAGAGAGCACTCTGGACGTTTAGGTGGTTCAATCCCATTTGCTTCGCACCACTGCGCTATAAGGCTACGCAAGACATAGTTTGGCGTAAGGGCAGTGCTAGCCAGAGCTTGTTGAGTTTTCGGACAAGTGCCATGGCCTTCTTCTAACCATTTCTCGATGCAGGAACGTTCATAAGTCTATTAAGTACACAAATAATAATTTGGTAAGATCAAGGTACATCAGGATCCGGAGAAATCATACAATCTGGGACTCTTTCTACCAGGATACAAGTACTTTATGAGCATGAGACTCGCCAAGCATGAAAATAACAGTTGCACCCAAAGCACAGGGTTAGAGAAAGCAGAAATAAGAAAATTTATTAGTTAACAATTATTGCAGCTGAGAAGGAGTATTTTGGAGTCACAAAATTGTGGCCAAGTATTAAACTGGCCAAAAATGATTCATAATGCTCAAGAACATTTACTTTTTAAGGCCACTTGTAATTTAAAGACAGAACACATAAAACTCATCAAGTGACCATTTTCCATCTAGTTTTAGAAACATTCATCAAAATGGGAAAAACCTAATGACAAGCCTAGTACAATTATTTGCAACTAAGATTCAGTTTCTATGCAAAAACCTAGGAATGTAAAAAAAAGTCTAGAGGAAAAACTGAATTTTGGACCCCCAAAGAGGGAGAAAAAAATAAGACAACACCCAATTTTGTTGATGAGTACCCAAGAAAACAGAATAAAACACAAGAAGTCTCGAACCATGGAAGTCTAGTTGCCTTACCTGCCCTGTAGAAACAATGACAGGATCTCTCATCAACTCTAGGGAAATTGGACAACGAAAATCATCTGGTATGATAGACGCCATATGATTCCTTTCTGTGGATGATTGTCCACTTAAAGGATCAGAATTTTCATTTCCAGGTGGATCCATATTTGGATTTTCTGTTTGCACAAAATCCTTGATTTTCTTCAATACCATAGACATCTTTTCTATACTCTCCCCTGGATCCTCACCAGTAGTAGCAACCATTTCATGCAATGCGAGTGACTCTTGAGTGAGGTCTGATATTCCCGTGAGCTGTAACTTTTCCACCAATCTCCTTAGGACATTTGGATCTGCAGCAGAGTCATTAGTTCTGTCATACAGGAATAATAGATCTTCATACAGCTCAACATCGGGTGAGTCAACCCTCCCTTTTGCTCGACTGAACTGAGCAAGAACAAGCTCAACCTGCTCACACAAAAGTTGTTTCAGGTGTTAGATGGCGGGCTCATAAATAAATGACAAAACTCATGGATCCCAACCAACAGGTGATATTTATGCAGCTTCCACTCAACAACCATTTGCAAGAAACGTTGCAGCAAAGAGACCAGTAAACCCTACCTGTTCTTTAACTTCATCAGAGATGTCAAGCTTCTCATAAGATATTCCTCGCAGTGACTGCTCTAAAAGAGCTGTAACATCTTGAAAACTTTTCATGATTTGCTCCCTTTCTAAGACCTGCAAGAGAGAAAAATCCATTTAACCACAGTTCTGTATTCGGGAGTCAATAGAAAGTATGAATTTGCTTGCAAGTTAGGAACTTCAAGTCTTGCCAAAATTTGTTAAAAACTTTAATGAAACCCTATCCGCCAAAATACTGTCCTCTTATAACACCCAAGTTACAAGCACCAAATTTTGTAAACTGTTTTTCACAAGTAAAGATACTCTCATCTTTAATGTGACTTAAGATCAATAAAATACAAATCCAAAATTTCTTTTCTTTATGAATTGGACAAATATGTTCCTAAAAATACGATTCAAGTGAAACATCCAAGGATACAAGAAGATCAGTAAAAAGGGCCCAATAGCAGGTTGCAATACACACTCGTCAACTCGCATAAAACACATTTGCTACCCAAAATAAACTAACTTGATTTACCGACGTAGTATCTACTACATAAGCTTTCTATGAACAGATTCTTGAGCAGAACCACATTTCCATTCTAGTAGCCTAATTTACAAAGAATCTTGAGTAAACTGGCAAACAAATTGGCGACTATATACTTCCATGAATATCTTTAGGGAGGCCATAAAAAGAAAATTCACAGACAAGAAAATATCCGCAGAGGAACCTCTTATGAAATGTAAAAATAAGTTTGCTTTTTCAGCAAATTGCAAATTCTATTCTTCCAATTTCACTCATCTATCAATCTTAAATCAACAAATCCAACAGTATTCTAACATCATTAAATTATCACTAGGATTATTTCCTCAGCGGAAAAAGACAAATAACATTTAGTTATATATGCCAACATTTTACAACTCGTAAGTTAGAAAAATCTTGAAGAGATTCTTACTCAGGAAATTTTGATCATGGACACATCAAAGTAAAGCATAGAAAATTTGTTTCCGTTGCAAGAAAAGCTCCGATTCTTTGAACCGCACAAAAATAACAAAATCAAAGATTCTACATTTGCTCTCCATTAGCACAATCAGATCACACACACAATTCCAACTTCCAACTAGTCCTTAAACGAAAGAACGAGTAAATGAACTATAACGAGTACATTTGAAAGAAATAAATAAATCACAAATACTTACGAGATAAATCTTGCTGCCATCACAGCCAAATCTGAGCAACTCCTTAGCGGAATCGAGAGCGTGATTTAGAGCAGCTAGGGCTTTGAGAGAGTCTGAAGGAAGCGCATCTTTACTATCACGAATCTCTTCAAACATCGGAGTCAACAACTTTAGCCGCCGCGCTAAATTGCAATACTGTTTCTTCACCGTTGACCGATACTCCGTTGTCGCCGATATCTCATTCACCGTCTCTATTAACTTCTTCGCCAACATTGCTTTTTCTTCCTCCATTTGCTCCGAGGAAAGAAAAAGTAAAGATCGTTAAAGAAAAAAAAAAACAAATAACTGTATTTATTAGAATAATTTCCGGCGATAATTCACTGAGCTGATAGTTAAAACTCAAAACTCCGTTAGAAGAGCTCAGCTGACAGCCGACCGGAGAAGAAAGTTATGGTATTCCACGACTTCATGATTGAGGAAAATGGAAGTAATGGAGTTGTTGAGAAGAGAACGGTGGTTTTGTTGGTGGCGCGGCTAATTGGAGCGAGCCTAACTAGGGTTAGGATTCTAACCACGGGTGTGTGTTGGCTTAGCTGGAGAGTGACGAGAGAGGCGTGTTAACATTGCCTTATTAGATGGAGAGAGGAATCGGCTCGGCTCTAACTCGTCTTCGACTTGGGGAGTTGAGGAGGAGGGTGGGGTTTATGCCTTTACGGAATGGTTAATGGTTACGACGGTTTAAGAAAACTCAGTGGCGGTAAAATGGATGTTGGAGACGAATGGTAGGAATGAGGCGATAAGGTTTTGCAGTAACTGATTTATAACTGTGCTTGGGGAAATACTTTTTCACTTTTCTTTCAAGAAAACTTTGCATATTAATTACTCAAATCTTTTCTACTTAGAGAGGAATTTACTAAGTTGTAGCATTTAATTACTTTACTTGGTTGAGCTTGAGAATTAGATGGCCATTTTTGTATTATCTTCGCAGTTATATACCACAACATTCTTAATAATTTGTGGAGTTAATTTGGACTTCAATTTGTTGCTTCTAGTTATGTTGTTAATCCAAGTAAATTAAGTGTAATATAAATTTATGTTGAATGTGTTGTTAATCCAAGTGTTTTGAGTGTAACATGAATTTATGTTGATTGTGAATTTAACACAGGGCTTATAAGCAGTTTCTTTGCCTATGGGTTATGGTAGTCTGTCTAAATCGTGACAAAAGAGAAATATTGTGGTAGATTGATAATCAAAATACAAATTTGCCACTTTAATAATATAATTAATCTTCTGTGAACCGTGATTTTAATAACGATTATTGTCCGTTTCATATATTAATCATATCTTATTTGTGAACCGAGGAGTTTTTGTGCTAATTAATTTGTTTCATATTAGCTTTAGGTTTAAATGGTATGGCATAATATTCTTTAATATTTGTTTATTTCAAAGGATTAATAATGAATTGGTTAAGATTTTAACAACATAACCTCAAAAGGGTTACAACTTAATTACAAGAGCATTAATGACATAAAAAAATCCCACTATTGGAGTTAGTGGTTCCAAATGATTATTAGTATGGACAAAGAGCACATTAAGTGGTGATGCTAAGAGTAATACAAGCAGATAAATAGCATATTTTGTTCCGCCTTTAAGCCACCAAAGCATCAAACAAAATGGGATTCAGATTCAGTTCATGTAAGATTTGGTTAATAAAAAAATAGTATTGTCCATAATACTTTCCTCTCCTAATTATATTAGGAGTTGTTTGCATATTTAAATGCACAAAAGTGTGTAGGTGGCACTTTAATACTTGTGCTAAAGAACTTTTGTCCAGTAATCAAAGATTATCGAATCTGAAGCCATGTGGTTTATAATTGTGAGCAAAACCATGATTTTACGTCCTGCGTTAATCATTTCCATCACTAGTAAAATTGATAGTTACAACTTTCATAATGATGTCAAGAGTTGCAAAAACTATTGTCGTGTTGATACACATTCCAAAACACAAAATGAAAGGGATTGCTATTATTCCAATTATTTCACGTTAAAATGCTTGCATAACCAATTTTACAACAAAAAAAAAAAAATCATGTCGCTTAAATATATTTGTTACATCAAATGTCACCATACCAATTCCAAGAAGTATTTGATAAATACTTTTTTTGGAAGATTTTTTTTTTTTTTGGTTATAAACTAATAAAAGAATGATTTAAATGTGGTAATTAAAACTACAAAGGCTAGTGCAGAGAGAATATAATGTATTTTGCTCATAAAAGAATTGCAAGAAAAGGAAAAATGGTTTTCATTTGAATATCACCTCATAATTAAAAGACAGAATAAGCATGCAGATACATTCTCACTAAAGTCTCATCCAAAAAGTTGTGCTTATGAATACATTAGTCCACTAAAACGCATGCCTTAATAATATGCATCCTCTATTGCTTGTGCAATTAATTATGTTGGTAAATATGACAAGTATTGAACTATATTCATAATGCACAACAGGTCAGAATTCCATTGCTTGTTATTTTTCCCTTTTGAGTGTACGAGAGATTTGATTAATTCAACCATTCCGTCATATATATTCCAATTCATCAATACGCGAGAATATTCTAGTCCAATTTGTGATAAAAGTCATTGACAATCTAATTAGCTAGCAAAGCTGTCCACCACATGAGACTTGACATTTTCTCATTTGGTTTGCTAACTAGTCCATAAATATTCAACATTTCCTCTTACAGTATATTATTAGATAACAGTTAGTTTCAAGCGAGTATCGTATATGTAATTATGAATTAATCGTAAGTCTAATGCGAGATAAAAGTAATAGTAACTACAATCATGATTTTAATAATGATAAATTATTCGTTTTATAAATGAACTGTGTTATATATGAACCAATTTTAAAAGAATTTTTGCGATTAGAGAATTGTTGACCATCCTCTTCAATTCTATTCTAGGTAAAAAATATGAGGAAGACGCTTCCAAAAAGCAGGCCACGAGATTTCTGTTATGGATGTATTTTTCTAGTATTAACGTTGGTTGTATTTTGTTTATTATCCAATTGATATATACGTGCAGCGTTCAAAAAATGCACGCAAACAGATTCAATGAGTGTTTCCTATAGCTACATTGGGAAGCTTGCCGTAATCCACAACCATTTCTCATTGCTTAACGTCTTCTGCTTGTAGTTTTACTCACAGCTTAAAAGGAAAGAAAAGGAAAGGAAAACTGGTTACTTGTTGGATGTTTTGACTTGAGCATGAATGGCAGCTATTATATGTGAGTCGCAATTGGCTACACCTACATATACCCATAATCATAATTGAGAAGAGCAGCCAAAAATGACATGGAGGCAAAACCGAATGAACCCCACAGGGCATAGAGGGCTCACCCTATCTTAAGCTAAAACCATTATTTTTACATGAAGCAAACGACTGCAATCGCGGATACTTTTCCTTTGAACTCGCGTTCCGCAGGTTCCATACGATTGCATATAAGAAAAAGCCAAGAATTGACTAACCCTTGTATACAACTTGAGCTATTACCGTAAGTTTAGTATACATTGCGTGTACATCCCGCGGTTTATATTCTTAATTGGCTAGGAGACGATTGGCTTGAGGACCAATATTAATCTAACTCAACAACAGTGAAATTGCGGGAAGACATAGATCCTTAAAGTTAGTAACATAAGACATCATTAAAAAAAAAAAAAAAGCCAAAAATTTGATCAGACTTTATTTGACAAAAATTTGGCCCAACACAAATTGACACGGTGGAAACAGTTCATGATGATATGAGAAAAGAATCTGCAGTACCATCAGGGATTTTATTAATTTAACTGCACATTTGCAATTTTTCATTGGCAATATGATTTACCATATATGCACGTACCCTTGTTTGTTTTGTTTTGGTCAACAGTCATTTTACCACCCTTAAAATCAATTAGTCAATAATGTAGTACTTTTGGCATCTCCAATGATAATCATTTTCCAGTTCCATTCCTTAAAGTCCGAAAGTGAGAAGTCCCAATACAGTCAACCATGGTGTTTACTGTTTAGTTTATGAGGTTTAATTAATGGATTGTCAATTTTTGAACTTCATTAAGTGAGGGATTATGTAATCAAGAAACAAAATACTCCAACCTTTGAATAAACAAGTAAAAACATAAACATCCCGACGTCAAGGTATAGAATTCGATTCGAATTCGATTCTTGAGAATTCATGTGCGTGAGATTGTGTGTTAAAAAAAAAAAAAAAGTAATAACATAAACGTCATTCTTAATTTCATTGCAAAATCGCAAATCTCTGTCCATAAAATGATTGTGAATTACACATACATTGGCCCCAATTAATTGTGTTGTCCTAATTCATTTTGCTATACTTTTCATTTACTCCATGCACGTCTTCTCATTAAAAAAAATGGACCCAGACAGGATAAGCATAAGCCTCCATCAATATATATCATCCCACATCCATCCTAATCCATCATGATTCAATGCTTAACTGTCAATAATTTTCTTAACTTTTCTCCTTCGCACCGACCTCAGTCAAAATCACCTGAGCCGCTGGTGACAACGCCTTTTCATATTTGGAAAATGAATCTCCACCATCCACGTGGCACTAGCATTTTGGAAGGCGGTGTAGGATCGGCTTGAAAGAGCAAGCCCATACGCCTCATCCAGTAACGTCAGCTTCACTGAGTTTAGTCCGACGTGGACCGTTAGATTAGTTAAAACTTAGAACAAACAGCTTCCTGGGGCCCACATAGACGAAAAACGCGGCACATGGTCGACTCATACATTTTTCCATCGCTAATTTGCTACGCAGTCGTACGTTTGCCTAGACAAATAACCGTCGTAAATTTGAATGACCGCATCTTGAGTTGCGAGCCAATCAGCACCGTCGAACCCCGATCCCCACACAATTCTCCACCCTCCCCAATCTTCTTATACTTATAATAAATTAATCAAGAATCTAACAATATCAGTATTATGCTATTAATGATCGAATCTAACTTTCTTTAATTTCTGTTGTTCTTGTTTTGGATGATCGTTATGTAATCTGCATTATTTATTTATGTAATCAGAAAATCACGCTTCTAACTCGTAAGTCCAGATACTTTGTATAATATTTATTCAGTTATATTCTGTTTAATGTTTAAAATTACATAATTTTATTAAAAATAGGGATTAAATGCATAAATATTATTAAAATTATTTTATAATTATTAGATCCTAACCAAGAGATCAGTGAACCCTAGGACGTAGTTTTAATTATGACAGAATAAGACAGACAAAATCTTGGACAGAAAATCCGGTATAGTACATTATATAAAATTAGTGAAACTAATTGTATTGATTTCCGAGTAAGTCCTAATTTACTTATTAGAGAGTTAGCATTTTGATATCAAAATTTAAAATTTGACTTCTTAAAAATGCATGTCAGGGAGTGTATATTAAAAATAAATAAATTTATGAGTTAGCAGAGTATGAAATATGAATAGAATTTTTCAGGTTTACTCCAATATCAATGGCGGATCATTACGATATGTTTTGCATTTTCTGAATATGATTAGTAATTTATGAATGAACCTTTTTTTTTTTAATCTTATCTGGGAATAGCAGAATAAATAGTAGGTAGAATGGGGCACCGTAAAGAGTGGGACCGAAGGAGGGGAGACAGGGCTGTTTTGATGTCAGAAGCATGTGATCCGCCGTTAAGGACAGTTCAGTGGAGTGGCAGACTTCTCCAGGCTCCACCCTATTGCTTAATCCACTCGGTAAATCAAATGTTCACTCCGCCAGTGTCTTTCAGTTTCAATCGTCTCGTGAAAATTTGTACACCACTCCAAGGTTGTAATTCCATCTCAATCCCTCCATAAAAATATTTTATTTTGTTTTGTAAAATGTATTATTAAAATTATTTTATTATTATTAACCCTAACTAATATATAAGTGAACTTTTATAACGTAATTTTAATTTTAAACAGGATAAAAGATGATAGTTTTAGAGAAAAGATCTCATGTTTGTAATTTCGACTCTAATGTTCAAAACAAAATAGTTTTACTAAAACTATGTACCAAAATTATAAATGCCATAAAAAGTACTTTAGAATTATTGTACCTTAAATCTTAGGACGTAGTTTCATTTTAAAACAGAATAAGACATGATAATATTAGATATAGGATTACAATTATTGTACCTTAACTAAAATATGATTGAACACTAAACGTAATTTTAATTGGGTTAATTATATTTACCACCCCTGAGGTTTGATGAAAGTACCAAACGAACCCTGTGGTTTTAGAAAATTACGACCACCCACTGGCTGAGCAAACTTGTAACAAATCAACCCCTCCCTCAAAAAAAATATTTGTGTTTTGCCTAATATGCCCTTAAAATTTTATCTATAATAATTATATTATTTTAGTTAATTAAATACATATGTTAAATATTAAAATAAAATCAAAGAATTTTTTTTACATAAAAAAATTCAAAAAGAAAATCTTCTTTCTTAATTAATCAAACTAACTATTTTATTCTCCAAAAATAATTCTATTTCTTCCAAAAATTTAAAATTTATATAGAAAAAAATTTCTTGATTAAAATTTGATTAATTTGATAAACCCATTTGTAATAAAGAATATGAAATTTATAATTTATAACAAAGAATTAAAAGTGAAAAAAGTATTTATTGTCATTTCATATTTACTTATATATTTTTGTTATATTTTTAACAAAAGAAGTTATGGCATTTTAGTCTTTTAATCAATTTTTTTAGTCAACTTTACCAGTAGGGGGTGACCGTAATTTTCTGAAATCACAAGATTTGTTTAGTACTTTCACCAAACTTCGAGGGTGGTAAATGTAATTAACCCATTTTAATTTAAAATAAAATTAGACAGAAAAATATTAGATATATTTGTACACGTTACTATTTATGTTGAACTCAACTGGAACACCGGCTTATAGTCAAAATCCATACTAACCCGTTGCTTTCTGTCTCTGTATTTGCTTTTGTTTTTGTTTTTTTTTTCATCTCTTACTGTCTCAGTGTCTCTTTCTCATAAGTCCCAATTTTAACGTTTTATTCCCCATAATTAATGAAACGTTTTATGCCTATCAGTTTCTCTCTCGTTAAGTCCTTAGTCTTCCTTTGTCTCCTTTGTCTCCTTTGGAGCTAGAATGTCCAATAGCTGTACCATATCTGTACGTACGTCTTCATGCTGAACCAATCTAACTGGAAATTGAACTGATCCGTTCCCAATCCTATAAAAATAACTTAGAATATCTTCAGGTTAAAACTTAAAACTACAACGGCCTTCCAATTTTCCACACCCATTTTCTTCTTCCATTGGGTGGAAATAGTTGTTTCTAATGGTGGTTGTTGTATGGCATCATCAATCACTCACAAAATATAATCATATATGAAACGTTTTTTATATATGAAACAGATAATTAATTATCGTTAAATTTTTTATTTTAATTTTTGCAACTTTTATTACTAATTGTGATTAACTTGCGATGGCATAAAAAGGACCAGCTGAATCATTAATTATCAACGCTGCCTACGAATCAATCTAGACAAATAATCTCTAAAATCTACATATTTTTCTTACATGCACTTGTTTCCTTAATTTAGTTTAATTAATCCAACTTGTGCAAAACTTCGGAACTATTCGTACAACGTAGTTCAGACAAAACTTGTGCACAAGTATTGTTACGAGGGCGGCGATTGATCATCTGCTGATAGGATCATGATTCATGTATGGACTTAATCATTCCAAATTAAGAAAAAGAAAGAATATTTATTAATCATATGTTTTTTGTTATGAGGAAAGATTCATTAGATTTTTATTCAAGTATAAAAGTCATAATATAGTTGTTCAGTCCATGCAATATTATCATCAAAATCTCGTTGACAAGTTAAACTGCATTGTCCACGAAAACACCTTTGTTTCTTCTGAAAATTATGAAATTTGAATCTTTCATAGTGAAAATGAAAGTCCCGTTCGAGTTGGATTTATAACTGACATGCTATGTCTTTTGGCATGAACTGCAATAATTTACCTCTGATTTTGGTGCAGTTTACGTTTTTAGTCTATAGCTTAAGACGAACATTGGCTTATGAAAACAGAATTGTCTGAGTCTTAGAACTTACTTCTTAAATTATAAATTAGAGAACAACTTACAACCACTCAACATCGTTGAAACAGAACAGCAGACAGTCACATTCAATCCCAAAAAAAAACTACTACTGAATTGGAGCAACACTATTATTGTACTTAGAAGCTGTAACACAAACACACACACACAGACATAGCGGTTGATTTACTAGGAGCAAGGAAGGAGCAGCTCAGCAGCAGAAGAAAATGAATGAAATCAACCAGAGATTTCAATGGTCTTAACCTCTGGCTTATTCTCCTCCTCCTCCTCCTGCACTTTAGGGATAGTGATGGTTAGCACTCCATTTTCCATGCTTGCTTTCACTTCACCCGTTTTTGCATTCTCTGGCAACCGAAACCTGCGAAGGAACTTTCCACTGCTCCTCTCCAAGCGGTGCCACTTGTCATTTTTCTCTTCTTCTTCCTTGCTCCTCTCTCCACTGATTTGAAGGATCCTCCCTTCTTCTTCGACCTCAACTTTCACTTCTTCCTTCTTCAGGCCCGGAATATCAGCCTTGAAAACATGGGATTCTGGGGTATCTTTCCAATCGATCCTTGCAGTCGCGAATGCAGTGGTTTCACGAGCTGAGGGGGGCCAAACTTGGACGAAAATGTCATTCGTTGATGTCATTTTGCGACTTCAGTTTTTCGGCCCTAATATTATGGTTTTAAGTAAAAAGTAGTGTTTTTATGAAAATTTGGACTAAAACCTCACTTATTGGCACGTTTTTATGAAAATGTCACATTTGGCCGAAATGCGCCATTTTAGGGCAAAAGTTGATCCAAAACAGGGACGAAAACGCCCTTCGACAGTGCCATTTTGCGACGTAAGTTTTTTGGCCCAACCATTTGGTTTTTATTAATAAAGTATTAAAATCACAGCTATTGCAACGTTTTTTTTTTCATTCTCCAATTTTGAGTCAAAAAAAGGGTTTTAAAATTAAAAACGTTGTTTTGGAGGAAAACTTGATTTTTACCCATATAACACCATATTTTTTTTAACATTAGGGTAAAAAAATTACATTTGGCCAAAAAATGCCATTTTCGGTTAAAAAACGTTTGATTATCCAAAAGATGAACGAAAATGTCATTCGTTGATGCCATTTTGCGACTTTAGGTTTTTGCCCTAATATTATGGTTTTAAGTAAAAAATAGTGTTTTTGTGAAAAATTGAACTAAAACCGCACTTACTGGCACGTTTTTATGAAAATGTCACATTCGGCCGAAAAGCTCCATTTTGGTCCAAAACGCGATCAAAACAGGGACGAAAACGCCCTTCGACATTGCCATTTTGCGACGTGAGTTTTTTGGCCAAACTATTTGGTTTTAAGTGTAAAACGGGGTTTCTATTAATAAAGTACTAAAATCACAGCTATTGTAACGTTTTTTTTTTCATTCTCCAGTTTTGAGTCAAAAAAAGGGTTTTCAGATTAAAAACATTGTTTTGGAGGAAAAAACTTGATTTTTACCCATATAACACCATATTTGTTTAACATTAGGGTAAAAAAGTCACATTTGGCCCAAAAATGCCATTTTCGGCTAAAAAACGTTAGATTATCCAAAAGATGGACGAAAATGCCATTCGTTGATGCCATTTTGCGACTTTAGTTTTTTGGCCCTAATATTATGGTTTTAAGTAAAAAATAGTGTTTTTATGAAAAATTGGACTAAAACCGCACTTACTGGCACGTTTTTATGAAAAAATGTTACATTCGGCCGAAGAGCGCCATTTTGGTACAAAACGCGATCCAAAACAGGGACGAAAACGCCCTTCGACAGTGCCATTTTGCGACGTGAGTTTTTTGGCTCAACTATTTGGTTTTAAGTGTAAAACGGGGTTTTTATTAATAAAGTACTAAAATCACAGCTATTGTAACGTTTTTTTTTTCATTCTCCAGTTTTGAGTCAAAAAAAGGGTTTTCAGATTAAAAACATTGTTTTGGAGGAAAAACTTGATTTTTACCCATATAACACCATATTTGTTTAACATTAGGGTAAAAAAGTCACATTTGGCCCAAAAATGACATTTTCGTCTAAAAAACGTTTGATTATCCAAAAGATGGACGAAAATGCCATTCGTTGATGCCATTTCGCGACTTTAGTTTTTTGGCCCTAATATTATGGTTTTAAGTAAAAAATAGTATTTTTATGAAAAATTGGACTAAAACCGCACTTACTGGCACGTTTTTATGAAAATGTCACATTCGGCCGAAAAGCGCCATTTTGGTCCAAAACGCGATCAAAACGGGGACGAAAACGCCCTTCGACATTGCCATTTTGCGACGTGAGTTTTTTGGCCCAACTATTTGGTTTAAGTGTAAAATGGGGTTTATATTAACAAAGTACTAAAATCACAGCTATTGTAACGTTTTTTTTTTCATTCTCCAGTTTTGAGTCAAAAAGAGGGTTTTAAGATTAAAAACATTGTTTTGGAGGAAAAACTTGATTTTTACCCATATAACACCATATTTGTTTAACATTAGGGTAAAAAAGTCACATTTGGCCAAAAAATGCCATTTTCGGCTAAAAACGTTTAATTATCCAAAAGATGGACGAAAACGCCATTTGTTGATGCCATTTTGCGACTTTAATTTTTTGGCCCTAATGTTATGATTTTAAGTCAAAAATAGGGTTTTTATGAAAAATTGGACTAAAACCGCACTTACTGGCACGTTTTTATGAAAATGTCACATTCGGCCGAAAAGCGCCATTTTGGGCCAAAAGGCGATCCAAAACAGGGACGAAAACGCCCTTCGACAGTGCCATTTTGCGACGTGAATTTTTTGGCCCAACTATTTGGTTTTAAGTGTAAAACAGGGTTTCTATTAATAAAGTACTAAAATCATAGCTATTGTAACATTTGTTTTTCATTCTCCAGTTTTGAGTTAAAAAAGGGTTTTCAGATTAAAAACGTTGTTTTGGAGGAAAAACTTGATTTTTACCTATATAACACCACATTTGTTTAACATTAGGGTAAAAAAGTCACATTTGGCCAAAAAATGTCATTTTCGGCTAAAAATCGTTTGATTATCCAAAAGATGGACGTAAATGACATTCGTTGATGCCATTTTGCGACTTTAGTTTTTTTGCCCTAATAATATGTTTAGTAAAAAAATAGTGTTTTTATGAAAAATTGGACTAAAACCGCACTAACTGGCACGTTTTTATGAAAATGTCACATTCGGCCGAAAAGCGCCATTTTGGGCCAAAAGGCGATCCAAAACAGGGATGAAAACGCCCTTCGACTGTGCCATTTTGCGACGTGAGTTTTTTGGCCCAACTATTTGGTTTTAAGTGTAAATCAGGGTTTCTATTAATAAAGTACTAAAATCACAGCTATTGTAACGTTTTTTTTTTCATTCTCCAGTTTTGAGTCAAAAAAAGGGTTTTCAGATTAAAAACATTGTTTTGGAGGAAAAACTTTATTTTTACCCATATAACACCATATTTGTTTAACATTAGGGTAAAAAACTCACGTCGGAAAATGCCATTTTCAGCTAAAAAACGTTTGATTATCCAAAAGATGGACGAAAATGTCATTCGTTGATACCATTTTGCGACTTGAGTTTTTTTGTCATAATGTTATTTTTTAAAGTAAAAAACATGGTTTTTTATGAAAAACATGACTAAAATCGCACTTATTTGCACATTTTTATGAAAAAGTCACATTCGGTCGAAAAGTGTCATTTCGGCCAAAAAAACTACAGGTGATCCAAAAGATGGATAAAAATGCCTTCTAACAGTGTTATTTTGGGACGTGAATTTTTCGTCCTAATAGTTTGGTTTAAGTTTAAAATAGGGTTTTTATTAAAAAAAAAAAACTAAAATCGCATTTATTTGAATGTATAACTACACATATATATATTAATACCAACTAAGAGTATTATTTTTTAATAGTTTTAGCATCTTTAATATGTGATGAAGTTTAGTTTGTTTGGGTTCATTTGTATATTTAGAATTGCAATTTAATGAGGGAACTGTGATGAAGTTTGTGCAATTATAGAATTGGGAGAGTAACGCATTATTAGCATTAGAGCTGGTATCTTGTTAAGCGATTTCATATATTCAATAACAAGTTAATCGAGATTTTAATGTGAAATAAAAGTAGTAAAAAATTAGAATTACGATTTCAATGGCGATATAATTTTGTTAGTTGTAATGAAATGTAAGTTCAACCTGCATTGTACAACTAAAGATAGACTAGCAAAATATACCCATGTCATGAAAGGTTGGATTTTATACCATTCCTATGTCCTTTTGATTCTAAGAAGTAAGTGCGAATTCATATGATTCTTGTAGTTTTCTCGCGCAATTTCTCATGTTTTCGTTCTAACTTTTTAGAGCGGCGCATGTTGTCTATTCAACGTATGGAGTACTTAAGTTGCTGCATAATTATGTTGTTCTCCAGAAGAATAATTTGAAAAAATAATTGAGAACATTTTAGTATGGAGGAATATTTGTTTATGCTTCAAATACTTGCATGAAGACTGTTGCTTTCAATCTAAATGTTGTCTCATGGAATACTGAAGTATTATTTATTTGGATGTCTCCTTTTCAGTCTCCCACCGAACAAGGTTAAACTTGTTTTTTGTTTTCTATATCCTCAATTTGTTTTGTTAAGTTTTTTTAATGGACTTGTTTGTTATTTTCATTACTATCTCCACGTGTTAGTTCGGAGTTCAGACCACATTTTAAAATCCATGACAACACTTTAATTTCGCATATGGTTGGAGCAATGTTAATGGATAAATTATTGGGTAGCCGAGGAAGGCAATTTCTTTCAACAGAGAATGTATACTTATAATTGTAATTATTGCTATTGGGATCATGGAATACAAGTTTCATGATCCATATGCTTAATTCTTATACAACTCCCAGCAAAACACTTACCCTAGCTGATAACAAAACCCTGCCTGGCTGAAAAGGACAGGAGGTTTTTCGGCAGCAATAATCTAATTCAGCAAGTTCATCCAGTCTCAAAATGAGAGGGAATAGACTTTTTAGACCAGAGAAAATGTGAAGCAAAATAGTCTCCTTTATTTCCCTTGCGAATTCCTCATCTTTCTCTCAAATATATTCTTAGCATATTACTTAATTAAACATCAAAACATAACCTAATATAATAACCTAAATGATCAGGCATCATTCAAGCTTATTTCCTTCTGCCATACTCAAAACTTTGTTGTCCTCTGATTTTTGTATTCTTATTTTAAAAAATATTATATATATATATATATATATATGTTGTGTATGTTTAGATATATATGTTTGGATATAAATTAAAGTATTTCAACTTTAGTTTTCTATATTTATATTAAAATTAAAAGTTAAATAGCCAACCGTGCAGGCCACGGTTCAAATCTACTAGTTTAAAATAATTTGTTGGCTCAAACATGTAACATAAATAGTGACTTTAATGATGTAAGAATGATTCTCATCCCTTTTTCTATTACCCTCTATCAAACACAGTCAAACACCTTCGCATAAACACGCTTTATGCGAATTTAGGAGAATATATATAATGTTTTCCCTAAATATATATCGATCTAAATTGCTCCAATTGTAGAATGGAAGAGGCTGAAAAATCTATATATGGTTCATATAATATCAGGCTTCCAAGCTGTTTAAATCTCAAACCTTCAAAGCAAAACAATAAATAAATAGTTCTAAACAAAAATTTTTAGTAATTGCATGCATGTGTTTAAGAACAATGAATTAAAAATATCCTGAAAAAAAAGGGGTCAAAATGAACCGTAAATAAGATTCAAAAGTAGTGGTCTCAATTTGAAATTAATTTCTACCCTCAACTGCTACATGCTACATGAGCAGTTGATAAGAATTCAAGTGGTTTTCCTTTTTCTTGTTATGTTTTCTTTGGAATCAACTTCGGCCGTGTTCGTGTTGGTTAAGAAAACATCCGTAAGAACTTCTCTTGATTCGAAGGAGGCCTTCACCAACTTGAGAGCCTGAAACATCAAACATATCAAAAAAATAAAGAAAAAAAAATCCCTCAAGATATGAAAAAAAAGCTTTAAATAATAAAATTCAATTCAATTCAATACTTAGTATCAAAAACCTAAAAAAATAAATACCGTACCGTTTCCAAGTCAACTTCAACAGTTTTCTCTTCAATAGTATCGATATCCCTGACTTTGAAATCTTTTGAGCAATGTAATGCTTGATACTGCGGAAACGGGCTTCATTGTTAGATTATCCATCACCAAATATTTCGTTTTTCCTTTGACATACCCATCAACCTAGCTCCAAACCAAACATAAGGATTGAACAAATTACATGGATGCATATTTAATTAGGACAATCACACATATATTATTATTAAAAAAAAAAATCTATGATTTTGTTGGTACAAGTAAAACTACCTACCTCGGAATCTGGTAAATATTGTGGAGATACAAGAAAATATTGTGGAGATGAAGGACTATATATTGGACCAGGCAGATAATTAGAGTCTCTAGTGATGAAGAGCTAAATTCCTTTGTAAATTCCTTTAGCAAAGGATGGGTTTTTTTGGTATCTTGTGAAGAGGATGATAACGAGGTGGGCTTGAGAAGAGAGTTCTTGGTTTGGTTGCCTTGCACAAAGTTGCCGTCAAAGTTTTGGACAATCTCATAAACTCTGCCCACAGAGCAATTTGCCATCATGTCGCGTTCAAATAATAGGCCAAAAATGGAACCCAAAGGCAGCTCAAGGAGTCCAAAAACAAAATCTACAGTCTTTTCCTGCTTCGGCGAACAGCACTTTTTTCTTGTTCTTTTCTATCAACAACGTTATATTGATCTTTGTTGATGATGATGATGATGCTTTCTTTGTGTTTGAGTTGCTTGTATAATTTCTTGGCGTCGTCTCCATTGGTGAAGGAATTGGGTGATTAATTATGCGATGTCGCAGGGGTTGGACAGAGGGACTTGATAAAATTTAGAAAAATTTAGGGTTGAGAAAAAACTCCAACTTGACAGGGATAACCATGCAAGAATATATCCTAGTAACATCTTATACCTGTCGCGTAATCTGTTTCCCAATCAAAATCAAACTCTCTCTTTTTTTTTTTTTTATAAATACATTGAACCTCTTATACTATTGTTTGGTTACATAATCAACGTACTCTTTTAGTTTCAATTACAACATTTAATCCCTTTAATTATTCTATATAATTTGAGAATAATTAGAGTTTTGAAACGGGAATTGAGCACCTGATTTTAATATAAGAGAATGAAATAACAAGATTAACTTTAAAATATATAATTATTATTTAATAAAAGTGATTAAGAACTAAAACCAAAATTCCTACAAAAGGATTTTGTGCTTTTGTGGGGAAGAAGTCATGACAAAGATATATAGTAGAATACATCTTTCATTACTAGTGAGATTGATACCAATTAGTTCCCTATATTTTTTAAAATTTAATTGGGTGTTGTAGGGATTAAGAGGGTTCAAATTATCTATATTTACATTGATTTTATCATTTTTTTTCGTAAAATCTTCTCTAACTAACTAATAATAAGTAATAATTTAAGGTTCTATTCCACCAATAGAGAACGAAAAGGACAACTAACGGGATGTTATGTGATGTGATAGGAATTGAACAATTCTAGTAGTGTTAAAATTACTTTCTATAGAAGTTTGGTGTATTTCACTGTGTTTTTACCTATTTCCATATCTAATTAGAATCACAATTTCATGTTGCGGGTTTCACATGAGTTAGTTTTTGATAATGGGAATTTTAAATAGCCAATTGTAGATGGTAGAATGGAAAAGGGCAAATCTTGAAAGGAAAACAAAACAAAACATATATAAATAGTTCTAATCTTAAATTTTTTTTATAGTAATTGCATGTGTTTGATAACCACAATTTAAATTGCCCAATGATGAAACAAGAAACCACCAAAGCCATCAACGACTTGTCAGTGGCGGACTCCAATTCCTTTTCGTGTACTTGAAATAAAACCATGGTGAGAACTTCCACAGGATCTCTCTCGGGAAGGCTCCGAAGCTTAAGTCAGTGTTTTCATTAGATTAATCCCAAAAATCCTCTTTTTCCATAACATAAGCATATATTTATAAATATTAGATGGACGTACCAGTGATAAACTCTATCCTTATATGATGTTTTGATAACTTAAACCTTGCCTTTATTCTTCCCTACTGTCAATGTTTATCTCTATCTCGATCTCAAATCAAGGTTATTGTTATATGTAGAATGTACTCAACTCATAGGCCGCTCATTGATAAAACTAAAACTATTACCGTATTCATCACCCAACAATCCTGATTTATGTTACCTAATAATCACCTAAAAAGAGAACCACAAAAAGAGAGAATGACAGAATAATGACAGAATGACATGCTGAAAACAAAAGCAAGCCTCAAAATTAACCTAAGATTTTAAAGTAGTGTTCAATTTGAAATTCTATAGCTATATGAGAAGTTAATAAGAATTCAAGCGAATTTCCTTTTTCCAGTTGTTGTGCTTTCTTTGGGATCAACTTCGGCCATGTTGGTAATGAAAACATCCGTAAGAACTTCTGTAGACTCGAACGAGGCCTTTACCAACTTGAGAGCCTGCATGAGCTATCAAACGTAACATCCCAAAAAAAAAAAACAAACAACACTCCACTTTTACTCAATCAGTCAAACTTATGAAAAATAACGTATTGAAGCTTTACATTAAATGAATAGTGATCATTATCCAAAAAAATAAATACAGTAAATATTACCTTTTCCAAGTCAACTTGAACAGTTTTCTCTTCAATACTATCCAAATCCTTGATTTGAAAACTTTTGATTAATGTTATGCTTGATATTGTGGAAACGGGCTTCACTGTTAGATCATCCATCACCAGATATTTCACCGTGATTCCTTTGACATATCCATCAACCTTAAAAAATAACACAAGGATTAATGAACAAGCCATACATTAATTACTGAGTATAAATATAAATGTAGAAATGTAAAGTTGTATGTTTTTGGGTACAAGACTAGAACTAATTACCTGGGGGGGATGTCGATCTGTAGTATTAGAATCGAATTGTCCATACTTTGTTCCAAGAACTTCCTGGATATATTTATATTGGGAAGGAAGGGGATGAATGGTTGGGGACAAATAAGGGTGCAATAGTGAAGGGCTAAATGCCTTGGTAAATTTTAGGTTTATCTCTCGTAAAGGGCTAAATTCCTTTGTAAATTCTTTTAGCAAAGGGTTTGTTTTAGTATCATTTGAAGAGGATGATGATTTGGTGGGTTTGAGAAGAGAGTTCTTGGTTTGGTTGCTTTGCACAAAGTTGCTGTCAAAGTTTTTGACAGTCTCATAAACCCTGCCCACAGAGCAATTTTTGGCCATCCCACGTTCAACTAAAAGGCCAAAAATGGAACCCAAAGGCAGTTCAAGGAGTCCAAAAAGAAAATCTACAAAATCTTTTCCTGCTTCAGCGCATAGCACTTTCTTCTTGTTCTTGTCTATCAACAACGTAATATTGATCTTTGATGATGATGATGACGACGATGATTTATTTGTTTTTAATATTGATCTTGTTTTTTTCCTTGGCCTCGTCTCCATATGGGACGGAATCGTCTCCACATCGGAAGGAATCGGCATCGGATGCGATGTCGCAGAAGTTGGATACAGGAACTTCATCAAATTTGGAAATTCCATATTGAACTAGGGTTAAGGGAAAAGAACTCCTGTAAATATTGCTCTATTTTGTCAGGGAAAAGCATGCAAGAATCCTAGTAACATCTTAACACTTATCATCGGATAATTAATGATATGTTTTTATAGTCAAAATCAAACACTTTTTTTTCACTCTTCCCATGATATCACTAACTGGAGTTAGTGTTATGAATTATGATAAGATCACTCTTCTATATCTAATCTAATATCGAAGATTCCGCTGGTAATAAATATCTATGAAAATTCGGATTGATATATTTTGTAATTTATCCTGATAACAAAAATTTTCCAAAAAAACAGAGGGTATGTTTTGTAATTTATCCTAATAAGAAATTCAGTAACAAGAGGAAAGATTACTTAATTTAGACAGAATTAATTATAAGTGACTTGTTCGATAATTTTTGTAAATTACATGAACTGCAAATGTACGTAAATAAATTAGAAATTTACTGAAACATATATAACTAGTCATACATAAACACAAACATGCAACTTTGATATCATCATAATGAGATCCTCTTCATGTGTTAATTAGGCTCAACTCGATCCGAGGAATACATCTGTAAGAACTGTGGTTGATTCAAATGAGGCCTTCACCAACTTGAGAGCCTAATAATTAATTACAAACATTAACCAACAAAAAAAAAAAGAAAAATCAGAGATAATTAATTAAGAGAAATTAAGAACATATCCTGAATTAATTTTAAGTCATGAGACAAAACATTGAATAAGAACCAACGTACCATTTCCATGTCAACTTGAAATGTTTTGTCTTCAAGACATCCCACATCTCTGACCTTAAATCTGTTGAGAATAGTAATGCTTGAGATGCTGGACATTGCCTCCACTGTTAGATCATCCATCACCATATATGTAACCTTTCCTTCAACAAATCCATCTATCACCTTAACCTGTACTGATCGATCAATGGATTAATATTTGAGAATAATTAATTAATTGGCCTAAACATTTTTAATTTGGCTTCAACAGAATCCGAACCAAAAAAAAAAAAAAAAAAGGGACAACCTGGTTGGTAACAATGGAGGGAGCCACGGAAGAAACTCCCATAAAACTTGAAGAGCCAAATGCGTTGTTGAAAAGTGCAGAGTTTGAGAAAGGTCTATCAGTACTGCGGCCCAGTAATCCAGGAGAAGAATATTGTTGCTGCCCTAAACACCCAAATGTATTTGAGAAAAGTCCTTCAGTACTGCGGCCCAGGCTAGGAGAACAATTTTGTTGCTGCCCTGTACACCCATATGGTTTTGAGAAAAATGCTTCAGTACTGAAGCCCAGTCTAGGAGAAGAATCTTCTTGTTGCTGCCCTATACACCCAAATTGCAGCAACATGGGGTTTATCTTTGTGTTAGAAGAGGGAGTATTTTTGGGGTTGAGAAGAGAGATCTTGGTTTGTTTTGTTTGAAAATAGCTCTGATCAATGTTTAGGACAGATTCATAAACTTTGCCGATGGACCAAGACCTTACCATGCCTCGTTCAACTAGGAGTTTAAGAATGGCACCGACAGGAAGCTCAAGAAATCCAAAGAGAAAGTCTACAAATTCTTTCCCTGCTTCTGCATACAACACTCTTTTATTGCTCTTGTCTATTAGCAACTTCAGATTTATCATTCTTGATGTTGCTGATGTTGTTGGGATTTCAGTCTGCATGTTTAGTTTGTGGGAGAGTACTCTCTATGATCAGACTCACTCACAGTGCTTAATTTGTTGAAGATTTGTGGGAGAGTACTCTCTATGATCAGACTCACTCACAGTGCTTAATTTGTTGAAGAAGAAAGAGAGATATGGAAGCATTCTGTGATCACTTTATTGATAAAACAAAAAAAAAAAAAGGGATCTTTGTCCGTTAATTTGAACTGATTTAAATTGCTAATCCTAGATTATGAACATTGGCTTGGCTCACAAAAGGAATAAAGAAAGCAACAAAAGGTGCATTAATTTGATTTTTCTATGGCATGGCTTTGCCAAAATGCAACATTCTATTTTAAACAAAAAAAATCTTTGGTCCTTCTGTACTAAAAGCTATAAATTTTTTTGTTTTGTTCAGAACTTTGATTAATGAAAAAATAATTCTGAAATTTGATTACTAAAAAAAATTATTTTCTTCTTAAAATATTTAGTCACTCTCTCAATCAACATTACTAGTTAATTTTCAAGTGTATGCTGATCAGCTGATGGCAGTAAATATAAAATTTTGTTACATTTTAAGATACCAATTAGGCTTCAAATCATTTTGTTACATTTTAAGATACCAATTAGGCTTCAAATCAAGAAGAAGAATTTGGTTTTCATGGACAATTACTTCCCAACGAAGTAATGACTATGGTTTGGGTGCGCCTTTAATTGATGATTTGCTGAGGGTGCGCCTTTAAATTTAATTGATGATTTACTTTTTCGATGGGAAGGTGGGAGACTTGGGACCCCGACCCCCTAAGTCTTATCCTGTAAAAGGGTCTGTACCTTCAATAATGTTGCAAAGTGCCTGTTTCTTCAATAATGTAACTTTGGATTCCATTTCCAATCAAAATATTTCTTTCTTTTGTTTTTAATTTTTTTTTCCGTTTTATGGATAGAGTTGTTAAATTTGGACTATTTAGGGGAAACTTCACTTGGATAATATATGTTTTTTATAAGTATATATTAAAACAATTATGTATTTATAAAATGTCATTTAGATAATAAAAAATTAAATGTTATAAAATTATATCTTTAAGCTAGGAAATCACCCCATTGATTGAATGAAGATATTTTTGGGATGGTAAAATATGTATAAAAGCATGAAAAAAAATGTTAAACAAATTACAGCACGATATATAAATTGTTTTAAGTTATCAATTATAATATTTTAAGTTATCAATCAAATACCTAGAAATAAAATTATGTGTCTTTGTGAAAGGCCTAGTTTCTAAACACTCTATCATAAATTCCTTTGTATTATTAAACTCAAGAATTTTTAAAATAAATAAGTAAAACAAAATGAAGAAATAGTAGAATTAATTAGAATTTTTCAATTTAGAACTATTCATTGATCATTTGATTGATTCAGTTTTATGATATTTATAAATCGTATGATTGTAGTTTCGTTTCGTTATGGTAATATATATATATATATATATTTTATCATGCATATACATAGTTATTATATGTATTAAAATAGCTTATAATAATTTCTTTTCTTTTCTTTTCATCATAAAACGTTGTTTGGTCACCCCTAAAAGTAAACTTTCTAAACGAAAAACCAATCCAAAACTTTGGCCCAATACAAATTTCCTTTACGGGCTTATTTAGTGAGATCCTAGTGCTTGTTGGGCCATGGATAGCCCTAACATTTGGAAATAAAATTTTAATAAAGCCTAAGGTAAATATCACATCCTCCATATCATAGACAAACCAACCCAAACCCAAAATTTAAATCAGACCCCTAGTGGGTAGTGGCTAGTTGGGCATTCCTAATGCTAATTGGACCATCACCAATATTTTGAAGTAAAATTTTAATAAAGTTACTTAAAATGGATGTATTAATAAATTCCCACATTAATAAGGATGAGTCTAAACATAGTTTGAGCTAAATAATATTGTCTTGAAGTAATCGAATGTTTGTATCAAATAGTTGAACATAATATATGATTAGTACTGCTCAACTTGAGATCTTGTAATAAATTTTTAACAAGCTTAAATTGGTTTATCAATTCTACAAACTAAGATATTTTCTTTCTTTTTGAAAGATAAGAAACTTCATTGCTCTTTGTAAAAGCCTGAAACTTTCATTTTTGTTGCCGTCTACACTTTTTTTAAAAGATAGTTTCGGGTGAACACAAGTTTATACCATATAAATATCATTCGACACCAGTAAAAGCTATGGATACAATGGTCTCAAGTGCAGTGTAATATAGAAATTAATTGTAATAGTATAGAATATGACATAATAGGTTAGGACATTTTAAAAAATAATTATGAGTGAATATAGAGAAATCATAGTTAATGAGTCCATTGATTTGTATTGCTCTGCTTTGGAGTATCCATTCAAGTATTGCAAGATTTAATCTGTCCTTTTAGTGTACGCCTTTCCTTTAGCGCATTAATCTAAGAGTGAGAGATATTTAAAGAGTATATAAAAGATGATTGGGAGTTTGCATGATCAAGAAACATACTTTGGACAAGTCAATTTGTTTATAATGGTCCCATTATGTTCAACATTTCAAAGGCATAATATCAATGCTAATATATTATGATTTGAAGCAACATTCTTTACTAAGAAATGTGTACGTAACACTTAACTGAGTAATTATAATTAAGTTCTTTTCTCCTACGTTATTCTATCACAAACTCCATCTTTAAGAACTGCATGTTTAAGGCCATTTTAATTTCCAGATAAAATTGCTGTTTTTTAGTTTAATTTTCTTCTTATATACTGATATCTAGAGGCGGATCTAGGAGGTGCAGGAGTGCTGTCCTATTCTTAAAATTTGAAAAATTATGTTAGATCCCTTTAAAATATTAAAAAAATTTAAATTGAATTTTTAATTATAAAATTAAAATTTTGCACCCTCAAAATTAAAATATAACTTCTACTATGTAATTTTGTCCCCCTAAATCATAATTTCTAGATATGACACTGTTGATATCCCTGATAAACTTTTGTGTGTATTACTTGGATTAATAAATCAGCTTCTTAACTAGTGAAGTTGCATCAAGAATACTAAGCAATGAGAAAATGCAAAAACCGTTTCATCAAATATTGGGGCTTATTCACCACAGGAGACATAAGAGATGAGAAATCATCATATCTAATCTGGAACTGAAATTGCTAGATTCAACAAATATATATATATATATATATATATAATATTTAAAAAAAAATTGTATTTATTTACCAAACCCTCAATTTTAAAGTTGCATGATTATACAAATGGTTCACTGATTAATTAAATTTGTCTTTTGCACTTGATTGAAACATTATTCTGCAATGCTACTGCAGTAGTGCAGTGTTGGCGTTTTAGTTTTAAGAATGGATATTTTCCTCTTGTTGAATCTTGGATGACTGCGTGGTTGCCTTCCATTTGCCATAAGCTTGCGGGCACACTTAGATAAACTGATGTAGTATTGATGTAGAAATATGGTTGGAAGTTGTCACGACTCTTCAACTTCTTTCTTCTACTATGTACCAATTAATTCATGTCCCACTCCTATCTAAAGTTTTTTCATGCCACAATCTAACATACACAACATTCAACTTGTTATAATTTATATGTAATTTCGTTTTCAATGGTATATACTCTAATAATCTTTCATTTTTAAGTTCTTGTCCAGATCAAGGAACCATCGATCTGGCTAACATTGCTGAAAAAGAATCCTATTTGCCAATGATCTTTAAGAATCTGGAACGTCGTTTTCTAAGGTTTTGTAAACTTGATGATCATAAACAAATATATATATTGTGGGACGAAAGGCCGAAATTAATCAGGCAACTGCCACTGCCAGTGAGATTATTGGATCTATTTTCAGACAACAATTCTGGAAAAATGGAAAAGAATAAAGAACATGCAAGTATGCAACATGGGCCATGGAGCAAATTAAATTTGGTGCTGCTTTGTTAAAGGCAAAAAAAAGATACACAACCAAAAGTAGTACGTAAGACACCATATATACTAGTATAATATTAATTTACTGTGTATGTAGTGATTGATTTTGACGAATGAAGAGAATATGAAACTTGAGAAATCAGAGATGCTAGGCTTGGCTTGGCTTATCACTTTTAAGTATGTTTGTTTTTACTTTGACAAGTTTAATTTAAGGATCTCTTCTGCAAAATCTAAAAGGGATTCTCATTTTGTCATCGTACATGCCATATATGGAATACTTATGTTTTGAATTGGATATGTGCGGAAAAGAGAGAATGATCAAGGTTTCTTGCTTCTTTTTTTTTTTTATTCCTAAAATGGATAATCTATTCAATCACAAACTCAAGTTTAGTTCTACCCAGAAAAGAAATCAGGCCCTCAACGTTGTTAATTAGTTAGTTATACAAACAAATGCATCACTAATGGTCAATACATTACTATACATCGATCCTACCAAATTAACATGGATGCTTTTGTTTATCTATAGATTCTTCGCTTTATTTTTGTTGGATTGTTCCTTTCTTTCGGAATTGAGATCTATATATGATGCTTATGGTTGAACAACAACTATGTTTTCCTCTTAAAAAAACCAAAAAAAAAAAAAAAAACTGTCATTTCCCTTGAGTCAGTATGGTTCTTGACGGAACAAACCTTTTGAGTCATGAGCAATCTATAAACTTGTTAGGCCAGATACCTTGACTTGACTATCACTAAACATTAGTGGGTCATTAATCGTTACTTGGGATATCCCTTCTTCTTCTTGTTGTTTTCTTTTTTAAGTTTTTTTGTCTTTAAATTTTCAAAGGCTTTACTCAGGAAGTTAACATTAAGAAAAAAGTACACAAAATGTTGTATGAAACCATTCATATACGTTTTAATATTTCATATATGAAACATACAATTAATCGTTGTGTCCGAGACCAAGAGTAAGAAGAAATAATAGAGATTTTTTACAAAATAAACCAAGTATGCAGCAAATGATAAACATTGTTTGAAACTCTCCTTGAGACGCTCATAAGTTGATATGATGAATAGAGATTCACTTCAAAAAATAAAGCCAGAAAGTACCCTAATACATATACTAATTATATGCAAATTAAGTAAATCAATAGCTCATTCCAAGAAAAGAAAAAGATTTCAACTAATTAATGGCATGCATATTGATATTATGTTAGTCAAACTTCAACTTTGGCTTTTTCAGTTTTTCTACAGCAACATCTCAATTTTCTATATCAAATTAGATATCCATCAAGCAAAAAGTACAAAAAATGGTATCAAGTTGTCCAACTAAAATAGTATGAAAGCGTGTTTTACTTTTTGCAATTTCAATTACACTAATATGAATATCTTGAAGCCACCTTAATCATCCATCCAAAAAAAAAATTATTAATTTAATTAAATACTTTCCTCAGTTAATCTTTCAAGTTTAAATTCAAACACTTGCAGAGACAATGCATGCATGCTAAGAAACTTCGTTCAATTAAATTAAAATTGCAAGGCATAAAAGTTAGTTGTGGATGTGGATACACAGTCATAAAAAGGTAGTTAAATAAAGTAGTAATTAATAAATAAATTAATCACAAAAAAAAATCCTAATTATGCTCGACCATTTATGTAGGAAAAGCAATAAAGAGAGTACGTAGCAACATGTGGACATATAGTTGGTTCATTGATATTTATTTCTCAATGGAAAATTAAAAAAAACAATTGAATTATTTTAAAAGAAGTAGATTAATTCATAAGACATGTTCAAATAATCAACAGATTGCTGCATGAGTTTAAGCAAAAAAATGAAAAATAAAACAAAAAAACGTATGCTTTTTCTCTATTGTTGTGATTAAATTCTATAATTAAATGTTTTTGAGTCTTTTTAAGCCGGCCATCGAATTCTCTACTTTATTACGGGTCATGAAGAAAATTATGTCAATTTATTTATTCAACGTCAATTGTTTTTTTTTTTTAAACATTTTCAGCACTAAAATTAATTTTTTTTACCCTGAGTGAAACTGAGCTTAAGATTTCCAAGGAGGAAAAGACAGAAAACTGGGTGATTAATTGCATTAGTTAAGAAAACCATGTGAGTTGTTGAGAATGGACATGATTTTGAATTGGGTTTTTTTGGCTTCTCCAGATTCCAGTACAGTTATCAACATTATTGCATTGTTGGTGCTTGCAAGATTAATTGCACCATCAACATGGAATCAACAAGTTGCACCGGCGCATTAATTATTTAAACAATCAAAGACAATTATATGAGACCTTCAAATTTCCTCAAACTGTATATTACCTTATCTCGTTCTAGCTGGAAGTGAAAAACAAATATGGAATAATTTTTACTGTATAGTTCAAATTATGCTAAAATATCAAACAGGATAAAAATCTCTATTTAGTTGAGCACGGGATCTTCTATTCAAGATTTTTTCTGTTTTAAATTAAAACTACATCATAGGTTCACTCATTTCTTGGTTAGGGTGTAATAATTGTGAAGTGATTTTAGTGATATTTATGCTTTTAATCCCTAATTTTAATAAAACTACGCCAGTTTGAACGTTAGACATAATAAAACAAAATAATATTGGACAGAGGATATGGTCTCATTTAGTTGGGGCCATAAAATTTCATAATATACATATTCATTTTATAATTTATGCAGTGTTTTTGTACTGAAAACAAAAAAAAAAAAAAAAAAAAAATTAGACAACACGTTACAGGAAGACAAAAAAAATCTTGTTTGTTTATTAAGAGTTCAAGGTGTGGACGCCTTCAAGATCAATTGGCCAATTAAATCAAACGGCTTATATACATAATTAATATATATTATTAATTTGTCAAAGATTTGTATCACGAGATGAGTAGTTAATTTACAATGAATTGGAATGAGTAAAATGGTCAAATATGAAGAAAAATCTCCGTGTTTATAGTTGCCTTTCAAACTTTAACTGCTGTGATATTAGTATACTATATTTAGTACATAATTAATTTGTCTTTATTCTTAACTCACAAACCTAGCTATAATTTTCATAAAACGCGTGGATTTTGGATCTTGGCATAATATTAGCCTTAATGTTGTCTTTTCAAGAAAAATTTGACACCTTTAATTATTTTTAATGATATTTTTATGTGAAATTTCTTTCCACCGAAAGAAAGACGCAACTTTTAACTCTTCTTTTTGCATAATTAATTAATTAACTAATTTGATATACAAACACACACATCCATGGAAACATGCATCTTACTTCTCGGCGTAACATGCATTTTACTATGGAAGTAAATTAAGGTTTTTAAAACTTGAGTAAAAGAAGATTTACAGCAAGAACAAAAGTTTTGGTTCACACAAAAACTGAAGGTAAAACTGTCAAAATAGTCACTCACATTACACAAAAAAAATTATTTTGTCATCCACATAAAAAATGATGCTTTTTAGTCACTAAAAATAGTCACTCAATTAAACTCTGTTTACTTTTTTAACTGAGAAAATGTACGTTCACATCACGGGCCACTTAATGAAAGGGTAAAAGTGGAAAATCAAATTATTTTTCACACAAAATCCTTCACTACAATCGATTTATTGATCATTTGTCGCTTTCTACCGGTGAACTTTTTTACTATTAATAGTAGAGTATGAATAAGAAAAATAAATCGATTTTTTACTTTTACTTATTTATTAAGTGTATATGATATGAACGTCTATTTTTTTAGTTAAAAAAGCTAATAGAGTGTGATTTTTTTGTCCAAAAAACCTAATAAAATTTTGTTGATGATTAATTTGGTATATTTTTTAGACTAAAAGGCATCATTTTTTTTGTGAGTGACAAAATAAATTTTTTTTAACAATGTGATTGACTAGTTTTGTAATTTTCCCATATCTGAATTGTCTTCATGCAGACATGACCGTAACATGTGTGCATAAATATGTAGCCTTAGAGGCAGGCACATACATGCGGGGAGTAGGGAGAAGGGGAGTTGAAGCTGTCAAAGTCTGAAAGAAACGTAATTACGCGCCTTATATCATATGCACACCAATTTCTAAACATATATTTGGGTCTTCAAAAATATTCCAAGTCAATGCAGTAGCAGTAGACCAATTGTCAAACCTTGGTAACTTTACAAGTTTAGATATTATCATCTCTCTTATTTTCTCTTAAATTCTTCATTTATTTATTTTTTACCTTTGGATTCTATGTTCACTACATGATAACTTTAATTGTTTCAACAAAAACTCTCACTTGAATTTTTTAGTCACATTTCATGGTCATAGAAGAGCATGTTATGTCGCACAACATTATGTTTCCTTTATGTATACAGTTTTTAATACGTTTTATATTATTAGAGTGACGAAATTTTACGTGAATTGTCAATTTAAAATAATTTTTCTCATTTTTTGAGTTCGAAAACAACTACATATAAACAAATAATTGTTTATTAGCAGCAGAAATTGAAACCAGCTACTTGACTACTTGTAGACAAACAAACTGTTTGTTAGTAATCTAATTTAGAATTGACTGTTTATAAGCAACTTTTAGGTGAGTTGAAGATGAGTTATCTGTATATATTTTTTTATATTTAAGTAAAGATATAAAAATAGATATTTTTATTCTTCTAGAAAATTGTTCGATTATACATTAGTAGCTGTACTCACCATCGTCTCAAATGGACCTCAACTTAAAAGTGAAAATTTGACTAGTATAACTAGGCAATTTCTTCAAATGTACTATAAATTGGTTAGTTTATTGATGAAGAATAATCTAAACATGAGTACAAGACACAAGGGTAAAGCTGAGAGGCAAAAACTTGTTACTTATTTGTTTCTTCTAAGATATATTTCTTTCTGCATATACTTATTTCATGAGCTCTACCAAAGACAGAAATTCTAAAGCGTAGTAGACAAGTCATTTGCTTTTTCTGAAATAAACAACTGTAACCTTTGAAGATTGAGCAGTAATAGGGTGAGAATAATAATAATGGAGCAGTTAAATAAATGTTCATTTACCCACTGTATTTTTTACTGCATTAATTATCTACTACTAATGTTTAATTTTCACCTTTTTCGAGACTAAAGAGGTCTTAGGTAATCCAACTGCCGACAGTAACATCGACATTCAACACTCAAGAAATCATCTCTCTCCCTCCAAAATTAAATCCTTTTCGTTTGATGATTCTAAGGAAAAGAGTGTGAAAACTTGGGAAGAATTTTAAGAGAATGACCAATCGGTAAACATTAAGAAGACTGACTCAATAATAAATTAAATTAAATTAAAAAGGGCATTTTGCATTATTCATTATTTATTTATTTATTTTTTATTATTATTATTGTATTATTTGGGAATCTAACTGCCCGAAAAATATCTCACAGCTGCCCGTAGTCAGCTCATTGTTACACTCTTGTCTGACACCGTCAGCTGCCCGTTCAAACTCCTTTCATCAATTCGGGCAGCTCCAAACTCCAACACTCTTCCACTCCTTTCTAACTCTTTTTTATACACTGCAGTCTGCTTAAATATGTGAACGCTTTATACAAATATATAGCTTACCTCCAACCACCCTCCTCCCACCACCACCACCACCACCATCGCCACCGGGGTGGTGCATGACTCACGGTGGTGGGGCGCTCGACTGTTGATTATTCTACCAGCACTGCCCACTTGATAAGATAAGAATTTTTAGTGCAGAAAAGGAAAGGAAAAGGAAAAAAATGGGTCAGGGGCTGAGTTGCAGGACTAATGATGAACATGGCCTGTTTAGTGCAGTTCAATTTGGGGATTTGGAAACTTTCGAGGCAGTTTTAGAGAAAGACCCCAGTCTTATTCATCACACTGTGTATGATCGATACTCTCTTTTGCATGTTGCAGCTGCCAATGGCCAGATCGAGGTGGTTGATTTGTTGGAATTGTATTGGGTTTTGCTCAATTTTGGATTCTTTTCTGGTTTTAATTGGTGGGTTCTTTTTTTCTTTCTCAGATTCTGGCAATGCTTTTGAGCCGATCTGTTAATCCAGATTTACTGAATCGTCATAAACAAGTAAGAAAGCTTTTGCCTTTTCGTTGTTAATTTGGCTATTGATGTGTTTGTGAATATAAAAAAAAAGATTGAATTTGTATAAGTATTGCTCAGAATTTGATCGCCAATGTGAAATATATTTAGCTTCTCCAAGCTTGATCTTGGTTTGCAGCTTGTGTAGCAGCTGTAGCTCATGATTATTGTCTGACTGTGTCAGTAATGATTTGTCTTTCAATGGTGCAGACTCCATTGATGTTGGCTGCAATGCACGGAAAGATTTCCTGTGTGCAAAAGCTCATTGAAGCTGGGGCTAATGTAAGCAATTTTATCTTTCTTTTAATTGTTTGTCTCTTTCTTTGTATTTGTGTGTATCTAGTCTCTCTATGTCTTGTGCTTGATGAAGCATGAATGGAAATATCTGAGGCTAATATTGAAAATTGTCTCAGATTCTTAAGTTTGATTCGGTCAATGGAAGAACATGCTTGCATTATGCTGCGTATTATGGCCATTCTGAGTGCGTAAAAGTGATTCTTTCTTCCGCACGAACCTCCCACGTTGCAGTTTCTTGGTAGGCCTCTCTGCCGGGTTTCTTGTTATAGTGCTCCTATTCTGCTTGTATCTTAAACCGGCTTATCTATTCATTTTTATGACTTTTAAGTTGTGCTGGAATTCAGGGGATATTCTCGCTTCGTGAATATTAGAGATGGTAAAGGAGCAACACCATTGCACTTGGCTGCCCGTCAAAGACGGCCTGAATGTGTCCATACGTTATTGGACAATGGAGCTCTGGTTTGTGCTTCAACCGGTGGATACGGGTAAGTTTTAGTTAAATTCTAGCATAATTCTTTCTGCATCAGCTTGTTGTTTATAGTGGTTTTTATTGCTTGCAGCTTTCCGGGTAGCACTCCACTTCATTTGGCTGCAAGAGGCGGCTCTCTTGATTGTATCCGTGATTTGTTAGCCTGGGGTGCTGATCGACATCACAGAGATGCATCCGGGTATCTATACTTTTCTTGCTTTTCTATCCAATAATAAAAAAGAAGTGGAGCAACCGAGGATAGATCTTTTGAGTTTTAAAGATCCATCTTTTCAAGGACACTAGCATAAGTTGGTTTAATTTATGAGAATAGGAGCTGTTTTCATCGAGGGAGTGATAAAGAAGTCCTACTTCTGGAATATCTATGAGATTATAGTCTTCATGATATGCAGCATATTGCTTCGTTTTACTCGTGATTTGCTGTCTATTAGTTCGATTGGATCTTACTCATTGGAAGTTGATACCTTGCAGATTTTGAAATCTGTTCTTCTTTGTTTTATTTTTCTCTTTTAATTACAATTTCATGGAGTTCCCTCATTAGAATTTTGCCCCATGTAGAGAGTTCATTTCTAGAGTAGTGACATTATTCACTTGCTTCCTCGGCCATTTGAGTGAAAATATGTAACTGTAGCTTACGAAAACTTTTGGCAATGAAATTGAATATTAGGCATAACAGCCTTCTGTAGTTTTATATCTTAGTTTCTGTCATCATTGAAATCTTTCAGGAGAATACCATATACAGTTGCTTTGAGACATAATCATGGAGCTTGTGCAGCATTGCTGAATCCTTCATCTGCAGAACCTCTTGTCTGGCCATCACCTTTGAAGTTCATTAGTGAGCTTAATCAGGAGGCCAAGGTTTTGTTAGAAAGTGCACTAATGGAGGCAAACAAGGAAAGAGAAAAGAGCATCTTAAAGGGGAGTGCATACCCTGTAGCCTCTCCATCTCATTCTGATACAGGAGCTGATGACAATGTATCGGAGGTACATTATGGTCATTCTTATTTGTATTTTTTTAGTCAAGTTTTTTAAATTTGATCTTTGTTAAACTTGTCCTACTTGTTTGAAAATTAGCACCAACATGACATATCAAGATGTTCACAATAGAATGTTCTCCACACTTTTGATTGTATGGTTTCTGCTGAGTTACCACTATTTTAGCTGATGAACATAAACGTTCGTGTGATTTGGAAGTCCTGATTGCAAGTTCTTTGAATCATTTCTTTCACATGATAGTTGCATTGGTTTTGTACTCTAATGAAATGTTCCTTATTCTATAATCCAAATCAGACATGATACAATTTAAATCTATCTTATTTAGCGTGTGTTGGGTTCGCTTTCTTTTTGAATTAATTCTTTTCAAGAATCTTACAATTTAGCTTTGATCATGTGAAAGTGTTATTAAATTGCTGTTGTGTCAGAACTGCATCTCTGTTTTTGTAAGAAATGATATTGAGATCATCAGCTGTTTGTTTGATGTTAGTAACTGAGAAAATGATATCATGCAGGCTAGTGACACGGAGTTGTGTGGCATATGTTTTGATCAAGTTTGCAATATTGAGGTCCAACCCTGTGGTCACCAGATGTGTGCTCAATGCACACTAGCACTGTGCTGCCATAACAAGCCCAATCCAATGACTGCAATCCCTTCGGTACCAGTCTGCCCTTTTTGCCGAAGTAGCATTGTCCAGTTGATTGTTGCAAAGGTTAAACCAGAGAATAGCATCGAACTGGATGTTCAGTCTCCAAAGTTCAGAAAGTCTAGGAGATCTTGGAACCTCAACGAGGGCAGCAGCAGTTTCAAGGGATTAAGTTCAATTAGCAAAATCGTCGGACGTGGTTCAGGCAGGATTGCCATTGAAAATGAATGGATTGATAAGCCATTAGGTCTTGATGCATAACAAAAATCGGTATCAAGGAATCAAGAAGCTCAACGTGGCAAAAAAGCATCGTCTAGCAGGTCCCCATTTCATATTGGTATATATACATAGCTCTCCCTCTGCTGTGTAGATTTGGGAAATAAGCAAAAGCAAAGTGGTTTTGCAGGTTTGGGTTGGTGAATATATCGTTTATTGGTCACATTGTTGTAATGTTTGGTTTCACTTCAGCTGGAAGAAGCATGGTACTTTGAGGGCCTCCTGTTAGTGACCTGAATAGAAACAATTCTTTCAACTTTTCTCTCCTTGTAGTGAAATTCAATATTCTTCCACATTCTTGAGTGTCTTCTGCTACTCAGTTTAGGTTGTAATATACAAAAACCAAGAAAATAGTCCAGCAAAGTGAGCAGGAAAGTTTTTTTTAAGTGTGAAATGTACCCTTATCATTTTGTTTATGTAAGAAACAATCGCAAGAAGGCAATAACAATGAAGTGCAAAGGGGAAAGGCATGTTCCCTTTCTGCTAGTCATGTGATGATGTCTCTCAATGGGATAAATTATTTGGTGTACTCTCTTCCTTTTTTTTCTAGTACTAGTAATTATAATTATAAGTGTTTATTAGGTTATATTCTAAAACAAGTGAGATAAGGTTACACATCATGGGACCCTTTATACCTGATTTTGCTTTGATGCTGCCATGTGTATTTTGATGATTTCAGATTCCCAGAGTGGCTTGTATTCAATCATTCAATGTATATGAAAAAGAAATCTGCAGATATTCCTAAACAAGTAATGGACACATTGGATAACACAGTTTATCTGATATAAATTCCAGACTTGTCCATTGAAGTTTTCAATTCTAATAAGTCTAGTGTTTTGTGTTGACAATATTCTTATGCTTTTAATAAAAGTTTTAGGACTGAGGTTAGAAAGCTCTCCGTTTATTTAAGAGCGCGCCGCGCGAGAGGACGGTGTCTGATGATATGTATTATATTAAAAATCAAGAGGACGGTGTCTGATGATATGTATTATATTAAAAATCAACGGTCAGAAGGTTTGACTGTAACGTTCGATGATAAGTATCATATTAAAAATCAACTGAAATAGCTGGGAACATATAATGACAACCCAAAAATGTGAATGAAATGAAGTCAGTGAAATCAATTTACAGTTTGATAGATAGATAGAAATGCACAGAAAGAGAGTGTGATGTTGTGAATGATTTATGTGGGCTAAGAGGAGATGTGAAAGAGCTCCAGAAATAGAGACCACTAAACATAATTAAAAGGGTCCCAACTCCCAAACAATACAATGCTTTTTGTATTATTCAAATGGTTTATTCAAATTGATTTATGATGGCAGAAGAAGGTCCCCAAATTGGTGTACCAACTGATTTGCCTTCCTCACAAGTTGTGTTATTTCTATGGCTGACTTTATACTCAATTCACATTCACTCTCAACAAATGCTAAAAATATTTCATCATCATCCCATAAAGACACAGAGTAATATGATGATGAGAAAATGGGCAAAACAAAAGGGGTCCCATAAATTCTTTCCCCCAAAGACTTTTCTTGTTCTGGATTTCTGCTTCAAACTTTTTGGTGGCAACTGGGAATCTCTATTCTAATCCATCCATCCATCCATCCATCCATCCATCCATCCATGATCCATGTTACTCTTCTTGATCTGGGATCGTTGACTTTTATGTTCCTCTTCCCCCCCCCCCCCCCCCCCCCCCCCCCCCCCCCCCGTGACTCCAACAACTTGTATAGTTGTATGTTTAGGATTTGTTGATTTTTACGTAGTATTTTAGCAGTGGATACATTGACTATTTGTGAGGGTTGAGGTGTTGTTGGTAGGTACAATGAGAAACTGGAATAATAAAACTTCATCAACCATATAACTAATTTTATATAATACTCCATCAAAGAGGATGGATCAATACAGCAATACCAATTCTTGTTTTATAGTTTCATCTACACAAGACAAAGACAAAGAATGGAATTGAAGAATTGAGTCGGTGTTTATGTTAGCATCAAACTTCTTCGTATTTTATAAGTATAATAAATGTAAAATATTTTGGTTTAGGATAATTTTAGTAACAAGTTAAGAATTGGAGTATTTTGGAAGTTTATGTAAACATTTTGCTAATACGAGGTTACCATTTAGGATAATTTTTTTAATAATTGGAAAGGAGTAAATCCTAATTAATTTACCCTGTTTCACTTTCCAAGGACAAGAGTAAATAATTAATATTAATAAGAAGGTCCAACAATCAAGAAAATTAAATATTATCCACTTCATAAATATCTTTAGTCAAGTGTCAAAGTTAATGCCCCATTAATATATGACTGCTCAATTCCTTTTCCCGTGTGTTAATAATGGTTTTATTTTAAGTTAGATTTAATTTCTAGGTAAAATACAGTAAGTCTTTTAAATTATTAATCCATCTCTCATTGATTTCATGTACTTTTTATTGTAATATTTATTTAATTTTAATTTAAAATGAATCAATCAATTCTGTTAGTTCTTGTCAAATAATTGAACGAATTAATAGATTCATACTAGGTGATTGCATAAAATCTAGTTTTTAGTTGAAAATCAGATCTATTATTCCATTGAATTATTTAATGTGAATTAACAGAACAAACTAATTTTTCTCAAATTAAAATGTTGAACAAGGGTTAAATATTTTGATTAAAATTATAAAAGATCAATGACCAAAAATAGAAAATTAAAGACCAATTTTGTTTGGACGGCCTCTTAAATGGACAATCCAACTCATAAATCCCATGATCATCATCAACAGCATAATTAGTATCCTGTTAAGACTTTAGGCCCTTAAATTAAGATTTTTTTTTAAAAATTTTTAATAATAGTGAATCCCAAAGGAAATATCTATGCATAGGACTAGAAGCAATGGTGTAGTCGTATTCAATCAAATCTGATAAATTCAACATCTTATCTTTATCACACTTAATCAAATAGTCACTGTTGATGAACTCTTTTTTTATTTTTTTATCAAGTACATCAATGAAGACACCATGATATTAAAACTTTTTTTTTTTCTATCAAAACGACAGTGTAATTACTGACATACGACAAGTGAATAAGCCAAAAATATACAAACAAGAAATCCATTTTATTTTATCTTATCTTTGTGTTTGGAATCTATTTAAGTATTCAACCACACGAATGTGAATAGTTTTATATTTCATCACCATCTTTTCTTTTAATAAATCATCATATTTCTTACCATAGTTACTAGTAACTATTTCAACTGTCAAGAAAGAAATGATCATTAATTTTATCATATTGATGTTCTTTTCAGTCCTTTTTTTGTTGTTTTTTGGGATTAGGGATTATCATGCATGGATATATTCAGAAATATAGGAAGACCAATTTAATTTTCATGCAACTTTAATTCCCAGGACAGGCCATTTTGTTTTTTCTTCTTCTATTTTTCCATTCTGTTTTGAGAATAAAATTCAAGATTAAACCATAAAATGTTCATGAAAAATGAACTCAGTCCTCTAGAATTTTGGAGGCGAATGGCATGGTGAAGGGTCACAATTCACAAACTCAAAATTTTCAAAATGTAAACCTAAAGAGGCAACAAGAAGTGATTAATAATGGTTAATTTGAAAATAAGCAAATGCTGCTGGTGCTGGTTGAGCTTCAATGTTTTAATCACTGATGATGGGAGCCGGGAGCCGCCTTATCCACACATGCATGGAAACTGCATCACTGGAACTCCCTGTCCACTGCCTTGTTCTAAGCCAATATTGCCGAGTCTCCTATTAACATCTGAGCCAGGCCATGCACTTGTACTTGATTGAGGAGGAGCAATGTGGCCATTTACAAACAATGAGTTTGGCTCTCGGTCAGGCTCAACCAGGGCAAGTTCATCACGTCCATACAAAACTGAGCAGTGGCTTCTTCTGTGTTCATTGGCTGCAGCCCTTCTTTCCACTTCAAGAAAGTGGGCAAGGGATGGGGTGTTTCTTGTCACACTCTCAGCATCTGTCGTATCTGTTGGACATAAAGAGAAACACCAAGTTTTCGGCCTATAGTTTTTCTGGGCTTTAATCGATTCTGGATATGATGATCCCCTTATAGATCTTCTTGGGAGATTTACAATTCTTGGAACTCCAATTAGGCTTCCAAGTGTTGTGCTTCTGTCGTGAAAGAATGATCCTGTGGACTGCAGATTGCAATTGTATTAGCAGCACTTTAAGTTGAAAACTTGAACAAAATGTATTATGATATAATAATTCAACACATTAAGTAGACTATTTGTCATTCACATGATCCCAATTCGGTTGTTTCTCGAGAAAAAGAAATATTACAAGAAGTTAAAGTGGAATATTCAAGCATAGAGTTTTTCTCATCAATAATTCCTAAAAGTTTTTCTGTAAATGTGATATCCATCTTGGAGCAAAACCCATAACAAGGATGGTCTTAAACTTCATAATAGGGATTAACAAATTAATACACTTTGGCTTAATCACTCGATTTATTTAATAAAGTTAATTGTCTCATATGTAAAAATAAGATTTGGTGGGGACAATTGAAAATTATCATTCTGTGTCAAGACAAATGCTTGAAATTTGACTCTTACTCACCATTTCTCTATCTCAACCAATGCATTACAGAATCTAAAATTCTTCTGTATAGGGCGCTGTACTCTATGAATGCAATGGAAAAATGAGTTTAATTTCCATAAGTGATCCTAGAAACTGCATTTGAAGTCTTATAGCAATCACCAAAGAAAATGTTAGAAGGTTCACTCTTGAGTTGAGCACCCGAAGCGAAGGTCGGATAATGCACACAATAAGAATATGATTGATGATACCTCGTGTTATGAACTAAAAGACCTAAACACGTAGGTGCATCGCTTGAGACTATCTACCATGTATAGTATTGTCCTTTGAAATCTAATTTCAGGTGGGCGAGTTATTGTGTTTTTACCCTATTAATTTGTGCTACAAATTCTTACAACTAGAAGAATATGATTTCAGGGCCATGAAGCATTATCAATATAAAGTAACCATATGTAAACACTGTAATTCTCTCAACTTCAAATCCATAAGAAATTTGAAAGTGCATCAACAAATAAAAAGACAAAAATGTTATTAGTACGTGCAACTTAAATGCAGATTCATGACAGGATCACAGCAATTTCATGCCTAGTACACATGAATGGTGTCAGCATCTTAAATGCTTTTATAATAGCTCAGTCAGAAGAGGAAAGACATTATATACGACTTAGACAATGCATGAGAAGGGAGCAAGTGTATAACTACAGTCAAGATTTGAATGCGGCAGCAATTGTGAAAGGAGTAAAAATGTAAAATTGAAGGAAAAAGACTGTTGATGAAGCAGCATGATATCTTTAAAGATTAATCACAGCTGAGCTGTTCTCAGAAAAGAACTCATGCATAATCAAAGTAAACCCGTATAATCATTTCTTTACATGAGCCATCATGAAAAGTTAACAGGAAATTTGACTAATTGAATTAGTTCTCAGCTTCTAATGATATGCAATTATGCACCCCCACCTCATTGTTTTGAATTAGAGAACAGTTTGGTCACTGGTGGCTAAATTATGTGCATTAAAGGGGAATTGAAAGGAAGGCATATGCACTTGTGCAGATTGCAGACAGCCAAAAAATAAAAAATTGAAAAGAAGAAGGAAAAAGAACATTCTCCATCATGTCAAAGCAACTATTGCCCAGTAAAAATAGCCAGGCAAAGTTCCAATATTATTTACTAAATAGTAACTGATAAGTATCTTATGTTATTTCCAGATTTTTACTTACTTCTGTATCCAAATCCGATGAAGAATCTGATACGGAAGTTGGAGAACCACTTAATAAAGTGTTGAATGATGTTGATCCAGAAAAATTACGGCTCCTCACTAGCCCTACTCTCACATTCAGAGGCTGCAACCCCAGAGGCCATCCTTCTTCCTGCAAATATCTTATCAGTCAGAACCCCAGAAGAGTTCAAGAATCTTGAGGAGAAGATGACGAAGAAATAAAAGACAATCGACCCATCATCATAAATGGGATAGTAAGTAAGTACCAAGAATCTTATCCCACCCCCACTTGAGATAATTGTTCTTGGCCCTGATGAGGTAAACAGAAAATCCAAAAGAAAATTAACAGAGGACGACAAAAATGTACCTGTTGAGCCATTGGATTGGAGATAGGAGGAGGGCAGCCAGTACTTGTGTCCTGGTGATGTTTGTGTTGGCTTTGACAGAATTTATGAAACTATAAGTTTAATATTGAGGTCGGTCACTCCACAACACACTGTCTACACACCTAAACCTAAGAACTATATTAATGTATTATTAGGGCCATCCCATAGAGACAAGAAAGATGAAGAAGTGAGAGATGGAAGTGTCATGTCTTTAGTATCTTTTCATTAAAACAACTAAAGATGAGTGAAGATTGACGAGACACTCGCTATACTAGTACACACTTCAAATATACAGGGAGAGGGAGAGGAACTTTACAGTTTACATACATGCAGTCTTCGAACATGGCATGCTATTGTGACAGAGGAGAGAGAGGGGGTGTTGTCAAACAAAGAAAGTGAGAAAGAGTCAAAAAAGGGTGACCAATCATAAGATATCTTATCATTCCTATGCACTCTCTTTTCTCTGTGTTTTACCTTGGTTTTGTTGATGGAAAAAAAAAAAAAACTTATGAAACAGAATAATTACGTATCTCTATAAAAATAAAGATAAAAAGAGCCAAAGTCCCCGCAGGAGATGGTGCAGTGCAGACTGTGCAGTGCAGAGATTGTCTTGTTTTGTTACTAAAAAAAAATTGCAGAGATGCATGCATTTTTTTTTTTTACCATTTACTTATAAAAATTAAGATTCTTAACTAATTTTTGACTGCTTGTACTCGATGTGAACTGTAAAAAGAATAGTTGTGAATGTTGCATGCAGTGGTACCGATGAATTAATGTGCATCACTATTTTTAGCAAAAACGAAACAACAAAAGTACAAGTTTTGTCAATTTTCAGTAGTTCAGAATGAAGGAAAATAAATAACAGGAAATGAAAACAAAAGAATGCAACAACTCCTTCATTTATTAATTCAAGGTTGTTTACCAAATGGGAAATGCTCACAAGTGCCCGGAAAAAAATGCATGCATAGAAACAGAACATGGTTGGTGATGAAGACTCCACAATTGCTGGCTAAGACTGGGAAGAATTAATGGACTGTACAAATGGTCAACTTTGGTGGCAAACAATCGGTTTTTGTTCACAACAACGTCCTGGTTAGTTGATGTCGATCGAAATAAGCTCATTGTTACATGGAGAGGCTAATTAGTACGAATATTTTTTGGAACAACAAACAATACTTAAAAATTTACTCTTCAACAAGGTTTGATGAAATTTCTTGTTTCTCTTTTTTTTAAAGCAAAGGTCCTCATGAAATGTTTATTGTTCAATAAGATGAACCTGTTTTTCATGATGATGAAGTATTCCCATACAATGATTAAAGGTTTCTACCCATAAAAAGGGAAAAAAAAATCCAAATTGGTTTTACTTTTGCTTTCTTGAATATGTGTAGTACTGCCCAAGACGTGGCACAGTGAACACTGTGTGTCACTACATAAAAAGATGACACGCATTATTTTTAATAGTTATTTAATTTTTCAAAATTAAACTAAAACTCTAATTAAATAATGAATGAACTTAAAATAAGTGATTATTCACGTGTTATATTTTCATAAATTGACATACACCAAAAAAAGTGGCACAGTCCATTGCCCAAATAAGGCAAGAAGGCAAAGGATGAAGAAAGTCTTCTCCTTCTCGAGTGCACTTTTTTTTTTCCCACTGGTCCAACGGGCCCTGCTGGCTGCTGAATGTTCGAGTTTGAACAGCTGGCTAGCCTGGCTCCTCTTGTTAACCTTTTTTTGCAGTTTCTTTTGAAATGATGTTATCAGTAATGGGTCTATTGTAGGGTAGGGGCCAGTATTATATTATGCACTTTTCTCTTTTTTTTTTTCTACGCTTTGATTGTGCCATTAGGGCCATATGTCTAAAATATGTATGGAACTCTTTCTATAGAAACTGAAATGGGCCCTTCAATTTTTCTGCTACGAAGTTAAATGGATTATTTGGCCCCAAGTTATGGTCAACATATATAGTTGAGGAAAACCCACCATCGTGTAAAAGCCCATATAAAAAAAAACAGCAAAAGATCAATCCCTAAGAAGAAATGCAAACTTTGTAGAGGAACAAGTTAGAGTAACGCTTGTTATATACCAAAGTCCATGAATAAGATAAAAGGCATAGGCCCCCAGGGCATTAGCTCAGTGGTAACACCAGCATCAGATTGTATCCAAGGTGCACGATTCGAATCCCCTTGATAATAGAGTGTCGGGGATTTTCACCTCCTGCTGGTGGGACCTCGGGTTACCTGTTTACATCTCACAGGTTGGGTTTGAGTGTCCCGCATTTACACCTTTTTGTATCCAAGATAAAAGGCATAGGAAACTAGATCATACAGAGGTAGAGATGTTCCTTAACTTATAGGATAGGGAATATTAGATATAGAGGAAAAAAAATTCTTACATTTATAATTACTCTCATATATATTGGTCATGGGATTGGATGTTCAATGCAATCTTGATATTGACTCTTCAGCTGTGTTTGAGGGCAAAAGAATTCTTCAATCCCATACCTCTTGCTTTAAGATCGACGACATTTTAGTGTTGCAGTTGTGCTTTTCTTGAGAAGTGAAAAACCACCACTTTTAATATTTGATACTTTATAAATTAATAAGTTATTTTTTTTATATTTTATATAATAATTTTGATACTTTATACACTAAAGTGAAATTTATTATGCAAGTTTCATATGTTAGATAGTTTCACAAGAAATTGGCCCTAGAATTTTTTTTGCATAAGTTACTATATATGCTTAATTAAAAAAAAAATTCTCCATAATTTTTCTGGGAATCGGGCACATTAATTAAAAAATAAAAGTTATCTATGTTTCGATAAGCACAAAAATTTTCTGATATTTAAAAAACAGCTCAAAATCTAAGCATTTGTCTTTTATGCAACATATATATTTTGGTGAATATAATAAATGGAGTAGTTTTCTTTAGCGGTTAGTCGGCAGTTGACCAACTCATTAACTAGTAATGTTTGTCATTAGCTGAAATTGCAATTTATGTTGATCCAACAAACAACAAACAAAAATGATATATGCAAAAATATTGAAGCATATTCATTTCATGCCAATATGGAGTAAAAGACATTTATACAAGACCCGTAGCACAAAGACACACAGTCACGTACAACTCAAACTTATAAATTGCTTTTAATTAGTGCAGATTTCATGCAGTTACACTATCTCTACCATTGTTTCCTGGCCTCCTTCTTCGCAATTTTTTTTTTTTTTCAAAAAGAGGTGGGTTGGGTTGGGTTAGGTTAGTCTTGGACTCTCTTCTTGTTTTGTTACCGATATTATAATTTCACTAAGGTAGAATTAATCCTGCAAAAATGCTTATTAATCAATAAAACAAGAAGAGAAATGGAATTAATTCTATGGACAAATTATTATAACTACAAAATTCTCTCATTTGTTTATTTTCCTGTGACACCGTCTCATATATGAAACTTGCGTATGAATTTCATTATCGGACCGTCTCATATATCAAATATTAGCGTATTACGTATAATTCACATATCACATCTCATATATGACGAGACGGTTTCACAAGAGTTTTTGCGATGTTTCCAAACATTAACTTCAGAACTTGGATATATTGTCTCATTACGATGAACAACTGAAATATTAAGTATATTGGAAAAGAAAAAAAAAACATTTCTTAATTACGGGTTTATATCTTTAGATTAGTAGTCAAGAACATTAATTAAGCAACCGTTTTAACGATGAATTCTTCGAACAACAAATGAACCCTGTGCCCTGCATGGTGTACAAAACAAAAAGAGTTTAAAAACTCTTGCATTGTCTTAGCAATTTTCAAGGTAAAAACTAGAACGTGGGATTTCGCGTGTTTGACGATTCCTTAACATCCGCTGCTTTTCCATATTGTAATTAACTTGATCCCAATGAAGTCAACCACAAGACTATGGGGAAAAAAATTTTTATCCTCTGCCGGCACATGAACTTGTTTAATCTTCAAAAGGATTTAATTAATAAAACATATATATTCTTCAGTGATCTTCTGAGATAATAATAAACAAGCTTATCGTGACATTTTTTTAGTCAGAAAAATAAAGTAAATCAAATCAAATAAATCGAAAAGCTTTTACAAACTTCTTTTTAGTTTTATGTAGTAGTTCCTTATTGTAAGTCAATGTCATTCTTTTTTTTTTCTTCCAATATTAATTTTTTGTTTAAGAAAATTTTATCTGTCTCTTAGATTCCCTTTTGTTGAACATGCCCCAAAAACATGAGTTGTGTCTCATGTGATAAAAGGTAAAAAGAAACATGAAAAGTTATGAGTAGATGGGATGCAAGATTAAAAAAAAAAATGATGATGTCCCATTAAATTAATAGTACTTACATTGGTTGAACTCAAAGAAACCTTTGCCCTCAAAAAAACAAAAAAACAAAAAAAAGTAACCTTGAAGTTAGGGACACTATCATTTACTGTTTGATGAATTTCATGCAAATCCACAAGAAAGAGAATATCCCTCATTGTTCTATTCATCGGCTTATTTCATTGGTAGAAACAATGGAGGATATTTGCATCTTCTGAACATCACTATGCAACCCCATTTCTCTTTCCAACTTGCTAATTAAGTCAATGCCATCACTGATCACTGTAGGGTAAAAAAAAAAATCCACACAGTCACACAACACACAGGTAAATGGGGTTGCAGTGATGATCAGTAAGTTTTGGTACGGCTATGTGAGAACTAGAAACCCATGCAATATGAGTAAATAGTGGCTGTTGGATTAACGACTTATAATTGGATTCAAGCAAAGAAGTAATCTTGTAATATAATTTTTTTCCCAGTGATTCAACCCAATATTTTCCAGCTATGGACAATTAGATGGATCTGATTTTTTTTTTTTTCCATATAAAGCACTGTTAAAACATAAATCTTGAAAATCTGGAATAGCCTAAACAACATGCGAAGGATAATGTAAATATAAGATGATAATTAGAGATGAAATATGAGACGGAAATTTATAAAGTTAGCATTTCTTAGCTGGGATAATGGAACATTAATTTGGACTTTCAATTCACAGAATTTTCTTAAGTTGTTCAACACTGACGACAATGGTATCATATACTACTATGTTAGGACATTTTCTCTCCTGACCTTCTTGATCTTGTTCCCAAAATCTGCAAGTATGGCTGCTGGAAACAGTGATTCGATTTCATTCGACAGATCAAGTAAAACCCTTCTCCGACAACCTTTGCGATTATTATTAATAGATGGAACTGACTTTGGTTTTCTTGGAGCAGGAGGACATACTTGTGGGATCTTGTAATCCGGTGATGTTGGTGTCGTGAACCCATCCTCTTCCTCAATATCAGCCATCACTTCTCTTACCTCTGGCAATTTCACCTTTAATGAAGAAAATAAAGCCAGCCCGCCACTTGTATCTTGTTTCTGATCATCTCTATCGTCATGGCCAACGTGAGCCGCTTCTAGTTTTTGTTCTTGATGATTTAATTCATCAACTCTTTCGTCGTTCGATGGTGCATTAATCTGACACAGTTGTTGACATCCCAACGAGGGTCTGGACAAGAAGTTGCACTCCATGGCATGTAAATCTTTGTCAGAGACAAGTTTAGGAGAATCAGGAAAACCCATGAAGGAATTATATGATCAATTCCAAGAGCATGAATTATAATTCCAGAGAAGATGGAAACTTTGTTAATTGGAAGTATATATTAGAGAGTAAATTTGGAATAAAGGGCACCCTGGAAGAAACAGAAACAAAGAACAAGAAGTTTTGTAAAAAGGTAGAGAGGTTGGGACACTAATTAATAGTAGAGCCGTAGAGGAAAAGATGGTTTGACATGAGAAATTGTTAGTTTTCAAGATTATAATGATAAAAGTATCAACTTTTTCCCATTTGTTTAGTGGACTTGTTTGGAATTTAGCTTTTCCAATGTTTTGGAGGAGAGATAGACAAAGGTGGAGGCATTCATACTCCTTCGGCGAAGGATCCAATGCAAAACATGAAAACCTCTCTCTCTCTCTCTCTCTCTCGACATTGTTAATTTTCTTCCCTTTTCATTATTATATCCTCTAAAAGAAAAACTATATCAGTGAGAAATTCACTTAATTATAAGATCTTCTGAAATGAATATATGATGCTTTTGCAATGCTACTAACTTTGATGCATCAAGGCACGTGCTTGGATGTTGGATGCATGCAAAACCATCCCATGTCAACTTGGCCAATGGCCTGCCCTATATATTTCTCTTGATAAATTGGACACAATGTGCATGGTATATATATTTTTTCATAATACTATTTGAATTAAAATCTTTACAAGCATATATACACTAAATAGTTGATGAAGAATTGTGCAATGGATATTGTCTTCAATCTCCATAAACACTCTGAATTTTCTGTTCCATTCTCTATTTTAATTTTTGTTTCAATTTATAAATAAGACAGTATATTTTACTAACATTCTATCAAATAATTAATAAATAATGAGATAAGTGTTAAATAAACCGTTGCTTGTATTTATAGAATAAAATAAGGATTGAAATAGATAATATAACAGAAGATCTACTGTACTCCATAAATCATATGCAACAGGATATATATATATATGCTTAAGTGATATTTCTTGTTTTTCTTTTCCATAGCGCTATAAACAACAGAGAATTTATGTTTGCTTCAGTTTTTGTCAAGATTAAATTTTTAGGCCTGTTTGTGTGTGCTTAATTTATTTATTTCTCATACTATTTTCTGTGTTTCTAGGAGCAAAACCATGCACAACAAAACTGGGTTTTTTGTGAAACTTAAAAGCAAAAATCTGTACTCATGAATATATTCTGATGCCCAGCATATATGCAGGATTGGAAGAGGACGTACGTGTAACAAAAGGATAAATTGCTGTACCATTCATCAAATATTGTTGAGGTAATTAATATCCGCTTGCAGCTATCTTCAAGACTGCTCAACTATCCATCTAGAAAGTGGAATTGGACGGACGAAATTAAGTAAGAATAACATAGGATGCCCTTTGGCAATGCCTTAATTGTTGGGCGAGGTATATATGCTTAATCAGTCGCCATCCTAACATCAATGATCAATCAAATTGCTTCTCTTCCATGCCAATCTATTTGACTTTTTTTGTCAAACCAAATTTGTTAGTTGTTTGATCTTTCTTAGTTTCATGTGAAAAAAACCTGAATGTACAACAAAAAGTCAATCAAAATACAATCATGCGTGTCAAAACATCGTAATTTTATGAACACTATTATTTCAACACAAACGTTAGTAAACCATACAGGCATACATATATAGATGTCCTAAATTAGGAACATTCACGTTCAATTGCAGTTTAATTGTTAAAAATGTAAACATGAACCAATCATACATTTGGACCATTGCATTATAAAAATATATGTAGAATAGATCGAATAGTTTCCATAAACATTGTACATTTCACATGAACGAGAGTGCTGGGATTCTTGGATAAGATACATTTATTGTTATAAAATCGGGTTTTGATGATTATATGGATTAGTTGACACCCAATCCATTGAAAAAAGCAACCACACTCAGATCTCCAAACCACCATGCATGGCACCACCAGATCCCTAATCTTATTAGTTCTTTAAAAAAAAAAAACCAAAAACAATCTCAGAAACAAACATGTAATTAACTGTAGAGCTAACATGAGGACATCCACTTAGTACAGCATTGGATCATCTGCCATCACATGGTCCTACTAAAACCTTCACAACAGTTCCAAAGGGGGAGAAGAAAGAAATCATGTTAGTTAATTTTACGTTATTGTAGAGTGGCCAACATGCATTATTCCCACTGTCACTCTACTTCTTCTTAGGATTCCCCCCGCGTTGAAAATGGCGGGATCGATGTTGGGAGTTTTTAGAGAGCTGACTTGTTGTATGTTTTGCCCTGTTTGCATCTGCATCTTTCTTTAGCATTGTTAGAGAATATCATACCATTAGTGATGCAAAAAAGATGTGTACTGAATTATAATAGATTGTCTGGTAATTTCTATTCCCTTGATCTTATTAGTACATGTAAAGAACGTAGAATAAAACAAGATTCTAAATTCCGCACTTCCAAGTTAGTTTTATGAAAATCCTTCGATAGAATATTAGACCATTAGTGATGCAAAAAGATGTGTACAGAAATGCGTAGTTTACCATTGTTTCTAGTGGACCATTTTTAATGTGTAACATAGTAAGTAATAGTGGGAATCGAAGTGGGAATTACTGTTCCTTCTCATGATTTTCATCATCATCTGTAGAAATTATTAATTGATGAAATGCAGGTTTAATTTAGATCATTGTAAAACAGTGGAGCCCAAATGGGGATTGCTTGGATTTCACAATCATACACATGCATGACTCACGAGACAGCACGCAATAAATATTCTTAATTCAGGCTTTAATTATAATATAGTTTCTTCTTTTCCAGGTTGACAATGGTGATCAATGGTGGTTGCGGCTGCTGTCTCCAATTCAATTTGTTAATTAGTTTATATTCAATAGGATGCTTATAACATGCATCATAGTATACATTCATTATTTTGGTTCTGGAATTTTATATTTGTGATGATAAAAGAATAAAATTACTTAGATTACTGCTTAACTTGCAATTCCTATTAAATTTTATAACAATGGAAGTGAATGAAATTAAGGAAAATGCCTATATGGCTATGTAATTTTTCTGGTTAATTATATATATGCAAAGTATGATGGAAATATTCCTACCCTTTCTTTCTACAACAACTCCTGTTGAAGTTGTACTTTTTTGGGTTTGGTTTTCTTGATCGATCATGTGTTTAGAGCATAAATTATTGTAAATAGTATGAGTAAAAATTTGATGATTGGATAAAATATATGAGATTAGTACACATCTCCATAAAGCTTCAAACCTTTATTTGTTTGTTTTTGTTTTTAAACTTCGGGTTTCGAGTTTGGAGCTTTCATTGCACAAAAAAATACTTTAAAAAAAAAAAAGAAAGAAAAGAGTTTGAAGTCTTCATCTTTTTCTTCTGATTTTTCCCCCCCCCTCTATTGGCAAAAAATATGCTATAGAACTTCCTAACAAATGCTTCCATGTTGTTTCAAGTTGTGAATTTCAGAAGTTATGGAATTTATATAAATTTCTTAATTAAGTTATTCAATTCCGTGAGATCGATACAAAATTTCATTTTTCCATTAATGATTCTACAAACAAGAACTTTTTTTTTTTTTTTTTTGGTGGTTAACAAGTCAGTGACCCTTTAATGAGAACTTTTTTAATTAAGGGTGAAGAAATTGATACCTTATCCAAAATCCTATATATATATTTGTACATAGATTCGTAATTCTAGAGAATGAAACCCTATAATAACAGCATAATTTTATCATTCATAATGTACAAACTTCAAGGTGGTTTAAGTTGTTAATATATATAGACAAACCACAGAGGTTAAGGAATAAAACTGTACTAAACTTCTCTTTAATAAGATGGATTCAATATTATATTTTTAAGTTCTGCAGGCTTTTCAGAATATAAACTTAAGCCTTTTGGAAATGGTGTGTAATTTATAATGATAACGTAGGGTATGATGGTTACAACCAAAAGTTCACACACACACACACACACTTTGATTCTGCATTATTACACCCATTTTTCACGCTTAAAGCTTAATGATTTTGCTTCCCATGTCTACTCATACCTTTGCAATCATCTCTCCAAATGTTAAAAGTTTTAAACCGTTTGATTCTTCGCATGTCAACCCCCCAGAACATTTTAGCAATTGTTTATCCTTAAAAACTTTTTCCGCCTCAAAAAATTAACATTTGTCTAAATTTCTAATGAATGAATGTACCCAAAATTAAGCTGCAAGATCCCATTAATTATTTTAGGCCACAGCATGGCAGCAAACAAAACCCTGGTTTACACATCTGCATGCCCATTGCCGAGCAATGCGAACCACATTTGGTTTAAACAGCATGTACGTGGTGAAAACTAAAGTGGCTTTTGACAAAAATTCTCATCGTCAACCTGAAATATCCCAAATATGTTTCAAGTGAATATTTTTTATCACACGATATCGTGTTAAGTGAGTTTATATATCTAATGCTGAGTTAATCACGATTAATTTTAACGCACGATAAAATCGGCAATAAATTACAACCAAGATTTCAAATTCGATTAATTGTCCGTTTCATATATATACCTTTCACAAAAGTTTTTGTGTTTTATTTTTCTTGGTCTATCTATACTTCAAAACATGCAGTACGGTAGTTTTGAGTTTCTTTTTTCTTTTTGGGCAAATACTTGTCTAAACTTTCTGTATATTAGCAGGATTTATCCCATTAGATTGTATAAATGTATGATTCAGGCCTTTTCTTCCTCGAACTAACAATGGGAACTTTGAATATTGATGCATGCATGGCTTACGAAACAATCATTGTCGTATTTTTGAATAGAGATTAAACCCTGCAACAATTAATATTTAGTATTACAAATTTGCATCTTTATTTTATTATATTAATTAGCATCAATGGCGGATCTAGAAACTATAGTTTGGGAGTGCGAAGTTATATACTAATAATGGTAAAAGTTTTATTTTACCTTTTGGGAGCCAAAATTTTAATTTTCTTAAAAAGCCAATTAAAATTTTATAACTTTTTATAGAAATATAGTACAAATTTTAAAATCTTGGGCAACCGCACCCCACGCTCCCTTGGATCCGCCATTGATTAGCATTCTAGATAATGCAATGGCACACATATGACTGTACTGTGTTTTCTTCGTACATAATAGATAAAAAGAAAAGAAAATTCTTATAAAAATTTGATAAAAAGGATAAAATATAATGCACAGTTTCCAATTCTAAAAAGGGCCATTTTCTTATTAGACCGTTTTATATATGAGACTTGCTTATGAATTTCATGAGATTTGAGTATAAATTTCACTTTAGTGTATAAAATATAAAAAATTAGCATATGAAGTATAAAAAATTAGCGTATTAGCGTATAAAATATCAAATAATAGCATATAATGTATAAAAAAATAGCGTAATTCACGTATCACGTTTTATATATGAGACAGTCTTACAGAAATTTTTGCGTTCTAAAAGAATAGGTCCGAATTTTAGTTGCAATTCACAAAGTATCATAAACTTTAGAAGAATTTCATTTTATATATATTTGCAAATTTCTCTCTTTCTCTCTTTTTAGTTTTTTCTTTTTTTCTTCGTTTCTTCCTTCATATAATTGGCGTGCATAATTTTATTCACAAAATGGCACAACTTAGTTTTGTTAAGAAAACAATAGCTTAGTTCATAGATTGGAAGTAAAGAGTTTTATATGTCTTGCTGACTAAAGTAACACAATAGGGTATAATCAATAGATTTGCTATCTTCCATGTACATTTATTTTACGAGATAATTAACTAAAAAGAAAAAAGTATATTGACATTTCAAGAAAATTAAAACCAAGAAGAGGAATGATTTAATGCTATTATTAACTTTAATATATGAATCTTCAAAATTCATACTATTATTTTCTTTTTTTTTTTTTTTTAAGTATTTTCAGATTTAAAAAATAATCCATATTTAGGATAATCTATTGACCTTCACCCTCCCGAGTAAAAAGATCAAAGGCAAACGAATACGAGCCGCTACTACACTTTCCGACCTTGTAAGTTGGAAGCCGGACTGGGCGGATGGCCGAGACTGTCGAGACCAACAAATGCGGACGTTCAGTAGCCATTGCGCATTTAAAAGCGAATTTTTTTACCATTCCCACGTTGGTTTCCGTTTCATTTCCTTTTCTATATCTCCCCTTCTCTCCTTCGCAATCATCCGAATTGTAATCTCCCATATCTCAGGCCCGAACGGTTTTTTCCTTTCCAAGGTACCCCTTTCTCTGTTTTGGGAAATGATATGTGTAATCACGTTCTTTGAGACAATTTAGCAAACAGTTTGAAGGGTAGCAAACCGTATTTTCTAATTATATGGAATGCCAGCCTTTACGTGTATTGAATGGATTGTTTTCAATTTGAGAATTATTGGGTATTTGTCTTGTATAAAGGGTCTGTTTAGATTGAACTATGAGGCGCTGTGGAAGTAACTTTGCAAAATAAAAATCGTTGCTTTTAGACTGTAAGTTTAGAGGGCAATATGGTCGTATCAAAATCATATTGTTGGTACACTATACTTTCTAAAGAAATACATGAAAGGAAAGAAAACCTTGAATTTACAGATTGAATGGTATTAACCCAATTGTCATGGCCACAATCCAGTGCTTAGTTTATGAAATTTTAATTTTTATGCTGTTCTCTGACAAGCTTTTTCAAGGCTGAGAATACTTCTTTTGCATGGACTGTTTTATTTTGGAATGATAAAAGCAGAAAAATCCAGTTAACATATTTATAGCATGTACAGATCTGTTTAATGTATGAAAATGTTGTGATCATCCTTTTTCTGTCAATGCTGGACGGGGTAGGAGATAGGCAGGGAAGAAAAACAGTTTCTGTATTTCTAGCATTGTTGTCATTCTAAATTTTGGTAATTAAAACATTCACGATGGATGGGTGTATGAGATAAAGATGCGATTGCTATCATTTGCTATATTGCTTATGGGAGGTTAATGGTGGCTGGTAGCATGTATTTTTCCTCTATGAATTGCATTATTTGTTAACTTAAGGCCATCCATCTTTCCAGCTGCAGATAGAAGATGGCAGAACCCGAGGATATTCAACCACTTGTCTGTGATAATGGAACTGGAATGGTCAAGGTACCAATTAGAATATTAGTTTTTTATATCCAAAACTTTGTTAATTTCTAAAATTATTTACAAGTGTTATTCAGCTGCATAACACCACCTCTGCCTTATTTTCCTTTTTCTTCTTCATGCAATGCAAATTCTTAGGCAGGATTTGCTGGAGATGATGCTCCCAGGGCTGTTTTCCCTAGTATTGTTGGACGTCCACGTCATACTGGTGTAATGGTGGGCATGGGCCAGAAAGATACATATGTTGGTGATGAAGCTCAATCCAAACGTGGTATCTTATCACTGAAGTACCCGATTGAGCATGGCATTGTGAGCAATTGGGATGACATGGAGAAAATTTGGCATCACACCTTCTATAATGAGCTTCGTGTGGCCCCAGAGGAGCACCCTGTTCTGCTCACTGAAGCACCTCTTAACCCAAAGGCTAACCGTGAGAAAATGACCCAAATCATGTTTGAGACATTTAATGCTCCAGCCATGTATGTTGCCATTCAAGCTGTTTTATCCCTCTATGCCAGTGGTCGCACAACTGGTAAGTAATAGTTATATGCTGCACAACCTATGTAGCTTTTTCATGCAAATTGGAGGACACTACCAAATTCATTGTGATATATTTTGTTTTTTCCTCCTGTAGATAATGTTTAATTTTGAAAGGTATCTTCAATAAACCACTGTTAGCATCAATTTGATTTGAGCTTCAGCCTTGATCATCCAGAGTCAGCATCACAACTATTTATTAGTTCCATCTCCACTGAATCTTATGAATTCTTAAAGAATGTTTTAGAAGTGCTTTATATGGAATTCCAATTTGGAGAGACTAATTTGTTGCTAGCTCAATTCTATTAGGTCTTGTATTTATGTAAATTTTAATCTTTTAAAAACTTTAGGAGCAGCACTTAAAGTCCATTCAGTTTCTTGTTCTTTCAGAACATATTCATTATTTTGATTCTTCATTACGTGATTTGATGTATACCATTGTGGATTTTCATTAGGTTAAACTGCCTGCAATTTACTTCCAACTACATGCTGATTTGATCCTACTGTTATCTGTTTACTGCAGGTATTGTCTTGGACTCTGGAGATGGTGTCAGTCATACTGTCCCTATTTATGAGGGATATGCTCTGCCGCATGCCATTTTACGTCTGGACTTAGCTGGTCGTGATCTCACTGAACAACTTGTGAAAATCTTGACCGAGCGTGGCTACTCCTTTACCACCTCAGCTGAAAAGGAAATTGTGAGAGATGTGAAAGAGAAACTGGCATACATTGCTCTTGATTATGAGCAGGAGTTAGAAGCTTCAAAGACAGGTTCTTCTATTGAGAAAAGCTATGAGTTACCAGATGGGCAGGTCATCACTATTGGGAATGAGCGTTTCCGCTGCCCAGAAGTCCTTTTCCAGCCCTCAATGATTGGAATGGAAGCTGCAGGCATTCACGAAACCACATATAACTCCATTATGAAGTGCGACGTTGATATCAGGAAGGATCTTTATGGAAACATTGTACTCAGCGGTGGTACCACCATGTTCGCAGGTATTGCAGACAGAATGAGCAAAGAAATCACTGCTTTGGCACCAAGCAGCATGAGAATCAAAGTGGTAGCTCCACCTGAGAGGAAGTATAGTGTGTGGATTGGGGGCTCTATTTTGGCATCTCTAAGCACCTTCCAGCAGGTAAATTATTATAAGTTTGAATGTTGGAACTGAACTACACAAGCAGCATTTTGCAAATTCTACTTATTTCATTTGGTTTAAAAATCCTTTTTGCCAGTTCGTTTGTCTTCTTAGCTGTCATATACGATCAAGTGACTGTAACATTTATGAATGCATAATGAATATTGGATGTAAAACTGATGAACATTTATGAATGCAGATGTGGATAGCAAAGGCGGAGTACGATGAAGCTGGTCCTTCCATTGTTCACAGAAAATGCTTCTAATAACTTGCTTTTTGGAAGATAAACTTGCTGCTTTCAAGCTCTTTTCGAATTCCGTTTTCAATTTTTGCTTAGAGAAGAATAACTGAGAAGTTAGTGTAGAAAAATGCAGAAAATAAATCTTTTCATCTCTCTTTTCCCTGAGCTTATGTAATAATTTTCCCTTAAATGAAAAAATATATATCACTCATATTGATTCAATACTAAATCTGTATTTTATAAAGTTTTATCTGATTGCCTAAATCAGCCCTTTTAAAGTTCATAGAAAGCCTCTACCAGCCCTAACATGGCTAACTAATTAAGCACAAAATGTCAAGTGGTTTAGCATATCTGTACAAGGCATTATTGTTGGTCTAAAACTATTTTTAACCATGTTTTAACACAACATCCGCAACACCCCCCCCACCCACTCCCCCAAGAAAAGGAAAGGAAAGGAAAAGATTCACTATTTTTTCATGCAATCGAACATGGGCTGCCATCATTGCCTTTTGGTAAAGGTTTTCTTGAAAATAAAATAATGCATTTTTATTCTGCTGATTACCGCAGCTTTTCCTACTCTTGTTTTCTTCTGTTCAAATTCAACAAATACAGATAAGGAAACTATAAATTTTTCTCACTATATTTATACAAAGAGCAATGATAGGAGTGAAATTTTGGAGTGAAAGTGTGGAGTGACTGACGTGGCATGTGTAAAAAGACAAACTAATACCCTAATCAAATGATGAGTGAACTCTACTGGATAAGGTATTAATTTATCTTTTTATACATGACACGTCAGTCACTCCACAATTTCACTCAAAAATTTCACTCCCCTATCATTTGTCTTGTACAAATTACAAATTCATCATGATGCGGACCTCTTGCAGGCATTTAATCCGAATATTCTTCTGGACGAATTGGAATTTAGAATCATCCCTCGTACCTCGTCCGTGTCATTTTCAAGTTGGAACAAGTTTTCTCCTTCTTCTCCAAGCATTTTGACATTTTTTTTCCTCCTATTTCCTATGAATTTAACATATAATCATTTTGCGCAGTTGTTCAAAACTAAACTAAGACAAAAGGGTCATAGGAAAGAGTGAACATAAATGTGGATTTTACATTATTCTTGCATTATTACCAACATTTCTTGATTATTTACATGAAAAAGTGGCAAAAGTTTTATAGTCCAAATTGGCAGCTGCCTAAACCAGCACAATCTTCGCATTGAGAGGCGTGGCGTTTCCAGTGCTAATCCTAGTATTACCAACGTTACTTTGACTGAAAAACAAAAATGCATGAACTGTTCTACTATTGTAGTATTGCATGGCTGATAAATCTCCCTTCTTTCGGCTCCTTCCACAGTCCAACTCATGGCCTTAGACTTATTAATATTTTGTTTTTCCAATGGAAAAAGTGTAAATGACCGTCTTTTATACGTGTATATATATATATATATATATATAATTTTACTTTATCGTATAAAATATAAAAAATTAGTATATAAAAGGTTAGCGTATTAATGCATACAATTTAAATATTAGCGAATAACATATAAAAAATTAGCGTATAAATATAATTTAAATATTACATTTTATATGCGAGGTGATTTCATAAGAGTTTTTTGAGCTAAAAAAAGTGAAAAAAAAAAGAAAAAAAAGGAACTCATACCATTACTGACATAAATTGTCAGATTGGTAAAACACTACAACTTGGAAAGACTTAGAATGGACAAAACCTTCAAGGCTTCAACTCTGTGAGTCCCTACACTAACACTAGTCTCATTTATCACCCCAAACAAGTTACATCAAACAGTTTGATTTCCTTCTCCTCTCCTTTTGTGATTCTTTTTTTTTTTTTAAAGATTTCTTAGACATTAATCAACCTGATCAGCATAAGTTCGTCACTGGTCAACAACACTCAGAATATATACAAACTTAAACAAATCTTATTTATTGCAAAAAATTATTAAAAAAAAGCTGTGATGACTGGATTAGTTAAAAAAAAATCCCAGTATAATATTAAAACTGTCTCCTGGCACCTTCCAAGTTCCAACCACTGATTATCATATCATACAACAATATCTCAGTTTGCCATATGTATAGTTTTTCAAAGTACACAAACATAAATATTCTACAATAGTTTTAACTTTAATATTATTTTTTCTTGTACAAGATTGGCTGTACATGGATTTATTCTACAATAGTTTTTAACTTTAATATTATTTTTTCCTGTACAAGATTAGCTGTACATGGATTTTGCTCATCTTAAGATTACACTGATGATGAAGGCATGGTTTTGCTTGTAAAGGGACTCAAGTGATGGGATATAAAAAAAAAATATGAAAAGACCAAGAAGAGAGACTTGTGTGATTAGGACAATATTAAAAAGAAAGAACTTGTAAATTACTCTAATTAAAAATACGATTAAAAAGAGAAGATTCTAAGAAATCTCAGTGTAAGTTAAGTCCATTTTGATAGTATCACTCGCACCTTGAAAAGTCTTCTACCGCTCAACAAGTCAAAAAAAGAACCGATAAAAACATCAAAAAGTTGATAACAACTCCTCACCGGCCGCCATCCACATTTTGATTTTCTTTTCCCGGGTAGTTTTCAATATAATTAATGGAGGTGATCACCCCATCACATCCGCCGGGCCAAACGGATGATATTTTTTCTGGGTTCTCACCGCCGGCTACTTTCCTACTTGGGTTTGAACGGAGGAGTCTCAGCATCAGTTCTCAGACGACAGATATGGTTGAAGAAAATGGTGAAAAAGTTCATGTGGCAGTCGGAAAGTCGGAGGTAAAGGCGGCTGCTTTGCTTCAATGGTGTTTTAGGACATTCGTTGGTTCAGAAATCTGCATTCTTCATGTTCATAAGCCTTCTTCTTTCATTCCCACTTTATGTAAGATTCTCGCTCTCTTTTTATCTGAAAAGGCTTAAACTTTATGTTGTTACATGCTCTTTATTGGCCGGGAAGGAAACTTAATGATGGAAAAGGTGAAAAATTGAATAAGATAAAGGTGGATAATTAATTGCAAGCTAGGTAGGATGAGCATGAAAGTGTCTTTTTCCTTTTTAATTGCTGATTTATTTAGCTGGGATCCAGGGATTGTTAAAAAAAGGATTTTCTTTGATGATTGTTTGTATCGTTATTTAATGCAGTGGGGAAACTACCGGCCAGTCAAGCAAATGCTGAGGTGGTGACTGCATTTAGAAACGAGGAGCGGGAAGTGACTAAGAAACTTCTGCAGAATTATTTGAGAGTTTGCAGGACATCAAAGGTGTTCTTCTTTTACATTAATTGAGCTATGCTTTTCGTGTGGGGTTCGATTATCAGACATAAGTTATGGGATGGTTATGTTTAAATAATTCTTGGCATGTAAAACTGTCCAAGTTGATTACTGAAGTATATTAGTGAAGTTCTTTTAATGTAAACTTTTTGTGCTGACTGAAGTAAACAAAGAGGAAACAAGGATGATTAATTGCAGCAAATTGAATTGGAGACCAAGATGCTAGATTCTCTCACCAGATCCGAATCCTCCATGCAAGCAACTATGTTAAAGTTGCTCACCCATCGTTGTGCTGCTGTAACAAAGTTTTGGTTTTCTTTTTTCCCAATGCAATATCTGCAATGAAAAATGCCGTATTGGATTATGTTTAAGATATGCTTTGATTCTCAAGAAATCTTTATTCCCTCTCAATTTCTTGTGCTACATTTGACCCAATATGCTATTTAGCCTCTGAAATTACAAGGTACCAACAAATATGGATGGTATCATATAATTAAACCACACTAATGTTGAACGAAAACCTGTTAAATCATTATTTAATGGTTCAGTTAATAAATTGTTGGTTACGCCAGTCTAACATGAATTAGTATGATCAAGAAGACGTGTATATTAGCTTTGAGTCCTTGTAATTCTTCACTACAAGATCTCAGAACAATATTGATGCCCTCCTTGTAATATTCCTTTTAATTTGATGTCATTTCAAATCTGTGGGTTGCTTGTTGATGCTTGATCGTAACTACTTTGCAGGTTAAAGCAAGCATCGTTACCAGTGAAGCTGATCAAGTTCAAAAAGAAATTGTGAATCTTGTTAGCAGGCATGACATTAAGAAGCTTGTCATTGGCGCTATCCCTGAGTAGGTGGCTTAGTTTTATCTGCAATTTTTATTCATAGAAGTGGAGCATAGTGCTTTCAACTGCCACACGTTGATGTTATTACATGAACACGGAGAAAGCTAGGATTTCACTGTAGACTCTTGGCTAGAATATTTTACTGCACTTGAGAGTCTCCTTCTTGATATGTTATTGATTGTTAATGAAAGCCACACTTTGCCTTAAGATAAGATTGTGGAGTTTGGATGTTAAAAGCCTGAAGAAATGTTTGATCCTCCATCCAGCATTGCATGGTTGGTGGATCATGTAGCCATTAACACATGGTCCTTAAGATTCAAACAGGCGTGTTGAAATCAGTTAACATTTACATCTCTCAATTTAATGTCCCTTTTGTTGCATATTTCTTAATATCATTTGTATCATCTTATCTTTTTCCCTTTATAATTCTAAAATTTTTATCTACAGTTCTGTAAAATCAAAAAAATCCTCCAGTAAAGCAAGTTATGCTGCCAAAATGGCTCCTCCCTTCTGCAAGATATGGTTTGTCAACAAAGGGAATTTGGTATGGACGAGAGAAAATTTGCAAAGCTCAATTTTTGCTGCACGAAGTCAACAGGAACCTGTCCCAGCATCCAAATTGAGATCTCTGTCAACACCTTCTTATAAGAATGACCTTATTTCGAGGCCAGAATGTATACGTTCTAGATCTGCTCAGTATCCATCTTGTTCAGGACCAAAAAATTATTTGCAGTGGGAAAGCATAAGGGTGGGAGTGGCATCTCCTCCTCCTCATTTTCCAACTAGATATAGTCCAAGCTATCTTCATGTATCCAGTCCTGTAAGTTTAAGCTCTAGTTCCGGATATGCTTCATCTGCTGAACAAATGGCGTCTTCAGATTCTGGTACAAAAGTTGAGGAAGATGACTTATATGACTGGCTTGAAGAACTTAAGAAAGAAGCCGTAGAATCAAGGAATGAAGCGCTCTCAGACCTTATGAAGTGTCGGAAATTGGAAGCTGAAGCTGTAGAAGCCATCAGCGAGGTACGCTTTTTTGTTTTGAACATCAATCCGCATCATTACATTTGACCATTTGATTTGGGAACCATAACTTCTATGGTTTTCAGTTCTTTCAAATCCATATCCAAGGGATATATATTAATGCTTGTGCAATTGAATGATGAGCCATTATCCTGTCTGTATTTGCTGGTAGATTCTAATACAGTCATCAAGAATTTATTTATATCCAGCTTTTACAGTTTTGTTCTCACTAGGGATTCTAGGCAAAATAGATGACAGAATCTTGGCAAATCTTGTTTTCCAACTTGACAAGAAATCAAAGTTTGAAAATTTTCTCTCTTTTGGAATCCAGGAATGCATTACTCAAAATAAATAACTCATTTTCCCAATCGACCTCATTGAATTATCCAGAGTCCAAAATGTACAATTCCATTTTAATCACATTGAAATCAGGGTCTCCTGAAACGCCTCAAGTAGTTTGTGTACATCTTCAGCTGAGAACTGATTGGTTATGTATATGATTTTCATATGTGGAGATTTGTGCTAATTTTTTTTTTTGCCTAATATATTGTAATCTTAGGTCAAAGCTTTTGAATCCGCTCATGCACGGGAAGTCAAACTTAGGAAAGAAGCTGAAGATACACTAAAAACTATAATCCAGGAGCAAGATAAGCTCTTAGAAGAAAGAGAGGTGATATCTCACGAGTTGCAAAAGGCTATGAGAAATATTGCTGTCCTAGATAGTCGTGCACAGGAAGCAAAATGCCGGTGTGAAGATGTTGCTGGAGAACTGAAGCTTATTCAAACATCTCTTGCAACTCTACAGCAGGAAAAGCAGAAAATTCAGCGCCAGAAAGTTGAAGCTGTGCAGTGGCTTGATCACTGGAAAAGTCGAACACAAATGAGCTTTGCAAATATAAATGCACCCGTACAAGTTACTGGAGATTTATCGGAGCTGGCAGAATTTTCATTGTCGGACTTACAGTCTGCAACATGCAACTTTTCAGAGAGTTTCAAGATTGGACAGGGAGGATATGGTGCTGTTTACAAAGGGGAGATGTTGAACAGAACAGTCGGCATAAAGATGCTGCGTCCACACGCTATACAGAAACAAACAGAGTTTTATCAAGAGGTTAACTGCTCTGTTTGGTGTGTGTGAATATTTGTTGTTTCTTCCTTTCTTTTCCCACTGCAAACACAGATGATTACTTGTTTCTTTGTCTCTTGGCCGTGGAGAGTTGTTTTGTGTATCAATATTGCAGCACGGCAGTAGTTTTTCAGTCTTGATGTGGTTTGGATTCATTTTTCCTGGTTAACAATATTTCTGAAATTCTTGATTGAATGTCATAATACTCTGATAATCTCCCCCTCGTTGTTTTTTTTTTTTCTATGGCATTTATTTTTGTGATCATTGTGCCTTAACGAAATAAACTCTTTTTGTTACAGGCTCAAGTTCTTGGTAAACTATGCCATCCTCATCTGGTGACATTAATTGGTGTTTGTCCTGAAGCCTGGTCCCTTGTTTATGAATACTTACCTGGTGGCAGCCTCCAAGACCGCATTTTCCAAAAAAGCAATGTTTCTCCCTTGGACTGGAAAACCCGAGTCCGGATTATTTCTGAAATAGCTAGTGGCCTTTTATTTTTGCACTCTTCTGGTCCTGAAGGGATAACTCATGGCGATTTGAAGCCTAACAACATCCTACTAGATGCTGAGAACAGCTGCAAAATTTGTGATTTTGGGATATTTAGACTAGTTCCAGAGCAAACTCTACGTTGCCCAAGTTTCCGACGGTATAGTGAGACAAGAAGTGTTTTTCCATACTCAGACCCAGAATTTCATAGAACTGGTATCCTGACTCCAAAGTCTGATATTTTCTCATTCGGGTTGATCATACTTCAGTTACTCACTGGAAAAGCTCCAGCTGGACTGGCCTGTGATGTACGGAAAATGGTCTCGTGTGGAAAAGTAACATCAATCTTGGATTCATCTGCTGGAGAGTGGTCTACATTTGTTGCAAGGAGATTGGTGGACTTGGGACTGCAATGCTGTGAATTGAATGGAAGGGATAGGCCTTGCCTAACGCCAATTCTGGTTAGAGAATTGGAGCAATTACATGTTTTGGAGGAGAAACCAGTGCCAGATTTTTTCAAGTGTCCTATTCTTAGAGTGAGTAATGTTTTTCCTTCTATGGTTTGCTTTACGAAAAACACAACTGCATCTGCCATAATCACTTGAATAGAATCAGCTTCATTTATTAGAACATCAAATACCATTATGAGATTCAGTTCTCATTTGTCTTATACTCTTGGAAAAGTATGAACTCTGCAATCTTTGCAGTGACAGACCTGCATTTGGTTCCTTATGTGAGTTGGGCTTGGCGAAATCAATTTTTTCCTCTATGATTTTCCATATATTGCGAGGAACCAAAGAACTGAGACCTATTTCATCTTGATTTCAGATTCTGGTTCATTAAAGGTCACTGTTTTTTTTTTTTTTGCTTTCATTCCAGGAAATAATGCACGACCCTCAGGTGGCAGCAGATGGATTCACATATGAAGGAGAGGCCTTGCGAGACTGGTTGGAGAATGGCCGGGAGACTTCTCCAATGACTAATTTGAAATTAAGTGACTTGACTCTTACTCCAAATCATTCACTGCGATTTGCTATTCAGGACTGGCTCTGCAAATCTTAAGGTTCTTGGTTTACTTGGACATGTATATAGCAATTGTATGTGTAAATCTTGGTTGGTGTTCGGCTGGAATGTAAATCTATACTAATTAGTAGCTATTCACAAACTTGTACCCTTTATTGCATTAGACATTTAGACATTTAGGTAGATCAAAATTTGTTCAGATATGGCCGACTAAGTGCAGCCTCTCATTCTTCTTGCAATTTTGTTGTATAAAGTGAATCAATGTAATATAAATCTTGTAGCAATGGATCACACTATTAACAATTTAAATTGTTTGCTTCCCTTAAATTGTACATTATTGTGTCTTCTAGTTTCATCAGGAAAATTCATTTGGAATCTGGCAGCTAATCCAGATATGCTTGTAAAATGAGGACATAAATATTTAAATTTAAATTTTTTTTTGACAATATTCACTAGAATCCATGTTCATAATCGAGGTGGGTGTTAAAAACATCACAAAATAAGTAAAAATCAATGCGTTTTTGAATTTTGCTATTTTTAGCTAAAATATGTGTGTTATATATAACCCATGAAAACTGAAAATTTGGTGAAAAATCTAAATTTCACTTTTCTTTACACCGTTTATTAGAATGTATCTTCACAATTGATGCGGGTATTAAAAACATTACAAAATAAGTCAAAATCAACGCTTTTTTAGATTTTTTCATTTTTGGCTAAAACACGTAGACATGGCCACGGTTTCGGAACCGTCGGTTCCCGGTCCCGCTGCCAATGGAACTGGAACCGAACTGCCAAGGGGCGGTTCTAGTTACGGTTCCGGAACCGGCAGTTCTGGTTTCGGTTCCGTCCCGGTTTTGGTTTCGGTTTCTGTTCCGTCCCGATTCTGATTTTATTCTGATTTTGGTTACGATTTTATTCCAATTCCATTTTTTATTTCGATTTTTAGTTTCGAATTTCGATTTTAATCCCACTTTTAAATTTGATTTCTATTGAAATAATGATTAAACTATTAATTGAAACTCAAATAATACAACATAATAATATAATTAAAATAATAATAGTTACAATTGAACTTAATATATAGTATTTAGAGAATAGAACTAGGAAGAATTAGATAAGTGAGATTCAAAGATATAAAAATAATATGAATAATTGAATTATTAATTAGAATTCCACTAGTATAATATAGTAACATAATTAGAATAGTAGTTAAAATTGAACTAATATATAATTTTTTTAGAATAATAGAATTATGAATATTAGATAAGTGAGGAAAAATGATATAGAAAGAATAAAAGTATTGAAAGAATGATCGAACAATTAATTGGAATTCAAATGGTATATTAGCACAATATAATAATAGAATTAGGATAATATAAATTAGAAAATTAAGTTGATACATAATATAATTGGATTAATAGTTGAAATTGAACTAATATATGGAAGTTTTAGAAAAATAGAATTATGAAGGATTAAATAAGTGAGAAAGAAAATTATATAAATGATAAGAGTATTGAAAGAAAGATCGAACTCTTAATTGGAATTCAAATAGTATATTAGTGTAATATCATAATATAATTAGAATAATTAATTAAAAAAGTTGATACCCTAAATCTAAACCCTAAACTATAAACTATAAACATTAAAATCTAGAATATAAAGATTAGAAAACTAAGAAATAATATTAGAAAAAGAATTATGTGATGAAAATGAAGAGGTATAGAAATATTTATAGAATTATAAAAATGAAAATAAAAAATTTATGTTTTTTTTTGGGCCAGTTCCGGTTCCAAAATTTCAGGAACTGGAACCTAAATGTCAATAGACGGTTCAACCCCGGTTCTCGTTTAGTGGGACCCCAATTCCGGTTCCAGAACTGGAACAGGAACCGCCGGAATGGCCATGACTAAAAACACGTGTTATAACCCATGAAAAATAGAAATTTGATGAAAAATCTAAATTTTATTTTTTAACACCGTTTATTAAGATGCATGTTAACAATTGATGTGGGTCTGAAAATTATCACAAAATAAGTTAAAATCAACGCATTTTTGGATTTTGCCATTTTTGGCTAAAATACGTGTGTTATAACTAGGGGTGATATCGAGCCGAGCCGAGCCCGAGCTTTAGGGTGTTCAGGCCCGGCTCGTTTATTAATCGAGCCTAAAAATCTGTTCGTGTTCGTTTATTTATTAAATTAACGAGCTCGAGCCGAGCTTTACGCGAACCGAGACGAGCCCGAGCTTTGTTCGTGAACACTTCCCGACTTGAATAAAAATACATAATTTAGTTAAATTAATATATTTTGTCTCTTTACATAAATGTACAAATTTAATTCAAACTCATATATAATGATTTGTGTGCTTATATGTATAAAAAATCGATTTGTTCTATTATTTAAGAGTTTTACTTAGGGTATATATTATTTATATTGTATAATTTATACTTTAACTAAATTCTTAACAAGTTGTTGACCAACCTAAACGAATCTTTCAATTGCTTGTTGATTTATTATTCATTTATTAACCCAATGTAAAGTTTTGTTTGTGTTCACTTGTTTATTATTAAGTAGACGAGATTCAGTGGAACTTTAACCGAGCCGATCTCGGTCTTGTTTATAAAGGTTTATGTTCATTCTCACCACCGTATAGTGTGATTTATGTGTCAATAAATATATATATATATAAACCCAATTATATATTTCTATTGTTTAATAGTTTTATTTCGTGTATAAGTTCAATATATATTATATAATTAATATTTTAACCGAGCTTTTAACGAGCTTTAACCGAGTTGTGAACGAGCTTTTTTAACGAGCTGTTCATGAACGTAAACGAGCTTTCACACATGTGTTCATTTATTGTTCATTTATTAATCGAGCCTAAAATCTTGTTCGTGTTCGTTCATTTATTAAATGAACGAGCTCGAGCCGAGCTTTTATCGAGTCGAGCCCGAGCTTGTTCGTGAACGTTCGTGTTCGTTCTCAGCCCTAGTTATAACCCATGAAAAATAAAATTTAGTGAAAAATCTAAATTTCACTTTTTTACACAGTTTATTAGAATACATGTTCACAATTGATGTGGGTGTGAAAAATATCACAAATTAAGTAAAAAATAACACGTTTTTAAATTTTACCATTTTTGGCTAAAATACGTGTGTTAGAACCCATGAAAAATGAAAATTTAGTGAAAAAAAAAATCTAAAATTCACTTTTTTACATTGTTTATTATAATGCATATTCACAATTGATGTGCTTGTTAAAAACATCACAAAATAAGTCAAAATTAACGTATTTTTGAATTTTGGCAAAAAAACGTATACTATAAGTCACAAAAATCGGTCATTTTTTAAAATTTCTAACTTTCCCTTTTTTTAACATCATTCATTAGATAATATATTGTCATTTGATATGAGTGCAAAATTGGCAAAAAACTAGCAACGGTGACCAATTTTTGAAACTTGCCATTTTTGGCAAAAAAACGTGTGCTATAACTCACAAAAATTGCTCATTTTTGAAAAATTCTAACTTTCCATTTTTTCACATCATTCATTAGATAGCACACCGTCTTTTGATATGAGTGCAAAACAGAGACAAAATCGGCAACGACGACCAATATTTGAAACTTGCCATTTTTGCAAAAAAAAAAAAAAAAAACGTGTGCTTACTCACAAAAATTTGGTCATTTTTTCAAAATTTATAGCTTTCCCTTTTTTTAACACAATTCATTAGAAAATATATCGTCATTTGATATGAGTGCAAAACAAGCACAAAAACGGCCAAACGACGACCAATTTTTGAAATTTGCCATTTTGGCAAAAAAAACGTGTGCTATAACTCACCAAAATTGGTCATATTTCAAAATTTCTATCTTTCCCTTTTTTAAAACCATTCATTAGATAACATATCGTCATTTGATATGAGTTAAAAACAGGCAAAAAAACGGCCCAACGATGACCAAATTTTAAAATTCGTCATTTTCGCCAAAAATTGTATGGAACCATGAGGGTGAGGCGAGATAGTTGAAGGTGATGGTGTTAAGTGTTTTGGGAAGGAAGACAGTTTTGTTATGGTTTGGTGCTGATGGTGATGGGCTATGCTTTATCTTCTAAATCTGCTTGGAGCAATCGTCATGTTGGAATTTTGGAGCTGTGGTTTAGGAAAATATACAAGTATTGATGATTGGAAAAATTACAAAATTGAAAAGGGAGATATAAATTTTCCTACACTTGCATGAGTATGTATAGTCTTGAACAATGACTTAGAATCTGCAAATACTTTGTAGGATTTTGCTATGGATTGAAAATTTACTCTACTTTGACACGAGTGGTCAAAGTAGAATAGTTTCTTCAAGTCATTAGATACTTAGAAAATACATGTAATGGAGTAGTACTTCAAATTTATTACTTTAACTTTTGTAACAGTGTGTTTGGGTATATCCAACACCGTATTTTGCCCAAATTTATATCAGTTATGTTTTTTTTTTAAAAAAAAACAAAAACGTGTGCTATAACTCACAAAAATTGGTCATTTTTCAAAATTTCTAACTTTCCCATTTTTTCACACCATTCATTAGATATCACATCGTCATTTGATATGAAAGCAAAAAGGCACAAAACCGCCAACGACGAGTAATTTTGAAACTTGCCATTTTAGCCTAAAAAACGTGTTGTAACTCACAAAAATTGGTCATTTTTCAAAATTTCTAACTTTCTTTTTTTTTCACACCATTCATTAGATAGCATATTTTAGTTTTATATGAGTGCAAAACAGGCACAAAAATAGCCAACGACGACAAATTTTTGAAACTTTCCTTTTTGGCCAGAAATGTGTGCTATAACTGACAAAAATTTGTCATTTTTAAAAATTTTTAACTTTTCCTTTTTACACCATTCATTAGATAGTATATATGAGTGCAAAATAAGCACAAAATGGCAACGATGACTAATTTTTGAAACTTGCCATTTTGGAAAAAAAATAACGCGTGCTATAACCCACAAAAATTGGTCATTTTTCAAAATTTCTAACTTTCAATTTTTTTTACCTCATTTATTAGATAACACATCGTTATTTGAAATGAGTTACAAACAAGCACAAAAACGGCCAATGACGACAAATTATTGAAACTTGCCATTTTTAGCCAAAAAACGTGTGCAATTTGGTCATTTTTTAAAAATTCTAACTTTCCATTTTTTCACACCATTCATTAGATAGCACATCGTCTTTTGATATGACTGCAAAAAAGGCACAAAAACTGCCAACGACGACCAATTTTTGAAACTTTCTATTTTTGCCTAAAATACGTATGCTGTAACCGGTGTTGTTAAAACCGGACCGGACCGGCCGATCCGACAGGTTAGACCGGTCCAGTTTTCCTTGGAAAATTAGAAATACAAAAAACCGGTCAAAACCCGATTTGACCGGCTAAACCAGTTAAAACCCAGGTTGACCAGTTTGACCGGTTGATTTTTTTTATTAACTTTTTTCTTTCTTTCTTTTACCTTTTGGGCCTTCAACATTGGACTGTTTTTTTAAATTTGTCTTTCTTTACTTTGGGCTTTAAAATTTATATTGTATTTAATTTTTTTAAACTAAAAATATATGGGCTTGTGTGTTTATAAATTATATGTTTTACTTTTTCATTTTAGATCAAATATCAATACATATATATGACCCTATTGCTATTTTATATGAAGAAAACTAAACTTTCCTATTAATCAACCTAAATTAAACAAATTAATAAATAATAGATATGTGACTTATTATATTTTGAATCATTTGATGATAGAATAAATGGTCAAATAAAATAAAATTTCAACAATTTAGAAACATTTTTTATCCTTTTTTTTTATATTTTAGAATTATTAAGTTTGATATTAAATAATGCTAATATTTAAATGAATTAACGGTATTTTATTAATTTTATGTTTTTTTAGTTGTGATTTAGTAAATATTTATACTTGGGTATAGATTTTTTCAATTATAAATATATTTATAATTTAAATTTATTTATGATGTCATGATGACGTCATCCGATTTTCTCGTCCGGTCCGACCGGTTTGACCCAGTGACCTAGTACCTCGTTCGGTTTGGTCCCCGGTCCGATTTTCAAAACATTGGCTGTAACTCACAAAAATTAGTTATTTTTAAAAATTTTTAACTTTTTATTCTTTTTCACACCATTTATTAGATAGTATATCGCCCATTGGATATGAGTGCAAAGTCGGCACAAGAACGGCAATAGCGACAAAGTTTTGAAACTTGCCATTGTTGGCCAAAAAAACGTGTGCCATAACTAACAAAAATTGGTCATTTTCAAAATCTCTAGATTTTCTTTTTTAGCACCATTCATTAGATAACATATCGTTATTTGATATGAGCGTAAAAAATGCACAAAAACAGCCAAACGATGACCAATTTTTTAAACTTGCCATTTTGGCAAAACATGCTATAACTCACAACAATTGGTCATTTTTTAAAATTTCTAACTTTCCCTTTCTTTTTCACACCATTCATTAGATAGCACATCATCATTTGATATGAGTGTAAAACAAACAGAAAAATAGCTATCAAAGACCAATTTTAGAAACTTGACATTTTGGCAAAAAAAACGTGTGCCATAATTCATAAAAATTGGTCATTTTTCAAAATTTCTAACTTTCTATTTTTTTCACACCATTCATTAGATATCATATCATCATTTGATATGAGTACAAAACAAGCACAAAAAAAGAAACCAACGATAAATTTTTGAAACTTGCAATTTAGGCCAAAAAAACATTTGAAACAGCTGAAGAAGCTGCAGAATTTTTTAAACCACAACTTTTACATGGGATAGCCAAATTAATTAGAACTGAGTCATGTCCTAGATTACGTGAACATTGGCTTGATGCACGGTTGATCAAGACTAATCCAGAACCAGGCTTGAAAAAAAACGATGAGTATTGCTCTCAGTTGATCATCAATGATGAAGAACAGAACGAGAACATCAAGGTTCTCGTCCAATTTGAAGAACAGGTGCCTTTCGATTTCATGAACAATCCACAAGTTCAAACTCCAGTTAAAGCAAACAGGTATAACCTTCGCTCTCAATCTACTGAAGAAATCTATAAAAAAAGGGAAAAACAACACTCAACAAGAAGCAAAAAGAAAAAGGCAAAGAGGGATGCCCTCATGTACTGTTACTCAGAATCTGACATTCATTGTTAGCTGTTGTTTGCTGATGAAGTGTATTTTGGAAATGTTTTTGCTGTATCTAGGCTTTGGCCCCTGATTATCGATGTTAATATCAGTTTGGCCTATGTATATGAACACTTATGTTTGCTTATTTGGAAGACCAATGCACAGGCTTTGCTGGTTCAGAACATATACAGTTGGTGGAACTGTGGATTTTGCATGTCCTTTGATTCTGTTTTGGCTCTGATAAGGATCTCAATGACTGATCTTAGATTGATTAACATGGCCGTTTACTGAAAATGTGATGCCCAAGGGAATTTAGTTGAATCATTTGCTGATGTAATGGTGTCAATGATATGGTAAAGTTTGTTCCTTAATGCTTCATGTGCTGAGAGTATGGATCTTGGAGGATGAATGTAGTTTTGTTGTTTGGATTAGTGGGCCCCATCTATCCAAGTAATATCTAGCTCTTTTAGATGAATACCACACTGTTTTTGATGGAAAATAGAAACCAATACTCTAGGAATTACTAGAGTGAATTTTCTTTATTCCATATATCATATACTCAGTAAGTCATGTAATGGAGTAGTTCTCCAAGTTTATCGCTTTATCTTTTGTAACGGTGCATTTGGGTATACCCAACATCGGATTTTGCCCACCTTTGTATATAAAATCGGATGGTGTTTAAAAAAAAACATGTGCTATAACTTACCAAAATTGGTCATTTTTCAAAATTTCAAAATTTTCCATTTTTTAGACCATTTATTAGATAGCATACCGTCATTTGATATGACTGCAAAATCGGCAAAAAAATGGCAATGAAGACAAATTTTTGAAACTTTCCATTTTCGCAAAAAAAAAGTGTGTGATATAACTCACAAAAATTGGTCATTTTTTCAAAAATTCTAACTTTCCTTTTTTTCACCCCATTCATTATATAGCACATCACCATTTGATATGAGTATAAAACAAACACAAAAACAGCCATCGAAGACAAATTTTTGAAACTTGCCATTTTGGCAAAAAAAACGTGTACTATAACTCACTAAACTTGGTCATTTTTAAAAATTTCTAACTTTTCCTATTTTCACACCATTAATTAGATAGCATATCTTCAATTGATATGAGTGCAAAATAAGCACAAAAATGGCAACGACGACCAAATTTTGAAACTTGCCATTTTGGCCCAAAAAACGTGTACAATAAGTCAATAACTCTCAAAAATTGGTCATTTTTCAAAATTTTTAACTTTTTATTTTTTTCACACCATTCATTAGATAGCATATCATAATTTGATATTAGTGTAAAAATGGCACAAAAACGGTACAACGACGAACAATTTTTGAAACTTGCAATTTTGGGCCAAAAAACGTATGCTATAACTGACATAAATTGGTCATTTTCAAAATTTATAGATTTTCCTTTTTTTAACATCATTCATTAGATAACATATCGTAATTTGATATCAGTGTAAAAAATGCACAAAAACAGCCAAACGATGACCAATTTTTTAAACTTGCCATTTTGGCAAAAAAATGCGTGCTATAACTCACAACAATAGGTCATTTTTTAAAATTTCTAACTTTCCCTTTCTTTTTCAGTCCATTCATTAGATAGCACATCATCATTTGATATAAGTATAAAACAAACACAAAAATAGCTATCAAAGACCAATTTTAGAAACTTGACATTTTGGCAAAAAAAACGTGTGCCATAACTCGCAAAAATTGGTCATTTTTCAAAATTTCTAACTTTCTATTTTTTCACACAATTTATTAGATAACATATCGTCATTTGATATGAGTGCAAAACAAGCACAAAAAAGGAACCGACGACAAATTTTTGAAACTTGCCATTTTGGCCAAAAAAACATGTGCTATAACTTACCAAAATTGGTCATTTTTCAAAATTATAAAATTTTCCATTTTTAGGCCATTAATTAGATAGCATATCGTCATTTGATATGACTGCAAAATCGGCAAAAAAATGGCAATGACGACCAATTTTTGAAACTTTTCATTTTGGCCAAATAACGTGTAACTCACAAAAATTGGTCATTTTTCAAAAATTCTAACTTTCCATTTTTTTCACACCATTTATTAGATAGCACATCGTCTTTTGATATGACTCAAAAAATGGCAAAAAAACTGCCAACGACGACTAATTTTTGAAACTTTTCATTTTTGCCTAAAATACGTGTGCTGTAACTCACAAAAATTGGTCATTTTTCAAAGTTTCTAACTTTTTATTTTTTTCACACCATTCATTATATAGCACAGGGGTGAATTAACATGAGTGCAAAACAAGGAGAAAAACAGCCATTGAAGACCAATTTTTGAAACTTGCCATTTTGGTCAAAAAAACGTGTGCTATAACTCACAAAAATTGGTCATTTTAAAAAATTTCTAACTTTCCATTTTTTTCACACCATTCAATAGATAGCATATCGTCGTTGGATATGAGTGCAAAACAATCACAAAAAAGGGCAACGACGACCAATTTTTGAAACTTGATATTTTGGCAAAAAAAACATGTGCTATAAGTCACAAAAATGGATCATTTTTCAAAATTTCTAACTTTCTCTTTTTTTTTCAAACATTTCATTAGATTGCATATCGTCATTTGATATGACTACAAAATTGGCAAAAAAACGGCAATGACGACCAATTTTTGAAACTTTCCATTCTGGCCAAAAAAACGTGTGCTATAACTCACAAAAATTGGTCATTTTTAAAAAATTCTAACTTTCCATTTTTTTACACCATTTATTAGATAGCACATCGTCTTTTGATATGACTCAAAAAAGGCAAAAAAACTTCCAACGACGACGAATTTTTGAAACTTTTCATTTTTGCCTAAAATACGTGTGCTGTAACTCACAAAAATTGGTCATTTTTCAAAGTTTCGAACTTTTAATTTTTTTCACACCATTCATTATATAGCACACCGTCAATTGACATGAGTACAAAACAAGGACAAAAACAGCCATTGAAGACCAATTTTTGAAACTTGCCATTTTTGGCCAAAAGAACGTGTGCTATAACTCACAAAAATTGGTCATTTTTAAAATTTTATAACTTTCCATTTTTTTCACACCATTCAATAGATAGCATATCGTCGTTGGATATGAGTGCAAAACAAGTACAAAAAAGGGCAACGACGACCAATTTTTGAAACTTGATATTTTGGCCAAAAAAACGTGTGCTGTAAGTAACAAAAATGGGTCATTTTTCAAAATTTTTAACCTTTTCTCTTTTTTTTCAAACCTTTAATTAGATAGCATATCGTCATTTGATTTGAGTGCAAAACAAGCACAAAAATGGAAACGACGATCAATTTTTTAAACTTTTCATTTTGGCAAAAAAAAAACGTGTGCTATAACTCACAAAAATTGGTCATTTTTAAAAAATTTTGAACTTTTCCTTTTTTTCAAACCATTCGTTAGATAGCATGTCGTGTCATTTTATTTGAGTGCAAAATAAGGACACAAAGGACAATGATAACCAATTTTTGAAACTTGTTAATTTTGCCAAAAAAACGTGCGCTACAACTCTAAAAAATTTGTCATTTTTCAAAAATTCTAACTTTTCCTTTTTTACGCACCATTAATTATATAGCACATTGTCTTTTGATATGACTGCAAAAAAGGCAGAAAAACCACCAACGACGACCAATTTTTGAAACTTTCTTTTTGCCTAAAATACGTGTGCTGTAACTTACAAAAATTGGTCATTTTTTAAAATTTCTTACTTTCTCTTTTTTTACACCAATTAATAGATAACATATCATCATATGATATGAGTGCAAAGTCGGCACAAAAATGGTAATAACGACGAATTTTTGAAACTTGCCATTTTTGGCCGAAGAAAAGCGTGCTATAACTCACAAAAACTTGTCATTTTTCAAAATTTCTATCTTTCCCTTTTTTTTAACACCATTTATTAGATGACACATCGTCATTTGATATGAGTGTAACAAATGCGCAAAAATTGCCAAACGACGACCAATTTTTGAAACTTGCCATTTTCGCAAAAAAAAAACCTGTGCTTCAACTCACAAGAATTGGTCATTTTTAAAAATTTCTAACTTTCCCTTTTTTCCACCCCATTCATTAGATAGCACATCGTCATTTGATATGAGTATAAAACAGACAAAAAAACAGCCATTGAAGACCAATTTTTGAAACTTGCCATTTTGGGAAAACAAAACGTGTACTATAACTCACTAAAATTAGTCATTTTTAAAAATTTCTAACTTTCCCTTTTTTTCACACCATTCATTAGATAGCACATCATCATTTGGTATGAGTGTAAAACAGACACAAAAACAGCTATCAAAGACCAATTTTAGAAACTTGACATTTTGGCAAAAAAACGTGTGCCATAACTCGCAAAATGGGTTTTTTAGATTTTTTATCCAAAAATTTTTCTAACATTTTTCTATTTTTTTTCACACCAATTCATTAGATAGGCATATCGTCATTTGTATATGAGATGCAAAACAAGCAACAAAAAAGGAACCTGACGACAAATTTTTGAAACACCTTGCTAACTTTTGGCCATAAAAAACAGTGGCTATAACATTTACCAAAACTTGGTCATTTTTCAGAATTTCAAAAGTTTTCCATGTTTTTAGACCAATTATTTTAGAGTTGCATCCTCGTCATTTAGATATGACTGCAAAGTCGGCAAAAAACACGGGTAATGACGACCAATTTTTTGAAAACTTTTCCATTTCTGGCCAAAAAATCGTATTGCTATACACTCACAACAAATTGGTCATTTTTAAAAGCCAATTCTAACCTTTCCATTTTTTCCAACACCATTTATGAGATAGCACACTCATCTTTTGATATGCACTCAAAAAATGCAAAAAAACTGCCAACGACGACGAATTTTTGAAACTTTTGATTTTTGCCTAAAATACCTGTGCTGTAATTCACAAAAATTTGTCATTTTTCAAAGTTTCTAACTTTTAATTTTTTTCACACCATTCATTATATAGCACACCGTCAATTGACATGAGTACAAAACAAGGACAAAAACAGCCATTGAAGATCAATTTTTGAAACTTGCCATTTTTGGCCAAAAAACGTGTGCTTCACAAAAATTGGTCATTTTTAAAATTTTATAACTTTTCATTTTTTTCACACCATTCAATAGATAGCATATCGTCGTTGGATATGAGTGTAAAACAAGTACAAAAACGGGCAACGACGACCAATTTTTGAAATTTGATATTTTGGCCAAAAAAACGTGTGCTGTAAGTCACAAAAATAGGTCATTTTTCAAAATTTCTAACTTTCTCTTTTTTTTTTCAAACCTTTCATTAGATTGCATATCGTCATTTGATTTGAGTGCAAAACAAGCACAAAAACGGCAACGACGACCAATTTTTTAAACTTTCCATTTTAGGCAAAAAACGTGTGCTATAACTTATAAAAATTGGTCATTTTTAAAAAATTCTAACTTTTCATTTTTTCACACCATTTATTAGATAGCACATCGTCTTTTGATATGACTCAAAAAGGCAAAAAAACTGCCAACGACGACGAATTTTTGAAACTTTTCATTTTTGCCTAAAATACGTGTGCTGTAACTCACAAAAATTGGTCATTTTTCAAAGTTTCTAACTTTTTATTTTTTTCACACCATTCATTATATAGCACACCGTCAATTGACATGAGTACAAAACAAGGACAAAAACAGCCATTGAAGTCCAATTTTTGAAACTTGCCATTTTTGGCCAAAAAAACATGTGCTATAACTCACAAAAATTGGTCATTTTTAAAATTTTATAACGTTCCATTTCTTTCACACTATTCAATAGATAACATATCGTCGTTGGATATGAGTGCAAAACAAGTACAAAAAAGGGCAACGACGACCAATTTTTGAAACTTGATATTTTGGCCAAAAAAAAGTGTGCTGTAAGTCACAAAAATGGGTCATTTTTCAAAATTTCTAACTTTCTCTCTTTTTTTTCAAACCTTTAATTAGATAGCATATCTTCATTTAATTTGAGTGCAAAACAAGCACAAAAACGGAAACGACGACCAATTTTTTAAACTTTCCATTTTGACCAAAAAAACGTGTGCTATAACTCACAAAAATTGGTCATTTTTCAAAATTTCTAACTTTCTATTTTTTTCACACCATTCGTTAGATAGCATATCGTCATTTATGAGTGCAAAACAAACAAAAAAAGGCAACGGCGACAAATTTTTAAAACTTGCCATTTTAGCCAAAAAAACATGTGCTATAACTCACCAAAATTGATCATTTTTCAAAATTTTGAACTTTTCCTTTTTTTCAAACCATTCGTTAGATAGCATGTCGTGTCATTTTATTTGAGTGCAAAATAAGGACACAAACGACAATGATAACCAATTTTTGAAACTTGTCAATTTTGCCAAAAAAAACGTGCGCTACAACTCAAAAAAATTGGTCATTTTTCAAAAATTCTTACTTTTCATTTTTTTCGCACCATTCATTAGATAGCATATTGTCTTTTGATATGACTGCAAAAAAGGCAGAAAAAACACCAACGACGACCAATTTTTGAAACTTTCTATTTTGCCTAAAATACGTGTGCTGTAATTCACAAAAATTGGTCATTTTTTAAATTTTCTTACTTTCTCTTTTTTTACACCAATTATTAGATAACATATCATCATTTGATATGAGTGCAAAGTCGGCACAAAAATGGCAATAACGACAAATTTTTGAAACTTGCCATTTTTGGCAGAAAAGTGTGCTATAACTCACAAAAATTTGTCATTTTTCAAAATTTCTATCTTTCTCTTTTTCCCACCCCATTCATTAGATAGCACATCGTCATTTGATATGAGTATAAAACAGACACAAAAACAGCCATCGAAGACCAATTTTTGAAACTTGCCATTTTGAAAAAAAAAACGTGTACTATAACTCACTAAAATTAGTCATTTTTAAAAATTTCTAACTTTCCCTTTTTTCACACCATTCACTAGATAGCATATCTTCAATTGATATGAATGCAAAACAAGCACGAAAATGGCAACGACGACCAAATTTTGAAACTTGCCATTTTCAAAATTTTTAACTTTTTATTTTTTTCACACCATTCATTAGATAGCATATCATCATTTGATAATAGTGTAAAAAAATGGCACAAAACGGAACAACGACGACCAATTTTTGAAACCATTTTTGGCCAAACAAACGTGTGCTATAACTGAAAAAACTTGGTCATATTCAAAATTTAAAAATTTTCCTTTTTTAACACCATTCATTAGATAACATATCGTCATTTGATATGAGTGTAAAAAATGCACAAAAACAGCCAAATGACGATCAATTTTATAAACTTGCATTTTTGGCAAAAAAAATGCGTGCTATAACTCACGACAATTGGTCATTTTTCAAAATTTCCAACTTTCCCTTTCTTTTTCACACCATTCATTAGATAGCACATCATCATTGGATATGAGTGTAAAATAGACATAAAAACAGCTATCAAAGACCAATTTTAGAAACTTGAAATTTTGGCAAAAAAAACGTGTGCCATAACATGCAAAAATTGGTCATTTTTCAAAATTTCTAACTTTCTATTTTTTTCACACCATTCATTAAATAGCATATCGTCATTTGATATGAGTGTAAAACAAGCACAAAAAAGGAACCGACGACAAATTTTTGAAACTTGCCATTTTGGCCAAAAAAACATGTGCTATAACTTACCAAAATTGGTCATTTTTCAAAATTTTAATATTTTCCATTTTTTAGACCATTTATTAGATTGCATATTGTAATTTGATATGACTGCAAAATCGTCAAAAAATGACAATGACGACCAATTTTTGAAACTTTCCATTCTGGCCAAAAAAACGTGTGTTATAACTCACAAAAATTGGTCATTTTTAAAAAATTCTAACTTTCCATCTTTTCACACCATTTATTAGATAGCACATCGTCTTTTGATATAACTCAAAAAAAGGCAAAAAAAATGCCAACGACGACCAATTTTTGAAACTTTTCATTTTTGCCTAAAATACGTGTGCTGTAACTCACAAAAATTGGTCATTTTTCAAAGTTTCTAACTTTTTATTTTTTTCACACCATTCATTATATAGCACACCGTCAATTGACATGAGTGCAAAACAAGGACAAAAACAGCCATTGACGACCAATTTTTGAAACTTGCTATTTTTGGCCAAAAAAACGTGTGCTACCCACAAAAATTGGTCATTTTTAAAAATTTCTAACTTTCCATTTTTTTCACAACATTCAATAGATAGCATATCGTAGTTGGATATGAGTGCAAAACAAGTACAAAAAAGGACAACGACGACCAATTTTTAAAACTTGATATTTTGGCTAAAAAAACGTGTGCTATAAGTCACAAAAATGGTCCATTTTTTAAAATTTCTAACTTTTTCTTTTTTTTTTCAAACCTTTCATTAGATAGCATATCGTCATTTATGAATGCAAAACAAACACAAAAAAGGCAACGGAGACAAATTTTTAAAACTTGCCATTTTAGCCAAAAAACATGTGCTCTCCAAGCTTTTTTCTGCAGTCCAAACTTCTGACAACTATAGGAGAGGCATTATCCCCAATTTAATTTCTGAACTCCAGAATGAGGAGCTAATGTGTTATCCATCCCTAGAAGAGCTTAAACATATCGTTTTCTCATTAGGCAAAGATAGTGCACCAGGCCCGGACGGGTTCAATGGACATTTCTTTAGGGAATCTTGGGAAGTAATAAAAGAAGACCTCCTCGAAGCTGTCAAAAGCTTCCTAAATGGAGAAGAAATCCCCAAAGGCATATCTGCCACTTCAATAGTGCTAATTCCAAAAATTGTAAACCATTCTTCATTTGCACATTTCAGGCCAATTAGCTTGTGTAATTTTGTAAATAAAATTCTGTCCAAGCTTCTAGCTAATAGATTAAGTAAAATCTTGCCTTCATTAATTAGTAACAACCAAAGTGGCTTTGTGAAAGGTAGGCAAATATTAAATAATTATCTATTGGCTAGTGAACTCATGTCCTCTATGACTAGTAAGTACAAAAATGGGAATGTAGCTATTAAGCTAGACATGGAGAAGGCATACGATAGAGTCCAATGGTCCTATCTGTTACAAATTATGAGGGAAATGGGGTTTGCAGAAAGATGGATTGATACCATATGGAGGCTTATCTCCAATGTATGGATGTCAATCCTTATAAATAGTGCCCCCCAAGGGTGGTTCAAGTCCTCTAGAGGATTGAGACAAGGGGACCCAATTTCCCCTATGCTATTCATCCTAGGTTCGGAATACTTGTCAAGAATAATAAACTCTTCAATGTCTAAAGCCCCAGGTTTCTGTGTCCCTAGGAATTGTCCACAGATTTCCCACCTAGCCTACGCGGACGATATCATTATATTCACGTTTGTCCATCCCAAAGCTTTAAAGATAATGATGGAGGATTTAGATCACTACCAAGAAGTATCAGGGCAGAAAATTAATGGTTTAAAGAGCTGCTACTTAACACATCACAAAATGGCCATACACAAAAAAGTGAGGGTAGGAAGGAGAACAAAATTTCAGAAAGGGAGTTTTCCCATTTATTATTTAGGCATTCCTCTTCACTATGGTAAACTGAAATCCCAATATTTTGATGCACTAGTACAGAAAATCAGAAACCAAACATGCTCCTGGAATACAAACTTTCTGTCTAAAGGGGGTAGGATTACTCTCATAAGAAGTGTTCTAACAGCGATGCCAATTTACTCCACTATGGCAGTTAACCCTCCTAAAAGAGTTTTAAATCAGATCAAGACATTATGCGCTAACTTCTTTTGGGATGGGCTAAAAAACCAAAGGAACTATCACTGGATTAAGTGGGGAGAAATGTGTTATCCAACTGATGAGGGGGGTGTAGGATTTAGATCCCTAGAAGACACCATTACTGCACATACCATGAAATTATGGTGGAGGTTTAGAAGAAGGGACACCCTTTGGTCTGAATTCCTACACCGAAAATACTGCAAAAAAGTACACCCCTCACAAACTATACCTTATAGAGGTGACTCTTCAACCTGGACTAGAATGCTAGAGTGTGCTCAGAGGGTAGAAAAATTCTTAATGGTTCAGGTAGGGAGTGGGAACTGTCATATGTGGCTGGATAATTGGATGGGCAGTGGAAGTCTTAGTGAAGAACATCCCATCAATGCACAAGGTGTACTAAAGGAGTATGTGAGGAATGGTGAGTGGAACTTAAACAAATTGACAGGTATAGAGCCTGAAATCAGACAAAAAATAATAACATCACCAATCCCTGTATTTCATGGAGAGGACAAACTGACTTGGATGCTCAGCGAGAATGGGGAGTTCACAATGAGCTCTGCTTTCAATCAGATCAGACAAAGGAGGGCCATAGTTCCTACACTGAAGGAGGTTTGGTGTCAGCCTATACCTTTGAAGATGTCATTCTTGTTGTACAGATTACTGAAAGGTAGAATCCCTATTGGGGAAACTTTATACAGATTTCATGTCAATGGTCCTTTAATATGTTATCTTTGTCTTGATAATGAGGAATCAATTAACCACTCCTTTGTAAGCTGTAAGACTGCAAAACAGATTTGGAGAATGTTTGGTGCTGAGATAGGTGTACACAGAAATTCCAATTCCATCAACCGGACATGCAAAAACTGGTGGGATATCCAAGCCAAAAATGCACCTCACAGTTTCCTGAAAAGCTCAATGCCCCTAATTATTTGCTGGGAGATTTGGAAAGCTAGAAATAATGCTATGTACGAGGTCCACAAAGCAGAGATTCAGCAGATCACCCAATAAATCCTCAGAACAACAGCAATGACTATGACGATTAAGTTCCCTGAGGAGGAGTGGGAGGCAAAAGATTGGAATCTTTTTTGGAACTCGGTCTACAACTTCAGAAGGGAGACAGTTATCAAGATATATAAATGGAAGCCTCCAGAAGAATCATGGATAAAGCTGAATGTGGCTCACCACTGTGCTGAAGAAAACCTATATTTTGGGGGAGTCATCATAGATAATACAGGTAAGATCAGAAAATTGGTATTTTCTAGGACTGATAATACTCATTTTACAGGTTTCTCCAACTCCAATGGGTTGCTGGACATGATAGAACAAGGGGTCTCATACTGCTGGGATAAGGGCTGGTACAACATTATTGTAGAGCTCAGCCAAAATGATCTGTATAATACCATCAAGGACAATAGTCACGCCCAAGGCATAACCAAGCCAACCGACTGCCCAACGTCACTGCCAGCCGCGCGCGCGCTGCTGCACACTCCGCGCGCGCCCGCGCCTGCTACCTCGAGCGCCCGCGCCAGACGCATGCCGAGACGACCGACAGAAACGGTCGGCATGCCGAGCCGAGAGACGGAAAGGGCCGGACAGCGCCCAAACTTGCTGGAACTTTCCGGAAGCTGCCGAACGGAACCAGAACGTGCCGGATGGTGCACGAACATGCCGGTTGACGCCAGAAATGACCGGAACGTGCTAGAAGGGGACGGAGCCTTCTAGTTTGGGACGAAATTCTCTAGAACGTTGCCAAACGTTCTAGACTTGTACATAATAAGTCTTTCTTGCCTTAGTTCTCTCTAGAAGATTCTAGAAGGTCCTAGGCTAGTCTTTTACATGTAAATGGTAGAGGTTTCTAGAACCCAAGGCTTGGCCTATAAAAGGAGCCTTGGGGGTTCATTTGCAAACCAACCTAGCAACCAAGCATTCAAGCATTGTAAGCAATCTTGTAAAGCTCTCTAAGTGTTAATAGAAAGCTCATTCCTTCCCAAACCTCTCTAGCATACTTGCCTTAGCATTTTCCATCGTTTCCCACTTCCACCAAGTGTTGGTTAGTTCTTTTGAGGGTTTAGGTTTACCTAGTCAAGAGAAACGACTAAGGCCGCACGGCTACGTTTGTGAAACGTCTACGCCCATGACAGTTGGTATCAGAGACAAGGTTTAAGATGGCATCACTATCCGGCATTGAAGGGGAACATATGCTAAAGGGAAACCGAGAGGAGCGTTAAGGTCACTCGTTCGAGGAAGGACAAATCTGTAGCACCTAGCGACCCGATGGCCGACTTTGAACGACGGCTAGCCAAGGTGGAAATAGCCGCGACCGATAGACTTGAGGAGTTGGGGCTACGCATCGAGGAGCTCGAGTCGAGGGAAGACGATGGGTTCCGAGGGGAGATGCAAAGCACCATTCTGTCCGTCCGTGGGGAGATGGAGGAGACTCTTGCGTCTATGACCGTTAAGTTCGAAACTCAACTTGTTGCGTTGAGTGAGTCGATGAGGGAAGCTATGGCGAAGGAGATTGCTTCCTTGCAAGAGGAACTCAACTGATTTGGCACTTTGCAAGGTTGCCATGGCTCAAGGTGGAGCATTGGTTCAACCAACCATGAGGGCCGAAGTGCCACGGCCCAAGTTCTTCAACGGTGTAAGGAACGCAAGGGAGTTGGAGAACTTTCTTTGGGGACTCAAGCGGTATTTCGAGGCCACTGGCATCAAGGACGATGCCACTAAAATTAAGACCGCTCCCCTCTACTTAGCCGACACTGCAATGGTTTGGTGGAGGAGACAGCTTGGTGACGTTGAAAAAGGGACGTGCACGATAGAGAAGTGGGACGACTTCCGTCGTGAGATCAAACCCCAATTCTACCTTGAAAACGTCGAGCACGAAGCTAGGGCAAAGCTTCGCCGTCTTGCACACAAAGGCATAATAAGAGAGTACGTGAAGGAGTTCACCGAGCTCATCTTGGAGATCCCCGATATGCCCGAAAAGGAGTCTCTCTTTGCGTTCACCGATGGCTTGCAACCGTGGGCAAGAACCGAGTTGCAACGTCTTGGCGTGCAAGATTTGGCTTCGGCCATTGCAACGGCCGAAAGTCTTGTGGAGTTGCGCAAGCCAACCGAGAAAAAAAGCAGCCGAGGGTAAAAAAAGCAAGCACCAAAGGGCAACCATCCTCATGCCAACAAGGGCAAAGGTGGAGGAGAGCAACCTGCCCAACACAAAGAAGGGACGTCCAAACCACCGTTCAAACCTAACTGGCAAAAGAAAGGGGAGAAGAGTGGGGAGGACAAGCCGAAGATGAGTTGCTTCCTTTGTGAAGGACCTCATAGAGCGAGGGACTGCCCGAGGAGAGGAAAGCTTGCCGCCCTAATTCAAGACGATGAACCCGCGGCTTCACCAACAAACGTTGGCTCATTGCGCAAGTTAAGTGCCATCAAGGCCAACACCTCTGCACAACCGAAGGGACGAATGATTGTGACTGGCACAATCAACAACATTGAGACGAAGGCCTTGATCGATACGGGTGCCGACTCCAACTACATGGAACTCAAGGAAGCTGAAAAACTTAGAATTCCATACAAGAAAGAAAGTGGTTGGCTCAAGACCGTCAACTCTGAGCCAATTCCCATCCATGGAGTGGCACAAGGCGTTAATGTGCACTTAGCCGATTGGCATGGCTTGGTGGACTTCACCATCGTGAACATGGACGATCACTCCATCGTCTTGGGCATGGAGTTCTTTGATCGAGTAAAGGCCGTGCCGTTGCCATACGAAAACACGATGCACATCTTGGAAGGGGACCAAATGTGCATCGTGCCCATCACCCGCGAGTGCAAGGCTGGACGTGCACTCTCGGCCATGCAACTAACAAAGGGACTTAAGAAAAATGAGCCAACCTTTGTGGCTGCCCTCAAAGAAGAAAAGGAAGAGGCTCGCCTTGAAGATATCCCACAACCTATCCTTGACATGCTTGACGAGTTCAAGGATGTTATGCCCGATAGCCTGCCCAAGAGGCTACCGCCAAGACGAGACGTCGATCACAAGATCGAGCTCATTGAAGGAGCCAAACCGCCGGCCATGGCTCCCTATCGCATGGCGCCCCCTGAGTTGGAAGAATTGCGAAGGCAATTAAAGGAATTGCTTGAGGCTGGACAAATGCGGCCGTCCAAATCTCCATACGGCACACCGGCCTTGTTCCAAAAGAAGCACGACGGCTCACTACGTATGTGCATCGACTACCTGACGATAAACAAGCTAACGGTCAAGAATAAGTACCCAATCCCACTCATTGCCGACTTGTTCGACCAACTTGGCAAGGCCAAGTGGTACACGAAGTTGGATCTTCGTTTTGGGTACTATCAAGTTCGAATCGCCGAAGGGGACGAGGAGAAAACGACCGTAGTCACCCGCTATGGTTCGTTTGAATTTTTAGTCATGCCGTTCGGTCTCACGAACGCACCGGCCACGTTTTGCACGTTGATGAACAAGGTGTTTCAACCTTTCCTTGATCGGTTCGTGGTGGTGTACTTAGACGACATCGTGGTCTATAGCGAAACGCTAGACGACCATGCAAGGCATCTACAACAAGTTTTCCAAGTTCTCAAGGAAAACGAGTTGTACGTGAAGAAGGAAAAGTGCACCTTTGCCTTACAAGAGGTGACTTTCTTTGGGCACATCATTGGTGGAGGCCGAATTCGCATGGACCCAGCCAAGATTGAAGCTATTCAAGCTTGGGAGCCACCGACGAAGGTAACCGAGCTTCGATCGTTTCATGGCTTAGCTAATTATTATCGGCAATTCATTGAGGGGTACTCGGTCATATGTACCCCCTTGACCGAGCTTTTGAAGAAAAACCACACGTGGGTTTGGGACGAAACGTGCCAACGTGCGTTTGACGCGTTAAAGAAGGCCGTCATGGAGGAACCGGTCTTGGCACTGCCTGATCACACAAAGGAGGAACCGGTCTTGGCACTGCCTCCGACTATGCCATTGGGGGTGTTTTGATGCAAGAAGGGCACCCCATTGCCTACGAGAGCTGCAAGCTAAACGAGACCGAACGGCGCTACACGGTCCAAGAGAAGGAGATGACCGCCGTAGTGCATTGTTTGTGCACTTGGAGGCACTACTTGCTAGGGTCCAAGTTCGTTGTCAAGACCGACAACGTTGCCACTAGCTACTTCCTCACTCAAAGGAAGATCATGCCGAAGCAAGCAAGGTGGCAAGACTTCCTAGCCGAGTTCGACTTTGTGATGGAGTACAAGCCTGGCAAGGCCAACCTTGTGGCCGACGCCCTGAGTGACAAAGTCGAGCTCGCTTCCGTTAGTCAAGCAAAAAGCCCAATGCTTGACCGAATAAAGGAGGGACTTGAGCATGATCCCACGGCCAAGAGTTTGATATAGTTGGCACGTTGGGGGAAGACACGCCGATTTTGGCTAAAGGACGACATGCTCTACACGATCGGTGACCGAGTCTACGTTCCAAGGAGGGCTAATTTGAGAAAAGAAATTCTCAAGGAGTGTCATGACTCTAAATGGGCGGGACACCCTGGACAAACAAGGACACAATCTCTTTTGGAGGAGTCTTACTATTGGCCACGTATGAGGGACGACGTCGAACTGTACGTGCGGACGTGCTTGGTTCGCCAACAAGACAAGGTTGAGCAAACCCGACCGGGTAGTCTCTTGGAGCCGTTGCCAATACCGTCAAGGCCATGGGAAAGTGTTTCTATGGATTTCATCACTTGCTTGCCCAAATCGGATGGGTGTTACACCATCATCGTAATCGTCGACCGATTCTCTAAATATGGTGTCTTCATCCCTGCCACGAAGGAAAGTTCGGCCGAGGAGACGGCACGTCTCTTCTTCAAGAACGTGGTGAAGTATTGGGGCATTCCATCCACCATTATTAGTGACCGTGACCCTCGTTTCACCGGGCGTTTTTGGAAGGAGTTGTTTAAGCTCATGGGATCCGAGCTTAACTTCTCATCCAGCTTTCACCCCCAAACCGACGGCCAAACCGAGAGGGTGAACGCTTTGTTGAAGGTCTACTTTAGGTACTATGTTGGTGCCAACCAACGAGATTGGGCAAGGTTGCTAGACATTGCCCAATTCTCTTACAATCTCAACAAATCCGAGGCAACGAACGCTAGCCCGTTCGAGCTTGCGACGGGTCAACAACCGATGACACCGGCTAGCGTGGCAACCGGCTACACGGGCACTAGCCCGGCTGCCTATAAGTTCGCCAAAGGATGACACGAGAAGACGGAGCTTGCTCGTGCATCGTTGGAACGTGCGGCCAAAAAGATGAAGAAATGGGTCGATAAGAAACGCCGCCATGTCGAGTTTGAAGAAGGAGACATGGTCATGGTTAAGCTCCTACCGCACCTAGCCAAGGCGTTCAAACGTCTCCACAAAGGGTTGGTGAGACATTACGAGGGACCGTTCCGTGTGGTTCGAAGAGTTGGCAAGGTAGCCTACCATATTGACTTGCCAAGCAAGCTTAAGACTCACCCCGTCCTTCATGTGAGCCTACTCAAGCCATACCATAAGGACGAGGATGACCCCGCTCGTGGTGAGGCACAACGGGCACCAACGGCCGTCTATGTCCAACATGAAAGGGACGTGGAGTCCGTCTTGGCAAGATGGGTGGTTCCAAGGAGGGGGCCAAATCCGAGCTACGTGGAGTACTTGGTCACTTGGAAGGGCCAACCGACTAGTGAAGCAAGTTGGGAAAGGGAGGACACCCTATGGCAATTTAAGAAGCAAATTGCCGCATTTAACGATGTTTCACGTAGCCAAAACGAAGGGACGGAGGCCTCAAACCGAGGGGAAGTTGGCGTACTTGGGTCGCTTGAGACCATCGGGTGTCCATATAATAGAGCGAAAAAGGCAAAATCAAAAGTGACGGTGTGGGAGCAAGCTGGAAAAAATTTCCTTTTTAGGAAAGTTCACTGTAGCGCCCTATTTTGGGAAAGAAACTTGCCAAACCACACCAAGCTGCCTAGCGATCTCAACGGGCAACGGGGACGTTGCCACAATAGGTGGAGGAGGAAGTCACGCCCAAGGCATGACCAAGCCAACCGACTGCCCAACGTCGCTGCCAGCCGCGCGCGCGCTGCCTCCGCGCGCACCGCCCGCGCGCCTGCTGCACACTCCACGCACGCCCATGCGCACACCGCCCTCGCCCTCGTCAGACGCATGCCGAGACGGCATGCCGAGCCAACCGACAGAAACGGCCGGCATGCCGAGCCGAGAGACGGAAAGGGCCGGACAGCGCCCAAACTTGCTGGAACGTTCCGGAAGCTGCCGAACGAAACCAGAACGTGCCGGATGGTGCACGAACGTGCCGGTTGACTCCAGAAACGATCGGAACGTGCTAGAAGGGGACGGAGCCTTCTATTTTGGGACGGAACTCTCTAGAACGTTGCCAAACGTTCTAGACTTGTACATAATAAGTCTTTCTTGCCTTAGTCTCTCTAGAAGATTCTAGAATGTCCTAGGCTAGTCTTTTACATGTGAATGATAGAGGTTTCTAGAACCCAAGGCTTGGCCTATAAAAGGAGCCTTGGGGGTTCATTTGCAAACCAACCTAGCAACCAAGCATTCAAGCATTGTAAGCAATCTTGTAAAGCTCTCTAAGTGTTAATAGAAAGCTCATTCCTTCCCAAACCTCTCTAGCATACTTGCCTTAGCATTTTCCATCGTTTCCCACTTCCACCAAGTGTTGGTTAGTTCTTTTGAGGGTTTAGGCTTACTTAGTCAAGAGAAACGACTAAGGCCGCACGGCTACGTTTGTGAAACGTCTACGCCCGTGACACAATGCTCCGAACTGGAAGCTGACTAACCAATGGCAGAAAGTGAGGCTAGTTCAGACAAGGTGTACCATAAGTCTCATCATGAAGGAAGAAAACCAAGCTGCCAAGTGGATTGCTCAAGAGGGGCTGCCGGAAAATCAGAACTTGTTACCAAGAAAACTCAGAGACATCATCCTTAGGGATAAAATGGGCATCCCAAAGTTCAAAAAGGTGTCCAAGCAAAGGACTGATACCCAGAAAAAAACATCACAATGAGAATCAAATCTTCAGAAAGAAAAGCTGGAATGGAAAGTGAAACACGTCCCCATCAGGTCTGTAAACCAGTAAAGAAATGCAACACAACAGGACTCCAACATGATTCATCTAAGAATGGTAAGAAGGTAAGAAATGGCCATTGTCTGCTGAGGTTAGGACAATTTGCTGATCACTTATATTTGCTCTGTCCTAAATATTTGCCTGCTGATGTTAGGGCAGACGTATTATCCCCTTGCTGCCTTATTACTCCTCGTGTCACACAGTTCTATGTTTCTAAGCTTCTTCATTTAGTGTGTAGTAATTATCTTGTGCTCTCACCTCTGGTGATTTTTGCCATTGCATGTATGGAATATGATGATTGAGTCAATACATAGCACATGCACAATCTTTTGATTTCTATATAGGGAATACGCCACATTCCGTGTAATAGTATTATTGGACAAATTATGAGACTGTAAATGGAGTAGTACTCCAAGTTTAAGCATCTAGAACGTGTAAATGGAATAGTACTCCACATTTTGCTTGTTTTGGGCAACCCTTGGAGAACAACCCCCATTAGGCCATTGGCATGTAAATGGGGATTTGTTCTCAAGGTATCGTTTTCCTTGTAAGAGTGGTTTTAGGGTATGTCCACCACTCAAAATGTATATTAATAAATTGGGAGTGGCGCCCCACCTCAAGAGGAGGTTAGCCAATCAATAAAAAAAAACATGTGCTATAACTCACCAAAATTGACCATTTTTCAAAATTTTGAACTTTTCCTTTTTTTCAAACCATTCATTAGATAGCATATCGTCATTTTATTTGAGTGCAAAATAAGGACACAAACGACAACGATAACCAATTTTTGAAACTTGTCATTTTTGCCAAAAAAAACGTGCGCTACAACTAAAAAAAATTGGTCATTTTTCAAAAATTCTAACTTTTCCTTTTTTTCGCATCATTCATGAGATAGCACATTGTCTTTTGATATGACTGCAAAAAAGGAAGAGAAATCACCAACGTCGACCAATTTTTGAAACTTTCTATTTTGCCTAAAATACGTGTGCTGTAACTCACAAAAATTGGTCATTTTTTAAATTTTCCTACTTTCTCTTTTTTACACCAATTATTAGATAACATATCATCATTTGATATGAGTGCAAAGTTGGGACAAAAATGGCAATAACGACGAATTTCTGAAACTTGCCATTTTTTGCCGAAGAAAAGTGTGCTATAACTCACAAAAATTTGTCATTTTTCAAAATTTCTATCTGTCTCTTTTTTTAACACCATTCATTAGATGACACATCGTCATTTGATATGAATGTAAAAAATGCACAAAAATTGCAAAACGACGACCAATTTTTGAAACTTGCTATTTTCGCAAAAAAAAACGTGTGCTATAACTCACAACAATTCGTCATTTTTAAAAATTTCTACCTTTCCCTTTTTTCCAACCCATTCATTAGATAGCACATCGTCGTTTGATATGAGTATAAAACAGACACAAAAACAGCCATCGAAGACCAATTTTTGAAACTTGCCATTTTGGAAAAAAAACGTGTACTATAACTCACTAAAATTGGTCATTTTTAAAAATTTCTAACTTTCTCTTTTTTTTCACACCATTCATTAGATATCATATCTTCAATTGATATGAGTGCAAAACAAGCACAAAAATGGCAACGAAGACCAAATTTTGAAACTTGCAATTTTGGCCGAAAAAACGTGTACAATAACTCTCGAAAATTGGTCATTTTTCAAAATTTTAACTTCTTTTTTTCACACCATTCATTAGATAGCATATCATCATTTGATGTTAGTGTAAAAAATGGCACAAAAATGAAACAACGACGACCAATTTTTGAAATTTGCCATTTTTTGCCACACAAACGTGTGCTATAACTGACACAAATTGGTCATTTTCAAAATTTAAAAATTTTCCTTTTTTAACACCATTCATTAGATAACATATCGTCATTTGATATGAGTGTAAAAAATGCGCAAAAACAGCCAAACGACGACCAATTTTTTAAACTTGCATTTTTGGCAAAAAAAGTGCGTGCTATAACTCACAACAATTGATCATTTTTCAAAATTTTCAACTTTTCCTTTCTTTTTCACACCATTCATTAGATAGCACATCATCATTTGATATGAGTGTAAAACAAACACAAAAACAGCTATCAAAGACCAATTTTAGAAACTTGACATTTTGGCAAAAAAAAACGTGTGCCATAACTCGCAAAAATTGGTCATTTTTCAAAATTTCTAACTTTCTGTTTTTTTCACACCATTCGTTAGATAGCATATCGTCATTTTTAATGAGTGCAAAACAAGCACAAAAAAGGAACCGACGACAAATTTTTGAAATTGGTCATTTTGGCTAAAAAAACATTTGCTATAACTTACAAAAATTGGTCATTTTTCAAAATTTTAAAATTTTCCATTTTTTAGGCTATTTATTAGATAGCATATCGTCATTTGATATGACTGCAAAATCGGAAAAAAAACAGCAATGACTACCAATTTTTGAAACTTTCCATTCTGGCCAAAAAGTCGTGTGCTATAACTCATAAAAATTGGTCATTTTTCAAAATTTCTAACTTTCTGTTTTTTACACATCATTCATTAAATAGCATATCGTCATTTGATATGAATGCAAAACAAGCACAAAAAAGGAACCGAAGACAAATTTTTGAAACTTGTCATTTTGGCCAAAAAAACATGTTCTATAACTTACCAAAATTGGTCATTTTTCAAAATTTTAAAATTTTCCATTTTATAGACCATTAATTAGATAGCATATCGTCATTTGATATGACTGCAAAATCGGCAAAAAAAACATCAATGACGACCAATTTTTGAAACTTTCCATTCTGGCCAAAAAAACGTGTGCTATAACTCACAAAAATTGGTCATTTTTAAAAAATTCTAGCTTTTCATTTTTTCACACGATTTATTAGATAGCACATCGTCTTTTGATATGACTCCAAAAAAGGCAAATAAACTGCCAACGACGACCAAATTTTGAAACTTTCTATTTTTGCCTAAAATACGTGTGCTGTAACTCACAAAAATTGGTCATTTTTCAAAGTTTCTAACTTTTATTTTTTTCACACCATTCATTATATAACACACCCTCAATTGATATTAGTGCAAAACAAGGACAAAAACAGCCATTGAAGACCAGTTTTTGAAACTTGCCATTTTTTGCCATAACAATGTGTGCTATAACTCACAAAAATTGGTCATTTTTAAAAATTTCTAACTTACCTTTTTTTTTCACACCATTCAATAGATAGCATATTGTCGTTGGATATGAGTGCAAAACAAGTACAAAAAATGGCAACGACGACCAATTTTTGAAACTTGATATTTTGGCCAAAAAAATGTGTGCTATAAGTCACAAAAATGGGTCATTTTTAAAATTTCTAACTTTCTTTTTTCTAAACATTTTATTAGATAGCATATCGTCATTTGATTTGAGTGCAAAACAAGCACAAAAACGGCAACGACGACCAATTTTTTAAACTTTCCATTTTGGCCAAAAAAACCGTGCACTATAACTCACTAAACTTGGTCATTTTTTAAAATTTCTAACTTTTCCTTTTTTTCACACCATTCATTAGATAGCATTTCTTCAATTGATATGATTGCAAAACAAGCACAAAAATATCAACGAAGACCAAATTTTGAAACTTGCCATTTTGGCCTAAAAACGTGTACAATAACTCTCAAAATTTTGTCATTTTTCAAAATTTTTAACTTTTTATTTTTTTCACACCATTCATTAGATAGCATATCATCATTTGATATTAGTGTAAAAATGGCACAAAAAAGGTACAACGACAACCAATTTTTGAAACTTGCCATTTTTGGCCAAAAAAACGTTTGCTATAACTGACAAAAATTGGTCATTTTCAAAATTTAAAAATTTAAACATTTTCCTTTTTTTAACACCATTTATTAGATAACATATCGTCATTTGATATGAGTGTAAAAAATGAGCAAAAATAGCCAAACAACGACCAATTTTTTAAACTTGCATTTTTGGCAAAAAAATGCGTGCTATAACTCACAACAATTGATCATTTTTCAAAATTTCTAACTTTTTCTTTCTTTTTCACACCATTCATTAGATAGCACATCATCATTTGATATGAGTGTAAAACAGACACAAAAATAGCTATCAAAGACCAATTTTAGAAACTTGACATTTTGGCAAAAAAAACGTCATTTGATATGACTCCAGAAAAGGCAAAAAAACTGCCAACGACGACCAATTTTTGAAACTTTCCATTTTCGCTTAAAATACGTGTGCTGTAACTCACAAAAATTGGTCATTTTTCAAAGTTTCTAAATTTTTATTTTTTTCACACCATTCATTGTATAGCACACCGTCAATTGATATAAGTGCAAAACAATGACAAAAACAGCCATTGAAGACCAATTTTTGAAACTTGCCATTTTTGGCCAAAAAAACGTGTGTTATAACTCATAAAAATTGGTCATTTTTAAAAATTCCTAAGTTTCCATTTTTTTCACACCATTCAATAGATGGCATATTGTCATTGAATATGAGTGCAAAACAAGTACAAAAAGGGCAACGACGACCAATTTTTAAAACTTCCCATTCTGGCCAAAAAAACGTGTGCTATAACTCACAAAAATTGGTCATTTTTAAAAAATTCTAACTTTCCATTTTTTCACACCATTTATTAGATAGCACATCGTCTTTTGATATGACTCCAAAAAAAGGTAAAAAAAACTGCTAACGATAACCAATTTTTGAAACTTTCCATTTTTGCATAATATACGTGTGCTGTAACTCACAAAAATTGGACATTTTTCAAAGTCTCTAACTTTTTATTTTTTTCACATCATTCATTATATAGCACACCGTCAATTGATATGAGTACAATATAAGGACAAAAACAGCCATTGAAGACCAATTTTTGAAACTTACCATTTTTTGCCAAAAAAACGTGTGTTATAACTCACAAAAATTGGTCATTTTTAAAAATTTCTAACTTTTCATTTTTTTTTTGCACCATTCAATAGATAGCATATCATCGTTGGATATGAGTGCAAAACAAGTACAAAAAGGGCAACGACGACCAATTTTTAAAACTTCCAATTCTTGCCAATAAAACGTGTGATATAACTCAAAAAAATGGGTCATTTTTCAAAAATTTTAACTTTTCATTTTTTTCACACCATTTATTAGATAGAACTTCGTCTTTTGATATGAGTCCAAAAAGGCAAATAACTGCAAACGACGACAAAATTTTGAAACTTTCCATTTTTGCCTAAAATACGTGTGCTGTAACTCACAAAAATTGGACATTTTTCAAAGTTTCTAACTTTTTATTTTTTTTCACATCATTAATTATATAGCACACCGTTAATTAATATGAGTGCAAAACAAGGACAAAAACAGCCATTGAAGACCAATTTTTGAAACATGCCATTTTTTGCCAAAAAAACGTGTGCTCTAACTCACAAAAATTGGTCATTTTTAAAAATTTCTAACTTTCCATTTTTTTCACACCATTCAATAGATAGAATATCGTCGTTGGATATGAGTGCAAAACAAGTACAAAAAAGGGCAACGGCTACCAATTTTTGAAACTTGATATTTTGGCCAAAAAACGTGTGCTATAAGTCACAAAAATGGGTCATTTTTCAAAATTTCTAACTTTCTTTTTTTTTCAAACCTTTTATTAGATAGCATATCGTCATTTGATTTGTGTGCAAAACAAGAACAAAAAGGGCAACGACGACCAATTTTTTAAACTTTCCATTTTGGCCAAAAAAACGTGTGCTATAACTCACAAAAATTGGTCATTTTTCAAAATTTCTAACTTTCCAGTTTTTTCACATCATTCGTTAGATAGCATATCGTCATTTATGAGTGCAAAACAAACAAAAAAAAGGCAACGGCGAAAAATTTTTAAAACTTGCCATTTTAGCCAAAAAAACATGTTCTATAACTTACCAAAATTGGTCATTTTTCAAAATTTTGAACTTTTCCTTTTTTTCAAACCTTTCATTAGATAGCATATCCTCATTTTATTTGAGTGCAAAATAAGGACACAAACGACAACAATAACTAATTTTTGAAACTTGTCGTTTTTGCTAAAAAAAACGTGCGCTACAACTCAAAAAAATTGGTCATTTTTGAAAAATTCTAACTTTTCCTTTTTTTCGCACCATTCATTATATAGCACATTGTCTTTTGATATGACTGCAAAAAAGGCAGAAAAACCACCAACGGCGACCAATTTTTGAAACTTTCTATTTTGCCTAAAATACGTGTGCAGTAACTCACAAAAATTGGTCATTTTTTAAATTTTCTTACTTACTCTTTTTTTACACCAATTATTAGATAACATATCATCATTTGATATGAGTGCAAAGTCGGCACAAAAATGGCAATAACGACGAATTTTTGAAACTCGTCATTTTTGACCGAAGAAAAGTGTGCTATAACTCACAAAAATTTGTCATTTTTCAAAATTTCTATCTTTCCATTTTTTTAACACCATTCATTAGATGACACATCGTCATTTGATATGAGTGTAAAAAATGCACAAAATTTGCCAAACGACGACCAATTTTTGAAACTTGCCATTTTCGCAAAAAAAACGTGTGCTATAAATGACAAGAATTGGTCATTTTTAAAAATTTCTAACTTTCACTTTTTTCCACCGCATTCATTAGATAGAACATCGTCATTTGATATGAGTATAAAACAAACACAAAAACAACCATCGAATACCAATTTTTGAAACTTGCCATTTTGGCAAAAAAAAACGTGTACTATAACTCACTAAAATTGGTCATTTTTAAAAATTTCTAACTTTCCCTTTTTTAACACCATTTATTAGATAGCATATCTTCAATTGATATGAGTGCAAAACAAGCACAAAAATGGCAACGACGACCAAATTTTGAAACTTGCCATATTTGCCCAAAAAACGTGTACAATAACTCTAAAAAATTGGCCATTTTTCAAAATTTTTAACTTTTTATTTTTTTCACACCATTCATTAGATAACATATCATCATTTGAAATTTGCCATTTTTTGCCACGCAAACGTGTGCTATAACTAACACAAAATTGTCATTTTCAAAATTTAAAAATTTTCCTTTTTTAACACCATTCATTAGATAACATATCGTCATTTGATATGAGTGTAAAAAATGCGCAAAAACAGCCAAACGATGACCAATTTTTTAAACTTGCATTTTTGGCAAAAAAGTGCGTGCTATAACTCGCAAAAATTGGTCATTTTTCAAAATTTCCAACTTTTCCTTTCTTTTTCACATCATTCATTAGATAGCACATCATCATTTGATATGAGTGTAAAACAAACACAAAAACAGCTATCAATGACCAATTTTAGAAACTTGACATTTTGGCAAAAAAAACGTGTGATGATGTTTATGATGATGCTTCTGTGAAGGGATATAGGAATGCTACTGTGGACCAGAATGTTGTGGCCATTTCTAGTAATAAGAGGGCAGGTTTGTGGTTTTTGTGGTAGTTTAGGTTTGTCGTTATGATTGAGTGAAGGCTTTATTTGTGGAAATTTGAAAGGAATCAGAGTGATTGTAATGTTTTGCTGCCATACATGTTTGGGCTCATTAAGGGGGAGTTTATGATTGCTGTAAGAAGGAGTGGTATGGCAGGAGGAAAGGCCACATAATGCCTGATATATGGAGGGGGACCAAATGTGGTAAATGAATTATTTCCTAATATTTTTGGAAAATTCAAACATGTATTTAGGTTAGAACATTCATGTACTATGTACTGAATCTTTTGATTGGGAAAATAGAAAGGGGCTACTTTAGAGGCTTAGCTTAACGTGGACATTTTTCTTATATCTTACACATAATTAGCTAGGAAATCATGTAATGGAGTATTACTCCAAGTTTATCGCTATTACTTTTGTAGCGGTGCGTTTTGGGTAAATCCAACACCATATTTTGCCTACTATATATATAAGGTCGGTTCTTAAAAAAAAGTGTGCCGTAACTCGCAACAATTGGTCATTTTTCAAATTTTCTAACTTTCTATTTTTTTCACACCATTATTAGATAGCATATCGTCATTTGATATGAGTGCAAAACAAGCACAAAAAAGGAACCGACGACAAATTTTTGAAACCTACCATTTTGGCCAAAAAACATGTGCTATAACTTACCAAAATTAGTCATTTTTCAAATTTTCAAAATTTTCCGTTTTTAGACCATTTATTAGATAGCATGTCGTCATTTGATATGAATGCAAAATCAGGAAAAAAATGGCAATGACAACCAATTTTTGAAACTTTTCATTCTGGCCAAAAAAACGTGTGCTATAACACACAAAAATTGGTCATTTTTAAAAAATTATAACTTTCCATTTTTTCACACCATTTATTGGATAGCATATCTTTTTTTGATATGACTCCAAAAAAGGAACAAAAACTGCCAACGACACTAATTTTTGAAACTTTCCATTTTCGCCTAAAATACGTGTGCTGTAACTCACAAAAATTTGTCATTTTTCAAAGTTTCTAACATTTTATTTTTTTCATACCATTCATTATATAGCACACCATCAATTGATATGAGTGCAAAACAAGGACAAAAACAGCCATTGAAGACCAATTTTTGAAACTTGCCATTTTTTGCCAAAAAACGTGTGCTATAACTAACAAAAATTGGTCATTTTTAAAAATTTCTAACTTTCCATTTTTTCACACCATTCAATAGATAGCATATCGTCATTGGATATGAGTGCAAAACAAGTACAAAAAGGGCAACGACGACCAATTTTTGAAACTTGATATTTTGGCCAAAAAAACGTGTCCTATAAGTCTCAAAAATGGGTCATTTTTCAAAATTTCTAACTTTCTCTTTTTTTTCAAACCTTTCATTAGATAGCATATCATCATTTGATTTGAGTGCAAAACAAGAACAAAAATGGCAATGACGACTAATTTTTTAAACTTTCTATAATGGCCAAAAAAAACGTGTGCTATAACTCACAAAAATTGGTCATTTTCAAAATATCTAACTTTCCATTTTTTTTCACAAAATTCGTTAGATATCATATCGCTATTTGATATGAGTGCAAAACAAACAGAAAACAGGCAACAGCGACAAATTTTTAAAACTTGCCATTTTAGCCAAAAAAAAAACATGTGCTATAACTCACCAAAATTGGTCATTTTTCAAAATTTTTAACTTTTTCTTTTTTTCAAAAAATTCATTAGATAGCATATCGTCATTTTATTTGAGTGCAAAATAAGGACACAACGTCAACGATAACCAATTTTTGAAACTCGTCATTTTTGCCCAAAAAAACGTGTGCTACAACTCAAAAAAATTGGTCATTTTTCAAAAATTCTAACTTTTTCTTTTTTTCGCACATTTAATTAGATAGCACATTGTCTTTTGATATGACTGCAAAAAAGGAAGAAAAACCACCAACGGCGACCAATTTTTGAAACTTTCTATTTTGCCTAAAATACGTGTGCTGTAACTCACAAAAATTGGTCATTTTATAAATTTTCTTACTTTCTCTTTTTTTACATCATTTATTAGATAACATATCATCATTTGATATAAGTGCAAAGTCGGCACAAAAATGGCAATATCAACGAATTTTTGAAACTTGCCATTTTTGGCCGAAGAAAAGTGTGCTATAACTCACAAAAATTTGTCATTTTCCAAAATTTCTATCTTTCCCTTTTTTTAACACCATTCATTAGATGACATATCGTCATTTGATATGAGTGCAAAAAATGCACAAAAATTTCCAAACAACAAGCAATTTTTGAAACTTGCCATTTTCGCAAAAAAAAACGTGTGCTATAACTCACAACAATTGGTCATTTTTAAAATTTTCTAACTTTCCTTTTTTTCACTCCATTCATTAGATAGCACGTTGTCATTTGATATGAGTATAAAACAAACACAAAAACAGCCATCAAAGACCAATTTTTGAAACTTGACATTTTGGCAAAAAAAACGTGTGCCATAACTCACTAGAATTGGTCATTTTTAAAAATTTCTAAATTTTCCTTTTTTTCAGACCATTCATTAGATAGCATATCTTTAATTGATATGAGTGCAAAACAAGCACATAAATGGTAACGACGACCAAATTTTAAAACTTGTCATTTTGGCCCAAAAAAACGGGTACAATAACTCTCAAAAATTGATCATTTTTCAAAAATTTTAACTTTTTATTTTTTTCACCTCATTCATTAGATAACATATCATCATTTGATATTAGTGTAAAACTGGCACAAAAACGGTACAACAAGGACCAATTTTGGCCAAAAAAATGTGTGTTATAACTGACAAAATTTGGTCATTTTCAAAAATTTTAGATTTTCCTTTTTTTAACACCATTCATTAGATAACATATCGTCATTTGATATGAGTGTAAAAAATGCACAAAAACAGCCAAACGACGACCAATTTTTTAAACTTGCCATTTTGGCAAAACAAATGCGTGCTATAACTCACAACAATTGGTCATTTTTCAAAATTTCCAACTTTCCGTTTCTTTTTCACACTATTCATGAGATAGTACATCATCATTTGATATAAGTGTAAAACAGAAATAAAAACAGCTATCAAAGACCAATTTTAGAAACTTGACATTTTGCCAAAAAAGTCGTGTGCCATAACTCGCAAAAATTGGTCATTTTTCAAAATTTCTAGCTTTCTATTTTTTTCACACCATTCATTAGATTGCGTATCGTCTTTTGATATGAGTGCAAAACAAGCACAAAAAATGACTGCAAAGGACTGCACAAAAAGGACTGCTCACAACAATTGGTCATTTTTCAAAATTTCAAAATTTTTCGTTTTTTAGACCATTTATTAGATAGCATATCGTCATTTGATATGACTGCAAAACCGGCAAAAAAACGGCAATGACGACCAATTTTTGAAACTTTCCATTCTGGCCAAAAAAACGCGTACTAAAACTCACAAAAATTGGTCATTTTTCAAAAATTCTGACTTCCCATTTTTTTCACACCGTTTATTACATAGCACATCGTCTTTTGATACGACTCCAAAAAAGGCACAAAAACTGCCAAGGACGACCAATTTTTGAAACTTTCCATTTTTGCCTAAAATACGTGTGCTGTAACTCACAAAAATTTGTCATTTTTCAAATTTTTAACTTTTTATTTTTTTCACACCATTCATTATATAGCACACCGTCAATAGATATAAGTGCAAAACAAGGACAAAAACAGCCATTAAAGACCAATTCTTTAAACTTACCATTTTTTGCCAAAAAAGTGTGTGCTATATAACTCACAAAAATTGGTCACTTTTAAAAATTTCTAACTATCCATTTTTTTCACACCAGTCAATAGATAACATATCGTCATGGGATATGAGTGCAAAACAAGTACAAAAAAGGGCAACAATGACCAATTTTTGAAACTTGATATTTTGGCCAAAAAAAGTGTGCTATAAGTCACAAAAATGGGTCATTTTTTAAAATTTCTAACTTTCTTTTTTTTCAAACCTTTTATTAGATAACATATCGTCATTTGATTTGAGTGCAAAATAAGCACAAAAACGGCAAGGACGACCAATTTTTTAAACTTTCTATTTTGGCCAAAAAAAACATGTGCTATGACTCACAAACATTGGTCATTTTTTAAAATTTCTAACTTTCCATTTTTTTCACAACATTTGTTAGATAGCACCATTTGATATAAGTGCAAAACAAACACAAAAAATGCAACGGTGACAAATTTTTAAAACTTGCCATTTTAGCCAAACAAACATGTGCTATAACTCAACAAAATTGGTCATTTTTCAAAATTTTTAACTTTTCCTTTTTTTCAAACAATTCATTAGATAGCATATCGTCATTTTATTTGAGTGCAAAATAAGGACACAAACGACAACGATAACCAATTTTTGAAACTTGTCATTTTTGCAAAAAAAACACGTGTGCTACAACTCAAAAAAATTGGTCATTTTTAAAAATTCTAACTTTTTCTTTTTTTCACACCTTTCATTAGATAGCACATTGTCTTTTGATATGACTGCAAAAAAGGCAGAAAAACCACCAACAACGACCAATTTTTTAAACTTTCTATTTTGCCTAAAATACATGTGTTGTAACTCACAAAAATTTGTTATTTTTTAAATTTTCTTACTTTCTCTTTTTTTACACCATTTATTAGATAACATATCATCATTTGATATGAGTGCAAAGTCGGCCAAAAAATGGCAATAACGGCGAATTTTTGAAACTTGCCATATTTGACCAAAGAAAAGTGTGCTATAACTCACAAAAATTTGTCATTTATCAAAATTTCTATCTTTCCCATTTTTTAACACCATTCATTAGATGACATATCGTCATTTTGATATGAGTGTAAAAAATGCACAAAAATTTCCAAACAACGACAAATTTTTTAAACTTGCCATTTTCGCAAAAAAAAAACGTGTGCTATAACTCATAACAATTGGTCATTTTTAAAAAATTCTAACTTTCCTTTTTTTCACCCCATTCATTATATAGCACATAATCATTTGATATGAGTATAAAGCAAACATAAAAACTGCCATCAAAGACCAATTTTTGAAACTTGTCATTTTGGTAAAAAAAAAACGTGTACTATAACTCACTAAAATTGGTCATTTTTAAAAATTTCTAACTTTCCATTTTTTCAGACCATTCATTAGATAGCATATCTTTAATTGATATGAGTGCAAAACAAGCACAAAAATGGCAACGCCGACCAAATTTTAAAACTTGCCATTTTGGCCCAAAAAATGTGTACAATAACTCTCAAAAATTGGTCATTTTTCAAAATTTTAAACTTTTTATTTTTTTTCACACCATTCATTAGATAGCATATCATCATTTGATATTAGTGTAAAAATGGCACAAAAATGGTACAACGACGACCAATTTTTGAAACTTGCCATTTTTGGCCAATAAAACGTGTGTTATAACTACTGCGGGCCTTTCAGCTTTTTTAGCTGAAAGGCCCGATCCAACACTAGCTCCACTACTGCAATAGAGATTTGTTTTCTTGCATACTGTAATAACATCTCGGATTCTCAAACGGGAGCTCAAAGACGTCAAATTCATCTCAAACGGGAGCTTCATCTCTTCAAAGCGTATCACGGACTTAATCGGGTGAAGCCACTTAAACGGGAGCTTCATCGACAATTTTGGGCAATCGGGACCTTCAAAGATCTTGAACCGGAGCTTAAATCCACGATCCTAAAAGGGAGCTTAGTGATAATCGGCTGGAGGGTACATCGATGGCAGCCAGGGAGCTGCGGGATGGACTTCAGGCCGGAGGTCAACAAGAGGGAGTCGATCAGGTCAGATCGGGTGTCCAAGAGCACTCTGACCCGACCTGCGAGCTCCGGCAACCACCTGCTGTGACTGAGGACCTGAAGGGAGCTACCGATGAACAGTGCACACACTTAAAGCAGCCCGGCTAGTCCCAAAAGAGGAAAACAATTTAACTCATAGGGAGAACTCCACCAAACCGGAGGTTAGTAAGGTCCTTTGGAAGTATTTGTAGTGGCTCAATCTGCTGAGTTGCGTTTGACAACTACCTTGGTGGTGGGGGATTTTGGAATCTGAGCTGCAAAATTCCAGATTCCAAAATTGGTTTTTTTGGCTATATTGCTCTAATTCCTCTGTTGGCTATGCATATGATTAGTGTGGACGTTTTATGCTGCACTTTCAAGCACTGTTTTTTTTGGGTGGATTTGTTGTTGAGTGAACCGTGATGCGTGAAGATTTACTACTACTCATCATCACTAGATTTTGTATATGATTAGTGTGGAATTTGATTTCTGCACTTCCAATTTTTGGGCCGATTTGTTGATGATTGAACCGTGCTGCGGTTCTGCCTTTAATGATTGAACCATGCTGCTTAAGCTTAGTGACTAATTCCTACTCTGAATTTGAACTGAAATTGGGACTCCTTGATTTTGGTCATGGAGTTGCGAATTTCTGGAATCGAGAGTTTCAAGGATTTGATGGAAAGTTCCATATACTGTTGATATTTTGCTTCTATTCTGATCTTGAAATGATATTGCTGATGTATCCCACTTGCTGGAAAGAAGCTTGTGCTGTTCAACGAATTTTTCTTGAAGATGATTCTGAATTTCATATTACATATGTTCACTTTGCTGCTGGTATTTCATTCAATTTGTCCATTTGATGAGTAAGATTCATTCATGTGCTTTCTGAATTTGATCGAAAGTGGAATTTTTAGTGCAATATTGATAAACATTTGAGGAGAATTTCCAACCAAATTACAATTGGTTCATTCATATATTTGGTAATTTATTCCGTTTTTGGTTGGTATGTCGTTTTGATGGAATAATCTCTTGAGTGCTTGAATCCTGTCTCTGGAGCCATTTCGGTATATTGAGGAAAGATGGGATGAAGAAATTGCTTATTTACCTTTGATCTGGATGTTCCCGAGGAAGTTTGGTGATCTATAAGGCTCAAGCTACACGGAACCATAATAGCATACTCTTTCTGTTTAGCTTTATCTAGACGTCTGCTGGCCTGTTATTGGAACCACATCTCATATGTGCTAATTGTAGTAATGTCGATCCTCGATATCTTGTGGAAAAGGTGTATAGGGTCAGATTGATTGGGATGCTGCACTGACTGATATATGCGAGTCTGGGGAGTAGAACTAGAAATGGTTCTGTTTGATATCTACGGAGACAACTACCGGAAAGGGGCTAAAATGACGTGTTCTCAGTAATATCAAGGAAGCCTGGACTAGAGATAGAACCCGGACAGTGGTTCAACATGGTTCTAGCAGCTGTAGATAGTACGAGGCAGATTTTGAATGCTGTAAAGTCTATGCTTCATAGCTTAGTTTTAATTGTCTTCTACCCCCATTATTAGCAAAAGAGGAAAAGTGAAGGGGAAGAATGATGAGAGGAGCTTTACTGTGTTGCATAGAAAAAGTGAAGGTTACCGATTCTGGGCATGTCAGGGTAAAAGCGAGAGGCGGCTATTTTCTTCTTCCGATCTTTTGAAAAGGAGGACAATGGCGAAGAAGAAACTAGCTTGTCCAGGAGTTTTGGACCTGAGAAGCTCCTGGGCTCGAGAGCATGAGTTTGGCTTCTGTGGGCTCTAATGGATGCAATGGTGGACTTGGGATAATCTGGAAATGAGGATCATAAGCAACCACTGTGTTAAACCAAATCGTTTAGACAATTACTTCGACCCTGCATTTGACTGGAGATAAGGGAGGCACATCTCTAGTTTGAGCAGTTCTTTTTTTATCTTCCATGCCTTTTTCAAAAGTAGTCATGTAATGAAGTAGTACTCCAATTTTGTAACGGTGTGGTTGGGTATATCCAGCACCGTATTTTGCACAACATATATATATATAATGTTGTTTCTTTAAAAAAAACGTGTGCTATAACTGACAAAAATTGGTCATTTTCAAAATTTCTAGATTTTCCTTTTTTAACACCATTCATTAGATAACTTATCATCATTTGATATGAGTGGAAAAAATACACAAAAATAGCCAAATGACAACCAATTTTATAAACTTGCCATTTTGGCAAAAATAATGCATGCTATAACTCACAACAATTGGTTATTTTTTAAAATTTCCAACTTTCCCTTTCTTTTTCACACCATTCATTAAATAGCACATTATCATTTGATATGAGTGTAAAACAGACACAAAAATAGCTATCAAAGACCAATTTTAAAAACTTGACATTTTGGTAAAAAAAACGTGTGCTACTCGCAAAAATTGGTTATTTTTCAAAATTTCTAACTCTGTATTTTTTGTCACACCATTCATTAGATAGCATATCGTCATTTGATATAAATGCAAAACATGCACAAAAAAGGAACCGACGACAAATTTTTGAAACATGCCATTTTAGCCAAAAAAACATGTGCTATAACTTACAAAAATTGGTCATTTTTCAAAATTTCAAAATTTTCCGTTTTGTAGACCATTTATTAGATAGCATATCATCATTTGGTATGACTGCAAAATCGGCAAAAAAACGGCAATGACGACCAATTTTTGAAACTTTCCATTCTGGCTAAAAAAACGCGTGCTATATAACTCAAAAAAATTGGGCATTTTTCAAAAATTCTAACTTTCAATTTTTTCACACCATTTATTAGATAGCACATCGTTTTTTGATATGACTCCAAAAAAGGCACAAAAACTGCCAACGACGACCAATTTTTGAAACTTTCCATTTTTGCCTAAAATACGTATACTGTAACTTACAAAAATTTGTTATTTTTCAAAGTTTCTAACCTTTTATTTTTTTTCACACCATTCATTATATAGCACACCATCAATTGATATGAGTGCAAAATAAGAACAAAAACAGCCATTGAAGGCCAATTTTTGAAACTTACCATTTTTTGCCAAAAAACGTGTGCTATAGCTCACAAAAATTGGTCATTTTTAAAAATTTCTAACTTTCTATTTTTTCACACCATTCAATAGATAGCATATCGTCATTGGATATGAGTGAAAAACAAGTAAAAAAAAGGGCAACGATGACCAATTTTTGAAACTTGATATTTTGGCCAAAAAAACGTGTGGTATAAGTCAAAAAAATGGGTCATTTTTCAAAATTTCTAACTTTCTTTTTTTTCAAACCTTTCATTAGATAGCATATCGTCATTTGATTTGAGTACAAAACAAGCACAAAAACGGCAAAGAACACCAATTTTTTAAACTTTCCATTTTGGCCCGAAAAAACGTGTGCTATGACTCACAAAAATTGGTCATTTTTCAAAATTTCTAACTTACCATTTTTTCACAACATTCGTTAGATAACATATCGCCATTTGATATGTGTGCATAAAAAACCCAAAAAAGGCAACGGTGACGAATTTTTCAAACTTGCCATTTTAGCCAAAAAAACATTTGCTATAACTCACCAATATTGGTCATTTTTCAAAATTTTTAAGTTTTCCTTTTTTTCAAACAATTCATTAGATAGCATATCGTTATTTCATTTGAGTGCAAAATAAGCACACAAACGACAACGATAACCAATTTTTGAAACTTGTCATTTTTGCCAAAAAAACGTGTGCTACAACTCAAAAAAATTGGTCATTTTTCAAAATGTCTATTTTTTCCTTTTTTTCGCACCTTTCATTAGATGGCACATTGTCTTTTGATATGACTGCAAAAAAGGCATAACAACCACCAACGACGACCAATTTTTGAAACTTTCTATTTTGCCTAAAAAACGTGTGCTGTAACTCACAAAAATTTGGTCATTTTATAAATTTTCTTACTTTCTCTTTTTTTACACCATTTATTAGATAACATATCATCATTTGATATGAGTGCAACGTTGGCACAAAAATGGCAATAACGACGAATTTTTTAAATTTGCCATTTTTGGCGGAAGAAACGTGTGCTATAACTCATAAAAATTTGTCATTTTTCAATATTTGTATCTTTCCCTTTTTTTAAAACCATTCATTAGATGACACATCGCCATTTGATATGAGTGTAAAAAATGCACAAAAATTGCCAAACGACGACCAATTTTTGAAACTTGCCATTTTCGCAAAAAAAACGTGTACTATAACTCACAACAATTGGTCATTTTTAAAAATTTCTAACTTTCCTTTTTTTTCACCCGATTCATTAGATAGCACATCGTCATTTGATATGAGTATAAAACAGACACAAAAACAGCCATCGAAGACCAATTTTTGAAACTTGCCATTTTGGCAAAAAATACGTGTACTATAACTCACTAAAATTGGCCTTTTTAAAAAAATTCTAACTTTCCCTTTTTTCACACCATTCATTAGATAGCATATCTTCAATTTATATGAGTGCAAAACAAGCACAAAAAGGGCAACGGAGACCAAATTTTGAAACTTGCCATTTTGACCCAAAAAATATGTACAATAACACTCAAAAATTGGTCATTTTTCAAAAATTTAACTTTTTTATTTTTTTTCACCCCATTAATTAGATAGCATATCATCATTTGATATTAGTGTTAAGATGGCACAAAAACGGTACAACGAGAACCAATTTTTGAAACTTGCCATTTTTGGACCAAAAAACGTGTGCTATAATTGACAAAATTTGGTCATTTTCAAAATTTCTAGATTTTCCTTTTTTTAACACCATTCTTTAGATAGCATATCGTCATTTGATATGAGTGCAAACCAAGCACAAAAAGGAACCGGCGACAAATTTTTGAAACTTGCCATTTTGGCCAAAAAAACATGTGCTATAACTTACCAAAATTGGTCATTTTTCAAAATTTCAAAATTTTTCATTTTTTAGACCATTTATTAGATAGCATATCGTCATTTGATATGACTGTAAAATCGGCAAAAAAATGGCAATGACGACCAATTTTTGAAACCTTCCATTCTGGCAAAAAAAAACGCATGCTATAACTCACAAAAATTGGTCATTTTTAAAAAATTCTAACTTTCCATTTTTTTCACACCATTTATTAGATAGCACATCGTCTTTTGATATGACTCCAAAAAAGGCACAAAGACTGCCAACGACGACCAATTTTTGAAAGTTTCCATTTTTGCCTAAAATACGTGTGCTGTAACTCACAAAAATTTGTCATTTTTCAAAGTTTCTAACTTTTTATTTTTTTCACACCATTCATTATATAGCACACCGTCAATGGATATGAGTGCAAAACAAGGACAAAAACAGCCATTAAAGACCAATTTTTTAAACTTACCATTTTTTGGCCAAAAAAGTGTGTGCTATAACTAACGAAAATTGGTAATTTTTAAAAATTTATAACTTTTCATTTTTTTCACACCATTCAATAGATAGCATATAGTCATTGGATATGAGTGCAAAACAAGTACAAAAAGGTCAACAACGGCCAATTTTTGACAATTGATATTTTGGCCAAAAAAACGTGGGTTATAAGTCACAAAAATGGGTCATTTTTCAAAATTTCTAACTTTCTTTTTTTTTCAAACCTTTTATTAGATAGCATATCGTCATTTGATTTGAGTGCAAAACAAGTACAAAAACGGCAAGGACGACAAATTTTTTAAACTTTCCATTTTGGCCTAAAAAAACGTGTGCTATGACTCACAAAAATTGCTCATTTTTCAAAATTTCTAACTTTCCATTTTTTTCACAACATTCGTTAGATAGCATATCGCCATTTGATATGAGTGCAAAACAAACACAAAAAAGGCAACGGTGACAAATTTTTAAAACTTGCCATTTTAGTCAAAAAAAACATGTGCTATAACTTACCAAAATTGGTCATTTTTTAAAATTTTTAACTTTTCCTTTTTTTCAAACAATTCCTTTGATAGCATATCGTCATTTTATTTGAGTGCAAAATAAGGACACAAACGACAACGATAACCAATTTTTGAAACTTATCATTTTTGCCAAAAAAACGTGTACTACAACTCAAAAAAATTGGTCATTTTTCAAAAATTCTAACTTTTCCTTTTTTTCGCACCTTTCATTAGATAACACATTGTCTTTTGATATGATTGCAACAAAGGCAGAAAAACCACCAACGACGACCAATTTTTGAAACTTTATATTTTGCCTAAAATACGTGTGCCGTAACTCACAAAAATTGGTCATTTTTTAAATTTTCTTACTTTCTTTTTTTTTACACCATTTATTAGATAACATATTATCATTTGATATGAGTGCAAAGTTGGCACAAAAATGGCAATAACGACGAAATTTGCCATTTTTTGCCGAAGAAACGTGTGCAACTCACAAAAATTTGTCATTTTTCAAAATTTCTATCTTTCCCTTTTTTTAACACCATTCATTAGATGACATATCGTCATTTGATATGAGTGTAAAAAATGCAAAAAAATTGCCAAACGACGACCAATTTTTAAAACTTGCCATTTTCGCAAAAAAAATGTGTGCTATAACTCACAACAATTTGTCATTTTTAAAAATTTCAAACTTTCCTTTTTTTTCACCCCATTCATTAGATAACATATCTTCAATTGATATGAGTATAAAACAGACAGAAAAACAGCCATCGAAAACCAATTTTTGAAACTTGCCATTCTGGCCTAAAAAACGTGTACAATAACACTTAAAAATTGGTAATTTTTTAAAAATTTTACCTTTTTATTTTTTTTCGCACAATTCATTATATAGCATATCATCATTTTATATTAGTGTAAAAATGGCACAAAAATAGTACAACGATCATCAATTTTTGAAACTTGCCATTTTTGGCCAAAAAAATGTGTGCTATAACTGACAAATATTAGTCATTTTCAAAATTTCTAGATTTTCCTTTTTTTAACACCATTCATTAGATAACATATCGTCAATTGATATGAGTGTAAAAAATGCACAAAAACAGCCAAACGACGACCAATTTTTTAAACTTGCATTTTTGGCAAAAAAAATGCGTGCTATAACTCACAACAATTGGTCATTTTTCAAAATTTCTAACTTTCCCTTTCTTTTTCACAACATTCATTAGATAGCACATCATCATTTTATATTAGTGTAAAACAGACACAAAACTAGCTATCAAAGACCAATTTTTAGATTTTGCCATTTTTGGCTAAAATACGTGTGTTCACATGAAAAATGCAAATTTGGTGAAAATTTTGAATAAAAATTTTTTTAATGTTTATTAGAATGCATGTTCACAATTGATGTGGGCATGAAAAACATCACAAAGTAAGTCAAAACCAACACATTTTTTAATTTTTGCCATTCTTATACATGTGTTATAACCCATAAAAATAAAAATTTTATGAAAAATCTAAATTTCTCTTTTTTTACAACGTTTATTAGAATGAATGTTCACAATTCATGTGAACCTTAAAAAATCACAAAATAAGTCAAAATCAACGAGTTTTTTATTTTGCTATTTTTGGCTAAAATACGTGTATTATAACCCATGAAAAATAAAAATATTGTGAAAATTTTAAAATTCACTTTTTTTACACCATTTAATAGAATGCATGCTCACAATTGATGTGGGATACAATAAACATCACAAAATAAGTCAAAATCACCGCGTTTTTGAATTTTGTCAATTTTTGCTAAAATAAGTGTTTTATAACTCATGAAAAATGAAAATTTGGGTAAAAATCTAAAATTCACTTTTTTTAAACCGCTTATTAGAATGCATATTCACAATTGATGTGGGCCTGAAAAACATCAAAAAATCAATCAAAATCACCGCATTTTTAGATTTGCCCTTCTTGGCTAAAAAACATATGTTGCCAATGAAAAATTGAAATTTGGTAAAAAATATAAATTTTATTTTTTAACATCGTTTATTAAAATACATGTTCACAATTGATTGGCCTAAAAACATCACAAAATAGGTCAAAATCAACGTATTTTTAAATTTTGCCTTTTTTGTTAAAATACGTGTCTTATAACTCAATCAAAATGGAAATTTGGGGGAAAATCTAAAATTTACTTTTTTAAACCACTTATTAGAATGCTTGCTCACAATTGATGTGGGCCGGAAAAACATCACAAAATAAGTCAAAATCACTGTGTTTTTGGATTTTGCCAGTTTTGACTAAAATACGTGTTATAACCCACGAAAAATCTAAATTTTAGTTTTTTACACCGTGTATTAGAATGCATATTCACAATTGATGTGGGCCTAAAAAACATCACAAAATATTTTAAAATCAACGTATTTTTTTATTTTGTCATTTTGGCTAAAATATGTGTATTATAACCCATGAAAAATAATTTTTTATTGAAAAATCTAAATTTCACTTTTTTACAGCATTTATTAGAGTGAATCTGATATTAATAATTCATCCCTCTAGAAATTTTCTCCAACTTCTTTCTAGAAATTTTCTCCTCTTTCGGGCCTTTCAGCTGATGAAAGGCCCAATCCAACACAACCTTAATACTGAAATTGAGCATTTTTTATAAATTTTCTGTGGTGATTATCAGATCTCAAACGGGAATCACGATCTGATCTAAAGCTGAAGAGCTTCATAGCTCAAACAAGGATCTTCACACACTCAATTGGAGATCCCAAACGGGAGCTATCTCAGCGGAAGAGCTTCAAATCAAACGGGAGCAACACAACTGAACTCCCTCTCAGCTGAAGATCCCAACCCCTTTCAGTTGAAGATCTCAGCTGAAGAGCTTCCAAGGAACGAACTGAAACAGGAGCTTCACCTCACGCTGAAGAGGAAGCTGATTTTTCCAAACGGGAGCCTCGTCCAGCTCTTCCAGTTACTCATATCTACTGTAGCTCGGGACTACCACTTCGCCAGCTTCAAATCAGTTCGTCCAGCTCCTAGATCGGATGACAAATCAAGAAGAAAGACAGTTGCCCGTCCAGCTCCAGCTCCAGCTCAAAGTTGGACTCTAAGCTACTTCACTTGAACTGCTCCAGCCCCACTCTTACAGATCTGCTCAAGGAAGTTTGAACTTGAGCTGACCCAACTTAGCTAGTGAAAGCTCGCAGGAAGCAGACCCAAGCTCCCGACAACTGGCAGATCAAGGTGACCACTCCAAGGTCCGATCTGCTCAGTCCTTCAAATTCGGGGGTTTGATTGTGGGGATGAACTTCATTTTGGGTTTTCTGAGCTCAAATTGTGGTGAATCAAATTTTTGGAGGAAATTTCAGCTGATTTATCAGTGATTTTAGTGGCTTGTTAGCTTCGATTTTAGTGATTTCAGGAGCTGATTTTTCAGATTTGATTTTCGCGTGAAGGCTTTGAACTCTGCCTTGCTACTGTTTCCCATGTTGTTGTGGTGCTTGGATGGCTAGAATACCTGTGGAACAGCTGCCAGCAAGGAGTAAATGCTGAATGTAACCTCTTAACTCTGCTCTCTCAATTTCTGTTGAATGTGGGCTCTCAGTTCGTTTGCTTTTAGCGGATTTCTTGTGCCTCTCTGATTGAACCGTGAAATGGAATCTTGATTGGCTATCTCTGGGTTGTAGAGTCATAATTTTTAATGGGAAACAGCCTTTCTAGATTTTGGTTTGATGGATTTTGGTTTGTTTTGGTTGTTTAAACTCAGTACATATAATTTGGTGCTATGTGCTTTAAGTTCATGATGATGGTATGGTTCCTGTACTTTATGTTCAAATTCAGTCCGATGGCTGGATGTTTTTGTAAGGATTCTGTTCATGTGCTCACATTATGTTGATAATGCTGGTGAATTGATGATGTCAATTAATTCATTTAACTTTGATGCCCTGGTTGAACCTGGTTTGGAACTCATGGCAGCCTTTAGATGAGTAAAAGCAGATAAGTTGATTAAATGCTTATTTGCACAGTTTGAGGCTATACATTTGCTGGTAATGGTGTTCTCTAGTTGGATCTCTGCCAATTAGATGACCAAGTACTTGTTTTGCCCACGTGGTTTATTACTGGCTTAAACTGTGACTAAAGAGGTTTGGACGTATACTTGGATTGATTAACCGTTGATTCTAGGCTGCCTAGTTTGCTGGCCTAACATATGAAGTTAAATGGCTGTGATCGTCTTATAGTAATACAAATTGCAACCACGAGTGTAGTTTTGCTGTTTTCCTGTTTACCTATTATCTGTTTCTAATGTTAATACACTGGACTTGTGGACCTTTGATCCTGATGTTTGAAGGCTGAAAATCTATAGTGCTCAAGCCATACGTAACCATGACAATCTCGCTCTTTCTGTTTTGCTTTATCTATATGCTTGTTGGCCTGTTAGAACCACACCTCATATGCGTTAGTTGTAGTTTTGCTGATCCTCTTATATCTTAAGGAAAAGGATTTATTAGGCTAGAGTGATTGGGAGTGCTGCACTGAACGGCATATGAGAGTCTAGGGAAGAACTAGGGCATGGTTTTGATTGATAGTGACAACTTTTGGAAAGGGAAGTAAACGATGTGCCTCAGTGTTATCAATGAAGTTTTACCTTGGGATAGAACTGGATAGTGGTATAACTTGGAACTAACAGCTGAAGATAGAACTTGGCAGATTCTGGATGTTGTAAAGTCTATGCTCTATAGCTTTAGTTGCAACTGTCTTCTGCCCCCATCATTAGTAAAGGCGGAAATTGTTGGAGTAGAATGATGAGAGGAGCTGGATTGCTGTTTTGCATAGGAAAAGTGGAGGTCATCGTTCTTGGGTATTTTCAGGGCAGAAGCGAAAGGCAGCAACTTTCTTCTCTTTATTTTTTGAAAATGCGGACAATAGGGTATGAGAGACTAATTTTGTCCAGATAGCTTTTGAATTGAGAGGCCCCCAGGCTCGAGGGCACGAGTTTGGCTTCTGTGGGCACTAATAGATGCAAGGACTTGAGATAATCTGAAAATGAGGTTCATAAACAACCACTGTGTAAACATCTACTACATTGATGAATTCCAAGAGAGAAGGTAATGCCGAATCCGTAAAACTCTTGATAAAACATTTACTGAGATACTTTATTTGGACTGGAGATAAGAGAGGCACTACACGAGTTGTGGGCAGTTCATTTCTTATCTTTCATGTATCATTTCAATTAGAAATCATGTAATGGAGTAGTACTCCAAATTTATTGCATTTACTTATGTAACGGTGCGACTGGGTACATCCAGCACCGTATTTTGCCTGGCATATATATGTAGCGTTTTTTTTTTAATAAAAAAAAATACAGCGTTATTAGAATACATGTTCACAATTGATGTAGGCCTGAAAAACATCACAAAATAAGTCCAAATCAATGTGTTTTTGGATTTTTCCATTTTTGGAAAAAATACGTGTATTATAAACCCTGAAAAATGTAAATTTTGTGAAAAATATAAATTTCACTTTTTTACACCGTTTATTAGAATGCATATTCACAATTGATATGGCCTGAAAAACATCACAAAATAAGTCAAAATTACGCGTTTATGGATTTTGCCATTTTTTGCTAAAATACGTGTGTTATAATCCATGAAAAATCTGAATTTCACTTTTTTTACATCGTTTATTTGAATTCATATTCACATTTGATGTAGGTCTAAAAAACATCACAAAATAAAAAAAATATTTGTGTTTTTAGATTTTGCCATTTTTGGCTAAAATACATGTGTTATAGCCCATGAAAAATGGATATTTGGTGAAAAATCTAGAAGTCACTTTTTTTAAATTGATTATTAGAATGCATGTTCACAATTGATGTGGACCTAAAAAACATCACAAAATCAGTCAAAATCACAGCATTTTTTTTAATTTTGCTATTTTTGGATAAAATAAGTGTGTTATAACCAAGGAAAAATAGAATTTTGGCGAAAAATCTAAATTTAATTTTTTAACTCCGTTTATTAAAATGCATGTTTACAATTGATGTGGGCGTGAAAAACATCATAAAATAAGTCAAAATCAAAGTGTCATAACCCATGAAAAATGAAAATTTAGTGAAAATTTTAAATTTCACTTTTTTTACACCATTTAATAGAATGTATGTTCACAATTGATGTGGACTATAAAAAACATCACAAAATAAGTCAAAATCAATGCGTTTTTTTATTTTTTTTTCATTTTTGGCTAAAATACGTGTGTTATAACCAATGAAAAATAAAAATTTGAAGAAAAATCTATAATTCACTTTTTTAACCGTTTATTAGGCTGCATGTTTATAATTGATGTGGGTGTGAAAAACATCAAAAAATAAGTCAAAATCACCGCGTTTTTAGATTTTGTTATTTTTTGCTAAAATATGTGTGTTATAACCCATGAAAAATAAAAATTTGGTTAAAAATATAAATTTCACTTTTTTACACTATTTATTAGAATGCATGTTCACAATTATTGTGAGCCCAAAAAAATCACAAAATATGTCAAAATCACCGTGTTTTTGGATTTTGCCATTTTTGGCTAAAATACGTGTGTTATAACCTATGAAAAATGAAAATTTGATGAAAAATCTAATTTCACTTTTTCTTTACAATGCATATTAGAATGCATGTTCACAATTGACGTAGGAGTATAAAACATCACAAAATAAGTATCTACGCGTTTTTAGATTTTTATATTTTTGACTAAAATACGTGTGTTATAACTCTTGAAAAATGGAAATTTTGTGAAAAATCTAAATTTCACTTTGTTTACGTCGTTTATTAGAATGCATGTTCACAATTGATGTGGGCATGAAAAATATCACAAAATAACTCAAAATCAACGTGTTTTTGTATTTTACTATTTTTTGCAAAAATACGTGGGTTATAAAGGCTATAAAAATTGAAAATTTAGTGAAAAATCTAAAGTTTACTTTTTTTACACCGTTTATTAGAATGCATATTCACAATTGATGTATATGTAAAAACCAGTAGGGGAAAAGCCAAATCAACACATTTTTTTACTTTGTCATTTTTAACCAAAATATGTGTGCTATACAAAAAAGTCAAAATCAACGTGTTTTTGAAATTTGCCCCTTTTTTGCTGAAATACATGTGTTATAGCTCATGAAAAATAAAAATTTGGTAAAAAAAAATATAAATTTCATTTTTTTTTACTAAGTGCACATGGATGCATGTTCAAAATTGTGGTGGGTGAAAAAAAATGGGAATAAAAACTAAAATTAACGCTTGACAAAAATAAGTATGTTATAACTTTTGAAAAATAAAGGTCTAGTGAAAGTTTTACCTTTCATTGAATGAACTTAAAGATTATGTGGACTCAAATAAACATATGCATATGATATTTCTTCTCTTCTTGTTCCATACCCCAAAAAAATGAAAGAAAGTCAAAGAAAGAAACAACAGAAGGAATCTGAGCCATGGCCATGTCGACTGCTAAGTACTATCATATAGTTATTCTTTTTTTCCTTATTGTGGTAGATTTTCACTCAACAGGATGTTAAGATTTTAATCGGAAGATTATACAATAGGTAACTGCATATGTTCATTGTTGCTTGGACAAGAACAATATGGCTTAAGCATGATTTAACAGACACAAACGAATGAGAATGTAACAATGACTCCTCCAGGCTACAGATGATTTGCCAAATAAAGAAAGTTTGGCAAAGTGCTAACAATGGCTTGTTCCATTAATGCGCAATCGACCAATTCAACAAAATACCATTACAGGAAGAATTTTGAAAACCACAAGATGTGGTTAAAAACAAGATCTACTTCATAAATTCCACTCGCACCAATCTTCAAAATGCTTGCAGGACGCGATCTGTTGAAGAGAGTAGGGATACACCGTTTAAATGCTCATTGAGATTAAAAGGATGATCATCTTCAATAGAAATGGTCATTATCCTGGAATCAGCTTTTGCATTACTTAAAAGAGCACTTGACTCCTCTGCAGCATCCCATTCGTCCAAGTTCTTTATGTGGACTTCCCCTATAGGAGTAATGTTTTCTTTGAAACTCGTTCGAGGACTGTCATTTCCAAGCTTTCCTTGATCATATGAGTTGTGCAAAGAAATTGAATCCTCAGCTTTCGGGTTAAATGCCACAATTGAATTCTCATTATTGGTCTCCTGCGTTTTATCCAGCTTTCCATTGGTGAAATATTGATCATCAAACATTGAAACATTCTCTTCTTGGTTTCCATGCTCATTAAATTGAGAATTGCATTTTGCATATGATTTCAGGGATGATTCCTGCAGAACTCCATCACCTGAAGAAGTCCTATAGCCAAAGCTGCCAAACCCTTCAATCCCTCTTGTTAACATGCGGGCTCTGTTTCTCTCTTCTTTCAAAAGCGACCGATTCTCAAGCAGCTCCAAAATCCTCTCAGATTTTCTCCTAACATTCAGGCCCCAATTGAATCTGCATTTTAAGCTAAAAATTGTTGAGACTTCATCATCAACTAGGATACACTTGGAAAGAAAAGTTTTTTCGGTGAAGAGCTTACCCTTTCTCATCAACATATTGCAAGTTTCCTGTTTCTTTAATAGCGTCTTTATCATTTTGAAACTCCTCTGCCACCCTCTCTGGTCCATGAGTCAATAAGTGTTCCAACACAATCAGAGCCTTGTACGATACCCTCCAAACTTTTCTATCAAAACTCATCAATCTGAACCATAAATTACAATTCCAACAACACCATAGTTAGTAAAACGCATACATCAAACCGCTAATCTATCTAGGGATAATGAAAATAGTACTAATAATTCTATTTATTTGATCAATCATAACAAAAACAGAATCCAAGAAACCTCTTATGCAAGATCTCCACAATTCTCCAGTAATCATCGATTTCAAAAGCAGCCCTTGATATCATCTTCAAGGTTCGAGCGTCTGGAGCTCCTGGACTTTCATTTGTAGCTTCTTCAACCAACCTTTGATGTAACAAATAGAATTTTGCAAAGAAACAATCAATAAAGTTCAAATCCAGTCAAAATACATCAATATTTATTGACAATCAAGAAAACTTACAACTGAGCCGGTGTAACATCAGTCAGGGCTAATCTGGCGGTCTTGATCTTCTCCTTGAGGAAGAAAGAAGCCTGTTTTTTGAATTCATGGAAAAATGGTGAACCCATATTCCCACTGTTGCTGCCTAGAATGGAAGACATGATGATCTTTGACTGAATAACAGAATTGAATTCCTAAAAAGAAAAAAAAAAGAAAAAAAAAAAACAAAGAAGGGATGATTTTAGATTAAACTCATCAAATATAGTAAAATAATAATTTTTGGAATTAACAAGAAATGATCAACAAATCCATGACGCACCAAAGTAACACCTGCCCCGCCCCTCTTATCTAACAAAGAAAAATACAAAGAAAATGGACACTTGGTGTGGCTGATGTGAAATGCTGACAATTTCAAAGTTAGTTTAGAGTATATAAAAAGGGTGTTGAGAAGGATGGGTTTGGTCTGAATCACATTGTTTAGGACTAAAGAGACGTCGGGGAACTCCAAGTTGAAAATAAAGTCCAAAGCATTGAAACATTTACTACTAATGGTTTTGGAATTGAATGAATGTGCAGTTGTGCATTACTTGTGAACTTTGATATATCCCATTAAAATATGGATTTGAAGTCAACATCTTAGATAGATCGGCATTCGGCACTGAGCTGCTGCCGGGCTTTCCGGTTTAAATTTTGAAAATCTTTAACTTGACTGCTACACCCTTCGAACTTCCAAGTGGAGTTTTACTTGTTCCAGGACTTTGTTTTTTTTTTTGTTTTCTAGTACTTGTTTCTTTTGCTTCTTTTGCTTCTTTTGCTTCTTTATTCATTTAAAACCATAACCATAGTAAAATGTTAGAAATAATAAAACCCAAAATGCTTGAGAAAGGTATAGCAACCTACACTTTGCAAAAGCCCATCATATGCATTTTGTGGCTTTGTGCACACTTGCTCTTGAGGTCCATTTTGGATCTTGGATTGTTGAGAGTACTAAAAGAGGATAAGACCATGTGAATATAATAAGATTTTCAGTTTTCTTGTTTTGAATATTTTTTAAAATAAATAAAGGGGAATGAAAATAGAGTAACAATATTATGTAGGCATGTTTTTACTAAATGAAATCGATAAATTACATTTTTAGTCATTGTGATCAGTCTGATATACATAATTTTTAATGTGTTTCATATTACTAAGGTAAAAATGTTAGGGAACTCTTTTCCTCATATTTCGGTTTTTTTTTTTCACCTTTCCTCTTCGGAGTTGGAGTGGACATAGACAGACAATGTTGGATGTCATTCGATCTCTTTTAAGAGGTTAAAAAGAGTTTCATTGACTTCTGCTAGTCCAAAACTGCAACGTGGGAGCAAACATAAATTGACCGAACAAGAATATAAATAGATGCTTGACCTGCCCTATTCACCGAACTTTTTTGAGTTTTCTTGAAGGGTTTGCACTTGCTAGTTGCTTCTTGTCAACTCATTTTTTCCGCTTTGACAATTGATCAAAAGCCAGCCATAGCATCGAGATGATATTTGAATTTTCACATGAATATCTTTTGCTTTTGTTATTAGGAAAAGAAATTTTCACATGGATTGAGTTGGCCCATAATAATACACAAAAAATGGGATTGAATTATTTCCCAAGATTTTGGAAAGCAACCCATTGAATCTTCAATCTTATGGATGCTACTATAACACAGCTTTGGGGGACCAATTATGGTCAAGAGTGGCGTAAAGTTTTTCTATGGCCGGTGCCAAGATGACAAGGTTGGAATTCAATCCTGAATCCTCCCAAAGTAGTACTAACAATAACAAGAAGATAGATGAATATATGAACCGTGAGGTTGGTAGGCTGTTGTTGGCAGTAATTCTCAGTAATGTTGATTCCTTCGTGACATGGATATGGATGAAAAGGGAATGCCAAAAAAAATATTCTTATCCAAGATTAAAGTGATGGCCCGAATGGCTAAATTAAGCTGCGGAATGAGCAAACATTGGATTGATTTTTGATAGTACCAAAATATTAATGACTAAAAATGAATCTAATATCCAACCGGCCAAACTTCCCTCTTCCCACCTGCACCTGCATTCGCATTTACTGCCGAATTATGAAATATCAAATTGGTTAGCAGTTAGAGAAAAGTGATAATGGTGATCATCATCAATACAACCCTCATCCATCATTTGCCCAAAACTTCATCCCAAGCTGTTGGTTGTTTCGTGTTTTGCCGCGTCACGCCTCCCAAGTCCCAGCTAGCCAAGATGTCCGTGGGATTTTTTTCTATGCAGCAACATGCCATTTGTTGGGTCTTAATTCTCATGGTCAATTGGTCAAGAATGCCTTGATAGTCTTATTGAAAGAATTTTGGCAGTATCAGAAATCTGTATGACGGATGGATACAAATGTTTCCTTCACTTTGAGGAACATATTACTGAATCCCATGTCGGAAAGCAAGAATTTGTACAGAATCATACACTAAAGACCCCTTTTTGGTTTGATGTTTAATTCCACTATACCATGCATACATAAGGTGTTTGATTTTTATTGTTATTTTCCATTTCACATTTTATAGCCCCAGCAGTTTATTCGGCATGTTCCAGCAGCTTATTCGGCATGTTTTTGCTCAATTCTCGAAGCCAAACTATCGAGTTTATTTAGTGTGTTTCTGATGTTACATGATTGTCGGGTAATAAAAATTTTCCCATAACTCAACACTTGCCAGTTTGTTGCAATGCCAACAAAATGTTTTTCTTTATAACTTTGATTCGTCATGTAGAATAATTTTAGTGACAGGAAATTCTCATGTCACAAAGAATTGGCATTCTCATGCTCAGTTGCTCACATTTATGTAAAAGGCAATGCAGATATTCCAAGATGTATGCCGGCCAAGAGAAAGCTGTCGGAACAAACCTTTCTCATCTTAGGATATACTTTTATTAAGGCAAAATTACAATTTTTATGAGGCAATTTATAATCGACAAGGAGCATCTTGTACACCTGAACTTTACAATCCTCAACACCCTCTACATTGCACAACTAAGTCTACCCAATTCCAGTGCTTAATTGGAATGAAATAGGGTTGGCTAAGGAAAAGAACATCAAAAATGGGTGATTGATATTTTTATCTTTTTCTTTTTTTTTTGTTTAAATGATTTTTCAAATTCCTACCTATACACAGGATCTCCATATCCTTCCTTCCAAAGAAATAACAATAATGGAAACATCATCATGGTATCGGCGTCTATCGCCTTGTGGAATTTCAAGCAGTTCATGAAAGTCCATGCCTGAAATGGAACAGACACAAGTTCAGTATACTTTTTTACTAAAGAACTTCAGTTTATAGACTAAATAAATGTCTTCTGTTTTAGAATGTTTACCAGCTTTCTTTGCAGCTCGAAATAGCAATTCCTCAACAAGATGTTGTGCAGGATCCCCTTCTGGAGACCAAGAGATGAAAAGTTCAACTTCGGAAACAGCCTCTTCATTTGTGAAGTATTGATACAGTCCATCGGAGGACAGTATCAAAAACCTATCTCGTGGCCCTAATCTGTGGTGGTAGAGAGATGGGAGGCAGTTGATGTACGGGGAAGTTCCAACGTAATCTATTCTGAACATCTCCAGAAGTGCATCATTCCATTTTGGCTGCAGGAAGAACAAAAAAGCAGACAAGAATACAAATTAGAGTTCAGCGCGCAGACATAAAGTTGAAATTTTCAGATGAACATAATGAAACCATGAATAATCACCCCTTTGACAGAAAATAACCTTCCAAATGTTTGGTCAATGAAGTACTGCAAACTACATTACAGGAAATTCTCCATCATCAACAGAGATATGTTCAAGATAATGGACCCAAAGTCATTTCAGTAACAAATTCCCATTACAGTAAACTATGTCCAGATACAAAAATCATCTTATAATTGATTTCTGGACTAGATATGGCATGTTAACAGCTAAAGGGGGAGGTTTTATGCTGCTGTCTCATGCAACTGAAATCAATGCTAGATTCTGAAAGAGTTTTGACAGCAATATGATGGACTCTTAAAAGAGTTTGGATGTACAGAGTGGTTGCTTCCAATTAAGGTGAATATTGTACAGAAGCCACTGTCAAGTAATATGGAATTTTGCCTTTAGTTTCCGAAATATCAATGGCATGCAAAAGAACAAGCCCACCACAGAATATGCCCGAAAAACAGAAAGATGACCTGGTTTTATTCTCTATTCAAAAGGTTTATATGAAAGCATAAACTTTGTTCTCACTCATCTTTACATATGAACTAATTTATAGAATTCCTTATAGCCAACAGAGGAATCTACTTTTTGACAAGCTCAAAAGGAATCAATACAAACTTTATAATTTTTCCTTCAAAAATTCCTTTCAGAAGTTTGACTTTCAGAGAACCAGAAAGGCTGGATTCCAGAGTACCTGTTTTAGGAAACCAGCACCAAAAGCTCTTGTGACCTTCAGTGAACCTTTTACACGGTCATTCGTGACCGCACAAGCATCATCAGGGTGTTCACTTCTAATTCTTTGAACTTCCTGGATAACATGAAGCAACACAAACATTCATCAATATAGAAGACAAGAAACAAATTTGATTATTCAATGTTTGATCAGCTAAACCTAAAGCATATAGTAACCTAAAAAGTATAGTTCTTTACCTCTTCCACCGAAGTGCTATGATCCATGCTGAGCTGAAAAGCACTTAAAGTTGGCATTGAATTTGATCTGTCACCATCAGAAACCTCAAGATCATGCAGCGTTTCTTCGTTTATCCTCTCCAAATCCTGGCTCCAAAGATCAGGCTCTTTATTCTGAGCTAAAACTGCTCGACTATCACCAACATTCATCACGTAAACATCTTCTCCCTTCATTAACATCACAAGGAGACAAGAACCCATCAATGCCAACTCAGGGTTCTCCATAACCATCTTATCAGCAAGATCCAAATAGGCCTCCTCCGTTTTTTTAAGTGCCTGAGAGAGAGCTTTGATAACATCTGAATGATTAATCGATCCATTCGACCTGTTTTTGTTCAATTGCTCCTTTAACCTCCTATCTAGCTCCAACCTTTCTCTATCAAATTCACACCTCCACTTTCTATGATTTGCTTCCCATTTCTCAGCAACTCCTCTATACTTACCCCTAGAACTTTTCCTACTTCTTTTACTAATCCGTGAATCAAAAGTCACATCTCTATTCCCACCAGGATAACTCTCCTGCTCCACACCTCTAGAACAACCATCACTAGTCCTGTCCCTTGAAACACACTCAGGAACGCTATGATTTAAATCTTTCATTCCTGGATTCGAATTCTCAACAGCTGCAGAGGAACTGTTAGTGGAAGAATCAAACTTATCATCCCACAACAGTCCCTTGAGCTCCTTATGAACAGCTGAATATAAATTGGATAATAAATAATCAGGCGCATCAGGGCCATTAAATCCATCATAAATCCCAACAAATACCCATCCATGCTCCTCAGAAACAACCACATGGACCCTATCCTCCCCAGCTTTCCCTTGAGCCCACTGAAGATTCTGACTTTCCAATGAATCATCATCATCCAAGCTACCTTCGCTACTCAAATTGACACTACTAATTGTCAACTCATTTTGCTTCTCAGAACCCACAATCCAATCGTTTTCTTTCAGAGAAACAACACCTTTAATAGGGGCAACAATCGAATTCTGACCTCGACCGATTGTCTTCGAGAAAGCTCTCTGCAGGGCCCGAATCAACGACCCTTTTCTTGATCTGGAGCGAAACGCAAAACCACCGTGAGAGAAGCTTCTCTGGAATTGATCAGAGCATCCCTTTTCAAGAGGACCCGAAAAGAGGCCGCGATCAAGAGGACCCGAAAGGAACCCCCTTTCTATCGGGCCGGATAGAAAGCCACGCTCAATCGGGCCAGAGCCCGGAATGAACCCAGAACTCGATAACGGGCCGGAGTAGCCCATTGAATTTCTCGGGATAGGTTGTAAAGGGATTGAAGCAAAGGAGGTGGAGCTCTCGAAAGCGGCGGCGGTGGATACTCTGTCGATACTATTATACGTATAAACGTCGACAAACGCAGTGGAGAGCGGCGTTGAGGTGTTGGCACTGACAGAGGCACCGGATATTGACTTAAACGTCGTCGTTGAGGTAGTAGTAGTCTCTTCCGAATGAACCTTCGACGACGAAACCCGGGTCGGATCGGGCCGGACATAACAGAAAGAATGACCCAGATCATCTAACGGGTCGGACACCACAGCAGCTAAGTCTTTCCTCCTCCGAGTTTCATAACGTCCACCGCCGTCGCCGGTGAAACACACACTTAACTTTCCTATTCCATTACCCATTTCTTTAAATAAAAAAATTAAATTAAATTTTAAAAAAAAAAAAAACAAGATTAAGAAAATTTATAAACGGAGAGAAGGGTTTATATTTTGTGCGGCTCTTTCACAGCCTCATAGTTGAATGAAAAATAAACAATGAATGAGAAGCTACAAAGAAGAAGAAGAATAAGAATGGCTGGGGGACGAGGTGCGGGGTTCGGGTGGGGGTTGAAGTAGTGAGAGAGAAAGAGAGAGGCGTTGACTTTGAGTAAGGGAGTGTTTGAAAGTAGTAATAAAAACAGACGAGTACTAAAACTTTTTGGGAATATATTTCCTTTTTTTAATATATTTATTTATTTCCGTCTTTTTGAATTAATGATTTAAATTGTTAGTGTGTGTGTGTGTGTGTGAGGGGGGCGTTGACTGATGGGGTGAGTCTGCAGTTGTACAGTTGTATCATTAGTATGTTTACTCATGATGGTGGCTACGGTTTACTGGAATTAAAATTCAGAAATTGGGAAAAGTGATTTTCAGTTCTTGCATAGCTTCACCCCAAGTTTCAGCGCGTGATTTTTAGTTTTTTTTATTTTCTTTTCCACTCTTTTATAAGAGTTTTAAAAATAGTTAACAAAATCTCTCTGAACTTGTTTGTGTTACTCAAAAATGGCTTCGGGTCTCATATGACACTTTGTGTTTTCTGTGTGCCACTTTACGAAAATATCACATGTGTTTTGTTTAGTTAGTTATCTAATTTTTAAAATTAAACTAAAACTCTAAGTAAGTGATGAGTGAATTCTAAAAAATAACTGATTATACACGTGTTATTTTATTCATAAAGTAACATACAAAAGTGGCACAGAAAACCCAAGGTGCTTAAAAATATGGTTGGTAAAAATATTTATACTCATTATTTGTATGTTTGATTGAGATAGGCCTTTGATTTAACCCTTTTAAATCCGTACAAACTATTCAAATACACAATCGAGTGGAATAGTAATAAGTGTTGTGTAATATAGGCAATGAATAGTATGTAGAGCTAATATATAAATAAATTTTAACATATACTTAATATTATCTTTTTAATTTTAGTACAAAATTAAAAAACGTGAAAACATGCATAGACGTAAAAGGAATGTATGTAGTTTTGATTTCATTGAAATGAATATTAGATTGAGTTAGATTTTTTATTTTTTTTATTTATTTTTGTAAATGGTAGAAACCTACCTATTGAAATATATGCCCAAAATTTAGTTAATTGACTAATACTATGTAATAATTTATTTCTTTATAAATACATTTAATGGTTGACATTTTAGTAAAAAATAAAATTACAGTGAGTCTAGATTTTTTGGATTAAGAAGCCTAATACTATAATGTATACTATTCAATTATCATTGCCATCACTTTATGTTCCTTATCCTACTTTTTTCCATGAAATAAATATTTTAAATTGTCATTGTGGGTAGACGTGGAAGAATTTAACAGTGTATTCATATCTCAATCAAACTTTGAATGGTGAAAAATTAACTGCGAAGGAGAAGCAAAATGCGCAATTGCAATTCAGTTGCTAGAATGGGCGAGTGAGGTTCGCCAAGCAAAACTGTGCGAAGACTGAAGAGAGGGGAAGTGTCGTATATTGCGGTAGTGATCGAAAAAGTCAAAGAGTAAGGCCCAATTAATAGACCTGGGAAAACGTGCCAAGATCACCGTTGGATCAAGAGCAGTAGTATTTGATATAAACGGTTGCTGTTCGACACGTGGCAGATCTTAAATTGACACTCCTAGAGATTTCGGCCTATTTGTCAACTTGAGATTCGGGATTCTTTCATTTTATGCATTCCTTGACTTTCTCTTTTTCTCTCCATTCATTCATTCGATTTTCTTCTTTTTTTTTTCTTTTTTTTTTAATTTTTTGCATGCAAATAAAATCTTTTTCACCAAAAATTTTAAGTAATTTACAACAAGTATTCATGCATTAAGATTAGTTATATAAATTTAATTTTGTGAGGTGGGGTGGTTGAAACTCTACTAAATACACTATACATTTATTATAGCCTTAGTGTTTTAGGTGGCTTCCCCTAACACTTATATGTCTTGTCTTTTTGTTTCAATTTCTAACTATTAATTGATTGGCTATAAAATTAAAAATATGCAAATAAATTCATGGGTTTTTATTGCATGAGAATTTGTTTTATGTGCATGCATAAAACTTCTTGATTGTTTAAAATTTTCTCAAAGTTTAATTTGACTTGGATAAATAAAAATTTACTATTGTAATTTCTTTCTAGATGATTCATGAATAATCATATTTTAACTAATTGACCATTTGCACCTCATCAATGCCTAATTTTTAACATTTTCCTGAAGTCAGCCAAGTCAAAAACTATTAAAAGAGTTGTTGAGGGTAATATTAGAGTTTACTGGATTTGAATGAGAGGCAAACAGTACCATTTTTGGTTTCTTTCGGAGAAGCATTTCTTATTTGCTTTGCTTTGCTTTGCTACTAAATACAACGAACTTGTTCAAAACAGCTAGCAATAGATTGAGATTTGAGAGTCGTTCCCATGTCACAGTTTGACTTTTTTTAAGTTTGCCTTTGGTTGAATGTTCCAAGGTTGTAATTAATACTAATGTCTACTTTTATTAATGATTCTTACCAAAATTATATCCCATTGACTTACTAATCGGTTACTACATTTGTGTGTATTTATATTCTAGCTTAAGCATGTCTACAAAGTGCAAACCTTCTATCTCATTCTAAATTTGTGTGTTGGGAACAATAAAAAGTTTATACAGAGAAAAAAGAGAGAGAACCAAAAGATTTTTGAGTTATTAATTTTGGATTTGAACAATTAATAGAAGAGAGGGGCCTCTAGCAAAAGAAAAAGAACGAGAGAAGAGGAAAAAGATAGAAGACCAAAAAAAATGATGTTGACCACATCAAATATATATCATATATATGATGGATACATTGGTGTCGACAATTTTACTGCATGATTTATAATATTATTCATATATAAGGATTTGGCAAAATTTATATATCCGCTGCAATTTTGTCACAATTTTCTTCTTTTCTTTGAAGTTTAAAATCGGTTATTTATAAATAGTGATGTTATGTATATTTGAGTATATAACTCGTAGAAAAAAATTCATGTGAAATTGATTTATATTATAAGACGTGATTCATATATGAAATGATTAAATAATTGTCATTGAAATTTTGATTTTAATTTCCTCACATTTTGACGTACTAAAATCACGACTAACTCGCTATTGTATATATAAACTCGTTTAATGTATGACTCATTATAAAATTTGGTGACCAAGAGAACACATTAATAGTTTGTTATTAGTATATTAATTAAGCAATAGGATGATATCTCAAAGTTTTCCACTTGAATAATTACAAACCCCATTTGAGAATTCAAAGCTATCATCATTCAATATTTGCAAGTGGAGAGCCCTCCTAATGAGCCACCATCTCCACAATCTAATTTGCTGACCCACCCAGCTCCCCACCCCCCCCCCCCCCCCCCACCCCCTCGTTTTCCCTTTTGTCTTGTTGTTTCATTTCATAAGGGGAATTTAAGTGCTCAAAAATAATCATCAATACTATAATAGTGTGTCCATCGTAGTACTGTTTCTTCATTTGTTTTCTTTGACACAAATCCTGTTTTAAATTATAGTTCACACCTCTTTTTCATGATAACACATTAGGATAAAAAAAAAAAGTATGTTCTTAATCTCTTCATCTTTCGTTCCACAAAGCACGATTAATTATGACTTCTCTTTTCTTCTTTAAGCATCCATACGAGGTTTAGTTTTTGCTCTTTCCATCAAAAAGAAAATGGAAAAAAGCAAGAGCAATAATGGGCTTAAATCAATGAGGAGGAGCCATCATCTCTATCTTTGCCAACCCAATTGTTCTTTGCTTTTACATTTTGTTTTCTTTATTTATTAGTACTGTAAATAAACAAAATTAATGTCCCTAATATTAGAACTGTGAAGGGTTACAACTAGTGCCTCCAAACTTTAAACCAAAAGAAAAATATATCCGATTAATTAAGATTTCTCTTTAAAGAAAACAAATGATCCAAAATAATGATTCAACTTCTTTGTCCCAGTGGATTAATTTGAAGATTCTCTTAACAGGTTTTGAAGTTTAAGATTATTTTATGTATCAAATGTAGATAATTAAGGAAGGTGTTTGAGGAAAATAAAGTCAAATAAATTGTTTGATACACAATATTTTATATCTATATATATCTTGGTGTTGGAACAAACATTCATGAGTGGGAAATTTGGACAGTCCATCGATCAAGTCAAGAAACCGATACGACCCAAGATATATTATTAATGATTCAAAATCCATGAGTTGAAATCGACTCAACTTTCAAACAACTTCTAGAGAAAACATCCCTTGAATTAATTCATAGAGATGAATTCTTAGAGTTGAATATTGATCATTTGAGGAAGGATAATATAATTGCAGTAAACATTTGTACTAATTTAGTATTCCTCAAATGACATATAAAAATGGAAGAGAGGACCATATGATACTCCAATGCTTGGACATTTTTCGACCCACTGTTGTTTTTTTTTTAGGGATGAAAACTGAAAAGTCGATCAGTCGTATGATTTGTAAGCTTAGGTTCGTGTCTTGTGAGTGGATTTTCACTGTTACAGAGGTGGACTTTCTAACCTCTGATGCAGGCACCATCTTTTGTTGACCTGTTTATGCTGTCCACTTCAGCCAACCCATTATATGGCTAAGGCGTGATCAAAGATCATGAGAGACTACTAACTTCCTTCCTCCAATTGTCGTTGTACAGCCCAAAATGGAAGATGTATTCGCAACATGGAAACATGTCATCTATCTTCTTTGTTCAATTGTCCGTTTCTCATTTCGAATGAGTTTCAATATTAATTATTGATATTATTCTTGACTTGAATAAAAGAAACAACACATCAACCTTTTGGACTTTTGATTTTCTAACTATTAGTGATCTCTTTCTCTTCTCTCACTCATGATTATGCAGAATCCTACCACCATTATTATGATGGTCTCATCTCTCTCTCTCTCTCTCGATCGATGCATGAAAACTTTGTACTTCGTGGGATCAGCTTAACTTCTTCAGAATCTTCGACAAATCTTTCATGAACAACCATATATGAAGATGTTAATATACCTAACAATATGTTGGTGGTATAGGGTTAAAACTTAAATTGATCACACATTTGAACAAATAGGCTAAAAGGGTCGATGGTTAAACTTTTTATTTTTCTTGTAACAAAATTTACTCTATATTATATGAGACATGCGGAAAAAAAGGAGGTAAATTTGCTTAAACTCGTGTTTATTGTAATGGATGCATGTTGAACCTTGAGATTATTGAAGAAATTATCCACTAAGTAAATTCGTTATATAAATCACATTTCGTATAATGCTTCACTTAAACTCATTTATTCTTTCGTTTATATTTAAATATAACATTCGCTGTCTTATAATTTCTTGACTTATAATAACAATGAAGAAATGATATGCAAATAAAATTTTACATGGATGTTACTTGAAGTAAATGTAGCATGGAGTTTAAGAATTTGCATATTTGGAGGAAGAGTGGAATGCTAGCCACCAAGCAAACATGTCCGATAACTTGTACTTTTAGTAAAAGTTATATTCTAATTTTTGAGAAGTAAAATTCTAATTTTTTTAAGAATTCAATTGAAAATTTTAAATTTTTTAAAAGAACGTAATATAATTTTTTTAATCTTAGGACGGCCGCACACCCGATGGCCTATGTGTACTGATATGGCATTATTCAAATATTCCAGGTTAGCATGGAGTAAGTCAACAATATCCTAACTAATTACCTAAATTCAAGGAGAGTAAATTGGAATCAGTTGAACGGTAATACTCTTTACAATTGATATATACAAATTTCTGATGATGATTATTAAAAAAAAAAGGACTGACTTTAGCATCGGAGTAGAATCCCCAGGGACCACCTCGGGACTTTGCTCTAACGCTATTCTGTTTTACAGATAAAGTTCGTGATTATTGTTTAGAGCTCGGTATTTCCAGGTCGGTACATTCACGAATTCCCGACGTGCAGATTTGGGCTTCATCATGTACAAACCAGGTGGTTGCATGGTTTGACACTAAAATCATCGTCATGATCATAATATGGCAATGGGCATGATCGATGGTCACTATCCATGGCCATCCATCAGCAGCAGCACCATAGCCACTACAGCCTGCTGCTGCAACCACCACCATTATATGTATCTTCATTGTCTACATTTGACATCCCGTATCTTTGTGTTCTCCAAAATTGGCTACTTCGCTATATCTTCTCGTGTTCTTGTGTGAGCCCAGAAACCCACCCACATTTTTTCTTCCTCCTTAGTCCTTGCCAATTATGATTTACAGCCAGAGATCTTCTACCCCACGTTGCATTCCATTTTTGTTACCTTTTCATTTTCTTTTTTGAGCGATTGTAGGACTCCATTTCATAATAATCTCGAGTTAAAGGAACCTTGGCAAGGACCAGAACAACATTTTTGTATAAACAATTTAAGCATTTTGAGAAATTGGCTAAGACTTTGAGCTAAAATCATGCTTATATGATCTAATCACCCTAATAGTTTTCAATTGATTCAATTCAGCCCTTATGCCGTCTAGTCTTCTTCTAGTTTTTATTAGTCAATTATTCAAGTTAAATAATTAATAGAATAAATAATGGCGCAGACTTTTACTTTTACTAAACAAATTCAATTTCATAAACTCTACTATCCAGGAAAAAACAAAATACACCAACATTTTGTCGTTCTTTTCAGTTGATTAGCTGCTTGTAAAAGAAGTTCTTAAGTTTGACAAACTTGTAGGGTTGTCTGGGCGTATCAAATACTAAAACCATTGGTTAGAAAGGGATCCCTTCCTAGAGACATTAATAATTATTAACGCAATTGTAATATATTAATGAATAATCACAGCGACTGAAAAGGTTGTTTAGGTATATATATATACTTTACATGTATGGCTTGAAAATCTAGTAAAAAAGTTGGCAAAATACATTGTTTTTAATTGTGGGATCGGAGAGAAAGTTGTTCATGTCTTACGTCTGGATTGAGTTCAAAAAATTGCATTTTGGAAACCCTTTGTGCAGATGGTGACATTTTGAAAACAGTGGTCAATTCCAGTACTGTTTTACCAATAATTATGGTTTAATTGCAAAACAAAATGTATTTCAACATAGAATGAATGAATGAACAAGGACTATGGAGATCAGATCCTCTATTCTATTTTGTCTAATATCCAAAATAACGTAGTTTAACTAAAATTAGGGACTAAAAATGTAAATATCATTAAAATTACTTTACAATTGTTAGACCCTAACCAAGGGATGAGTGAAGCCTACGAGGTAGTTTAATCTTGAATATGATAAGACAGAGAAAATCCCAACTCAAAACCACGGGGGGTTAGGATTTTGTTTAATTGTAGGAGTGAATGATGGATGAGTTTGATTCTCAATCTCAAAAGAAGTTTGTGTTTTTAGTTGTGTGCCTCATGCAAAAAGCAGTGAGTATACACTATACAGTCTATACAGAAGCAAGAATCCAATTTACATGCATGAAGAAATTGGGCATGAGCAGTAACTGGAAAGAAAACACGTCATCGACTGGGCTAACCAAAGCACTGCCATTGCTTGAGTGTTTGGATTGTATAATTGATGAAGCCCATGTTGCTATGATGAAGTTGCTTCTTACACTTGTGTGAACATTTAAATACAGGGGGCCTCAACAAAGAAAGACTGAAAAAGATGCCAAAAGTGCACGGACATGTTTTCATAAAGAAGCTTGAAAAAATGACCAACAACAAGGACAGATTTTTGAAAACAGATCATTAGATCTGATGGTACAGTTTGTCGATGCAAATGACCAATCAAAGTATCAAGCGGTAGATATAATTTGCAAAGGGAAATCCATGATCCATCCATCGGCTGATCAGCACAACACAAATTGCTAACAACGTCAACTGTGTGTGTGTGTGTGGGAGCCAAACCTTAAGAACTTTTTCTGTCTTTTTTCCCGTGTCTCTTACACATTTTTTCAGTCACTTTTGCCAATAATAACAGTACGGTAGCCACGAATTATAATCTACCAAACGCCCGCCCACCATTACAATCCAAAACAAGATTAGCTGTATACACTATTAGTTTCTCCATCTGACCAAAATATCCGGTCGTCTCTAAACGAATGACACTCTCTGCCACTCACTTTCCGCCGGAATAGTACCCCCATGTCCAGGTGAATTTATTACTGCTGCTCTTCTGATCAAAAGTTTCCCGCCCCACCCTCTGATTCCCGAAAATTTAGTAATAAATCCCTCTAAAAAGGGGAGTAAAAGACAAGCAAAGTTTGTGGAGTAAAAAAAAGGGAGCAACTGACATCCCACTATAGTATTATTGCAAAGCTTCTAAATTCTACAACCGCCATTAAACAAATGGGATTTTTGCCTTTTTTTTTTTTTTCTTCCATTGATTCTGCTCCTTGCAATAAAATGTAAAGCGGCTGATAATAATGGTGATAGGGTGGTGACGAGACGTTGCAAGAACTCAGCTTTATTGTTAAAGTTCTAAAGCACTCGATACATAAAGTTTAAAGATTTAAAGAAAAAACAACATTGACAAAAGGAATCGATAAATTTTTTGGCAGAATTTGCAATCAAGTTTATGATTATACAATACGAATATCATACACATAAAAAAATTCACAAAAATTTCTCAAATTCTTTACAAGTTACAGCAGCAGCAACAATGAAGAGTCAAGAAACATAAAATTAGAATGTTCCCTTGGTGAATGGCAGCTAGAAAATGGGCTTAGTTTCGATTTTTGAAGCCCCTCAAAGTCTCCATCTCATTTTTTTTTTTCCTGTAAAAAATAAAAATGAAAAAATTGAAGTAATTCCAAAATTATCAATAATGTCATCATACCAATAGATAAAATCCTATACACCACAAACCCAAAAATATCCTCGACACGCCACTCTCCGCCGCAGCTTCAGATCTAATATTTAAACCCGGCGGCGAAGACAAATGACTAGGCGGACCGTAAATCTCTGGTGAATTTTCCGGCGAGAGTGATATATCTGGAGGAGGAGCATCACCTCCCATTCCTCCGCCGATGGGCTTATCCCCCTCAATTGGATTACTGCCAAAGTACTCTCTGGGCAACAGAACTTTCGAGACCCCAAAAATCGAAACTGGGTTTTGATCGAACACCGTTTGAGTTACCGTCGCCTGAACAATCCCACTATTAATCGCCACGGACCCATTTACTCTGCTTATGTTCAGTGTAAAACTTCCGGCCCCCATATCTTCCGTGGCCAATGTGGGCTGAACTGGGTTCACAATTGATTCGAGAGACCCCAATGGATAATAAGAATGCAGAACGTGAAACCTTAAGACCACCGCTTTCCGTTCGGCGGTCAATGATTGGAACTTTATCCGTGCTGGTAAATCGGAAAATGCTTCGTCGGTTGGGACAAAAAGAGTGATCCCAGCTCCTCCTTCATCAGCTTCGAATTCTTGCTCTACGCCGGAGGCCATCAGCATTGACGCGGCAACGTTGAAGTCGTGGCCGTCGATGAGGGCTTTAGTGATGTTCAGGCCCAATGGGGGCCGAGTTTCGGAGGCCATGAGGTTAATGTCAGACGGGATGAGAAGGGAATCGATGGAAAAGATTGAAATGTTGTAGGGAAGGGTTTTGACGAGGGATAACACGGTGGCGTTTGAGTTGGAGGAATGGATTGTGATGGCGTCAGTAATAGGGTTCCGGGTTATGTTAACGAAGCCGGAGTTAGAAGAGGCTCGGCCGGTGGTCTGAAAGAGGGTAGTAATGAGTTTTCCGTTGGGGGGAATAAGGAGGAGGTCCGGCCAGGAGAGGTATTCAAGTAGGACGTGGTAACGGAGGACGTCGGCGAAGTTGGGGGAAGAAGGAGAGGGAGTGGAGTGGTGGTTGGTTAGATCGGAGGAGCGGAGGAAGGTGTTGGGTACGGCGAGGAGGGTAATGGAGGTGCGGCCGGTGAGATCGGCAGCGACGGAGGTGGTAGTAAGAAGGTTCCTGAAGTCGGAAAGGTCAGAGTAGGAGGACAAGAGATTGGTGATGTCAATGGCGAAAATGGGCATGTTGGATAGGGAGAAAAGGAGGAAGTAGAGAAATGTGAGAGGGGTAAAACGGGAAATGGAAAATATGGTAGCCATATAGTAATACTAGTTGGGGTTGAGAGTGAAGCAGAGAGTGAGTGATGGCCCCTGATTTTTTGGTTGGGTTCTGGTTTGGGAGTGTGTAAGAAAGAATTGGGAGTTTGGTGATGATGATGATGATGGGGTGGTATTGTCATCATTTTATTTTATGTATATTCTTTGGACCATATATTGATAACATCTTCTTCTCATATGATGTTTTAGTGGGTAAATCTCAAGCTTTTCATATCACAATTCACACCTGACCTGTCTTTTTGTTTTTTGTTTGAAGAATTTTATATTAAATATATTAGTATTAGGACTCATCCACAACTAAAAAAAGCATACTTAATCTTTGATTGAATGATACTTGTAGTTCTTACCTTGAAGAATACTTTAGAAATATATATATATTCTACAAGTTATTTAACAAGCAAAAACAAAGCCATTTTCTTGACAAGTATATGCTACCATTTCATCTAATCTATCTTGTTTTTATGTTTAGTATTCCAATAGATTTTACGTAACAATTCATGTTTCAATTCCGATTCATCCACTCTATATCTTATGTAACACTTCTTATTTTACTTTCCCTATTTAACTCTTCGAAAAGACATGTGTTGCATTTATATGAATGTTACAAAGATTCACAAAACATTGGTAGTGGTTTAATAGGATAATTAAGCAGCATAAAAATGCAAGAAGTATTAGTTGGAGAGGGAGAATTAAATTTTGATTGATTACTGAATAGTGATTAGATAAGTGGGCATGATGAATGATGAAGAATAATTGGAGTACAACTCAGGCCCGCTTTTTATATTCTTTCCTCTCAGTCTCTCATAACCTTAACCTTGATGCAGCATTGTTTGTCACTTATTATGATTATCATTTAACTAAGTTTACGAGAATACAAGTTTGTAGTATAATCAATTTACACAAATGATGCAAATTGTTCTACACGACCATTTGCCGCTGCTCACTAGTTTTTGTATTTACTTGGTCAGCCCATTTGCCAAGGCTTTTGGGCTTGCAATATAGAAGCAAGGCGAGCGCTTTGTTTTGGGTTAAGGGGAACAAGTTTTATGGATGAAGAAAATGTTTTCTTCAACTTGTTATTAATGTTCATAAAGCAAGCAAACCATATTAATGCTCAAATAGTTTGTTATGTTTGATTGGTGGTTTGGTACATGGAATTCTAACATGTTCTCTGTTTTTCCTCTTTTTTTTTTTTTTAACATAAGCGGTAATTCTAATTCCACAAAAAAATATAATCAAATCCTTTTGGGCTGCATCTAATATCCACTCAGGAATATACCCCTTCTATACTCTAGCACAACAATCATTAGCTTCATGTGGAGCTACCAAATAAGTAGCAAAGTTGCAACTCTTGTGCACAAAGGAGAAATTAAAACTATCAAAAAGACTAGCTAACAACAAGATGTCCTTGACTATAGTAACATACATTAGATAAGATGATTTTCCTTGCTGAAGACATGAAACCATAGCCTTAACATCTAATTGTATTTCCACTCTCTTCCAGCCTGTATGATGTGCTTCCAGTATTGCCTCTTGCACGGATTCTAGTTCAGTTACCACTGGTGAGCAAAGGCCTTCCCTAACAACTAATTTAGCATGAATAATCTGACACTCTGAGTTCCAAGCAATCATTCCACTTGTTGTAACATTCTTTTCCAATACTCTTTGGCCTGCCACTTTGATTTTAACCCATCCAGGTGATGGGTTAATCCATACTGATATGTGTTCATCAATGGAATTGCTCCTTACCCTATTTTCTAGGATCCTATTTTGGGTTGCAGAATATTCTTTCCACTCCTCTTGAGCTCTTTGTGTGACTTCCAGTTCTGAGACTATCTTATGATTAAGAGTCCTCTCGTTCCTTGCTTTCTACATCTGTCAGAGTAGATAGACAGTAAGTTCAATTCTACTATCTAACTGATAGGCCAATTTAATGTTGCATATCTGAATCCACCAACTTGCAAAGTCCCTTATATGTTCATTGGTGTTATCCCATTGAATTGCAAAGTCCCTTATATGTTCATTGGTGTTATCCCATTGAACTGGTGATAGCCTTTAAGTAACCTGAGTTTTTGGGCAAGAGAAGAAAATGCGTTCCATACTTTCCTCCTCCTCTCCACAGTGTAGCACCAGCCATTAGACAGACCAACTCTCTTCATCAAATTTTTGTTTACCAGTAACGCATTATAAAAGCATTTCCAAATAAAAATCTTTAGTTTGCCTTTAACCTTCATGTTCCAGAGTTTCCTCCATGTCTCAGCTTCTGCCAATTCTTTAAAGCTTGAGCTTGCCCTTTCCTCTCTTACTTTAGAATCTTTTGGCCTAGCTTATACCCTGATTGAACCTCATATGCTCCCTGACAATATTGGAATTCTAACAATCTCTACACGAAAGGGGGATTGCCTGTTAAGAATTTCATGTCCATTTCTCTCCTTTTTTGGTAATTTATTAAAAAAAAATTCAAACATAGCTTTTTTTATTTCTAAAATTTGAAAACTAAAAATTATTCTAAGAAAGCATTTCAAATAGTGATGTATCAAAATCAAGTTTTCTCATCTGAAAAAAATGCCATGCCGAGGCTCTTGATTATTAGGCTAGCATAGTGTTCATTGAACCCCACAAAAGAAAGAATTGGAAGATTGAATTAGTAAACGCACTCTTGAGGGATCAATAGCGTGATAATTATATGACAATGTTAAAATTCAGTCAGGCATTGTAAAGGGAGTTGAACATTAACATATTGGTTTAGTTTGATGCAGTCCAACTTCAGTAGCATCTGTCAAACTGTCAAAATCCATATTGCCCGAAACGCATGGGGGACTTCTCACTTCTACTTCTACTGCCATTTATATATAGTCTCTATCGCTTGGTCCACTTTGGTGGTTGATGATCTTAGTCCTTAAGCACGCACAATCACACATTCACACTCAAGTAATTTTAATATTCTTGTTGTACACTTTCACTTGTTTGTTATTTGCCTACAATCCCTGATTCTTGTTGTTCAAATTGTACAAAGCAACCTCACAAATTATTTCTCACAACTCCATTGTCCGTAGTAATAAATTCCCATGTCGAGACCATCGCAGATGGATCAGAATACTGAGAATACTGCCTAGAGGGTTGAGTTCTAGAGCTTATAAGTCCCACCAACGCATCAATTATTTCTTGCTGAATATGGAAAGCGCATTTCGACAAGCATTTTTGACATACAATTTCATTCTTGCACAAGCACAGTTCTATTTTCATGTTTGAGAGAATTTTGAGTGAAATATGTTACAAATTAAGGAAAAATTTAATTTTATTGTCTTTGATCACAAATAAAATCACTAGAACTGATAAATGTGTCGCTTTCAATCTGTTAATTAGCAGTAATGGAAACATCAAATTTGTTAAATGACTTGGTTCCCTTTTCCTTCGCGGCCTTGGACTGGAAATCTGCAGTTGACTTGGAATAAACATGTTCTAGTCCTTGGGCGTAGTACGAGGGGCATCGTCTCTTAACCGTTTTCCTTGAATAGTTTTAGTTTGACGACTTCTTCGTTGATGAATAGACTAGAATCTCAACCTTAATTAAGCTTCCCAGTTCAACTTTATATTGCGGGATGAAGACGAAAAGATTTTTTTAAGAGCCCACAAGTTCAAAGAAGAGTTTAAATACTGTGTTACAGTGTTACACCATTGCAGTTTTATAACTGACAAAGAAATGTTGAAGATTAGTAGTTTAATGACTAAAAAAATAAAGAAATGATTGTCAAGCGGCAATATGGTTTAATTTAAGGGAAAAGGGTCAAAATAGTAACTGATATTATACAAAAAAAAATAAATATATTATTATATCATTCATATTAAAAATGACGTATTTTAGTTACTAACATTTGAAAAATGCACCAAATTAGTCACTTAAGTATTTTAACACAAAAAAACACACGTTCACATCACGAGAGATTTAATGAAAGGGTAAAAGTTGAAAATCGATTTATTTTTTCAACAAAACTCTTAAATATAATGATTTATTCATTATTCACCGCTTTCTATCGGTGGACTGTATTTCCATTAGGGACAAAACATGAATAAATTATGAAGATTTTTGTTTAAAAAATAAATAAATTTTCCCTTTTGCCCATATATGGATTGATACATGAAGTGATGTGTTTTTTTTTTTTGTTAAAAAATCTAACAAAATTTGATTGGTAACTAATTTGATGTATTTTTTTTAAATATCAATTATTAAAATACATTATTTTTAATGTAGATGATAAAATAATTTTTTTTTTAGAATGGCAATGTCCATTTTAACAATTTTTCCTTAATTTAATAACTACAAAAGGAGAGACTTCAAATCAAGGAGACGTTTATGAGTGGACATTTTGCACAATGAATTTTCCTTGTGTTTTTCTCGTTCCCCCCATATAGAGGGGTCGAGAATCGAGAGCCTATGTATATGTAAAACACAAATCATCATTGAAGTTCGATAATATAGATCATTGCTCACTATAAAAATAATGTTAAAGTCATTGAAGTTCTTTTATGGCTCATTAATCAATTTGACCCAATTAAATTGATCAACTTGAGAGCTGACCATTCCATTGATAAATGATTCAGTCAGTTTAATAATACTAACATAATGCATGGGGTTCTTTAACGTCATGTATGGTAATGGCCGGTTCAGACTTGAGTCCAAGTGCCAGGAAACAAGAGCATAAGTTCAAGAACCTATGACAATAAAACAAAGTTGTGTTCAAGTGTTTCGGAAGGATCGAAAATCGACAGACAACATTTGTCTTTAAGGTTAGAAACTTCAAACAAATACAGCTCTGAAAAGGGTTCATAAATCCAAAAGAAAATGTACACCAAGATCTTCTCCATGGATCTAATCATCTAAATAGGGATTTTACTTTGAGCAAAGGCATCCCTTTTCCCTCCTATCTATTATTGCACTAGTTTTGGTGTTGGTGTTTGTGTTTGTGTTTGGTTGGTTGAGTGGTGGTGCATGTATCTGAATGATCCATATCTGACCTTACGTTATATGAAAAATCTTTAGTGTCTTTCACTTAAATTGGGAACCCCAGTGGTCCTTGCTTGCTAGTTGGGACTATTTTTGGGGCTCACAACCTGTTTTTGCCCGCAAGCCTGGAAATGACAACTTCTGAATTCGGGACTTTGGTACAATTTTTTCACTTAGATTTGGAGCATTTATTTATTATGTTTCTTGTTATGGAGTATATAGTATACAATGATAACTTTTTACGTAGGGAATTCTCAATAATTTCTCCTCTCACAATTTAGAGAAATATTGTACTCTTACATCTCTTTTCCAGTTCCATTCAAGAGTTCATATATCTCTAACTACACTGAAAATGAAAAGGCATCCTTCTGAATCTAAACAATTTCAAGAAAGTGGATTTTAGATTTCTTCCTACCTTAACATCTTAGGTTCAACCGTTCAACCATTGTATTGTAAGCAAAAACTTCTAAATCGATCATTAATTTGGTTCACCTAATTGATTTTCTTTCTGGGCCAATGCCATAATGATGAATGATACTCAATAATCAGTAAAACAGTACTCAAGAATTCAGCATCACAATGTAGGTTTAGTATTGCACACTATTCAAGAAGGAGTATTATTCTTTGAGGGATCATCACTTCATTAATTATCAACAGTTTATAGGCGAGAGAATTAATTAGCCTATTAATAGCTACGATTTTATGGACATTTTATCCAACGAACAAAAAGAACTATAAATCACCCAGAATGTCATTTTCATCTGAGCTCAAACTAAGCCTATGAAAAAAACACACACACACACACACAAACGGTAGTTGAACCTTCACAGTTCACTCGACCAGTGATTGTAAGTTAAATTTAATGACATGGACATGGACATGGACATGGACAATGTTGTGTGATTTGGTTATCTAATCTAATCCCTTAGAAACTCACTCCATTGACCCGTTCTTTGTTGGCTCCCCACCATACAGATTATCTAAATCCACAAATTATGCTAAAAGTATGAAGAAAACAAACCAAGAATTGTGCATACTTTAATGCGCATACAAAATGGTAGTTGACGGGTAAAACCCTGGCGCCTAAATTGGTTGGCGTCTTCTTGTTTTAGTGATCCTTTGAAAATGGCAAATGAAAGAAGACTGATGACTATTCTTCATTTCTTCCCTTTTTGTTGTTCTTGTCAAAGCTGTAGAACATTAGCATCCTTAAATTGCTCTTGTAATTAATGTTCTCATGCAATAATTTATGAAAACACAAAAAAAAAGTTTACTGTTACGTTCAAAATATATAGGATTAGTCTTTTAAGTCTTCTCTTTCTCTGTCATCCTTCAAAGCCGCCAGAAGTTAGAATCTCCTGCATGCTTAGAATTCAAGATAATATCTTGTTCGTCCCTTTCTGTACACCTCTGTCATAACCCATCTTCCATTTTTGTTCATCTTTGTAGGAAATATTTTTTCTCTGCTTTGATTTTGTTTGAGTTGGGAGTTCTTGGGACAAGTTGTGATTCTGGTTTCAGTTACATGTAGTTTACTGTTTCATCAGTTGTAAGTTATTAATTTCCCCTCCTCTTTTCTTCTGTTTTATGGTTGTGGCTTTGTGGGTTTTATTATTTTGATTCTGAAAAGGAATTCTTTAGTACTGTTTTGCCTCCAAATTTGGCTCTTTTGTAATTGATTTTTCATATTGAAACTTGTTAGTTTTAGTGATGCTGAATTATGTTTTTGTTTGGTCACTCCTGAACTGCTGATTTAGTTAGACCCTCCTTTGTATCTACAAAGGTAAACTGCAATGAAATTTTGGTCTATTCTAACCAGATTTTGAACAATTAGGCACTCAGAAGAGAAGTCTTAAAGCTGAATTACAGACAAATAACACTGATATGCAAGAATTGGTACTGATGATTACAAGGATGATTTGATCCTTCATTTCCATCAAGAGAATAGCTGAGAAATAGTTGTTTTTCTTTGTCTATCATGTTTACATAATCTTTTGGGTTTGATTTCCTCAGTAAGCTATACATCTGGGCAAGGGTTGTCTTGAATACAAATTCTTGATGTGAATTAGTACATGATTTTACTTTTTATAGCACAAAAAGGATCATTGACATGTTACTCAATGATTTTAAATTCTACTTCACAGGTTGGACTGGATTGATTAGAGAGGTAGGACTTGATTTCCCAGCTGACTGAACTCTTCAATATGGGAAAGAACATGTACATAAGGCATGTGAATGATGAAACAGATGAATTTGATGGCCTTGGACATATCCATCCAAGCTGCATGTGGGGCTTTGGCTTTGTACATACCATTGATTACCATCACTGGCACTTCAATCTCAAGAGAATGCTTTTCCAAAAGATAAATCCACGAAAACAGTCAAAAGGTAAGCCATCTATGTTGATATGGAGAGCCTTTCATCTCATGTCAAGTCACAGAGCTTGATAATTGCTGTAGAACAGCTCAAAGGTGCTAGTTAACATTCACTATGATGTTGAAGTCTTAAGATAAATATGCATTTTGTCAGGACATATACATTTGTTCATGATCATTTTAGGTATTTTCTTAAGGATCTTGCGTAGCTTCTCTTCAAGTCTGTCAAATTAGCGACCGAGTTATTTGGATGCAGTTGCTCTCTTAGTTATCTATAAGTTTATGACTATGTTTTTCAGCTCAGATTGCATTATGAAAGCAATCTGTACATTTAGTCTTCTGTTTTACATTTTCAATAAAAAAGCCGTTCTTTCGCTAGGTAAGAGAAGAGCTAAGGAACTTGATCACGATGTAGGGGAACGACAAAATCTTCTAAATGAGGATGAAAAATGCTTCTCTGTAAGTTTCAATGAACTACATATCTATCATTGTCAAATTTTCTTTGTTTCTGCTAATAATGGAAAATATCTCTGGATGATCAGAGTGTCAAGGAATCAGGCCTAAACCATAAAAGGTCTCTCAAAGCACGAATAAAATCATTGATTGCTGAAGAGACATCCAAGGAAGGGAATTGTAAGCAACGGGGCTCAAGCGTTTCTCCTCAATCTAAATTGCAGCGAACTTACTCAATCCATCATCTAGAACCTAAAAATCATGGCTTAGGTGAAGTATGCAGTGATTGGGAGCATCCAATTATTTTCTTTCCCAATAACAAGGACACCAGTGCCACAAAACTGTGGGATGCAAAAAACCTGAATGTCACAGGCAAGCCAGATGGCCATGGGAAAAAATCTAAGGAGGTGAAAAACAAGGATGCTTCAAAAGATAAACTTAAACAACCTGCTGATGGTCTGGAAATTTTTAAGGTAAACAAGGATTTGTTTCTGGAAATTGTTCAGGATACAGATGGCGGCCTTAGAAAATTCTCTCATACTTTGCCTGGTTTGAATGCAAAAGCAAGGTTAACCAAGTCAGGATCATATCCTACTGCTCATTTATTACAGAAAAGAGACCTTGAACCAAGTACACTGAAGCAAAAGCAGTGTGAAATTTGGTCTGCCCCAAAAGGAGAGAAGCTTAACACTGTTAGTGTAATGCCAAAAGTGGAAAAATTCAAGTATTCAAAGCATAGCCGCTCGAAATCTTTGCCTTTTGAATACAGTAGCAGGGGCAGCAAACTAGGTCAAGCATTAGATTTCAACTCAGAGGCTACAACCGAATCAGCTGAAAGAAATAGTGAAGTTCTCAAACCTTTTAAAGAACGTAAACATTCAGTTCAGTATGAGGTGACAGAGGGTGGAAATGAAGTTTCCAATGGAGATGACTGTTCCATGGTAGAAAATAATTCAGCTAAGAGGTGTGGGGAGAGTGCAACATGCAGAGTTGACAAAAGCAATTCCTTCAGTTCTCATGAAACTGAGGAACAGCATTTTAGCAGAAGTACACGATCCCATAGAAGAAGTTCTTCCCTGAATGAATCACTGGATAAATATACTAGGTTGTTTGGGAATGATTTGGGCAAGGACGTTAATTTGCATTCATCTAGAAGCTTAAAGTTGAGAAATGAATATGAGATGGGATTAGTTGGGAATGCCCCATTATTGTTAGGAAGAATCTGCTCTCTCTCCCATCTTGAAAGTTATTCTTCCATTCAGAACGAAATGCATGGTGTTGATAATTTGGAAGAGTTGCCAATCACAACCGTGGAGGAGAATAGTTCATACTCAAATGATAGTTGTCAGGATGAATTGAAGTCTGTAGGCAGTTCTCCAAGCACCGAAGGAGTTGTATCTGCAGGGGATATTCAAGAATCAACAAACAAAAACGAAATTCGGGAAAATGTAGACAATATCAACCAAATGGCTGACTTGGCTGGAACAGGAGAAATTAGTGCCACTGATTGCGTTGCTGGGATAGAAGAAGAAGCTGATCCATTAATGGTTGGCAAAAGCAATTCCTTCAGGGAGCAACAGAGCATTAGCTCAGAGATTGATTCAATTGAATTTGCACAACCATGTTCTGTTCCTGCAGTTGAAACTTACTTCGAAGAAGTTTCTTCTAGTGATGTGGAGTTCCAAACAGCAGAAGGTAATAATTCATTTCCAGTAATTGCTTCTCTATTCTTTTGATGGCAGGTTGTAAATTCATCTATTTTTCTTATCATAAATGAATATGCACAGAATTTCATATCAAGTATCACTACTAATGTTTTATTTATGTTACAAGATCAGAAGTAATTAGTTTACCTCCAAAAAAGAGAAGGGAGAGAACAATTTTCTCCTTATAAACACCAATAATATTTTTGCATGATAGCTAAATTAATCTGTATTTCCGCAGCTTTCCACCATTGTTTTAATATAGGACTTGTTGGTTTGATATTCTCATTAGGTCTGGAAAACAGATGTGATAACTTTGATGAGGACTCTTCAATCAACTGCCAGAAAAGCATTTATGTGGAACCCTCTTCATTATCTTCAAGTGTGCCAAATCTCCAAAATCTAGATGATATGAAGGATGCTGAGCTTGGAGGATCTAATCAGAAACATGAAACTGATCTTGATTACGTGAAAGATATTCTTAAATATTCAGGCTTTGCTAAGGATGCATTACAGAAATCATGGCACTCATCTAACCAGCCATTAGACCCTTCAGTATTTTATGCAATGGAAGCTTACTGGCACAAAGAATTGGAAAGCTCGGGAGAGGACTACACGGGTTGTTATCACCATCAACTTCTATTTGACATAGTTAATGAGAAGCTAGCCTATATATATGATAGATCATTCACATATTACCCAAAAGCGTTTTCTAGTTGCCATATTCGTCCATTTCCTGTGGGAGACCATATTGTTGATGAGATGTCTACAACTATTAGCATATTAATGAGCTTGAAGCCAGAGCAAAAGCAGTCACTTGAATGCCTTGTTGGTATGGACATGGGGAAGGATGATGGTTGGATGAACCTTCAGTCAGGAAATGAGTGTTTGGCTCTTGAGCTAGAGGACATGATTTTTGATGAATTCTTGGAGGAGCTGGAGGACATGATTTTTGAGCAAGTGTTTGGCACTTGAGCTACAGGAGATGAGTTTTGAGCCTATATAGTGTTCTTAAATTGTAAATTTTGATGAGCCCTTTTAGCTTCTGTACAATGAAATCATTTGTACATAGATTGATATGTATTTAGAGTTAACAATAAGCCGTAGCATCATTCTTGGTAGAAAATTTTCAGTTATTTCTTCAACTAGACTTGTGTGGCACTCTTTTCTCTTTAAACATGGAAATTTTGCTCTTCTTACTGTGATTTCTTTTGGCAACAACTTGTGGAGGATTGCCTTATCTGTTTCTTTCAACAGCTTCCGGGTTCATGTTGAAATCAAACATAGTTCAAACTAAAATGAAAACAATCAAATATAACAGCATATATTGTTGAAATCAATGCACTAAGATGATGAACTTCCTCAGTATTTGATTACTATCCTATGCTTAAAGGCCATTTGTTAGGAAAATCAAGACAGGAAAATAGCAAAACTCCTCTAAATGTGCCAAGCTCCTTTGTTGTGTCCACTGAAAATTAGTACCCACTATTATTGAGACAACGCTCTCTGTTATTAGCAATTTCTCCCTTTTCTGGTAAAACTTGGTGAAAACTGTTGTTTATGCATCAGTCAAACGTTTTTTTATTTTGCAGTTATTATCTTGAAAATCTTATATATGTGTTCAAATCAAAATCAAGGCTTTCTCCTAAGTTTGACATTCAACAGAAAAGTAAAACTAAAAAGCTTGATAGTTCCTTTGGGTCAGCAGATGCCGAATCAAAGTAACGTGTCATGGCATCTTCTATATAGTATTATCTTTTGTCGAAATTGTCAAAAGAAGAAGCTTCGTATTGTGGCCACTACAACGCAGAAGGACTGTAGAAATTTGGAAAATGGCAAAAGCCGCCTTCTCAGAAGAGCAGCAACTTGTGCCAAAAATAAATTCATTCTCACTATCTTGTGCATCCGCACGCAAAACAAGTCCTGAAAACAACCCAAAGTCAATTGTCTACTTTTACATTTACATACTTTAATTTTTGTAAATCGTTTAACCAGCCAGCAAGCATGACTGATGATGTCTGATGTATGTCATGCTGCTAAGTGTAGGATCTAATATGAATATTCCATCCATTACTGTACGGACATGTAAAATTTGGACTTCATCTTCGATCAGGGGTACGGCACAATGTACGAATTCTTGGAGCAGCCAACTTGTTATCTCAACTTTCAACCTTGATGGTACCCAAACGGCTTTTACCTTGCCCCAGAGTCCACAACACTTCCCGGCCACTTTCAACATCGATCTCAAATAGCAAGATCTCAAAAAAGAAGAAAAAATTAAGTTAACAAAGGCATATATAAACATTTTCATGATGTATTTCAACAGGGTTCGGGCAGGTTTGAGATTCTTTCAATCTATCCAGACGCAACAAGAATAGTACCTGTACCAGAAAATATTTTTCCTGGCAAATAGTAAAGTAAAGATTAGCAGTGAAAAAATAGTTCAAACAAGCAAATCTGACTTGTAAAATTGAGTATAGCTTGATAGGTTTGTCCAACTCTTTTGAGTATTAAAAGATTGAGTGTCTTTCCATCAGCATGCGGGCGTCATCCTGTTTGAGTTAAAAAAAAAAGAGTCAAAAAGCTTGTGCATTTCAAACACTAACTCCCTTCTCCTCACTTAGTACTATAAATTGCCATCACTTGAGCTGCCAAGAAGCAAGAAACTCTTCATTTCACTACAATTTAGCTCAAAAGTATGTCATCCTGGGGAGGAATTTGCATTTGTGGTGCTGGCTGCAAGCGCGAAACTGGCTGCAGAGGGTAAATCTTTTACTATAAAACCAATCCCTGATTGTCTCGCTATAGTGTATAGTGCCACCATCTCAAAGATGATGCTTTTAAACAATGTATTTTGCACTTAGCAATCGCTGAACTCAAAAGTTCCATTCTTTTGCTTATAAATACTCAGACACTATTCTTTTTCCTTGTGGCTCGTTTTTCTGATCAGCAAAATGTCTTTAATTTTGCAGATACGGTAGGCAGCATGAGATGGAAAAAACTAACACATCTGCGACCATTATCTCTGGAATTGCACCACTGATGAAGTACACTAATTTAACTTTTCATTTTTACTACGTATAAACAGATAAATTTTACGTCTGCAAGAACTAAATCATTAATTACTGCATTGAAATTTCAGGGAAACCATGGGAACTGAGAAGAAGAGCTGCGGAGCTGAAGAAGTCCCTGACTGCAACTGTGCCCCATGCAACTCCTGTTAGTGAGGAAATGGAGTTATACTTAAAAAGAAAGCATGGCTTAACCATTGTCATACGAGTCAAAATAAAAATGGCGCAGAGTAATATATTACTCTGCACATTGAGAGTAAGTCAAACTTATGGTGTCTTGTGTTTGTTTGTTGCAATTTGTGATGAATCTAATTCATCTTCATGCATGTTGGTTGTCCATGAAAATTGTGCACCCAAAGCTTATTTATGAAACAATGAAAATTTGATTGTCAAATCTTGCCATATCTGAATACTCAAATCATCATTATAAGCATTTTGATCTCAGGGAAAGCAACCAATCCCTCCAATGGTGTACACTTTTTAACTCTCAACCGTTTAAAATCAACAAAAATGACTCGCTTACTTATGCAATGAAACATGATTTTAATAGTTTGATGATGATTGATGAGAATCCAGCCATATTCTTGATGATTGATTGATGAGAATCCAGCCATATTCATGTAGATTTTCATTTCACCTCAAATCCAGCAATTTCTTCTAATTTAGTTTCATTGTCGGTCCCTTTTTAATGATTTATTTGGTGGAATGTGATATCCAACGGAAGTATTTTATAAGGAATGTAATAGTATGATATGAAATTACAAACACAACTGTTAATTCTGACTAATTGTAATGTCTTAATTTGTCTTTAAAGAAAAAAAAATCTAAATATTATCCATTTGGTACCTTACACGCGTTCTATACCACTTTTGTATATCACTTACGGTAAGATTTTATAAGATTTTGACATTGTATATAATCGTTTATTCCTTAAAATTAACTAATTAGGGTTTTAGTTTTATCTGAAAATACATGTTACACCATTTTTTTCGCTCTATATCTTTTATTACATTCCCTGTTTCATTCTTTCTTTCATTGTATGGATACGTACCACATGCATTTTTAACTAAAATTCTATCAACTGATGTGAGAATTATAAATGATAAGTGTCTTTTTATAGTGACTTATATCAATAGAATTTAAAAAAAAAAAAGAATGAAACAGTAAACGAAAGATCCAATACGCCTTTTTTGTAGCTTTTTTTTTTAATTCCCCCAAAAAAAAATTGTTTGTTTTGGTCAATTTTACTTAACTGTAATTCTTAAAATAGAGAACAATTGTATAATAATTTTTCAATTTTCAATTTTCAGTTTTGATTATTAGTCAACACCTGATTTGGTCCAGTCAGAAAATTGGATTTGTCTTTGTTAGAGTTGACTCTAAAGTTTTCAGCCATGAGCGAATCTATTGGTTGTTTAATTAAGAAATATTTTATTTTAAATAATAAAAAAATCCAAACAGAATAAAATATCCATTCTTATAATAAAATTAAAAACCAAAATCATTTCCCCAAAAAAGAAAAAAAAAAAACTAAACAAATGAGTCAACTTCCACAAGTTTCACTTGAAATATCAAGGACTAAATTGATACTTGCCACAAAGTTTATAGGTAAATATGCAAAACTTCAAGAGTCAATTCGTTGTATCGCAATACTCTCTTTGTTCCCATGTTGGAATTTCCCTCCAAAAATGCAATTCGTTGCAGTTGTCCAGAAACAGTGGTTCTTTGGGGCCATACGTCGAACAGTGTACTCTTTTGGTTCCAGATTGTGTACACAAACACCGAATCCTTCCGCTATCCACAATTCAGAAACCTCGGAGTCGGAGAAAGACGAAGAGAAAGCGGAAAAAGAAGGAAAGAGTTTGAGTTGGAGAATTGAGAAACTGCAGAGGGGAGAGTCCGTGGTTTTTGCCTTCCAGGGCTGGATGGGTGATGGCTTCCCAGTTCACAGAGGCGATATTTTTCATGCTATCAACCGTTTGCGTAAACTCAAAGCTAACAAGCGTGCCCTTGAGGTTGCTGTACTTGCTCTCGTTTACTTTTGCATTCTACATGTTTGTGTTAATGAGCGAAACAAATGTTCAAAACTCAAAATTGCTTGGATTTCCACATGGGCCATCTTTGTTCAGCTTCTTGTTTGACTAATTAACTTAAATTTAGCACTTGGTTTAGCAATATTGGCATTAAATTTCAATTTGTCTGTAGGAAAGTTTTGACCTTGAAACTGGAATTATGAATATGATGCTTGAATTCAACTTTTCTTTTCCATGTGTTTTAGCATCCAATCTTACGATTCCATGTAGGCAATAACAGCCCAATAAGTCCTTTTATGTGCTGTTCTTGATTGTTTGGAAGGAAATGTGAACTTTTGAAATAAGATCACAAATGTTTTCAACTTCTCACAGGTAATGGAATGGGTTATTAGGGAGAGGCCCTACAGGCCAAGGGAGCTAGATTACTCTTACTTATTGGAATTCACTACTAAGCTTCATGGGGTATCAAAAGGTGAGAGCCTTTTCTCCCATATCCCATCAGAGTTTCAAAATGAGCTGCTCTACAACAATCTTGTTCTTGCGTGCTTGGAGAAAGGGTTAATAAGGCTTTCGCTCTCATATATGAAGAAAATGAGGGAGTTGGGTCATGCTATATCATACTTGGTCTTCAATCGCCTCATTGTTCTCCATTCATCCCCTGGCCGTAAAAAGAGCATCCCAAAAATTCTTATGCAGATGAAAGCTGACAAGGTGGTCCGACATGTTTCCACCTATAATATTCTGCTAAAGATGGAAGCTAATGACCACAACATTGAAAGATTGATAAAAGTGTTTGGTGATATGAAACGAGCCGAGGTTGAGCCAAACGAGATTTCCTACTGCATTTTAGCCACTGCACATGCCGTTGCAAGGTTGTTCACTGTTTGTGAGGCTTATGTTGAATCTATTGAGAAATCCACAACTGGAAACAATTGGTCGACATTTGACATTCTTGTTATATTGTATGGATACTTGGGAAAGAGGAATGAGCTAGAAAGAACTTGGAACAACATTCAAGGACTGCCAAATGTTAGGTCTAAGAGTTTCGTGCTTGCAGTTGAAGCATTTGGTAGACTTGGAGATATAAATCGAGCTGAAGAGGTTTGGTCAGATATGAAATCAAAGAAGGGATTGAAATCAACAGAGCAGTTGAATTCACTGATATCAGTATACTGCAAACACGGGTTTATCACAAAAGCAACCAGTCTATATAAAGAAATGGAGAAAAACGGATGCAAACCAAATGCTATTACCTTCCGGCATCTAGCTCTTGGTTGCTTAAAAGCTGGGTTAAGGATTGAAGCTATCAAAACACTTGAGTTGGGAATGGGTATGTTAGCAAACACTAAGGTTAGAAGATCCACCCCATGGTTAGAGACCACTCTTTCAATAATTGAAATTTTCTCAGACAATGGTGATGTAGAAAATGCTGAGAAATTATTTGAAGAATTAAAGAAAGCAAATTATACAAGGTATACATTTGTTTACAATACATTGATAAAGGCCTATGTTAAGGCAAAGGTACAACATCAGAATCTTCTGAAGAGAATGATTCTTGGAGGGTCTAGGCCAGATTCTGAGACCTACAGCTTGTTGAAACTCATCGAGCAGTTTCCAAAGTGATCGTCTATAAAAAGACTTCTCCGATATGCTATTTACCCTGAGCTGGTCAGAAAAGTTTGGTGGATAAGAGTTTGTGTTAGGACATCAAGCTTTGCTGTCAAATCTCGATGTTATCCCCCATGTTCCCTAAGACAGTGTGATGACATTGCGAGAATGCTTGCTTCTGCTCGTTGGTAGATCTTTTCCAGATGCAATCCCCTTCTATGAGAAATTCTGACAGAATTTCTCATGCAAATATCTTCTCTTCTCAGAACTACCAAAGTACAAGAATTCTTGAAGTTTGTCCATCGTTGCTGTCCAACAGCAAAACAAGCAATCTTCCCATACTTGAGAGCATGAAGTGTTAGCCGGAATTGTGGCCCATCATGCTTAATGCTAATTGGGCTGGTATTGAGATGCTATAGGCACTGATTTCATGGCTGTCAATATTTTCTGGAACAGCACTCGTGTATCCAGCATGCACAAATATTTTCGAATTTAGTGGCACATCAAATTGTATTTGTTTTTTGCTCTAGGTGCTAGTAGTGTTCTATCATTTTCTCCACATGCCAACAGTTTAAAGATGTATTTCTTATGTGTTTGTTCAAAAGAAGATTGAATGTTATTTGCACTTGTAGACTGGTTACGACAGTGAGAATTAGTATAGTAAATACACTTAATCTTGTATGGTCAAAATTGATTTTCCTTGTTGCAGGAAATTCTGGGTTTTTATTTGACAATTCAGCTTAATTACATCTACAACCTTCAGAAAGTTCATCATTGTAAGGAGAATAATTACTTGTATAAATGAAAACAAAGCCAAGAGAAATTAACGTTGTCTTAAGTGGGACTTCAGGCTGAATGGCAATTCACTTGGAATGATCGATCGTTCTTCCACTTAAGCTTAACATGTGACGACTCCTTTGGGCGATTTGACTTTCTTATTCCCAGTGAATCTCTGTACATTAATGCGTAACATCATCGAGGTCTTAGATGTAATCAAATCAATCAAGAAGGTAAGTACGATTGTGAAATCAGAGCATCCAAAGTGGGATTATCCTCGTGTTCTTCATGTTGCTATATCTAGAAAGCCTCATATTGCAATTGGAAAAAATTACCGTAATAATGGTCTAGCATGTTTTGATCCCCAACAGAAATGAGCATCCTGGGATGCATTTATTTTTTACAATCTGAATGCTATACTTTTCTGGAACTAACATGTGTACTGAAATATGTCGCATGTTGAAGCACAACTGGAAAGGGTAAGTTCTCTATTTCATGTGAAATAATTGATGAACTCCGCAGCGGTTGCAACAGCACCACCTGTAATGGCATTCTTCACAATCTTGTCTCCGTTGTGGTTAATAGCTGCAGATATAAGAGCACCAGTCAATGCACCGCCGATCATTGCATTCTTCTGCAAAATGAGAAAGGAAATAGGCAGCACATTTAGTTGAGCTCTGGAAACAAAAGGGACATTTACTGCAGATAAATAGAGGTCACAGTTATAAAACTATACATAAGGGTTAGAATTCTATAAAAAGTGAGTATGATTGTATGATTGTATCCTAACATTTATATTAAGTAGACAGAGTGTGTGGTAATGTTACGAATATCAACAATGACTAGGGAGAAATTTAGCTCGTCCAAGCTGTCAGATATTGCTAATTGTCATGAAAGGCAAAAACTAAACTGAACTAAACTTTCAGCACAGTGTGCTGGAGGCATCTTTTGCTTGCTATCTTTGAAAAGATTTATTCTCGCGATTCGTAAATATAACTGGGAAGTATAACTAATTAGGACAATATCATTCAGCCATTTCAAAAACCTAATTGTACAGGAAATCTTTGTAACATCTACAGGTTCGAAGATAACATTGACATTAGTACACGAAGACAGATGGTCATACAAGATACATAAAATGTCTGAGAGATTACCCAATCTTTCACACCTCGAACCCTCTCCACACCGTATTCCATTCCAACGTATACTCCACCTACTGTTCCTGCAAGTGAAATAAATAGACTACTTCAACTGATAGTCATTTTCAAATGGAAACCAGAATGCCTCAAGTTACCTACTATCTATGATAACTGCATAGCAAATTCCATTGACACTCACCCCAGTATGCACCTTCTTTGCACATTTTCTTTAACTGCAATAGAGGTAGAATGGTTAGGATTAAAATCATGATTTACTCTGCAGCAGTTAAATTTAGAGGATGCATGTCCGCTACACCAGGTACTGGTTTTATACCCTCATCAACTGAGATCTACATAAGAGCCTTATGAATAGTTTTAGAGGTTAATCAATCAAAGAATATAACAATCTAAGGCGACAATTGTGATGCTGGACATTGTCTCATTGCAAGTGTAGAATAATTTGCTTCATCTTGTCACCTTGAACCACTCAACGAAAGCAAAATGCTCAATGTAGCCTAAAGTTTAAGGTACCTAAGTGACTGCAACTATCCCATCAGACCGAGTAATGGCATGCTTCACTAGACGAGTCAATCATGTTCATGTGGATCATGTTATTCTATCCTTCAAACTTATAGAGGCTGTCATTTTCTTTAATCCTCAAAATGGTCAGAGAATATCAATTCTATGCTATTTAGCCACCATATTCTCATCAGTTCTGAGTTAAATGTTGTTCCATATTTTTCAATAAGTACTCAGATTATTGGTTTCTTAACCTGCGTTATAACTACCTCACAAATGCTTTCTACCTCAGCTCTATTCACCTAACAAATTGCAACTCTTCTATCTCAACATTCTTGTGTCATAGCCTTTCAATAAATCCAGTTAGATTTGTGCCAGCAACAGAACTCGACAATAAACACAGAATCCCACGAAATTTTAGCTGTGTAGCCATTCATTCAATCATGACAGAAGGCCAACAATGCAACAGCAATGCATTGAAATGATACAATGTTAAAAGAATCTCACCGAGTTCTCAAATTTGTGTTGTGAAACACTCCCTGCAGCATAAACCATGTCAAACATAAAAAGAATTAGCTAGAATAAAACAGGCTCAATTACAAGCATCTCCACATGCATGTTTAAGCACTAAAAATAGAACCTAAAATGTGAAGAATAACACTATCCATCCAACAAGTCTGATCATCATTGCTGAACGAATAAGCAAATAAAAATGGTTTGTTCATATTTTACATGATGTGAGAGCATGCATCGATGTAAAGTAATCCTAATTGTTTTTTGCAGTGGCTAATGTAATACGAACCTCGTTGGACAACGTGATACGCTTCCTCGGCAGCCGTTTTGGCAACAGCGACCTGAAAAAAGATTTTAAAAAAAGACAGTTGAAAGGGCAGAAAACCTGTATCCAGAACATAAAGATTCAATCTTTATCGAAAGAAAATCAATCCAACCAGAAATTGAGTTCAAAAAACAATGATATATTACAGAGCCGATTTTCAAGAAACCATCAACAGCGAGGTTGAGGAATGGTTGCCCAAGTCCACAATCAGGTCCACCTTTGGTGTACCTAATGAACCTGATAAACTTGTCCTCGGCATCTTCTTCTTCTTCTACTTCTCTTTTCCTTTACTCAGTTACTCTGCCTCACACACAGACACACACTTACCCAGTCGCAGTATGACACACAATTCGCTCTCTTTCTGGCTTTTATGGGGAACTTGATTGGGTATTCGTCAGAAAAATCCAACAAATCTGGCCACGTGGGGAAAGATAATTATTTAACGTTTAGCATTGGTTGAACCGTTGAAGTTTCTTTCCAATGTAACATCATCAAATCTTTCATTAACATTATGCTGATTACTGATCCATTTTTCCCGGTCAATAAATAAATAGTGGCTTTTTAGTTTCAACCAACTTGGCTGCCTTTTCTTTCTATGTCGACAAGCTTTATGGAGTAGTGTGGAAGATGTTCAGATAAGCCCATATCAACCACATAAATTGCTATGAGGGAGAAATCCTGGCACTAAACCAACAGTTTATTAATGTTCAACACCACTCAATTTTGGCTATTGACATTACAAAAAATTGCTGATTTTCATCTTGCGTTAGCAAGAATTTGCCTTGGACTGGGTGGAAGTTGGAACACTAATATTAGAGTTACTATAAATTTGTTCTGGAAGATCAATTAATTCGGTCTCATTTTCTTAATCTTGCAGTGAAGTAATACCTAAGCAATTTTTTTTCTTTTTTTTATTGAATTTACAATCTTGCATTAAAATCATTCGTGCTTCCTATCATTATTCATCACATAATCACATTGTAAATTAACTGGTGCAAAAATTTTGTATCCAAAAAGGTTTAAGGTTTCTTCAAAACTAGAGGTTGGAGTTGGAGTCCTAGTAGCCTCTAGTAGTTGTTGAAAACTTCAGGGAACTCTAAAAGAGAAGCAAATTTAATTTTGAAAATATTTTAACTTGATCAATACTAGAATGTTGATAAAAAAAAAATTTAATTGATAAAAAAAAAATTTAATATAATTTATCAATGGATTGTCTTGAATAAATAGTGAAGTAGAGTCTCAAATTTCAATCAAAATTATTATCATTTCTACCTTAATTTGAATCAGTAGTAAGGTTCTCTTGAAGTTCAAAAACAAGAAAAATATCAAACACAACCTCAAAGATTTTTTGGGCCTTCATTTTGACTCTGGATAGCATACTAGGAAAAAAGATAAAAAAAAAAAAGGGAACAAAGTAGTGCAAGAAGCTGAGAAATCAAAAGCAATGGCAACAACAGTGAGGAAGATCAAGCTGGGCTTCCAAGAATTGGAAATCTCAGCACAGGGACTTGGGTGCATGGGCATGTCAGCTTTCTATGGCACTCCAAAGCCTGAGTCTGAGATGATTCCACTCATCCACCATGCCACGCCATAAACAGTGGCATCAGCCATTTAGACACTTTCAGTCCCCTAGGAGCCGGATTCTTTGCATCCGGTCCAAATTTGGTTGAGAACCTGACAAATAATGACTTCCGACCGAGAGGTTCGTACTTATGACGCATCCAGTTCTACGAGTTCCATCTAGAAAAGCCCAAGGATGCAGCAGCCAGATAATGCTGAGCACAATCTGAAAATGTTTGACCGGTTAACTGAAATGACTGCAAGTTAGGGGTGTAGGACATCACAACTAGCTTTGGCATGGGTTCATCATCAAGGAGATCAGATGATGTCTGTCCAATTCCAGGTAGAGAACCTCAAAAACAACATCAAGGCTCTATCTGTAAACTTAACTGCGGACGAAATGGCTGAACTTGAGTCCCTTGCTAATGCAATTATGGGTGAAAGTTTACCATCTGCATCCTTGGCTATTACTTGGAGACATGCATATACTCCACCCTTTTCCTTGTGGAAATCTGCATAAGCTGATGATGACTAATCTCTTTGCTGCTAAGATGAGCAATCTCCATCCCAGTTTATATTTTGGATGGATTCATCGTCTGAAATGATCACAGGTATCTAACATATTCATACCTAATGATTTTCCACAAAGTGGCAACGAAATCGTATTACTTGTATCTTTCCATTTTCTAAGTCGATCCGATCCATTCTTTCGTAGAGCTATGTACTTGATCGCAGACATTTCTAGAATACCTCGGGACAAACAGTCAATTTTGAAAGAACTTATTGTCAACCTCTGCAAGATATAAATCTATCCGATTCAGAAAGTAAGAACTTGCATCAGTATCGCAATTTCAATTCAAACAAGGGTTTGATTCACACTCCATGTTTTGAGAAATATTTAACATCCGAAAAGAGAAAAAAACGGAGTCTTTGTCTAAAGAAATGGGTTGAGAAAGGGCTATAGAACTTTTGAACGAGATACTGCTTTTTCAACTCTCTCAAAATGGAATCTATTGTTGTACTTGTTTTTGATAAATTAATTAGGGGAACATAACTGTATACTAACATCCAATTTTATACTTATTTCTTCTCTATATCTATATCAAATGTTTTCTCTCCTCCCTATCCTTCTTCCTGACTCCCAGGCAAAGGGTTGATCTTCATCAGCATAACGGGCAACTAAGATAAGCACTTTCTTGAGAGTAATTTTCTGAGGTACTGGAGTTCCGGGTCACTTTCTTTGGCGAGACCTTCATATTTAAACCGAGAGTATGCTCAACCACATAATTGAGGGCGCTGAAAAACCAAAAAAAAAAAACTGGGAATAACGTTAGGAACTTTGGTCGGTGTATCATCCTAAAACTTTGTTTATATCAACAACAGCCGCAGCAATCTTAGTTTATCTTTTTCTATCAGCGACACAGAAATCTTAGTTTATTTTATTCTATCAACAATTGACACAGCAATCTTGACTTATTTGCACATGAATGGATGTTGCATGTGCGGCACATTCAACAACTCAAACTTCATCAGAAGTCTTACACATCTTAGGCAATTGGGGTACTTTGGAGGTCCTCCTAGGGCAAATACCAGACTCAGTTTTGGCGTTTCTTCGTTTTCTACTGTACTTCATATCTTCGGGTCCAACTTGTACGAGAGCTGAAAGAGATGGATTTAATATAAAATCGTGCTATGTTTTTTGAATATCTCTTTAAGATACCCGTCAGTTCAATCGAGCAGGCGGCGATCTTGAGTCATTAATAACCAATATTAAAGGTTCGTATGGTGTCCTGACTCAGATATTTTTTGACATTAACCACCCCATGAATTACTGGTCTGAGGAAGGCTGCCGTCTTGAAGTTTGGCATCAGGAGGTAAAAGGTCAATTATAAGCATGCGTTACCTTGTACACAAATTCCGATTTCATCTTAAAAAAACCATAGTACCAATCAAACTCGTGAAGTGAAACTCAGCTCATGGATTCCAAACATCATCTTTGCCGAATCTTGATGCTGCCATGGTTAGCACACGGTCATGTATCACCTTTCTTAGAACTTGCTAAAAGATTCGTGGAGAAAAATTTCCAGGTATATATATGTTCCACACCTGTTAATTTAAGTCCTTTTAGAGAAAGTCTTGGTGACGTTAATCATTCGCGTTTGATCCAACTCATAGATATTCACCTTCCTTCAACCTCAGAACTCCCTCCTGATCAACACTCCACCAAAAATCTCCCACCCCATCTCATGCCGGTTCTTAAAAGTGCCTTTGATGAGGCAAAAGATTATTTCCATGACATCCTCAGAAAACTTAAGCCAGACCTTGTAATCTATGATTTTTTACAACCTTGGGCAGCAGTGGTGGCTCAAGAAGAGAGCATCCCAGCTGTGCTTTTTCTTACTTCTTGTGCGGCAACTTGTGCCTTCCTAGTTCACTATACTGAATATCCTGATTTGGATTATCCGATCCCAGAACTAAATTTCCCCAAAACTATGTGTCAAAACATTGTCCAGTTCATGTATGATGTATCAAATGGGCTCACAAACAAGGATAGATACATCCAATGCATCGCCAATTCTTCTAACTTTGTATTTTGTAAGACCTTGAATGAGATCGAAAAGAAACATATTGATTACTTCTCCAAATTAGTTAGAAAAGAGGTGATTCCTGTAGGTCCTCTAGTTCAAGACCCCGGAAAAAAATCTAGTGACTCAGAATTCATAGAGTGGTTGAACCAGAGGGATCCTTCCTCTGCTGTTTTTGTCTCATTTGGGAGTGAATATTTTCTCTCCAAAGAAGAAATTGAAGAGATTGCTTATGGATTGGAACTAAGTATGGTGAGCTTCATATGGGTGGTTAGGTTTCATGGAACTACAAATATCACTAGTTTGAATGAAGTATTGCCAGAAGGATTCCAAGAAAGGGTTGCAAAAAGAGGTATGGTGGTTGAAGGCTGGGCGCCACAAGCGATAATACTTGGCCATTCAAGTATTGGAGGTTTTGTGAGCCATTGTGGTTGGAGTTCAACACTAGAGAGCATAGCATTTGGGGTTCCAATTATAGTCATGCCTATGCATCTTGATCAACCCTTAACTGGAAAATTGGTTGTGGAAATTGGTGTTGGAATTGAAGTCCAAAGGGAAAATGGAAAGTTCAGAAAGGAAGAGATTGCAAGGGTGATCAGAGAAGTTGTTGTGGATGAAAAAGGAAAAGAAGTGGGAAAGAAAGTTAAAGAGATGAGTAACACAATAAAGCAGAAAGGTGATGAAGAGATTGATCATGCAGCGAAGAAGCTTCTGCAGCTTGTTAAGGAGTGAACATGAATGAACTGGTTCGTGTGACCTCAGAGCAAAAAATCTAGCACAGTAAGAATAATGCTTGGTTCAATACGTCATTTAGTGGCCAATTAGCATTAAAAAAATTGGAAGCATTGTAATGCTGGTAGTGATAAATTGTGGCATTGATAGAAAGTGAAAAAAATGCATCTTCCTTTTAGAAACTTGTTAGTAATATAGACAATGGAAGAAAAACACTAGTACTTGGTAGAAGTCAAGATCATTTCAGCAGCTTGTCCATGCAATAATTGATTTGATATTGAGGAGAACGTCATCAGTTAAGTGCTTATCTTGGCTCAACTGTTGTCTGTATACTACGTGATTTGAACGAAATGCCGCTGAATTCGACACTGTAAAAAGGCTGCCTGTTCTTACCTCAGATTAGAGATCTGCAATTTTATTTACATGACTAATTTTGAACCAATCACAATGCTCTAAAATTCCACTTGAGAAACAAAATGCAAGATCTCAGTTTCATTTCTCATTCCATACCTCCTATCACCCGGGTCATGTCCATGTTTATAACAAGACTGAATTCTCTCAACCATGGTCAAATCTTGGGCAATACCCCAAATGATTCACAATGAGACAAATCGAATTACTAGGCTGAAGCATTCAGAGAAAAGACCACACAACCAAAACTACTCCAACAGAACCACTCCTGTGGAATAATACAAGGCTAAAAGCATTCAGAAAAAGACCACACAACCGGAGCTTCCTCCAACAGAATCAATCCTGTGGAATGAGATGCATGAGTAATGGGAAGGGAGTGTAGATGATAAACACCAAGGAAAAAATTACCAAGTCTGAGATAATTGAAAATTTTATCTGAGATACCAAATTCAACCGTGAAGCCATACATAAAAGATTAGCTAACTATGTAAAATTAAACGATCCAAAATATTTTGTTTGTTTGCACCAAATACATACGTGCAAGCCAACACACAGAAATACAACTGAATCAACCAACTTGATTTCATAGCAAGTACAAAAGGCCCTTAAGGCAATAAGCACTTTGTTTCTTTAGCAGGTACTTCAAACATGATTTGACAACAAACCGGTACATAAGACTGGAAAAAAACTCCAAACATAAACTGCATTCAATCATCAATGCACATAGCAACTACAGGGCAGCTGCCATTGTCACCTTCCATAGACCAACTAGTCCTCGTCTTCGTGGCGGCTCTTCCTGCTCTTCCTCTCAGACCTCTTCTTGTCCCTACCAACCCTAGGATCATCAGAACCACTGGCATCAGAATCAGATGTTGAAGCTGTCCTCCTGCTCCTCCTTTTGCGTAGAATATTGCCAGAATCATCAGGCGAAGAATCAGAATCATCAGATGAATGCCTATGACTCCTCCTTCTTCTCCTCTCCCTCCTACTCTTCCTCTTCTTCCTCCTTCGCTCTTCCTCCTCATCAGAAGACTCCTCATCATCCCTCTTCCTCTGCTTCTCCTTCCTCCTCTTCCTCCTCCTTCTCACCTCATCCTCGGAATCACTGTTCTCTCTCTTCCCACTCCTCTTCTTGGACCTACCCCTCTTCTTCGTCCTATCAGCCTCATCATCCTCCTCCTTCCTTGGCCTAACCTTCACTTTCCCACTAGCCTTCTTCCCATTCTTGGCCGCAATAATCTTCTCAATCTCTGAATCATAATCCGAGTCCGAACTCTCACTATCCTCTTCCTCCTCATCCTCACTACTTTCCCCATTTCCTAATTCCCCTCTTTTCACCTTCTCCCCCTTCAATTTCCCCAGCACCACCTCCCTAATCAAATCATCATCTTTCCCAGCCCTATTCACATCATCCTTAACAGTCAAAAAATTCCTGCACTGAATATGCAAATGCCCAACCCTCCCGCACTTCTTACACGCTCCCCGGGGCACATCCGAATTCGAATTCGTAATCTTGGCTAAAGCCAGCAAACCCTGGAAGTTTTCGTAAGCATTTTCGGCTTCGGGCTCAGAAGGGTTAGAAGATTTACGGGTCAATGATTTCTTACTATCATCTTTATCAGTGGGTGCATAAGGATCGTACCCAATTGCGCTCTGCCATATACCGTGAGTCTGAAGGGCAGCGCTACTGTGCACCCGGTTGTTCGCCGGCATGCGAACCCTTCCTGCCGTTGCTGGCATCTTTATCTGATTTTAATGTTATTCTGAAAGAAAGTCTGTAAATTTTTTGCAGAATGAAATTAGGGTTTGGCTTTTTTCTTAAATAAGAAAATGTTTTCGGAACCGCAATTCGATTTAAAATAAGAAATTGGAAACTGAATTGAAATCGCAACAAAGATTAGGGTTTCAGAAGCCTTACGGATTGAAACTTGGCGGTGAAATAAAGCTCGACAAGAGCCCAAACTTCGGAACTCTTGAAACACAATGAAGAAAGAAGAGGAAGAATGAAAACCCGTTTTCTCTTATTTGAAGGAGGGTATTTATCAAACGGTGTCGTTGAGATGCATATGACAAACGCCGACCTTTATTTTTGTGGCGGTGAAACTGCCCAAGTAATAAGAGAAAAAGGTGGACCGGTCGCATATAAGAAAACATTGGGTGATTATCGTCACGATGAGTTGGTAGCCAACAACACCGGTCACCGAATACTTTTTATCCCATGTGTACATAAACGACTTTGGCAAAAAAATTTGAAGACTCATCTTTTGACATTAATTACTAGAATAAAATTCATGATTATAATAAGGGTAATAAAAAAAAATTTGAAGTGTCATCTTTTGACATTAATTATGATCATAATAAGGGTAATAAAAAAAACGACCCAAAAATGTCAAAATGAACGTGGTTTTAGACTTTGCCGTTTTTTACCATTTATTGCATGGCAAAATCCGCGGTCTTTACTATTTGTGGTATGGCAAAACTTGGGTCTCGAGAATCGGGAGGGGCGAGAAATCGCTCTTTTCGGTTCTCACCGCAATCCAATTTTGCTACTGCAGTCTGCAAAACCTGGCGCGAACCTGAGCCGAACGAAGGCTCTTACATTGAGTAAAGAGTTAAGCTCACATAATAGTAAGTTCTTGTGTACATATGTGGACAAAATATCAAGTCTTCATGGCATATATGAGAGTCGCGTGTTAAAATTTAAACATCAACTAATTAAACAAACTCAAAGGATCAAAATTTACTTTGGCAATTAGAGTATAAAGTGTAAAAAATTAAATATAAAAAATTAAATTATTAACGTATAACATATCAAATATTAGAGTATAACCTATAAAAAATTAGTATCTAACGTATAAAAATTAGCTTAGTAATATAAAAAAAAATTAACATGTAACATATAAAAAAATTACTATATAAAAAGTATATAATATTATCGTATCACAAAATATATTCGCATAAATTGTAAAAAAAATTCATATCATATATTACAATTCGTGTATATGTGATGGTGGGAGGTTTTGCCATAAAAAAATAATAATAATAATAATAATAAATCTTATTTTACCATTTTGTCTAAAATTAACTCGGCAAAACAACTATTCAGCATGACTTTGAAGCTTCGGCATCAATGGAACGAAAACGTCGAAAAGGAATCCCTGTTTCGTGGCCTTCGGCTTCCAAACTCAATTGCAATTGTACGAGTTGCATCTTGCGATCGGTTTCCTAATCTTCATTGTACTGCAATCTTACGTTGTTCACTTATTTTGAGGTTTCGAATTGCGAAACAGAGCCCTTGAAGATTGATCAAAATGTCGCAGTCCGAAAGAGAAGCCATTACTATACTCTCCCAGATTCTGAAATTGCCGCCACTCAAAGCGCTCTCACTCTTCAACACAGCTACTCTACAAGGACTCCAACACACTCATCACTCCATATCCATCATCCTTCACCAACTCCTCTCTTCGCGGAAGCTCTATCAAGCTCAGTCTTTAGTCCTAAAATTGCTATCTTCCCGCATTAGCTCCATTTCTTTCACCCTCTCCTCTCTTCTTTCCCATTTAACCACCCATCCCCAATTCAGTTCTTGCCCTCTTTTGTATGAAACCATCGTCAATGCCTATGTACAATATCGATCACCGAAGAAAGCCCGTTTCTTTCTTGATGAAATGGTCAATAAAGGCCTTGTGCCCACATCAAATACTTTCAATAATGTGCTGAATTTTCTTATAAAGGTGAGAACTTTTGACAGGGCTTGGAGTCTATTCCGTGAAATGAAAGAAAAAATTGTTTTGGATGAGTATAGTTTTGGGATAGTGATAAAGGGATGCTGTGAGAATGGTTTTTTGGAGGGTGCTTTTGAGGTTTTAGGACATATGGAGAAAATGGGTTGGCGTCCAAATGTTGTGATATATACTAGCTTGATAGATGGATGTTGCAAAAATGGTGATATTGATAAAGCGAAAGAGATGTTTTGTAGGATGGAGGAGTTCGGTTTGGCGGCTAATCAATATACTTACACTGTTTTGATTAATGGATTCTTCAAGAAAGGGCTTAAGAAAGATGGATTTGAGTTGTATGAAAAGATGAAGAGTGATGGTGCATTGCCTGACTTGTATACGTACAATTCTCTGATCCACGAGGAATGTAATGATGGCAGAATTTGCAGAGCATTTGAACTGTTTGATGAGATGCGTGAGAGAGGGATAGCATGTAATATCGTGACGTATAACACTATAATAAGAGGGTTGTGTCGACATACGAGGATGTTGGAGGCCGAGAAATTGGTTGATCAGATGAAAGGGTTTGGTTTGAACCCGAATTTGATCACATATAACACTCTCATTGACGGGTATTGCAGTGTTGGCAGGGTTGATAAAGCTTTGAGCTTGTTCAATCAGATTAAGTCTTTTGGTGTAACACCATCTTTGATTACCTATAACACCTTAATTTCAGGTTTCTCTAAAATTGGAAATCTGTCTCGTGTTAGGGAATTAGTCCGAGAGATGGAGGAGAGAGGCTTTTCACCCTCCAAAGTAACGTACACAATTCTTATTGATGCCTTTGCAAGATCCAATAGCATGCAGAAAGCTATCGAAATGCTTTGTGGAATGAAGAAGGCTGGTTTGGATGCAGATGTTTGTACCTATGGTGTCTTGATACATGGTTGGTGTTGTCAGAGTAACATGATGGAAGCTTTCAAGTTATTCAAATCAATGCACGAGAGTAATTTGTTGCCAAATCATGTTATATACAATACAATGATCAATGGATACTGCAAAGAGGGTAACTCTTATAAAGCCTTGATGATGCTAAAAGAAATGTGTGAAAATGGGATGATTCCAAATGTGGCGAGTTACAATATGACAATTCAAGTTCTTTGCAATGAGGGAAAACTGAAAGAAGCTGAATTTCTTTGTAATGCCATGATAAAGTTTGGTTTACAACCCTTATTTGCTTTTGATATGATGCATGAAGCTAGAGTTAGATTCCTGGAACACTCTAATGGCGATCAACTGAACTCTTCAGTTGGATGAGATCAGTGAGGATTGAGGAACATGAAGCAGAAAACTCAAACTACAACATGGATTTATCAAGAGTATTTTCTAGTGTGACTTGAGATTGTGCTAACCGAGCAACTTAAAGCTCTGTTTGGATAGGACTTTTTAGTTTATTTTTCGTCTCATTCCAAAACAATATGGTTGTTTATATTCAATTATTTTTAAAAAAAAATCAACTTTTAGAACCACAAAATGATGGCATTTTAATCTTTTCAACATCTTTTAATTTTTTTTAATTTGTTAAATTGATCAGTTATTTAATAAAATAATTCTTCTACACAAAAACAAATATATACAAAATTTATCAATTCAAACACTCAATTTTTTAAACCAAAATATTTCTTTTGTAAAACTCAACCCAAAACCTCTTTTTTCTCAATTCTCAAAGCAAAACACATATCGAAATAGAGGCTTAAATTTCAATTTTTTTGGCAATATTCACTATAATGCATGTTCACAGAGTCGAGGTGATTATAAAAAACATCACAAAAAAAGTCAAAACTAACGCGTTTTTAAATTTTGTCATTTTTTGCTAAAATGCTTGTTATAACCCATTAAAAATGGAAATTTAGTAAAAAATTTAAATTTCACTTTTTTTTACTACGTTCACAAGAATGCATGTTCACAATTGAGATGTGTGAAAAAAAAATAGTAAGGAAAAAGCTAAAATCAATACATTTTTTTTACTTTGCTATTTTTTACCAATATATGTGTGTTATAACCCGTAAAAATGGAGGTTTGGTCAAAATTTTAATTCCTCCATTTTTACAATATTCACTAGAATGCATGTTCACAATTGGGTGGGTGCAAAAAGCGGTACAAAAAGTTAAAATCAACGCATTTTTAGATCTTGCCATTTTTTGGTAAAGTACGTGTGTTATAACCCATGAAAAATGGAAAATAGGTAAAAAAAATCTAATTTTTAAGTTTTTTTACACCGTTCACAAGGATGCATGTTCACAATTGAGGTGTGTGAAAAAACAACAGAAAAAAGTAAAAATCAACACGTTTTTTGACTTTTCAATTTTTAACCAAAATACGTGTATTGTAACCCGTAAAAAAAAGGTTTGGTGAAAATTTTAGGGTATGTTTAGATAGGTCTTTTTCGCTCATTCCTCGTTTCATTCCAAAACAACATATTTCTTTATATTCAATTCGCAAAACAATAATTTCTAAGATATTACATATAAATTTTTTTTTATCTCATTTACATTTTATATGACATAATTTTCAAGATATTACATATAAATATTTTTAATACAATTTAAAATAAATTAATGCATAAAGGCAATCCAATAGAGATCGGATCACTGTCAAATATTATTCTATCTTATTATATCTAATGTTCAAAATAAGATTGTTTCATTAGAATTCGTGACTAGAAGTTTAAATTCGCTAAAATCAAATTTACAATTATTAGACCATAACCCAAATATGAGTGAATCCTATTTATGATTTGAATTATAATTTTAGTAAAACGAGATCATTTTGATTATTGAACTCGATAAAAGAGATAATCTTGGATACGGAGTCTCGTGTCATTGCGAGATGCCCATAATTAAAATAAACTTTTGATATGCCATAGCATATACCAATTTAACAACTATGGCGCGCAAATTGAAAAACAAAATAATACTCAGGGGCCGAAAGTACAATCACTAATAACCTAGGGGCGAAAACTAAAATATTTTCCGAAACACATGTAAACATACAATGGATCCGACTCCATAAGAGCAAATCTCTCCCCGTCACCAACGTATCGACGGCGATATCTGTACACAAGAAAAATGGACAGAAAGTTCTTCGTCGGTGGCAATTGGAAATGCGTATGTAATTTCTTAATTGTTGTTCTTTTATGTTTAACGTTGCAGTATTGTAATTTACTAAATGTTTGACTGCAAATTTCCATGTCATTTTTCACAGAATGGTAGCAATGATGAGGTCAAGAGGATCGTGACAACGTTGAACGAAGCTGAAGTTCCTTCAGAAGACGATGTGGGCAAGTTCTAATTCGTTTCTTTATTATTTTTCTACTGAAAAAGAGAAGGGAAAAAGTAAAACTTAATACTGGTTTTATGGTTCGGTTTTTCTGTTTCGTGTTCTTACAGAGATCAAGCTTTAATTTGTGAATTCATATTGTTAGTTAAATTTGGAAAAGCATGTTACTTTTTGCAGTTTTTCAGCTCTTGCAACAAAGGGATTTCACAGTTCTGAATTTTATCCAAGTCTGAGTTTCTTTTGTTAATCCCAACATTCATCTTTGACTTGCTTTTCCGTAGGCCACTTCTTTTGTGCTGTCTATGTGTTAAGGTCTTTAGAGGGTAGTTTTGGTTTTACTTTTTCTCCCCCTGTTTTTGAAATGTTTGCTTGTGCTTCAGTTTAGAACTTCGTTATGCTTGTTTGCAGAGGTTGTCGTCAGTCCTCCATTTGTGTTTCTTCCTATAGTTAAAAGCTTATTGCGGTCTGATTTTGCTATTGCTGCGCAAAACTGTTGGGTGCGAAAGGGAGGTGCTTTTACCGGGGAGATTAGGTATGTTTGGCAGGATCATTTATTTCCACTGCTATGCTTTGCCTTGACGTTTCTAGTGGTTGTTCAAATAGAAGTTTATGGATCATGCTTTTCCTCGAACTTCAAATTGATGCTAGACCTTTGGTAACGTGTTTCCATTCTTATGGTGGAAGATATGTTTGCACCCTGCTGAATCTCTATGGTTTTTTACTTTTTTTTTTTTTTAATGTGGTTTTAAAATGTTACATCTTTGAGTCAGGTGCATCTAGAGTAACATTTTTGTGGATGAATTTGTGAAATATTTTGCTGACAATTGACCCTTTAAGGATTTTAGAATGAGAAGGTCTATAAATTTTCAATTCCCATCTCTCCTTTTGATCATTTTCAGTATACATATCTGTCACCAAAGTACATTTTCTCCCATTAATTGCATTGCTTTTGATTAAAAGATTGGTTCTTTAAGTATATGTACATTAGGCGGTATTCCATTTCGCATTTTTTTGGAACATTTGTTCTGTCGCTCTCATTAACTTAATAGAACACCAATGCAGTGCTGAGATGCTAATCAATTTGGGCATTCCCTGGGTCATTCTTGGACACTCTGAGAGAAGACTTCTCTTAAATGAAACAAATGAGGTAAATTTATGTCATCGTGATATGGATATACTTTCTTCTACAACAATAGTTGCCTTCTTACCATTTGAATTACCAGACACTAAGATGGTACATATTGGGTGTTAATGCAGTTTGTTGGGGATAAAGTTGCATATGCCCTTTCTCAAGGTTTGAAAGTGATTGCTTGTGTGGGTGAGACCCTTGAGCAGCGAGAATCTGGATCTACTATGGCTGTAGTTTCTGCACAGACAAAAGCTATTGCAGGTGAAGACTTGTTGCACCTTAATTTGAGAGAAAGTTTTTTTGGGGGCTCTTATGATAAATTGTTGAGGATTCTGTTGCAGAACAAGTTTCGAATTGGTACAACATTGTCTTGGCTTATGAACCAGTTTGGGCCATTGGTACCGGAAAGGTTGCTACTCCAGCTCAAGCTCAAGAAGTAAGTTTGCCATACTTGGTGTATTGGATAGTGTTTCTAACAGATGAAATTTAGACAAGGGCTGCGAATTTTAGTTCTGGATCTTTTAGATGATAATTTTTGTTTCGAAGAATTTGAATAAGTTGGGATTAAGTAAAGTATGCTATGTATTGCTGAACAGGCTTTTTATATTTCAAAGATGAAATTAGTATAAGTTCAAAGAAAAAAATTTGTGATATGGTGGTTTTATTGTAACTCTAGTGACATTTGGTTCAGTAACGAAATGTTCTAGTTGTTGCAGTGGCAAGGAGTGCACATAACATCAACCAGCTGAACGCCAAAGCAATAGATGATAGGTTATTCATTTTATTAGGCAATCGGCTTTTCTCCAGAAATAGAATCTGTAGGGGTGAATCTAACATCTCTTGTGCATTTACATTAGTGGAGACCACATTCCAATCTACATTGCAGCTTAGGCAATGGAATTAAAGATTTGAAAGTGTTGTAAACAGCGTTTCTAAGCCACCCATTTTGATCAGCTTATATGAATGTAAATAAAACAGTGATCCATCCTTTCCTGCTTATCACTTGATTCAATGCACTTCAGCATTGGTTGAAGTTTTATTGTCCTCCCTTTCATGAAGTGTTAGCCATTTTTCATTTAATCTTAAAGTATAATTTTAGGAATTTCATTTCTAATTAATATATAGGTTGTTTTTCGGTTGTGTATTTGTTTTTCTCTGCAACAATTCATGTAATTTTAATGTCATTAAAAAGGAAATGCACATTTTTTCCAGGTTCATTCTGAATTGAGGAAATGGCTGCATGAAAATGCTGGTGCTGAAGTTGCAGCATCAACGAGAATTATATACGGAGGTAGTCACTCTGCTCTTTATGTTTTATGATTTCTATTATAGTATTGCGGATATATATAACTGGATAGCTATACCTAGCAAAAGGTTTCACCTTTGTAAGAGAATAATGTGCTTCAGTCTTGCAAGTAAGACCCTCAGCCTATGTTCAAATTTCCTTTTCTTCACTCCTTACTTGTGTCAGCAATCCCTTCTTGCATGCTTCAAGCTTCCTCCTTCAACAAAGCTCTCCTATGGAAAAGTTTGAACATGATGGGGAGTTTCGAGAATATGGTAGGCAAAGGATCATACTGTCTCTTTTGCTAAATTTCTGACATGTGAATCATGATACAGGGCAATGGCTTTTAATTCCTGAAACTCAGTTGTCAATTCCTAGTTTTGAGGAAGTCTTAATTCTTTTTCATTTTGCTAACCTCTGGAGCTATATATTGGGATGTAGTCATCAGTCCTTGACAACCAAAAGGGTCATTCTTTCTTCATTGTACATCTATTGTATTTTTCCCTTTCCTTTTCCTTTTTGCCTGCATTATATTGACAAAACTATACTTGGACCTGCATTGGATACCCTCTTACAGTTAGCAACTTCCTTTTTGTTGGTTTTGCTCCATTAGTTCTTATTCCTTATTGTTACTTCAGGTTCTGTAAATGGAGCAAACTGCAAAGAACTGGCTGCGAAGGCTGATGTTGATGGATTTTTGGTGGGTGGAGCTTCCCTCAAGGTTTGTAGTTTAGATGTGTTAAAATTCATTCTGCCACGTTAATCATTTTATGGCTGCTTGCTTTAGTAATGTGAATATGCGATACTCAAGACTGTTCTTAATGTTCATTTCTTATCAGCCGGAGTTCATTGATATCATCAAGTCTTCAACTGTAAAGAAGAGTTCTTGAAGTCTGAAAACAAGGAATCGACTACCGCCTGCCTTATTGAGTTATGTAATGAAATGCAATTTATTTTTCTTTTCAATCTAACTTCTTGTACCCTATCTGAAGATTTCTCCCTAGTCCCTAGTGTGTTTGCCTTTCATGTAAAATATCTGCTTTAATGGAATCATATAAATTTTGGGATTCCTGTGTGTCCTTTTTTCTGATTTATGGTGTCTGAAGATTGGTTTAGATTAGCCACAAACACTTGTGCTGTTGACTCTTTAGAAGGTTCGGCAAACAAGCCTGTTACTGGTCACCATGCAGAAGGGAGGAAGCCAGGAAGGTTCGTTGGCCACTACTGCAGACTGATGCAATGATTCCTATGAAACTTAACTGCATGGTATTGGTAGGCAATTTTTATTGGTGAGGTCTATGTGCCCATACAGTCATGACTCACGAGAGTCAATATTTTCTAGTACTAACAAAGACTGAAACAAGTCCCTGCAGAAGAAGTCCAAGTCAAACACTTGTTGAGTCAGAACTGATTGACTTGGAAGTATACATGGCCATGGGTGGTGATCGAAAAAGAAACAAAAGTCTTGAATGGTTGTCTTAAAATGGTTACCAGTTTAGACAATTAACGTTTGATTGGCAGAACACCCCGTATTAGCACTAAGCAGTTAGCAGAGGCAAACATGTACATAATTCTGGGTTGAGAATGGTGCAAGTTTATGCAGTCAGCGGCGACAGGCGGTGCCAATCCCAGGCCCACAGTGGCCGTGACAGACAGGAGTGTCCATGCCACAAAACTTGGATTAGCAATAAATGAAAGCATGCACATGAGTTGCTTCAAAAGTGGACATTTAAGAACTCAAAGTCAAATAGCCATTAAAATTGTCAACAATTATATCACAAACTAAATGGAAAGACTTGAATGTAAGAGTCCCATTCCCATACCACTCGAAAAATATTTATATATTTTCTATCTTCAAATGATTTTATGATTATGATGCCTAAGAAATCATCTTTTTTACGTACGACTGGAATATAGTTGACATTGTTTTGTTGGTCATCATAATCTTGATGCAACTGCACCTCCACTTCTGCAACTGCACCTCCTCTTACATCTATCTTTTGTTGTATGTTTTGATTAGTGAGATAGCGTTGTTTCTAAAGTCTTAATTGAAACAGTGAAACGTTGAATGGGTCTATCCTAATTAATTGTCTTCTGTTGTTGGTTCATGTCCAATTGTCCAGCCATTTTCATAGTTTCCTTTGGTGTCTTCAAAGGTTACTACTTGGTTGGGAAGGTGGAATGACCACTAGTTTATGTTAATGATTATGCATTGGATGAGTTTGACAAAATTGGCCAAACAATAAAAATTCAAATAGTTTTGTAACCATTCTTTTTCCTATGTCTCAGGAAATGTCAGCTTAGGTTAACGGTGGCAAACAATAAACACTGATTCATTTCTTTCTCAGTTTGATCCGGGATGGCCTGCCCTCTCAAACATTCAAACTCACCTTTGCAATATCTCTATTTGACAATAAATTGGATTTTGTAGTCTTGCTTGAATCTTGATCATCAAATCTTCAACTGTCCCATTTCTTGTCTGAACTGTGACAGTGAAGCTGCAAATCAAATTGCGTGAGTAAACACTGAATTTGGCAAATACATTGATCTTCAATTATTTACACAGACAATTATTGAAGAAAACAAAGCCCGATGGAGAGTAGTCAAAATCCAGTACAGGGAAGACCGTGGTCCATTGTTTTTGTTCTGCTTCTGGTACTGTACGGCAGCAGCATAACATCATCCTTACGAGTTAAAGTTTCCAATGTCTTCTTTAATTTAAATAGTATGTACTTTGTTTGTTTTTCTTCAAGAAAAAGATTGCATTCCATCGCTAAGGCATGTGATAATGTGAAGTCAATTTTTGTCCTTAGCATGCACTCTATTTGTTCCTTTTTTTTTTCTTTTGTTTTTATGGGATAAAAGTTGACAAAAAGATGCATTTGTCATGAGAATCACGACTAGCCATGGCCCTCTCTGCATGCCCATCACACTAATTTGTATGAATTGAAAGTACATTAATATGTTTGAATTTTGAGCACCCTCTTTAATTTGTTGGAATACAATACACTAATAACTTGCAGTTGTTTATTGTGCTTAAAGTTGTTCAAAAGGTTAACCCCACGAAGAACAATAAAATAATGCCTTAATTTTTCTTGAAAGCCAACAAGAACAAAGAAGAAAGGAAAGATGGGCATTTAAAAATTTCAAGAATTGCTACTGGGGTTACGTCTGAACTTGCTTATTGAATGGTGGTTCTGACCAATATGAAAGTTAAAAACAAAAGAGAGAGATGAGGATGTTAATTAAGGCCATCTCCAATGGTGAACACCATATTTGGTGCAGTTTTAATTATAAAATAGTGCAATTTTAGCATCATCTATTATTTTAATTACAACTCATTCAGACTATATTTTACACAAAATAGAATATTTTCTTTTTCTTTTTTATAATCTAATTATCACCCTACAATTTAATTTGCTACATATTTTTTTATATAATAATTATTATATTTAAAAATTAATAATTTTACTATATTTAATAAGTTGATATTTAAGTAAACAAATTTGAAAATTAATAAATTCACTATTAATTTTTATTATACGTGAAAATACAAAACATACTATTAAAACTACAAACAATTAAAACAAAATATATAATTCACTAAAAAAACACAATAACACTAAATTCAAAATACAATATTATGAGTAATATAATTTGATATTTATGCATTATGAAATTTTAAATGATTAATTGTGTATTTTTTTATAAAATTAGTGAGATTATTTATAAATTTAATTATTACAAAATACATGAATTAATTTAAATATAATAAATATAAAATATAAATAAAATTTTGACATAAATACATAATTAAGAACATATGTAAGTTTATTTAATAATTAATAATATTTAATAATCATAAAATAATATTTATAAAAAGTATAGAAATTTTTTAAAAATAAAAATTAGGCTTGCACCAAATTTGGTGCAAGATATAGCGTTACATTGGACAAAAATAGTGTCAACGTGAGTTTGTGCTACGTTGAAGATGCCCTAAGAACTGATGAAAAAGAAATAAGCGTTTCAACGCGTCTGCACTGACTTGAGTTTGTATAAAAGCGCAAACAAGAGGTTTCGGACAAGGATGATTCCACGTTTCACTATTAAGAAGATTTGTGATAGTATAGTATGAATTTGTAATAGAATAAAACTTAAAAAAAATGAAATGGATTACCTTGAGTTTTTTTGCAGTATGTTTAATCCTTAAATCTCACCATGATATGGATACCATATTGACAGTTTGACACAAGACGACTTTGCTGACACAACTTTTCGCTGTACCTTTGACTTTGTGTTCCAATTGAGGTAGCTTTTGGCAACATTTGAGTAAACACTACACACTAATCAAATCTACTTATAAAACTAAACTAAGCCAAAAAAAGAAAACATTATACTGAGACTTTTCATCTGTCCATTCATAATAATGGCAATATTGGCTCGTCCTAAACAATTATGATGACCGCCAATCTCGTCAATAAGTTGACAAACTGCCAAACTTTGACAATTGTCACAAACTCCACCTAAATATTAATTTATAAATACTACGCAAATGTTTTTGGCCCTTCAAAACAATATTTTTCTACTAGCTTTTGAGTGCCAACAAAAAATTGTCTTAGCTAGCTGCTCATGGAATGCATTTATGATTTTTTTTTTTGCCTTTTAGGGGACCCTGCAACAACTTGTTTGAACCTTGCTAGCCATAATCAAATTGAAGTGTTAATATATGATGATTTTGCCTTTTAAGATACATGATTTATCCCACAAAAAAAAAAAAAAGTGTACAAGAACATTTAAAAAATGGGACATGGAGGGAGAGATGCACTCCCAAAGCCCAATTCCATCCTGGGATTTGTTTAAACATACAAAGTAACTGGGAAATTCAGACAAATTTGAATAAAGAACAACCCTTTTTTTCTGCTAATCAAAATGTTTAAGTATTGTGATAATGGCGTGCAAACTACAACTTTATACTAAGAATTAAGAAAACCCATTGCTGGAATGCATGCATGCATGCATGATGATCTGCTCATAAGTCAGTTGTCGGCTCTAAGCCGAGCTATAACGACATGGGATCGTTTGTATTATTAATAAATACTCCAAATATAGGTACCACTTGGCAGGCATGCATGCATCTTCTGGATATGATTCATACAAATCCCTTAAAGTTGCAAGATGATGGGTGCAGTGTACCAATGGATTAAGAAATTTTCCTTTTAAAATTAAGGCTTTAAGGTAGAGAAATCTCCAGGGTCTAATTGGACAGGAGTGGATTTGGTATGCAATATTTACGTTTGTGATGAGTTTGGTGGAACTGGAAAGGAATGTTGACTAAGATTATTTAAGAAATCATAAAATTACAGTAATTCTCTTTTTCTTTTTTCTAGAAAAACTTGAACTAGTAGTAGTTCATGGTTTTTCGTATAATATTCAAAAGTTGAAAATGTTGGTTGTCAGCGAGTCACGGGATTGTTTGGTTCCCAGATATGGTAAATCTGGAAGAGTGACTGTCTGCTTTTTATTCCTCCCCTCAACCTTTCATGTTCCTTCATTACTTCTTCTTTTATTGAATTGTCAGAAGAATTCTTCTCACACCTAGCTAGGTCGGTGTAGTGCCAATGTTTTTGTGTCTGTTCAATTATAGGCATTGCATTTCATCTTTGGATCGATCCAACTTTGAGTTTGAGTTTGAGTTTGAAAGATTTCACAGTGGCACCTCTTAATTAAGTTGATTCGAATATGCAAATTTTTAATGCACTATAAGTCTAGAACAAAGATTAGATGAGTGTTAAACAAAACGTTAAAGATGATACTAAGATTTCGTACATAAAATCCATTGATTCACATGTATGTTTGTTTTAACCAACTCATCCTTTTCTTATGACTAAAAAATGTTGTATGGGTTATTTTCAATCAAGCCTTTCATGCATGCTTTTAGCTATCACACATCTTCCTTCCCAACCCTGCAAATTTTTGGTGGTTTTAATTAGTTGATGAAATGATATGATCAATTGAGTCCGTGAGTTCCATATTGGCATATTGATCACGCCAAAGACAGGCCTTCTTTGACATTTTTTTAGCTAGTTACAATGAATCCATGAAAAGAGAGGAAAACTTTGATAAGTTCGTTTAGCTGAAATTCCAAGAAGTTCAGCATTTTGCTTAAACCATCTCACTAACAATGATCAAATGAGAAGATTGTTTAATAACAATGCACAATATGCAAAACACACAAAGCTCTCATTTTTTTCATATTCTTCACCTACCGAATCACTTTATTACAACAATAACGACAACTAAACATTTTTCTATTAAATAAAGTTGGCTATATGAATCCGTTTTTAAATATTTTCAAGAACAAAAACTTGAAGGAAAATCCAACCTTGATGGATTAAATGGAACTGAGTTATGCTTTCTTACCTTAATCACTATATGTTCATAACAAATAAAAATAATTTGATTTCTTTAATATCTTTAACCCCAAATTTTGACTGCAAACTTTTCAATTTCTGTCAACAATTTGGAAATAAATGCTGACGGCCCATCAACCGGACTGGTCTCACCGACTAGTAGTAGTATATCCACTTGGAAGTGATTGGTTTCTCATCAAACCAAACCAAACCCAACAAAGCCGAGCCAGTCGTCGCAGCCATCAAAAGCCGACGCGAATGAATGGTAATACTACAAAGAGATATTGATTTAGGAATCCAACGACTCAGAACGAAACAGCAGCAAAATTCTCCAATAGCGTCTTTGAAGAAGACTCATATATTTTAATTTTAATTATTTTTTTAAAATATATATATATATATATATATATATATATAAAATGACAGTTCTGAAGAGGCTAAGGCTGTCTGTCTGGACCAGCCCGCCATTAATACTCAACTATCCTCCTCAACCCCTCCTCCCCTCTCTCTTTACTTTCCAACGGCCTTAGCTTTGTTAATGAATCTCAGCCCCTAATAAACATTTGTCAATTCACACACACTCAATACATTACTGCATGGTATGATGATACCCACAAAAGCTGAAATAGATTGATAAGGAGTGAATTTTTCTCATTTTCAGCTCACAAAGCCCAGAACTTTACTGTTTCCCATCTGGGTTTTCAATATAAATTTAAACTGGAAACAAGGAGAGGTGGGTTTTTCACTTTTTCCATTTGGGATTTTACTGAATTGGATTGTTGTTATTGTTTTTTTTAGTATAATCAAAGCTAGGAGCTTTATATTGTGGAGAAAAGTCGCTTTCTTGAATCTTAGATCTGCTCTTTATTCGTTCTTGTACACACTGTTTGTGTAAAGCTGAGATTTTGTAATTGTTTTTTTCATATGCATGATCTGCAGAGCAATATAAGTTTGGTGAAGGAAGATATTAAATCAGTAGAAGAAAAGGAGATTCTTTTCAATGGGAATTTGCTTGAGTGCTAGAGTTAAAGCTGAAAGCCCATTTCATACAGGTGAAGAGCTTGCCTTCAACAAAGAAATGATTTTTATTATTGATTATTGTGTACTTCTTATGGTCACCTGAGTGCAGTTTCATTTGCTTGTCTTAGGTGCAACCTTGGTGTCAAATTGTGGTTTGCCATGTGATATTTGGAACCGGTTTCTTTTTAGTTAAGTGTTTTCCAAAATTGAATTTCTTTCCAGTTATAAGATGTGGAATTTAACTTTCTTTTTTAGAATCTGGCACTTTGCCATTTTTTTTGTTCCTGAAACTTATAGTCCAAATAGGCAGAGATCAGCTAGAATGGGAACACTTTTGTTTATGTGAGGTTGGTTAATTAATTTTAGCTACAATTCTCTATGAATTTAACTGCAAAAGTGGTTCTTTTGAGTGTATCATTTTCGCGAGTATGAGTAATCATGACATTGGTTTTATTATCAGTGTTTGGTATGTAAGATATCAGGACCTTTGAGGTTTAAACAAGTTTAAGGAACATGATTCCACCTTCTCATAATGGAAATTGGATGCGCTTGATTTCTGATTAGGGGTAATGATCTTTATTTTATTAACGGTACATTATATCTGTCAATCTGGTCAGGGGTAACTTCGAAAAACGTAAGCACAGATGGGAATGGTCTGAGGAGCTCTAGTGGCAAGGTGTCATCAAGCTCGGTGCCACCAACTCCCAGGAGTGAGGGTGAGATCTTACAGTCTCCAAATTTGAAGAGCTTTAATTTCTCTGATCTCAAAATGGCCACCAGGAACTTTCGTCCCGATAGTGTGCTGGGAGAAGGTGGATTTGGATCGGTTTTTAAGGGTTGGATTGATGAGAACTCATTTGCAGCTACCAAGCCGGGAACAGGCATGGTGATTGCTGTAAAGAGGCTCAACCTTGAAAGTTTTCAAGGCCACAGAGAGTGGCTGGTGAGTTTCAGAACTCTCTTGTAATTCTGAAATTTGCCGCTTTCAAGTACTAAATTAACTATTTTGCTTGTACTGCTGGAAACAAAACTTCACAAGATGTCTCTAGGATATTTCCTTGATAGGTCATTGGAATTTTAAGAGATTTGTATTTTGATTTGTTGTTGTTGCAAATATGGCTCCTATAGGCGGAAGTGAACTATTTGGGACAGTTTTGCCATCCTCATCTTGTGAAACTGGTCGGCTATTGCTTGGAGGATGAGCACAGACTATTGGTGTATGAATTCATGCCCAGGGGCAGCTTAGAGAACCATTTGTTCAGAAGTGAGTTATTCTCTTCCTTCTTTGCACATATATTTATTAGCATCACAATGTAATATTTGCTCTAAAGTACTGGTTTGCATTTGTTTCTAACAGGGGGATCTTATTTCCATCCTCTCTCTTGGAACCTCCGTTTGAAGGTTGCTCTTGGAGCTGCAAAAGGACTTGCTTTCCTTCACAGTGCTGAAACAAAAGTGATCTATAGGGACTTCAAGACATCTAACATTCTGCTTGATGCGGTATTCTTTCCTGTGATTAACATTCTAATTCATTTCTTTCATTTGGCTGCTTGGCAAACTATTCATGGGATAGGAAGTATTACTGGACGACTATGTAAACCCCCCTGATTTAAAGTGTACTTTTGTTTTATAATCTGATAGAGCTATAATGCCAAGCTCTCTGATTTTGGATTGGCCAAGGATGGGCCCACTGGTGATAAAAGTCACGTCTCGACCAGAGTGATGGGAACCTATGGATATGCAGCGCCAGAATATCTTGCTACTGGTATTTTTCAATGCCTGTGTTCATGTCTCTTGTGTTGTTGGTTATACACTATTATATCCCAGCTTGCATTTCCTTGTAAAAACTATTGAATTTTTCCAAGGATGAAATTCCGGCCACAAAACCAAAAAGTTAAAATATATTATCCAATTCCATTACTTTTCTGCCTGGTTTGTAAGTTGCATGCAATTGCATTTTTTTTATCTGTCCCAAAGTTCTGAACTTATTGTCTTCTTTCCTCCGCCCAAAATACTTTTTGTTTTTCTGATCTGTGTGGATGTTTGATTGGGGAAATGCCTCCTTTTTCTTGTCTCTGCATACACCTTGCAAGAAAGTGGAAAATCAATCTTCCTGGATGGATTTGTGATCACTATTCTGTCAATTTTAATATTGTGAAAACGTTAGCTGATGGTTGTTTTAAACACAATGGTGCAAGTTGCTATTTCTATTTTCAACTTTGAGATGTTTTGCAAACTTTATTTCGAGTACCCGAATGTACATTTTTTTGCTCCCTTTACACTGGTTCAGGCTAATATTCTGCATTCATTGGCTGTAGTAACAGCCAAATTCTGTCTGTGCTCCTATTACTGACGTTTTGTTTCATCTTTTCAAATTAGGCCATTTGACTGCCAGGAGTGATGTTTATAGTTTTGGAGTAGTTCTTCTTGAAATGCTATCTGGTAGGAGAGCAATTGACAAGAATAGACCATCTGGAGAACACAACCTTGTCGAATGGGCCAAGCCCTACCTGACAAATAAACGCAAAATCTTTCGCATCTTGGACAACCGTCTCGAAGGCCAGTATTCCCTGGATGTGGCTCATAAGGCAGCTAACCTTGCTTTGCGATCAATATCTATGGACCCTCGGTTTCGGCCAACCATGGATGAAATAGTCAAGGAACTTGAGCAAATTCAGAACTCCAATGGTGCAGAGAAGAACGGAAGCCATGCACAACATAGGTCCAGGCTCCGCAGACATAGTGCAGATGATGCCGGCAGTAAAAATGTTCCTGTTGCTTATCCAAGGCCAACGGCATCTCCCCTCTTTAGCAAGTAAAGATGAATGCAAAAATAACGTTCTTTTATTTCTACTCAAAATAGTAATCCCCTAAGTGTTTTGACAGTCCCCTCATATGGCCTTGGGCATTGACCTCAGATCCTTGACATGTACAGTGGTAATATAGCTTAATTTATTCAAGATCCTGCCGCAAAATTTTAAAACTTTTGCAAGTCTAAATAGGGATACCACATATTGATATTAGCTTTCTTCTTCTTCTGGGAATTTTCGGTTTTCCGCCAAAAGGGAACATTTTGTTCTCAGAGTTGTATATCTAGTTGTGTGTAATGCTCAAGTCTTGAAATTCTTTCTCCAAAGGAAAAATTAATTAAGGACATAGTGTCTTTGTACTTAGAATTGTTTTGGCCTCATGTTTTTCGTCTATGCCTGCCCTGCACGACGGGTAAGTTGATAGCTCCTACGTCCATTTGTATATAGGCATTAAAATGGAGTGATGGTGAAAGGGGTTTTGAAGTATATATGGTTGGGAATCAGGAGGAGGTAGCCAAATAGCTTGTCACTTTCTTTGAAGTGTTCTTTTCTGGTTAACAAGTGTCTTATGGTGCAACTATAACTGGTAAGAAATTCGGCTGAAATATATGTAGTCGTCTTTTGTTTCTGTCCATATATAATATACTTACTGCCCCATCCTGTGCTTGGATTTTTATTTGGTTTGAACTTCTTCCATGTCTAAATCTACAAATCCAACAGCAAATGGGACCTTTCCATCTGTGGCATCTATTGTGTTATTGTATTTGTCCTAGATTCCTATTCACAATTCAGTCTTCAGTCTTTGAATGGAGAGGAGCAGTGTCTTGCCTGCGAACAAACAAACGGTATCACGTAAAGAAGACTGCCCTCATTGATTACCCTGCCACAAGCATTCTAAGATATTCTTCTTTCCAATTTTTTCTCTATTTTGGTCCGGCAAGCATTGTAAAGAGTGTTTGATGAAAGAATTCTTGCTGGTTGACCATGTTGTCACCAATCTTGGGAATGAGAGCTGTGCATAGAATTGCTTAAAAGGTTTGCATTGAAATTCCAAAGTCAAATCACGTACAGCACCCCAGGCCCCAAGTTTGCCAAGTTTCTCAAAGACCTTAGCACAAGTTCAGTCTCTCGGGTACAATCATTTGGCTTGTTTGAATAATGAAGTTAAAATTTTTTATTCCCCCAAGTGAATAGTATTGATACTTAGGAATTCTGTACACTTTTCCAAGGAAAACTTATTGGTTGATCTCTCATTTTTGTTCCATCTCAATAGCCTCATGGCCTTCCTTATGGGCTCTTTTTATCTCTTTTCTTGTTTTAAACTTTTGACAAAACCAAAGACATTTGTTGAGCATACTATGTAAACCCTCACAAAGAAGGGAAGAAGAGGGGAACGCATTTCAACTTCATCAAGTAAAAAATTTACCAGTGGAAAATGTATATATGTGCATCCTAATGTGCTATGGAGGGCTTTACAGCCTGCCCCCTCCCGACTGTATACTAAAGACTCTTAGCAGACAAAACCAAGTAAAGAAAAGATGGTCAATATTTCTCATCCCCCACCTTTTCAACAAAACACTGCAGAAAGAGAAAGCCGTGTTGCATTATGCATATATCAGGAACTTCTTACCAAACCCGGCGTCCAATTTCTCCAGTCCAGTCTCCTAATAGACTTGTTCCTAAAGCTGACTATTTCTCTTAGATCAAATCCCCTTCTACTGTTACCCTGCTTGACTGGCTCAACCTCCAACCCTGCAACTTCTTGCTTCACATCTTCAGTGTCATTGACAACTGCAGGTACAGAATCTGGAGAGTCTGTGTCGCTAATGATGTTTCCAAGCATCTCAACTACTTGGCTCATTTTGGGGCGACACTTGGGATGTTTCATGAGGCATTTGTTGGCCAGGAATGCAAGTTTCTGCGCGGACTTAGTGCAATTTTGTCCTTCAAGTCGCGGGTCTATAATAAAGTGAAACTTTTTAGAATCTGATACAAATGGTCTCACCCATTCCAAAAGTTTCTGCTCCCCTCGAGGTAAATTTCGCTCCAACACACGCCTTCCTGTGATAAGCTCATATAGGACAACACCAAAACTCCATACATCACTTTTAGCAGTGAGTCTTCCAGTATGAACATATTCAGGGGCAGCATACCCTACTGTTCCAACAACCTAAAGAGAGGCGTACATCATTGAATAAGTGACCAGACCAGGAAGCTGACGAAACCAGACATGCTACTAATTGTGAACAAAACATCTCATTCACAGTCAGAGAGGAGAAAAATATCCCGATTGTGTATAAACCAACCCACAGCAAAATGCCTTGAGCAGTAACCAAACAAAGAGAAGAAAACAGAGAGAAATGAAACTTACCATTGTCAAGACATGATCTAAACCAGCTCCTGGACCCTGTCTTGCCAGCCCAAAATCTGAGAGTTTTGCTTTGAAGTCCTCATCCAGAAGAATGTTTGAAGCTTTGAAATCTCGAAATATTAGCTGAAACGAAGATAAAGATTATCAGAAATATACGGCAATTAAAAGGCAGAAGATCACATGAATGTTTAAAGCTTTGAAAGGTTATAAGGCATTTTGTAAGTGACATACAGCAAACTTTTGGATGATATTACTATAGAATTACATACCTTTTCATGACTAAACTGAAGTAGAATCTTTGTAGACAAGAAAACAGTGACTTTCTTGATGACAACCTTGCTTTGTATGAATTCCAAATAGATACATACAACCCCCCCCTGAATACTAGATATTGGAATTACCATTCAAGCTAAGTCACAACTGAATGGCAATATCCATCCTGTACTACAATATTAGCATATCAAACATGACCATGGAAGATTTAGCAAGAGAAGTTCTTCCATCAAACGACTATTAAGCAACAAAATCATTTGGGATCCTTCACCAACCAGAGACTGAGCAAATATCCACATAAACAAATTCACTTCATATTTGATTAGGATAGCCTTAGTAAATAAGTTAATGAAATTCATTTGAAAAACATGTCAGGTCCTACATCTATGGTTCACCAGCGAATGAAAGACAAAGTTAACCAAAAATGAAAAAAGAAACTATTAGGAGATTAGATTAGATTCCTACAAAGGAATCAACAACAACAACAATAATAACAACTAAGCTTTTGTGCCACTATGTCAAATTAGCTATATAGATCATATTTCGCCATTGTACTCTATTTATATTTCCAACAAAGGAATCATAAGCATAAATTACCTGAAAGTCCATTTCTTCGTGAAGGTATGCTAAACCGCGAGCTGCATCTTGAGCAATTCTTAATCTTTGCATCCACGAGAGAGAAGATGCGGAACGGGATAATAGGTGATCTTCCAAGCTTTTATTATGCATAAGCTCATACACCAAAAGCCGCTGAATTCCTCTTTCATCATCTTCTGCACAATATCCAATTAACTTCACAAGATTTGGGTGATTGACTACACCCAAAAAATTCACTTCATTGATCCATTCTTTGTGCCCCTGAATGCTAGAATGCAGAAATGTAAACTCATAAGGTAAACAGAGAACACTATCATTTCTATGAAAACTCAGGGCTGCTTGGTTCATGGGTTTGAATTTGATTCTATAGGTTTGATATCATTTGCACATGATTGGTTCATGGGTATGGGTTTGAAAAAAGTCCACTCATATCTTAGTGGGGAATCCCCCATACCCAATCTATTTGGTGGGTTTGATAGTAATTTTTGGTATTAATTCCAAAATATTATCAAACCCATTGTCATTACAATTCCTTACATAAAAGTGAGAACTTTAAGCATCAATTAAAAGAAATACATAGTCAGAAAAAAAAAAAAAAAAAAGCAGGCTAAAACAGTAAAACCCATCAGGTCCTGGCACAGTAGTCAACTCCTTGGGCCTAATGCTCTAGCCATATGATGACAAATGCTCTTTGATATTTAGTCAGTGACATCAAAAGTTTGAATAAGTATACATTGATTGGAACAGGTCGAAGACAAAGTCTTAAACGGACTCAAAGCACACATTGAATGATACAATTGGTTTTCCAGATAATTTCTTTACTGAATTAAGCTCCAACCATTGAAGACACCACTGGACAAAGATAGGATTGACAAAACTAAAATCAATGTTTCGTGGATTAATGTAAATTTTACTTTAGATCAGAACCTAATACTAAAGCTGGTTCAGAATTCAGAAAGGATTAGCAAAGCCATCATTTTGAACTGGCAGCATTCGATCAATTTCAGTTCTTTCCAATTCAAAATGACCAATTCCAACTTCCAACAATTTTGCTCGGTTAATCTCAATAAAAAATAAGCTAATAAATACATTTCTCCATCCATAAAGTCCTCAATTCTCTTCTGCCTACATTTTTTTCCCAAAAAAAATAAAAATAAAAATCTCTCCTTGGCGATCATATCATGTGATTATCTTACCTCTGCATTCCAAATTTCATGTAGTCAAAGTTTTAAGCAAAAACAAAATCCCAAAACACAAAGATGACAACTTTACAATAAAATCCAAATGCACAAAAAAGAAAGAAGCAAAACAAAACAAAACAAAACAAGAAGGCATTATCAAAAGAAAAGAAACAAAAGGGCATGCCTGGAATCCATTCCGATTCAACTGTTTAATAGCAACCTCCACATTGGCATGATCCGAACCCGAAAACCCAACAACCCCTCTGTACACGCATCCGAACCCACCTTCCCCAATCATCAAACCCCGACTGAACCCTCTAGTCGCCGTTTTGAGCTCCGCAAAACTGAAAACTCTCAGATCATTAGCTCTCCGCAGACTCAGGAACTCGTAAAACCCGAACGCGTCACTGAAGTCCCTCGACTCAGAATCAAACTCAGAACGCCTCACTGAATCCGCACTACTCGATGCGACGCTCAACGACCGTGTCCATGTCACCTTGGATGTCCGCGAATAAACGACGTCATCCTCGTCGTCTTCCCTTTTCTCTCCGTTAGTAAAATGAAAGCATTTCATTTCCCTTTACTACCTATTTTTTCTTTCTAAATTTCTGAAAAATTTATACTAGTCAAAAACTACTTTCAAAGGGGCTAAGAAAGAATTGTCAAAAGCAAAGTTTGAACAGATCAAACTACCCAAACCACCTGCCTAATCTAAGCTGGGATTTTTAAGCATTCCAAAAAAAGAAAAAAAAAATTAGTGTTGTTGTAAATAATTGATGGGATTTTATATAATAAAAAAAATAAATTTAGATTAGTAAATCGTGTGCAGGTTATATATTAAAGGAATATTGTGGTGTTGTGTTTTGGGAGAAAAGGAAAATTAAGTCACGAGAGCGAGGCAGAGAGCAGAGGACTGTGTGACTGTGTGTCTGTGTGTGATGACTTTGGGTTGGGCATTCAGAACTCAGAAGAAGAGCGTTTATGGGATATTTGAAAAGGCCGTGGAGACTTGGAGGGAGCGATAAGGATTGGAATGTAATTTTTTTAGTTTAATCTTTCCCTTTTTTTAATTTCTTAGCCAAAAATAATTAATTTTTTCCCCATTAAACAATAACTTTGAATATACTATATAGGGTGAGATAATAAAATAAAATTAATGGTTATTATTTTTGCTTAAAAGTATTTAATTATCAAAATTTGATAATGTAGTTGAAACGTGGATACCTAAGAGAGTATTAGGTATGGTAAAAAGCCTCCAATTATTGAGATTTTAATTCATTAGTAAAATGGGAATGTATGGTTTCTATTTTTGTCATTGTTTAGGACCCGTGCAATCCTTGCAAACATTAAATTATCTCTTATTTATAATTTTGTATTGTCAAATGTTTGATAAATCTTTGTAACCATATGCATACGTACAATATATAGGAGAGTTAAAAAAAAAAAATCAATTTAATATTATTCCACTTGGTGTTTTATCTAGAAAATGTAGAATAAAATAATTTAGAAAAATCGGCTCATTCTTGTTAAATGAAAAAAAAAAAATGACCACATTGATTGGTCTATTGTCATGCAAATTAATAACTAATGCCATACTCAATGATATATTGATAAGATTTTTAGGTATACTTAACCCTTTTCTTTTTTTCTTTTTTTCTTTTCTTATTAACGAATGATCTTTAAATTTGTTGTGTTCTTATTGTTTTTTTCTTTTCTTGATTTGGTCAAGATTAACAACTCTTGGATTATACACAAATATATAGATTAGCTTTAAAATGGAGTATGCATGGCATAGCGACATATACAGCTTCATCTCTTAAACATCAATCATCGATGCTGCTAAGAATATATACCAAAGATGCATTCAACAAAACAAAGTTGTTGTTAGTGTGCGAAGGTATAATAATAAGATCAAAGGAAGTTTTGGGATTGTATGTGATTGTCGTACGTATCAACAATTAGGAGTCAAACATTAGAATTACAAATCAATGGAATTTGAGTATAATAATTTAGATGACTGAGTCGTCAGCCATTTTCAAGATTCAAGAGTAGTATTCCCAACGCGTTCATTATTTTGCATTATTCAAACTTGGTAATTAAGCATCCTATATTAATTATTAAAGTAGTGAGATCATGATCATGCATTCTTATATTTTCGATTTTTTTATTTTTTTTTTAATTATTGCCAGCCAGTTGATGTTTTATGCATTGAATTAGGGGGGTTGGGTTGCTCACAGATGCGGATATAGGGGGAAAGGGGTGCGGCCGCCCTTGAGATTTGTAAACTATTAAAATTTTTAATTGAATCAGGGTGCATTTCAATTGAATATTTAAAAAAAAAATTAGAATTTTGTCTCCCAAAAATTAGAATATGTAATTTTAACTTTTCAAGTCATAATTTTTGGATTCGCCACGGATTGCTCATGTCTTTTTCTAATTCTTGTTGGGATGTTTTATATATATATGTACATGAACGTACCAGTTTGTTCAATTAGTTCATTTGATTGGATGCATATGAGGACTAAAAAACGATGGAATCTTTTCCACGCTTTACTTCAATTCTGCTTTTTTACTTCTGCTTTAAATTTAAAGATAGAAGGAACATAATTTTGGTTTATTCTAAAATTTCTTCCTTCACTTCTTAATCTAATTTTGGTTTGGCTCATTGTGATTCTTTTCATTAGAGATTGCCAATTCCAATGGTTCTTTTCATTGTTGTGCTACTTTGTCCTTGTTTTTACTCATTAGTTTATTAAAAAATTTCCTTTTTAGGTTCATAATGAGAATGCGTTTTTTTTCCTCATCAAGTATGATGTCCATTTTTCTGATAATTAACAAGATCTTAATTAATCCAAATTTGTTTTTAATTTTTTTTTCTAATTACAATACAAACATGGTTTACATATAAAACAAGTACAAAACAATATTAACTTGTATTGAAAAAGATTTCGTTTTTAAAATAAAAACTCATAAATTTATTTATTTAGGAACATTCTACTGTGACACCTCTCATAAATGAAACTTACTTATGTATTTCACTTTAATTTAGCATATAAAATATTAAAAATTAGCGTATAAACTATTAAAAAATAAAAAATTAGCATAACGTATAAAATATAAAATATTAACTTATAACATATTGATTATAAGAAGCTGCAACAGGAGGCGGCCATGCCAGCGAGGGTTGATAAATTTACTGTGGATTAGAAGGGAAAGTAACCCTCAATAATAAACTCTTCTCCGTGCATGGTTGATGCTGCCAACGACAGGCGATAATAATCATCACAAGCTGCAAGAATCGGCTACCATGCCCATGATGGTTCATAAATTTTACAGTCTCTCTGAAAAGAGAGTCATAACGATCAATTACAGCTCCACGATACTCCCAGCGTGACTACTTCATCTAAGATATCATTAGGGCCCGATTCTGATGCATGCTCACTGCATTACGGCTGGTTGGGTTGTATCAACAGACGGCCGGATTTCGATTTTTTCCTCTTAAATCCCATAACCGGAGGCAACATGAAGCTTCCGTCAATTCGGATGCTGAATGGCCCGTGTGAAAAGGACAGCTCCTGGGACCTGTATAGAAAGGATGGCTTCTGGTACACACTGAGGTTTGTTATGTCATCCCCAAATCCAGATGCCTTTTATTGTCCGGGTCTCGGTGATGGTGACAATGATTCCTCCTCCTGGACTTTCCTCCACAGTACTCCTCCTTGGTTCAGGCAATATATGCACGTTGAGTATTCTGCCAAGTAAAAGAGCTTCTTTGCTATGTCAAGGCAATGTCACATATGCTGCAGACGGATGATAACGAACCAGATATTGAGATGGAGTCTTGGGATCTTAGCGATCCTTTGCAACCCACTGGAAAAAAAGGCCGAGCGGCACCGTCGGAACGTTTTTGGAAATCTGATGCCTCAGCTCGTTAACGAAAGCGATACTATGTGAACCAGAGGTCTTAAATCTTAATTGATAGGTGATCATCCATCCTTGTCCGGGCAGTTCTTCTGGATCGATCGGTTTACTGCTCATAATCGTGATCGTTATGATAACTGCGAGTTGTTTAGCATCAACAACGATAGAATTTGGAAATTAACCCAAGGAGGGAATGGATTGAGTAGTGCCTTACAAAACTCTGAGTTTCGATGTTTACAATGTTGATATATGTTGATATATCCTCATATATTCAGATACTTAGACGGTGGAGTTGATTTTGTTGAGTTTTGTGATGCCCCTCGTCTCAATATTATTCTCCAACTTGAAGTCTTGATCCGCAAGTGTTAAATATATATTTTTGTATACAACACCAAATCCCAACTCCACCAAGCCAATTTCCTTTGCTTTAATTCAACAATTCTAAAAACGCATAGCGATACATCTTCTACATTTGGATACTACTCTACTTGTCATAGAGAGTGAGATAAATGATACAATATATATTAACCAACAAATCACAAAATGCAAGGAGGACCCGAATTGAACTGACGGGTTGGAGTAAAAGAACATCATCTCATGTAGCAGAATGGTGGCTGACAAGTACATTCGATTGATATGAATTTAAAGACCAAAATAACGTCAACCTAGCGCTTAAACTGTGCATATATATCAAGAGGAAAAAATAGAGAGAAAATCAAGATTTATTATTGCAAAATTGTACATGAATATACGTTAAATAAGATATATATAGATTAAAGAGATAAAAGAGAAAATACTAAACTATCATGAAATAATATTAATACTGCTAATATTAGCAAATTAGGACCCTATTGAACATTAATTTTGTAAAATCACATGTAAAATGGGTTCATATGTAAAACATATTTTATATATAAAACTGTCAATTAATAAACATTAAAATCGTAATTATAATTTCTTACTATTTTTATTATTGTAAGTTAAAATTATAATTATATACCTTGTCATGTATAAACCAAATGGTGACTATGTGAGAACTGATGAAAGGGATTTTTAAAAAGACAAAAATATACGACGAACAAATGTCACAAAGGGTTTCCACTTTCCAATATGAAAAAGTATATTGTGAGCAGACAATATTAATTGTAATAGTGTAGTTGAAGGGTCAAAGTTACCAAGGTCTTTGATCAATTGTACGACGTAGCTGACACCTTATTACAATGTCATGGATCTGTCTAATCACAAGATGTGATGACATGTGCTCCTTTAACATTCATTCATATTTCATACGTCTCATTTCATCCAATATTTCATGGTTTTGAAGCAATGCATGAGTTTCCTATACTCCCTGATCAGCCCCCCCCCCCCCAAGTATTATATATTAATTTCCAGATCGAGTCCTCTCCATTTCACCAGCATTAATTTGGCTAATTGCATAGTTGGGTTCGTTGAGGAATCACGAGTGAAAGAATAATCAGAATTGAAACAGAGATGGGCACATGGAAGTGAATTGGAGAAAGTAGAAAAGAGCTTGACAGTATCTATATTGATCAGAGTTCCAGCTAGCTAGCTGTACATCAATTTTCAGCTTCCATTGTTTAGCCCCCGTTGGCTCATGCTGTCCTGGTAGGCTACAACTGGAAACTGAAGCTAGGACGAAACTAATGTAGCTAAGCTAGCTTAGGTTACGGAAGATCGAAAGAATCCAAGATTTCAACGAGATCACAGCGAGGAGAGGCACGCAACTGTGTTGATCTATCCATGCATCTTTTCCCAACTCCCCAGGTACTACTATACTATATATTACTACTTTCATCCTTCACTTTTTCAGGAACAGCATTTGCAAAATCCCCATTTTGACACCTGTTGGATCTTCCTGTTCTTTTCCTCCTAATAAGTGATTTTCTAGTTGCCTGTACTGATTATCCAGACTTCCATTGTCGTGTTTTCCCTCTAAAACTCTGCACTGATCGTCCAAAAATGGGGACTAAGTCGGGTGCTAAAATCTTGCATTCATGGCCATGCCCATGCATGCATGCATGCGCAGATTCATCATTTCCAGTTTCCTTAAAATTAATTAACTTTTCCCTTTTAAAAAAAACAGGATATGTAGATGAACTCATCAAGCCAAATTTAATCAATCTTTATCGTACATTTGAGCTTGTTTTATGATTATTTATTTGAGTTACACTAAAACTAATGCTGTCACTGCTCTCTTTCAGAACTGGGAATAGAATAGGTCTGTCTGTCTTTCTTCCATTATTATTGGAATGGGAGGATTCAAAATGAAATTTTAATGCAAAGAAGAAAATGAACCAACCATTGGGGTACTTTTCCTGTTTTCCAAAAAACCCAAAATGGGACATGCATTATGCATATGCATGCCACGAAAGAGATTAAAAAACGACAAAAACAGAACTGAGTCAGATCTCTAAAATGAGGAGACAAACCAAATCAAATGCAAAGTGGAATGACCAAAGAGCACAAACATAGTACCGAGCGGTCCAACTCTACAGTAACACAAACACATGATTCGAACAAGTTCACTTTCGATCCATGATCATCAAAACTAACCTAACCTAACCTAGTACAACAACACATACTGATACTACAACTTCTTCACAGTCGCCCATTATTCATGGCTAACTGAATATTAATTAATTTAGATCACCAATCAACAATTTGTTCATCTATATAGTAATTGTTAACCAAAACAATGAAAAAAAAAAAAACTATGATCTTGGGGCAGGGCAGTCACGGTCACGGACCTCGAAGAAAGAACGGTTCTTGACGACAATATCATACATGTGACGAGACTTGAAGTTGGAAAAGTTTTTAGGCAGTGAAATGAGGTGAGCAGAATCATCTGATCGATGGAACTGAAGCAAATCAGACCCGTTTGGGTTGTGGTAGCGGGTCCAACCAAGCTCCATGAGTCTTTCTTGTAGCTCAGTGTAAGAACCAATTACCTGGTTTGCTGGAAGGTAAACAAGGACACGTGGACGTGCCCCGGGTGCGGTTGCTGTGCCAGGGTAAGGTGGGTTGGGCTGCTCGAAGGATTCCCGAGTCGGGTTTGTGATCAAACGGGTCACTCCCTTCTTGTCGAATATCCATACTCCAGACATTAATGGCGGCCCTTAAAAGTTACAGGACAACAACAATGAAGAAAATGCACGCAGTACTCTCTGCTGGCTGTTTCTTTTAATTTGTCTATAATTTTATTTATTTTTACACACAGACACACAGTGGGAAAGGGAAGGAAAAGAGTGATAGTGTTGTATGGATTTGATGGACATATATATGTATATGCAAACACGTAAATGTATATATAGTTGTGAGGTGTTAAACAGTACGTAGGACAATGGCAGCATGTGAATGGTGAAATTGTATCACTTTTAACGATACTCCTCTCTACGTACCCTTTTTCAGTCCAAGTTATAATCATAAATTATCTTTTCATGCATTAATTTTTCTTCTACTTCATTAACAAATTAATTAATATATGCTTCAATAAAAATGCCCCAAACACTTCTTCACTTCAAACTAACTCACTGCTATTAAACTTGAGCTTAATTACAAGTGAATCCATCATTAATCATCAAATTCTGAGTTGCTGATGAAGTTTTCTTTAGGCCCTTAGAATCAACATGATTTTTATTTTTTTTTTAAAATCTTTTTCCTTTGTATGAAGTTTTGTCTTTCTCCGTTTTTTTTGCTTTTTAAATTTTTATTTTTATGTTGGGTTGCATGATGGCAATATTAAGTATATATGATTCGATGTAGATTATTTATTGTTTTAGGATAGTTTTTTTTTTCCCCCTATTTTTCGATGAGTATTTATCATGTCCTTAGAATACAATTATCTAATCATTATTTAATTGCATGCTAATTTTGATTATTGAATGGCCGTCTTAGCTCAGCTGGTAGAGCGCATGGCTTTTAACCATGTGGTCGTGGGTTCGATTCCCACAGACGGCGAATTGTTTTTCCTCAAATCTAATAAAAGAAAACAATATCTTGCGAGTCAAATCTACTTGACTTTGCTCAAATCTAGTCAACAAAAAAACATATTTTGTGAATTTAGGTGAAATCTTGTTATATGTCTCCGCTAGATTTTTGCTCAAATCTAGTTTAAAAAAAAAAAAAAAAACAATATCTTGCAAGTCTAATCTGGTAAACAAAAACATATTTTGTGAGTTTAGGTGAAATCTAGTAAAAAAAAAAAAAAAACAAATTTTGTGATTTGTGTCTCTTGCTAGATTTTTGCTCAAATTTAGTAAACAAAAAAAAAACATTTTATTGAAGCTTCTATAATGCCTTAGAAAGGTTTTATTTCTTGCAATCTATGCCCCGTCATTTGGTTTGAGTTTCATTCTTTGCGAATATGTAACGGGTTAATTATAACACTTCATATTGAGTTTCATTGTTGCGAATTTGCTCTCCAGTCGACTAATTAACATGTTAACTATAATACTGCACGGGTTAATGCACACATATGCCTAATATCCATCATTTATTGTTAGGACTACTAGGGTATGTAATCCTATTCACTCCCCTAATTTTTATTTCTCAATGTCAGTATCGCCCTAACAAAATATTTTGTTATTGATGTTCTTTTCGATTTCTATATATTTCACCACTCCAACTTGGTAGTTTTCACCACCCATCGAGAGTTGAGAGTTTGAGATTTGACGACAAACTTACAAAGTCAGCTATAGACGCTTTATCCCTATCATCAATTCAATTTTCAGGTATGAGATTAGTGTTCTTCTAACCATGTACAACAAAATCTGTTCTTGTCATTCTATTAAGTTTTGGTTTCATTATATTATATGCTTTTAAGCTTTGCTGGGAATTTAGACTCATTTAGTGGGTGTTTGTAATTCGTGGATTTAATTTAGGTTTTCTATGGCAATTGGAATTCGAGCTTGAGTTTGGATAGACATTTTTTTTTGCCCATTTCTCATGTCGTCTAAAAAAATAGTTTGTTTTTTTATTATCAATTCTTAAAACAAAATTTCTCAACTTTGACAATGTGATTTACTCTTTTAACCTTTTAAACAAATTTATATTTATATTTAATTTAGTAGGTTGACCAAATTCATCACCGCCGGTCAACCACCACTAGTCGACAATTTGACGCTGCCTGTAAATCCCAAATTTTTTTTAAATTTTAATTAATAAAATAAAATTTTAACACAAAAACTAATAAAAAAAACAAAATTTATCAGTTTAAACACTTATTAATTTTTAATCCAAAAATATTTCATTTCTAAAATGTAACTGAGACCACGTTGTTCTCAGTTATCAAAATAAAAATAGAAATCCAAACTATGATTAATGTTTTGGAAATTTTATTGATCCCATCCCACTTCAATTGCTCTTTCAATCTTTAGTTGTCCTATCTTCTCCGACTCCAATTGTATGAGAGTGGACGGAAACTTGGCGAATAAGTTGTCTTGGGATGAAAAATCTTGACACGTCGGCAATTCCCGCTAATAGCCAAATACTACGACCGGACCCACCAAATCACACAGTATCCTGCTCCCACCACCACCACTCTCCATCAGAAGCGTCACCCCTACACTCGCCATGACAGCTCCGCCACCTGTCCCTTAAACTGAACCACTCGCTCTAAAGCGAGTAATCGCTCCTCTCCTGCCTTTGTTCCAAATGTCCCAATCCAAAAGATGAAAAGAAAACAGAGTCCAAGTGCCACTCACAGTCACTGCTCCATTCATTTCTCTCTGCCTCCATTCTCACTCTCAGCTCTCCATTCCCAATTCCCAACTCCCAACCCTTCTCTTCTCTTCTCTTTCTTTGTTTTTCTTCAAATCTTGTGCCTCCATTCTTGATTTGATTGAAATTCAGTGTCTATTTTGATACAGGTATGCCATATTTATCCTGTTTTTTTTTATGTTGTGTTTGTAAAGTGTGTTTGGATTCTTGCTTTGCTACATCATTTTTGGCCCTTCATTATTTTACACTTGAATATGGTCAAATTTTATCATTTTTTTTTAGCTCGGGTTAGTGATTAGTATCCCTTCGTTTAAGTTTGCATCAATTTCTTTTCTGTTTTTCATCAATTTCTGGGCTCTGGCGCAGCCAAGTTGTTTTTGTATCTCTGAGTTATTTCATCTGTTTCGACAACGAGGACAGAGCAAGTGATTTTTCACTGTCCTCATTTATGGGAATTGGGAAGTTAAGAGTAAATAAGTTGGAGAAATATAATAAGTATTTTCCTTATAAGGGGCTGTGATTCTCTCACACCTCTGCTCTGCTGAAAGGATGCTAATTGTATACTGGGTATAAATGGAGGTTTTGTTTAGATATGGAACTTGAGAGTTCTGTGCATTTTGAACCCATTTCCGTGTGACACTAATTAACCTTCCTTTGGATTGTTTTGACAGCATTTTTTTTTTTATAAAAAAAATTCCGGTCACGCCATTTTTTTGTTATAGCTTCTTGTTTGAGTCATGCCCTTGGCCTGGTGGTATAGATTATTACGCCTATTTGTGAGAGATTTAAATGCTTTAATGGAAGATTGTGTGAATGATGAACTTTCTTTCTAGTTGGGTTGCTTACATGTTTTGTCCCTCCACACCATAAGAACGCTTCATCTTCTGCTAACGTTTTGTGTTTCACTAATTCCTTTTCAGGTTGCCTACATTATGTCTTGCTCTTCGGTAGACGAGAGTGATATGTGCGATTCAGATCTTGAAGAATACGGCATGAAATACTATGAGAAACTTAAAAATGATAACGAGAATTTCAAAGTTTCTGATGAAAAATATAGCTGCCCATTCTGCCCTGGCAAGAACCGCCAGTACCGCTTCAAGGACCTGCGCCAACATGCCTCAGGAGTTGCCCATGGTTCGAGGAAGAGAGAAGTGAAAGAGAGGGGAAAACATCTAGGATTGATGAAGTACATGGACAATGATCTAGGCGGAAATGGTCTATCAATAGAATCAAGTAAGGAGGCTGGTCATGACCTTCAAGCAGGCAGTGATGTACAGGAACAGGAAGAATTTGTTTATCCTTGGATGGGAATTGTTGCAAATATTCCTGCTGCTAGGAAAAATGGAAAATATACAGGAGAAAGCGGGTCAAAGCTGAGAGATGATCTAACTAAGAAAGGGTTCAATCCATTTAGGGTGACACCGCTATGGAACTACATGGGATTTTCTGGATATGCACTTGTTGAATTTAACAGAGATTGGCCCGGATTTAGAAATGCAATGGCGTTTGAGAAGAGCTTTGAAGCAGAACATCTTGGGAAGAGGGATTACTATGGAACATTGAACAGAGGAGATAAGTTGTATGGATGGGTTGCCCGGGATGATGATTATGAATCGCCCAGAATATTTGGAGAGCCTCTTCGAAAGAAGGGAGATTTGAAGAGTATTGCTGCTATTGAAGCAGAAGAGAAGAAGAAAAACTCAAAGCTTGTTTCCAATCTTACTAATGAAATAGAAATTAAAAATAAGTCCCTTGAGGAGATTGAGAGTAAATACAATGAGACTACTATGTCCTTGAGCAATTTGATGACTCAAAAGGATGAGATGCACAGGCGGTACAATGAGGGTATGTACTCACACCACCCCACCACCACCACCACCAGAAGAAAATGAAGATATTCTATTCTTGATGACTTGATGTAGCATTTCTCTCTTTTGTTCTTTTCTGTAATGCATTTTTAGAATTGATTTGATTTTCCTGATATTTTTTGTGTGTGTTTATCAGAGTTATTGAAGATGCAGGATATTGCACGTAGTCAGCTTGAAAAGATTTTTTCAGAGCATGAGAGCACCGCAAGGCATCTAGAAGCACAGAAAAAGGAGCTTATAGAGCGTGAGTCTGAGTTGGAGAAACGAGAGGCTCTCAATGAAAAGGAGAGGCAAAAGCTTGATCTTGAGAAGCAAATGGTACCAAGTTGAGCTTGCTATGGCATTCTTGTGCCTTCTTCTTCTACTTCTTTGTGTGTGTGTGTGTGTGTGTGTGTGTGGAGACATTCATGTGCCAATCAATGTGTTGTATCAAAGGGCTACATAGCTTTGATGCATTTCAGGATATCAAAAAACTGATAAAAGGTTAATGAAGTTAAAGTCAGAAGAAGCTGATCTGAACTTAATACTGTCAAATATTTTATTGTTAGATGCAAAAGTGGAATATTTTAGTTGTCAACTTTTGTGAATGCTGTTTATTTGGCATAGTCAGCAATTTCTTGTTATTTCAGAATACAAGAGCAACATTGGAACAAAAGAATGCAGATGAAAAGGTTTTGAAGTTGGCAGAAGAGCATAAGGTACTGTTCCTTAACGCTTTTAAACTAAGCAAACTACGACAATTTTACTTCAATAAAATCAACCGGGAGTTAACTTTGCAGAGCGAAAAAGAGAAATTGCGCATGCAAATTATTGAACTGGAAAAAAAAATTGATGCAAAGCAAGCATTAGAATTGGAGATACAACGTCTAAGAGGTAACGTGCAAGTAATGAAGCACATGGGAAATGACGGAGATGAGGAAGAAGGGGAAAAGTTAATAGCCATTTTAAATGAGCTAAAGGAGAAAGAAGAGAAGATGGAAGAGCTAGAAGAAATGAACCAAGCTCTCATTGTCATGGAACGCAAAACCAATGACGAATTACAAGAAGCTCGGAAGGAGTTAATTCATGTAAGAATCGCATTATAGTTTTCATTTGGTTCATGAACTGCATTTATTGATGTTCAATATTATGGTGTGTTAATGTTTGCTTGCATCATTTAACACAACTGCAATGAAAGTAGTTATAGTCACCTGGGTAAAATTGACTATTCTGTGATAATGTTCTTATTGATTTGTTCTTTATCGATTGCTCAAGGAAATGTGCCCTTATTTCCCTGCAGGGCTTCATGGAGAAGTCTTCTCGGACTTTAATTGGCGTGAAGAGAATGGGAGAGATTGATAGTGTACCATTCCAAAAAGCAGTTAAAAGAATGTTCCCAGGTAAGGAATCAGAACTGAGGGCCATGAAGCTGATTTCAGAATGGGAGGATCAACTTAAGGATCCCAACTGGCATCCTTTTAAGATCATCAAAGTTAAAGGTGGTGACAATTATAAGGTATGAACATCACTTCAACAATTAAAAGTCTTGTCTTAATGTAAAACAGATTGGATCCTAGTTTGTAACAACTCTCATTATATAGGAGTTATCATGGTAGCACAAGCTGTCCCATGATGTAATTTGGAGTGCATTGCTACTTACAGATTGATATCCACTGGTGCCTTTCCAGGGATTTTTCCTTAAAATTTTGTTTTCAGAATATAAAATTTTCATTACAGGAAATTATTGACCCAGAGGATGAGAAGCTGAAAAATCTAAAGAACGAATTCGGGGATGAAGTTTATGAATCTGTCATAGCTGCCCTGATGGAGATAAATGAGTATAACCCCAGTGGAAGGTACCTAATACCGGAGTTATGGAATTACAAACAGAAAAGGAGAGCAACACTCAAGGAAGGAACATCGTATCTACTCGAGCAGTGGAGACGCCTCAAAGGAAAAAGGCGCTAAGGTAAAGCTGTTCATCAAGCATATGCTTAATCAGCACCAAAATTGAGTTCTTGTTCTCCATTTACAACGCTATGTTACGTCACAGAAAAGAGTAAAGGTGCATCAATAACGTGATTCAAATAACAAACGCACAATCCTGAGTTGATTTCATATTGGAGCAAGATATATTGGTTTTAAGAGTTAATCTGTTTGCAATTCTCATTCCATGTTGTGTGCATACTTTGTCAGGCATTGCTGGTGTATGGCAGCACCCGTCCTTTATTGACAACGATGATAAGTTTCCTGATTGGAGCACCATGATGAATCTTTCTTTCAAGCTTGAAGAGATGGTGAGGCTGAGACAATTGACTTATTTCTCTTTTGTTGGTTAAAATGATATTTTGAAGCAAGGGTAAACAGAACCTTCTGCATTTGACTTCTTGTTTTTTTTTCCCCCTTTTAACTTGCCTTTTCTTGAGTCCAAACTATTTGTTCATTCAATTCTGAAACCTTTTCATCTTTAAATATCTTATGCTATGTTGCCAATATATTAAGTACAGTACACTGGAAGACAACTAAAATTCTCAATCTGCATTAATTGTTCCCGCAGATAGTTGTTTGGAACATGAATGAATAACTTCATCGGCCTCAATTGCACACAAAAGAGTAGGCAACTGGAGAAGTAGAATGTAATTATTATAAACAAATGGAAATATACACGGTGACACGCTTGACTAGATACTAGACCAAAACTTCTCCTTCAAACTAAGCTTACAAGATTGATCTCATCTTTTGTCTAAGCAAAATGGTAATGATCAATTACATGCATCTCTTCCTTCTGGAGAAAAAAATCAATTTTCTTGTACTTCATCAGAGAACTTAATACAATGATTTTCCTCCATTGACAAATTGAGTCCCCCACCCCCTTTGCAGTTCCCTCAATAAGTGATGCCCGTGCATGCTGAGTGCACCTTTTCAAGAAAGTAAATACTACAATTTTCTCTGTATACATGATGATCTGAAAGGAAAGGAATAAAGATTGCACATGAGAATGTCCTATAATAAGGTATCCAATGCCTTCAATGTTGTGTTTTACCTTTTTTTTTTTTTTTTTTTTTTGATATCTCAGGTTCCTAACACTACAACTCCGTGTATTCCCACCACTTCATTGTTGTTGAGTCAGACTAATCCTGGACCTCAAACCAACCGTCCCCTAGCCAGCTGAGGATGTAAAGCGCGGGATGTGCACGCAATGGGGTACTAAAACTTAGAGCATTTCACAAATACTCCTTCTTCACCCATTTAAATGAGTGAAGATTGGTCCAGGTGGGATTCGAACCCTGGTTATACCAGTGAGCCAAGCTCAACCGGTGTGTTTTACCTTTTTTTCAATGGGGGGGGGTAAGGAATCCAAAGTCTCTGTCTCAAATGGGTTAAAAAGATAAGTTGAAGACACCAACCAACAGAGTACAGAGTATTTCTTGATGCCTCTCTGTATGATCAAAGAATGCTATGTATGAGACCCACTCCCTTTGTGAAGCATTTAGATTGTTGCATCAATGCACTGATTACTCTTTTGGTGAGGATCAAACTGAAACGTGAGGAATTGTGATTCACGGGCGGTGGCTATTAAGTTGAAACCACAGAGTAGGAAATCGCATTTCAGTGCCGAATAGTTAGGTATAATTGATCCTATTCCTTCCCCTGTTCACTTTCACCACATGTTTTTGCAGTTGAATACTTTGCATAGCCAGTAGCCACTGCTGACTGCACCCAAAGTCTGTTATGGTAAGGTCTTCTAGCACATTATACACTCAGTTTTCGAATTCGACCTCAGAAAACTCAAAACCAAACCAAACCGAAGAACCCAAAAACCGAACAATTGAACGCCCTTGTAGCACATTATACTTTCAATTTCATCACAGGAAAACAAATGCTAAGAGTAAGGGAACGAAATGATGGAAGATGTTGAAAGGTAATCAAATTATGAAGGGACTGTTCACTTGTATTGTCCTATTTTGGCAAGCCATTCACCCTTTCATGTGACACCTAAAAAGTAAACCAATCCATTCATTTAGATTAGACCCCATGTCTATAGGGTTTCTTTTGCTTTTTGGTATTTTTCAGGTAAGCTTCCTTTGCCATTTCAAAGGAAGTTTCGTTTCAGATAAAACACAACAAAATACACATTTCTTTGCCTGAAAAAAGAAATGGGAGGATCAAGGATGCAAGCAAAAACATAAGCATTTCCTTTTAGAAGGATGTTCGATGGAATATTCTTCTTTCTTAAAAAAATCTGAAACGCTAATCAAAATGCTAATAAACAACCATTCATGAAGCTACATTTGTTATACTAATAAATCATACAATAAGAAAGATTAAAGATTTAATATAACCCAAAACACAAAACAGCGATGCCATTATAAAAATATTACTAGAGTTGGTTGATTATACATAAAATAAATAAACAACAAACTGCTACTATAATCTATTAATGCTAATAATTTTTAACATTAAACAAGCTGCGGGCTACATGTTTGTGCAGCCGCTTCAGCTTTCCTCTTCTACACTTAGCCACACTTTCACTTTTACACTTTACCTCACACCATTCCAATCCTTTTCACTTTAGTCATCCCCAATTGACCAAAGAATCTCCACTCCACTCCATTAATCAAAATCAAATGTTAGAGAAAGTCAAAAAAAAAAAGAAAAAAAAAAGTACCCATCACTTCTCTTCCTTCCTTTTCCAGCTCACTAGTAGTATTTAGCCAAAACAACTTCATAATCCCCAACGACGGACCTACTGAGCACAACAGTCAAAACGAAAACAAAAAACGACCCACGATACAAAAACTCTGGCGCCAACAAGGGATCACTTTAGTTCGAATTCTTTCTTCTTTAATTTTTTTTTTTTTTCATCTCCATTAGACTCTGAAGTTCTTTCCAACGTAAGTTTGACCAAATTGCCAATTTGCCGGGACGATGTTCCATGAAGCGGAGCTGCGTCTATCGCTGGCTGCCACCCTGAATGACAATGACTGTCCGACCAGAACGCTGTTTGTTTGCCAATTCTGACCCCAGTTACGGCTCATGCTAATCCATCCAGTTCTTGAACCTTTCACGCTCACACTCACAATATTTCCCGCTCCCGCCACATTTGTAACTAAAACCAAGTTAAAGTAACGGAATCCGTTAATTGTGAATCTTATCCCGCCTTGTTTCCTGCACGGCACCCTGCGGTAAAAACAAAAAACGCGTTTTACTTTTACCGATACGGTAATTTTGAAAAGTTATCTTAGCATGGGGACGCGGATGCAGTAGTACGGCTAAGCCTTTTCACATTGATGTTCTTCATTCTTCAAATAAAGCATCGGAGACTGTGTCCCCTCTTACGGCCTCGGGTCTGGTGCTTTAACTGTACGCGTTTATTGCAGAATAGATGACGTGTCCGAATTCTAGTGGGTAGATTATATAGATTGTTGTTGAAGTGGGCTCAGGTATTAACGAAACTTTCATGTGGGTTGTTTGGGTTTGGAGTCTATTTTAAGGTGCACTAAATAAACGATGTCGTTTGTTATCTATGTACAAGACTACAAGTACAACAAAACTAAAACTAAAACTAATTCACCCGTTTTTAGTATTTGGATTAAGAACCCGTTTTATGTCACACCTAAATATTTTGAAATTTGGATTGCGCTACCCCCATCATATAACTTTAGGTATAGAAAAATGTATGGCTTCTCATTCCTCAAGACTCCATAACTTGTTCATCTTTTTATGGTTGATGGTCATGGTATGCATGGAGAATTTTGGACAGTAAAACTGAAAATTATGATGCATAAAAGATTCGAAAAGTAGTGATGCATTAAGTATAACTAACTTGTATTTGTATATGTATTTGTATTTGAGAGAATAAGCATCATATCTAATTGGAATAGTCACTTTTCTAGGTGGGATTTTGTATTTTTATGATGCTAAAATGCAAAATGAAAACAGATTACCTCCGGTAGTTAACGGGAACAATTCCGGCACGGTACTCGGCGATCTTGAGGAACATGGGCATGGCAAGGTCGAAGTGAGGACGAGGAGGGTTGCACCAGCCACCATTATCATTAGGCAAAGCATAATTTGGTGGGCAAAAATTAGTTGCAGTAATAAAGATGGAAGGGCTCCCAGCATGGCACCACTGGGGTTCATCCGCGCATTTGAGTTCAAAGCATGCGCCACAGCTGAGTCCAGTATTAAAGAGTGCAGTACTAAGCGCTGCAGTGTTCACTCCATAACCTTGACTGTAAAGGTTACCGTATCCACATGCCCCACCTGCACCGTCACTTTTACTATTCTAATTAGTATCACAAGAATTGAACAGGGAATTCATCCTTATATGTTTGTTTAATTCGTGGAAAATTTAGAGAGGGAATTTGCCCTGCTTTTTGGGACTTTAATTAAACATATAATGCAAAGTGCATTGTGATATTATTATGCATGGAGGAGGTTAATAGAAATGGGGAACATACCCATCGTGCCGGAAGCGTCACTTCCGCCGTAAAATGTAGCATGGGCAGACTGCCATGCTCCGCCACTGTACACCCCTGGGATTCTAGCTTCAGCCACTAGCACTGCCACTGCTAATAACGAAACAATGCAGGCAAAACTCAGAAAAGCCATTTTATCTTTAAAATAGCAAAAAAGGAAAAGGAAAAGGAAAAGGAAAGAGAAAATGAGATAGGGATGTGGGGATGAAGAGGAAAAGAATGGAGGGAAGAGGAGTACTTATGGAGGTGCCTCGAGATGGAATCAGTGGCAATTTGAGTAATTTTTATCCTCATTAATTATCATCCATTTTTGTGCAAAATAATTGAACAAATTTTATTTTATTTTTTTTTAATTTTAGAATAATGTTAATAATCAAGAGCGATTGGGGTATGAGGAGCGTGCAATATACGTTGGAATTGGGCTGGGTATTTCGTTTTCACGCATTTAAAATGGAGTGATCCGCTTCTGTCTGTACTATGTAGAATGCATGTTCCAACTACGTTTTCAGAATTTCTGCATGAAGCTGCTGCTTTTGTTTTTACAATTCACACCAACCCATTTACGTATTTACGTTTGTCGTTTTTTGTTTTTGCTTTCTGAAGATGAGATATTTCTTTTTATGTTTCATTTATCTCTTGATTTATATCTATTAATTGTAAATTAATTTAGTAATATTTATATTTTTAGTTTCTAATTTTAGTGAAATTACGTCGTTTTGAATATTAGATATAATATAACAGAATAATATTAGATATATAATCTGATCTCGCTCTTGCCACTCAATATTGTGGAAACAAACTCTTGTAAATATCCAATTGGAAGAAATTGCAATTTTGGTCCATAAAATTTTAAGTAAAGTTTTTAATAATTTTGATCGACCCACCCATGCTAACTTGATTGTTAATATTTCAATTTATGATTAATGTCATACAATTGACGAATTTTCTTTATTGATTGGCACGCACACATATTCATTAATAGTTAACTTCCTACCACCTTTTCTAATTAAAAAATAAATTTTTTATTTTTTATACAATTGAAAACAAAATTCTCACCCTGACTTTTGATCTTGTATTAGTGAGACTGTTGTTAGTTTTTATTAGAGACAATAATAAGAGGTTAAATATTAACACACATTACACCACATTCTCCGTATAATATTATTCTGTGTTATTCTGTCAAAACTAAGTAGTTTTACTAAAACTAGGAACTAAAAATATAAATATCACTAAAATCATTTTATAAATATTAGACCTTAATAAAGAGTTTAGTGAACTCTACGACGTAGTTTTAATTTAAGATATTATAGGACAAGATAATTTTGCACAGAAAATCTCATCTCAAAGCACATGTGTTAAATACATAAACAAGTTATGTCAACTAAAAAAAAACTATAAAATGTATTATATTAATAGCAAACTAAAACTTTCCGAGATTAGATTGGATTGTCTAAAACCATTAAAAGTGTTGGTGTTTAAAAATTTGCAGGTCAGTGTAGTAAGAAAAATTCATGACTGGCTGGTCAAAAGTACTATAAATATGGGTGATTTCTTATTTCTCCATTTAATTATGGTAATCTTGCTTAGTTTCACCGCATAGCATATTATCCATTTTCTGCATAAAATAAAAAAAAAAAAAAGTCATTGGACATAAACTACGTTGGCATGGTTGTTTGAAGGGCAACCCTAGAATTGCATATCGTAATTGATAAGAGCACAAACGACTGTGTCCACACAAGTAAAGGAGTTTATTAAAGTGGAAACTTTAAAAACTTATTAAAAAGAGGTTGGTGATCTCCATCTACTGCTATAAAACTCTTTTTAAGTATACTCTCAAGTCTCAACTCCAACGCAAGTTTAGGCGCAACCAGCGGCTGTGATTCTAAATGACTATAAAGTATTTCTTATTGCCCCACCCGGGCCACCCCACCCCAGCACTCGTTATCTGGGGGAGCAATGATAGGGAGATTGAAATTTTGGAGTGACTGACGTGGCAGTGATAAAATACAAACTAATACCTTAACCAAATGATGAGTGAACCCTAATGGGTAAGGGATAAGTTTGTCTTTTTATCACTGCCACGTCAGTCATTTCAGAATTTCAATCCCGCTATCATTTCTCTATCTGAGGTATGTATGACTATGAGAATTGAGGAGGGCACAATTTTAGCCCCCAAAGCCAAAGGTAAAAATAAGAGTTTAAAGACATTTGATTTCAGTAAATCAACCCAAGATAAATTTTTTTTGTAATGGTAAAAGTTGTTTTAGTATTAACATGTTAAAAAAATAAGATTGGAATCTCAAATTGAGCAAATTGTGGACGTCATGTCACATGCATGAGGTGGATTAGTGGCTTCCTGGCCTAATAAGTAATCGAGGGAGCAACTTATAATTAATTACCAAGGATTGTTGGTGTGAATTAATAAAAAAATGTCATATTTGCGCATATTATATATATATATATATATATAATTTCATTTGGTTAATTCGATTTTTTCATTTTAAAATTTTTGAATGAATCAAAATCCAATTCGATTTGGTTTTTCAATTTTTTTTTTCTTTTTTTGTCTTTTTCACATTTTTTTGGCTAAAAATATTTTGTTTAAATTATTAAGTTAATGAAATACCAAATGAATTAAAATATATATATTTATCATAAAAAAACTTATGTACAATAATGTGCAATTAAATATAATTTATTGATTAAATATATTTATGTAATATAAATATATATAATATTAACCATTTAGCTATCCCATTAATTTGGCCACCCAATAACCGGATTCAAATCCAAAATTGAAATGCATCCAATTTATTCAATTAACCAGAATTTAAAAATAAAATTCGATATTAAACCGGCCAGTTTTTGGTAGTAATGTCAAATTTAATCTATCGAGCGGAGAGATGATCATTTGTTCAAAATTATTCTGTCTTATCATGTACTAAATTAAAATTAGTGTATAGTTCACTTATTTATTAGTTGGTGTATATTAATTGTAGAGTAATTCTAATAATATTTATTTTTTTTAATTCGTAATTTTAGTAAAATTACGTCATTTTAAACGTTAAAAAAAATAGAACAAGATAATATTTGAGATCGAACCTTTCTAACTTGTTCCTTAACCTTTAAAAGAATGGCAAACTTACAATATAGATATTTTCATACATTTGTCATGCTATTACATCATAAATTTGTCTTTTTATGTAGAGAAAATCATACCATGAATGAACTAAAACAAATTTCATTAACAGCATCAAAGGATGACTACGGTTTTCATAAAACCAATTTAGGGCCAACAAAAAGACATACGGAGAAGGTAATACTATACTGGGATAGGATGAATGTGGAATGCGGGCCCTGCTATTTGGGATTTTGGGACCCACCTCAATTTCCCGTAATTAACGGGGCCAGCCACAACCACGGTCCATAATAACTTTTAAATGTAAGACCGCCTCTCCACAACACCACGCATGTCTCGAGCCCCACGCGCTACCGTACGCCTCTCGAGGCTCGATCCTTATTGGCGTTGTTGCTAAGCCTATACTTAGTGGAATTTGTAAAATTATTTACAAAAAAAAAAATTAATTATTTCTTGTAGGTTTTTTTATAATTATTATAATGCTATTTGAGGAACTTAAGGCTTGTGTAAATAAATTAGAAATTATTTATTTATTTATTTCTTTTGGAAAGAAATTTGTGCAAAGTAATTAAATAGACAAACTTAGAAATTAGTTTTTATGATATATATGGAGAGTTTATTAATTTAGCATTTTCCTTTTTTTCTACGATTTATGATTGATAACCGTGGGGAGGTGACCAAATTATGATCTTAGAATTGTATGATTGTAACTTTTTCGACAGGATATTTGAAAGCTTTGTAGCTGCTTAATTTCTACATTTGTATAATTAATTACCCTAGTTTTATTGTGCATTTTAGATTGACCTTCCTTTCCATCTAGCTCATTGCCAATTAACCATGCATGGACATCAATGATGAGGCTACTCCTAAAGTGTAGACTACAAGCAGGATGTTTGATAATGCTGCTAGCTTTCACAAACACATAAATTTTGTTATATACAAATATTACAAATCGGTACGTATACAAAACGTGTTTTAAATATGAAACGAACAATTAATCGACATTGATATGTAATTATAATTTTCTACCTCTATTATCGCGTGTTAAAATCGCGATTAACTAGCCGCTACAGATATATGAATCCACTTCATAGAAGACCTACTAATACAATATTGATCAGTATACATGATACATAGCTACAACAATTGTACTTGCAATTCTAACATGAATTAAAAGTTTTTTAATGTATCATGCATGATCAAGAATAGAAGGATAACTTATTAGAGAAAATCTTACTAGATTTTGATAAATAAACTCATATATATATATATATATATATGAAGAATTTTGATTGATTAATTATACGAATTGCCCTGCTAGTGATTACTGATTAGTTGGTTGATAAGTAAAGCAGAAGCAAAAGAGTACAACATAGGCATGCCCACAAGAAAAATAAATTGAGATCATCTTTAACACTCCCTGATCATAAGGTTAGATCATGCATGCAAGAATGGCACTTTCTTCTCTGGGCCAGTAAAAAGAAAAAGTGGAAGGTACTGGTAACTGTGCAGAAAAGAAGGAAGGAGATGATGTACATCCAGAGTAAAAAGTTTCTCACAACTAACAATCATAATCATCATATGGGATCTTCATTTTTCCATTCTTCAACTCCCTCCATGTGCCCTGCACATTCAATAGTGTTTTTAACCTTTTTTAAGTCTCCCAGGCCAGCAAGGATTGCTCATGGCTGTTGCTTAAAAAAGAACCAATCAAATTACTACATTACATGCAAATAATTTGTTTTGATTTATGGAATGCACACGGGACTGACTAGCTAGCCTCACCAATGCGACCTCCATGATAATTTGAATAGTTTTACAGCGTGCTTTCTTTCTTTTTTTTTTCAATCGCAATCATAATGCCACTGCTAATCATTGATTTCTTCTCTCGATTTGTCAAACTGTGCTGATTCTTGGCGCTTCTTTCCTGTCTTCTCTCATTCAAAAATGAAAAAATTACTCCAATTCCATTGGGGTTTAAAAACTTAACATAGCATGGGTGAAAGATTCCAGTTGTATTGGATTGGATGTGTGCATGACTGGCACCAACAAAGACAATCTTTAACATGTCCCATTCTGCTAAAGATTAAACTGAAAATTGTGGTTTTATTTTAGTGTTTGAATAATTGGATTTGACTATACATACGTATATAATATATATTCAAGTAGTTTGAATGAGATGAAAAATGTTTTGCTTTTGACGTATCCATTAAAACTGAATTTTTTGTGGCGTATCTTTTGGCAGATTATTGGGTTCAAGTATATTGCAATTTTATATTGTCAAAATGCATTGACTCAATTCCAATTTGTTTTCTTCTTTTGTTCTTTATAGTTGTGGTTGATTCCGGTGTTTGAACTTAAGATTTGTGATTTGGAAATTTTTGCACCTCTCGTATATTAAACTATTTAATGAAGTGTGTTAGAGCTCAAATTCTTACATCGAGAAATAGCTGCGACAATCAAGTTCCAAACAATATTTTTATATTATCTGCAAAACACAATACTCAAGGTGATCCCCGAAATTCTACTCCGATGCCAAAGTCAATAATTGTTCTATATCCATTATTCCATAAACATATGAATATATAAAATTGAAAATAATATTACCGTTGCTTGTTTCCATTTACTGCTCCTATCTATTCGGTAATTTATTGCAAATATATCTTTGACTAATTCCATCAATTTAGAAATGTCTGAATATTGATATATCAAAGTGCATTATTAGACCCATGATTTGTCAATGATGATTTTGATTCTCTGTTCTTCTATTTCCAAAAAAAAAATAAAAAAATTATCAATTAAAGATCAACTTGACTACAAAAATGAAATATAAGTTGCAAGAGTTGGCCTCTCAAGAAATTTAATAGATTAATTCATGATAAACTCCCCATCAATTTGTGAGAAAATAAAGGCCTATATATATATATATAATTTCTTGTTTGATTGTGTTATGTTAACCTTTGTGTCTCATCATTAACTTCTTTGAGATGAATGGAGAAACTAATATTAGACTAAATAGTCTTAATTTCTGTTTCTACAAGAAATCACTTTTTGAAGCAACCAAGAGGTGGAATTAAAGTGATAAATGCTCATCTTATCACAGTTTTACATTTGAGTTCAATATTAATTCAAACCTGGACAATAAACAAACAAATTCTTAAAAAAAAAAAAATAAAAAAAAATCCACATATCTTGCCGTACATGTCAATGTACATATTTGTTTTTGACAGATTGACTTAGTTGTTCAAGTCTTGAAGAATAAACATATTTGTAACATGGAATTAACCATAACAGTTTCTTTAACTCGTTCATACATGTCAATGTAATTTTATAAAGAGTTGACCGCATTATAGTAATAGAACAAGGTTCGAACTTCGAAGAACATGCCTCTATCGATTCACATGCCATGACCGTACCAAATATCTTGCCGTACGTACTTGTTCATCTACGATTTAGCATTTTCAGATTGTTCAATTCAATGCTGCATCTGCACTTACATTCTTTTAAGTTAACGACAATAACATACACTAACATAGACTTATCATCTCTTATAAATATATCCCGCGTCTCCTTTAATAATGTCAAAAATTCTGAAAGTCCACAATCACAATTGTAAGTTCGTAACATTCTTTTTATATTTCATTTTGATGATGGAGAAGTAAAATATAATAGAACTCATCGTATGGTACCACCAATCTCGGCAAAGACTGAGGTTTAACGTAGTATCATTGGTTTTGGTGTGGTTTACTTATTCATATTCTTCGTGCACTTCAATTTTATATGTGAAGTTTCTGCTTGGAAATTACTTAATTCTTATGACAAAAGTAGAGGAGGATTCAAATGTGAGGCAGAAGACATCATAGTTTAAATAATTAATGCTCATTAAGTTTGCTTATAGATTGTTCTTTTAGCACAGTTACTTCTGTACAGTGCAACAACACCAACAACGAAATCTTTATCCGACTAAATAAGTTCACTATGTGAATCGTATTTTATTGTAGTGTTTCCGATTTAAACTCATTTGCAAACATATCCTATACAAATACAATATTTGGAGGACGCAATCCCCGGTTGTAAAGTGTAAACATTCATTTCTTGGGGCGGGGGATTCTTCAATCCAATCGGCAATTAATGTGATGATGCTTATCACGATCCCGAGCAGCCGGAGTCACACATGGGGGCATGCAAATTGCAGTTGGATATTGATCCTCAATAAAATACGTACGCCTAAACCTTGTACTCAAACTCAAAGGGCCTGGATATTTGATATGATCTCACATGCTCTGTCGTCTCATTTTCAGTTTCGCAATTGAGAATATAAATGTGGGAAGGGGAAAGAGTTAAAATGATCGATGGAAGCAAGTGTAGAAGTGGACGAGAATAATGCATCACCATTAAACCGCTTGCATGTGAATTGAGGAGAAACTTGAAATGCCAAATTTTGCAACCCCCACAAATTTGAGATGGAATAATTTTTGTTTACTCTGCAATACATCAAATCCATCCTTGTCTATCATACTTCCACTCCATGTGATGCTCTTAACTCCCAATTCCCGCCTCAATATAAAATCTTCAAAGGGCAGCCATCAAATTTGTTAAATATATGGATTTTGCCATGCCATGGCAACTTGAACTACCCCACGTCACATGAACATTTCTTGTTCTCTTCTCTCTTTTTTTCACAAATCTAAGTTCTTGTCCAAACCTTTTCTGACTAGGAAAACATTTCTCGTATTTCATGTAATAATATGTGTACAACACAGAAATTCTTCAGAATTATCCGTATCGCGATTAGTATATATAAATGGAGCATGTTGTAGGGTTTTTTTTTTTTTTTTTTTCTTGTTTTATTTTCGGCGCCTGAGTCGTCAATATCCACTTCAATTACCCAATTGGCAAACCAAGAAAAGAAAAGAGTTTTGTGTGGAATATGAATGTTTGACCTAAATATACAGGTAATCAACGTCGTGAGGAGTGAGGCTCAGAGTGACCCTGTTATATTGCCTTCTTGGCAGAGTGTTGTGAATTGATGGATCACAAGACACATCGTCCACTTGTTCACCATTTCGGTTACAGATGACTGACTCAGCTTCAGAATTCACAGATTTTTTGCAACAAAGTTTCCACTTGAGAATAGATTCATGGACAGAGACAACGGCCCCATAAAAAAAAAAAAGACTCAATCAGGAGCCACTTTGACTAGCACAGTCACACTGTGCTGTGCCTGAATGACCCGGGCGAGAGACTCTTTTGTTGAAAATATTTAGTCCAATCCCAATTCACTTAGACCCTTTTTTTGGGTGAAAAAACATTCATGTTCACTACGTTAGAAATTTGATAAATAGCGAATGCATTTATGTATGTACTTCAGTTGTCATGTGTACATATGGTTGGCCAACTCTTGCCAGTTGCCATTGCATCTTGCCACCTCAAATTTTCCGAATTAACTTTTTTTTTTTGGATAAATGGAAAAGAAGTAAAAAAACCATAAAAAATGACATAATATATTAAAAAATAAATAAAAACGTATGTATAGATAAAATAAGATCCATATATAATTTAATTGTTGTCGTAATTTTTTGTTCGGAGCGATTTTCTACAAACGTCACTGATTGAAACTACTATAGTCAAAATTGTATACTAAATACAAAACTTTCGAATAAACAACAAGTTATACCTTAAATGTAAGATTTAAACTTTGATGAGTTTGATCTAGAGTTTAACACAACCCCACAACCCATTAAAAATATATATAGAATAATCGATGGTATACTAATCAATATGCCAAAATAAACGAAAGAAAGTGAGGATTCGTTTTTTCTTTATTTTTGCTGTTTTAGTAGAAGAACGAGCATAGGCAGTGAAGTAAGTTTGGCATGCAAGAGAAAATGAAAACCATTGGCAACCATTGCCGGTTCTTTATCATACCATAAAAATAGAACTAGGGACCATTACTCTATCAATGTTGCAAAGGCACACTAGTATTATTAATGAAACGTTGCATTCGGGGACAGAAATGGTCTTCAACTTTAAGCAATCCCGGCCAATTTATAGCATAATAAAAAGAAAAAACAATATTTAAAAGTTTCCAGTGCAAGCAACAATGACGCCAATCTCACCTCATTCGATCTACACATTTCTCTTCTTTCCTTTTCATTCAGACAAAAAGCTCTCTCTCGAACACACTTGTTCTCAATTTATAACATTGGCCACACCACACACACACACACACACACAGTCACACAGTACGATCAACTGCCATAATTACTCAAAAGATATATAGTTGATCGAGCACCAACTGCGACAACTACCAACCTAACTAACCAACCAACAACCATCCAAGCAACTTAAGCAAGGGGCTAAAAATCTTGCATGGGCCTGAAATTATAACGTGAAACTGATTATGGGAAAGTGGCACCATATATAGGAAACGTGGCGATTAAAATCATCAACAAATGTAATTGTACTACTACTTCTTCTACTCATCGTCATCTTCTTCTTCACATGCATCCATGCATGCTGGAGAAGCAAAGCTTAATTGGTCCATCCATCCATCATCAAAATTTACCTTAATTGATCGGTCCCCCAAGTAAAGTTGGTTTTAAGATTGATGAAACCTTTAACGGCCTTCACCAATTTAGAAATAAATATGAACTTTTATTCACTGTTTTCTCTTAATTTCTTTCATTGATGATGCATAATGCTCATTGATGACAAATAATTGATGTTGCTATTTCTTGTTCCTAAAGTATAGAAAGGTTGCAAAAGGGACACAAAGAGTGGGTTTTTTTTTTTTTAAAGTAAGAATATGTAGCGATTTTATTAGAGTAGCTGAGGAATAATAATTCAATCCAACTGACCAACATCAATCTGAGTCTTAATAAGTTATTAAGACTCGAGTAATATATATATATAACAAATATTTGAGATATTAAGCATTGATTTTTTTATTTTTTTGAAAACTCATATAAAATTATAATAAGTTGATCTAAAATTGAATAAGGTGAACATTTTTTAAGTTTTAATGTCACTGGCAAATACTCTGGGTAACATCTTCATAGTTCATACTAAATTAAGTGAAATATTAGAAATTCATTTTTAGAAAATAATAATACTAATAATAATAAAGAAAAAGAACTACACATAGGGAAGGTCAAGAGGCCCAAAGCCGGCCTTATCTCAGGTTGTAGTACAAATTTATTAATCTTACTGAGGTTAAATAGCCCATTATTGGCCCAAAAGCTGCAAATGGATCCTATGGAATGTAGCCTGTAGGTGTTTAAATTTTAGGTTTTTAAGATTGGATCCAAATTGCACTAAGATGGATGCCAAGTTTCACACTCTTTTTCAATATGACCCAAAATAACAAATGACTGTTAAAAAAAGTTAAAAAATTGTTACATAAATAGTATAATTAGATTCTCTAAAAAATTTCACTCTTGTTTTTTAGTTCGATTAAGGTACTTGAATTGCATATTTGAGCTATTGTTTAGTTTTGAATTTTTGAAACATAAATCTTTTGATGTATTTGGTTTTGCAAAAGTTTGGTAGAACGAAAAAGAAACTTCTCGTTAATGGTAATGATGATTATTTTCCTAATCAAACCAAGCATCACTAATATAATCATCATAATTATTTTTATTTCTCATTATTATCATTATCATTTCCATTATTATTCATTTTTGTGAACCAAGTACACCCTTCACTTTTTAATATTAGATGAGGTTTAATAATTGAGATTTGTTTTTTAGTTTTTAATTAGTTTTGTTATATTTTTCTAAACTAATCCATTTGAATAGTTTTGAGTTATGGATTAACTTTATCAAATAATTTTTTTATTTTAAGATTACTTTTATCATTTCATTGTCTTATATTAAAATTACTTTCTCACATAAAACGAGAATTAATCACGGTTACAATTCACAATAAAAATAAAAATAGTAAAAAATTAGAATTGAGATTTTAATTTACAATAAAATCAGTAGAAAATTAGAATCACGATTTCAACCGCCATTAATTAATCGTTTCATATGTGAATCCATTTCATAAGAGTTTTTGTGTTAAAATTAGATACTTAATTCCGTTTAATTATTTGATGACATTATTATCAAATAAGAAAATTAAGAGAGTTAAGTGTTATAAATAAAAATACGAGGGAGGTACAAACGAAGCAAATAGTACAATATAAAAATATTCTCTCAAAAAAAAAAATAAAAAATGGCCTTATCCAAACCTGCACAAAAGATGGTAAGGAATTCAATTAAAAAGTAGGGGACATTGAGGAACAGAGTACAACAACAGAGGCAGCAATAATCACAGCGAGAGAGAGTTTTTTTTTTTTTAAAAAAAAAAAAATTCCAAAATTGATTACAGAAAGAAAGAAAGAAGGATATAATAAATCACGTGGCGCGCTATTCCTGAGCTCGGCCGATCCACAATTCATCGTTTCCTTCAAAATTGCTTTGCCGTTTTCATCAATTTTTAATTGAAATTAATCCAAAGTTGGCGTCTTTCTCACTATCGGATCACAATTTTCTCTACTCCAGGTTATTTTCCTTTTTTTGTTTTGTTATGATTTGGAATTCCTGTATGATTAAATTAGGTATATTGTAAAAAATTCGCACACACACACACACACACACACGCAAAACTCAGTTCTTTTGATTTAGTTCAATTTTTGTTTCGGAATTTAGGGGTTCTGCCTGGCATATGTTAGGAGTTGCTTAATTTTAGTTTATGTGTGCATATATACAGGTATAGTAATTTTGATTTTCGGTTTAAGATTGAATTTTGTGATAATGTATTAGGATTTGAAGATGGTGCATGAAATAAGCGAGGTCAATGATTTGACTTCCAGTTTAAGTCCTGCAGATTATGTTGTTGGTGTTGGAACGGATATTGTGTCTGATCCATTGGTAATGGATGTTGTTCCAATTCAGTTTGTTGCTCAAACTGAGCATAAAGTGGAGACTATGAATGAAGGAGAAAGTCTGAAAATTGGGATTTCAGATGACTATGGGGATGTGAACGACGAGATAGGTGTGGCTGAGGAAGAAGGAGATGATGAAGAAGTTGCTGCGGAAGAGGATGAATACAACTTTAACGATGTAGACGAAGAGGATGAAGAAGTTGTTGCGGAAGAGGATGAATACAACTTTAACGATGTAGACGGAGAGGATGAAGAAGTTGTTGCGGAAGAGGATGGATACAACTTTAACGATGTAGACGAATATGAAGAAGAGCAGGAGGATGAAGATGATGCAGATGATGGTGGTGATGGTGATGATGATGATGATGATGAGGAGGAGGAGGAGGAGGAGGAGGATTTAATGGAAGAAGATGGTGGCCAAGAAAATAAAGAAGATGATGTAGATGGAGATAAACAAGGAAGAACTACTGAAAGAGAAAGCAAGAAGGAAGAAAGCTTGGAGCCCAAGGTCGAGAAATTGAGGAAGATTAAGGTATTCAAGAAGGTCATTGTTAAAAACGTAGATAAGTCAAAAAGAGATGACAAAGATGCTCCAATGGACAAAGTATCTGAAGGAAATGCAAAAGAAGAGATTGAAGAGAAAGGTGAAGGAAGTTCAAAGAATAAAGTTAAGAGTTCGAGAAAAATGGACAGAAAGAAGGTTGTAAGAGGGAGCTCTGAGAAAGTGGCCTCTAAACTAGAGGATAAGCGCAATTCAACGCGCCGGAAGATGCGTGGTTCTAAGAGAGCTGAGAGCATGGGAATGATTTTCATGTGCAGCTCTAAGACCAAAAACGACTGCTACCGTTACCAGGTTCTTGGTCTACCTGCAGGCAAACGAGAACTTGTAGGAAAAATTTATAAAGGGATGAGGCTGTTTTTATATGATGTAGATTTAAAATTGATGTATGGAATCTATAAAGCTTCCGGACGTGGAGGCTATAACATTGAACCTAAGGCATTCAAGTCTCAGTTTCCATCTCAGGTTAGTTTATACTTTTGAAAGTATTCTCATCTGAATTTTCTCTGAGAATGTTCTGGGTGGAACTTTATCCTTTAAGGTTTAGTCTGCAAGTCACCTGATCACTGGAAGGATACGTGTATCGGTAGTTGGTATTTTTCAATATAGCACTAGTATTATCTAAACTAAAAATTTCATTGAATCTTGAAGCAGTTGATGCTTATATTTTTACAGAGAGATTCGACGGTGTTGTAATAGTTGAATAATTTTTTACCTTTAGTTAGCCACTTATTGCCTTTCATCTTGGAGCTGCACTTTTGATTATGTTACAAGTTATTGGTTATAACCATGGTTGGTCTGGGTTGGGTGTTATGGTTTCTGTATTTGTATATGGTGATAGAATTTATAGGATGATTTAATAAAGTTTGCGACCATTACATGGTTAAAATTTATGTTTGCGATATATAATTCATTAGAAATAATTTGCTCGAGTGTTTTGCCAAATATTTGGACCGACTTGATTTCTGATTATGTGTAAGTTCATCATTTGCTTAATTCTAGTGCCACTGTCTCATATTCCTAATCAATCTTGCTTGTATCTATGACTGAAAAATGTATCAGGTTCGCTTTACTGTTCTGGAGGATTGCATACCATTGGCAGAAGAGAATTTTAGGAAGGTCATTAAGGAAAATTATTTTACGAAGACCAAATTCGACTGCCAGTTGAAACCCGAGCAGGTACATATGAGATTTTGTCTGTATTTAGTTCCTATGTTTCAGAAGAAGGATGAGTAGAGTAATGGGCAAGATTTCTACAGTGTGTGTAATGCAAGTAAATGTATGTGGTATATGTTATGATGCTTAATCATAAGAGAAACAGAAGATGAGTAGGGAGAAGATAGAGAAGAGGGATAAAGAAGTGGGATTAAGATAGAAAGATGAGAAATTGATAGTTGGGTTTAGGTGAAAATCGAACTATTATGGAATGCAATGCTTAATTTATTATTCATCACAATGTAGTTTACAAATTAGCAAGGTAAATCAGCTTGATAACAAATTGAGTTATGAAGTCACTTGTAATTAGCCTAAACTGTAATTTATCACTCTTAATTGACTTTTATATGAGACTAAATGACTTTTTTGCTGTGGTTTTAAGTTCCTGCACTTTCAATTGGCATGAAAATTAGCCGAGTTGCTTTATCATTTTATGAATACCACAATAGGTGAAGAAATTGTGCAAGCTTTTTATTGCTGCCAGCAAAGGTCCCAATGGCAAAAGGTTGGACAGGAGTCTCAAGGCGAAACCACAGGCATCCGTACGCCGAGATAGGTCCAGAGCTCAGGGTGTAGGTAGGTCCAGAGCTCTAGATGAAGGGAGGCACTTTGCCTTGGATGAGAAGCGTCGGTTTCGCGATTACCCTCATATTCATCATAGGAAGGAAGTAGTTGCATCTCCAGCGGCCCGAGTGTCCCAAGTTCCTCCTTTACCTCCACCAGTTACTGCTCCATTATATGCCTATGACAGGAACTTGGAAATGGATGCTTATAGACGAAACATGTTGGTAGAACATCGTGATCCTTACAGACAACCATCCTTGGAGCGCCCTGATCCTTACAGGCGGCAGCCAGTTTCAGAGCATCGTGATGTTTATAGGCAGGAGCCTTTATTGGTTCATTATGATTCTTACAGACGGGATGGTGTACGGGAGCACCGTGATCTCCGACCAATAAATATGGAAGTGAGGCATCGTGATGAAATTGCAAGACATGATCCCTGCATCTCCTATAGAGAAGGTAAATCATATCGTGATCCCGTGTATCTTGAACATCTATCGCCAGAACATGATCGTTACCGACCTATACCAACTGAATACCGATCTAGAGAAGCCCCAATATCAGATTACTACTCTACTCGATCCCTGTATCGGTACTAGAAATTGCAGTAGTGGAGCTCTCTATTTGGGATCCTGTTTCAACTTTGAGTTGAAATTGCAGTAGTGGACCTCTCTTTCTTGAGGGAGGATCAGACTTTCCTACAGAGTTTATTTACAGCTGTATCTGTAATTTAATTTTCTTATACATTTTTCTCGTTCAGTGAGAAGTAAATTTTACAACAGTACAACTTTCGCTTTGGTTATTGTATCTTGAAATAGCATTAAGCACTTAAGCAAATGTGCTAATGTTGATAAAAAAAGAGATGCATAAAGTTAAAAAAAAAAGAGGAGGATAAAACCACAATTAGTGGTAAAACCATTTATTTGTGCTGCCCTACTTCACTTATATACATGGCTGTTAATGGGGTTTTGCCATATTTACATTGCTAAAGCCTAAAGCTGAGATTTGAATTCACAAAATTGGAAGGTAAAGAAAAAAGATGGAAAGCTTAACCTGACTAAGTTATTGTTTGGGCTTCAGTGTTGTTATCAAAGCTAATAGTAATAATAATAATGAAATGGATAGATAGGAAAAGAGTTGTATGGGACGCATTCATACCCTTCAAATGCCAAAAACACTAAAAAGATCATACAGTTTGGGGTTTGTGCCTATTCAAGTACAAAAACTTCAATCATGAACTGGGAAAAACAATAAAAAGCCAAAAATTAATTGCCATACGGATTAGATAGCTGCATACTTCAGAGGAGCCTCTTGCTGTATTGATTTTTGTAATAGTAAAATATCTTTGAATTTTTGGAAGATGAATGAATGAATGAATGAATATCAAGGCATTTTTGTTGCAACAATGAAATCCCATTTCAACTTATAACAATGGAGATTATAACTCCCATGACTAATATTTAAATGGAATTGCAAATCTCTCTTTTAACTGCAACCAAAAACCTGAGCAGAAATCAAACTTTTTGGAGGAACAGGAAGAGAGATTGTTCATGGAATCTTGTTACAGTTGTCACTGCACAAATCAGTTGATGGTTCTGAGTAGCTCATTTGCAGAATCAAGTTGTATTATCATTGTGTACATACTGCAAAATGGCATTTAAGGCTCATCTTTGCTGCTATGTGAATTCAACTGCAAAGCTCAGTGCAGAGCTTCTGAATCTCTGATGTGCCGTTTGAATTCTTCAATATGTAAAAACCACTTTTATTGTTCTGCAAGCATGTCAGATTCACCTGGTTTTGGATTTGGTTAACCTGCATTTGTTATTCCACACAACCACGGGATCAATGCACAACATATGAACAGCAACAGGGATTTTTCTTTAATTGGCATCCAATATGAAAATTATAATTTCTTGGTTGAGTAAGATGACAAACAAAATTTACTTTGAAACCCGACGTTGTGTTCTAAATAGGCTGAAAACAATGTCCTTCAGAAAAGATAGTGAGAGATGGACTCAAAGTGATTTGCATGGATTACAATATTCAAATAGACAAAATGAAGATATATTATTACCGTGCACCTTGCTTCACAAGTCCAGAAAGGTGTAGGAACGCAACTCAAATAATGACACCAAGAACAGTGATCATTCCCATCAACACCTTGGAGGAGAAGAACCAAGCCAGCCAGAAATCTGGAAATGGAATGTTAAAAAATACAGAATTTTAATCTGAAACTGTTTCTCAAGCAAGCTGAGAGGCATTGGTATGGTCTAAAACTGAAAAAAGACTAGTAAATTAATCTTGTGGTAAAGCATCCCCAACGAAAGCTTACTCTAATCACACGTTGAGGAAAGAAAAGGTTAAGTTTGTAAGCTTCAAATCATCGTTAAGGATTGGAGAACATTTTTATAGGCTCCATTTCTGGTTTGTTTGAATCAGTACCAAAGGAGAGTGAGTTATTTAAACTTGTATTTTGGTAGTTTTGTTTTCTCAACTTCCTAAGATGTCTCAATAATTAGCAAGAAACTCCATACTAATGCTTTGGAACAGTCATCCTGAGGCATGTTGGGTGTTAATCAATGCCATATGATCAAAAACTGACATCATAATTTCCTTTGTTGTTTTCCAAGGACTAATGTAAAAGAGAGACTTACCCCATTACTAATATTGTCAGAGCGAGCATCAAAAAAAAGTACTGATACACCTTGTACTTGGACTTGGCTGGTCCGACAGGGTAACCTGGAGGAGCAGTTTGTTGGTTTACCCATCCAAACTGAGGTCGGATTAGGACAATAAATCCAAGCAAAAATCCAGTTGTGAATCCTCCAAGATGTGCAAAGTTGTCCACATGAGGGAGGATTCCAACTGCTAGATTGATCATGATGATGAAGATGAGAGTTGACAAGGCTGCCAACTAAACCAAAAACAAAAAACCATAAGCTCTTGAAATGAAGAAGTGCAACTTTCAATTGAAAACGAAGTAAGCACTGAGTTCATTTCAGCAGAGATACCTTGTTCTCGTATATTGTCCAATTTGTAAGGAGCTCAGAAAGCATGGCTCCAAGCAAACCAAACAATGCACCGGAGGCACCAACCGATATCGTATTTCTCACAAACAAAGACGACAATAAACTTCCACCAATGCCGGATATTACATATACCAGCCCAATGCGCACTGCAAAATTAAAGTTTTAACTCCTCCATTTGACAAAAGTAAGAATGAAATGGCATATGCAGGATGCAGCCTCAAAGAAGCACTGAAGAGAAAAATGAGAAAATGAAAACTTTTAAACAATAACATCAATAAGAAGTGAAGTTATTATATAAGCCTAGACATACCAAAGCCAAACTCCTGCTCCAGCCGAATGCCAACAAAGAGCAGACTCAACATATTGGCAAGAACGTGGAACACCCCTGCATGTAGCCACATACAAGAGGCCATCCTCCATACCTGGTGTCTGTCAACCACTCTTTCGACTTCTAGAGCACCCATTTTCAGTAGTCTGTATGCATAATAAGAAAAAACGAATCCATCTTCAAAGGGTTCCAGATTTAATAGAAAGATCTACACATTGAAAGTTGCAGTTCACCACTTCATGATTAATAATAGCTAAAGCAAACAGTGCTTCCTTGGCCATAAGAAACAAATGTGTTTCTTGAGCCTTGCCATCTTGAAAAGAACATAGATTTAGAAAGAATTCATTAACAGCAACATGTCCTTTGGTTTTATGAAAATCGAATATCACATTAATTTTAGTATTGATTCAAACCAACTACCTTAAATCAAAGTGCTTGTCTAAAGTTTAATTAAATGCCTACTCCACAACCAAGTGCTGCACAAATCATTAAAAATTTTAGTACCTGAAATTCCCTAAAAGACAATTGAAGTATTCAACATTATATAACCGTAAAATTACGTTGTACACTTTGTTCATGCATGAAGAAAATAGAGCAAGAAATAGAGGACTCACGTAAGAGCTGAGGGACCGAGCAAGGGGTTCTCTTTGGTGCTTTGGAATGCATACCGGCCCAATTGTGACGTGCCAATGCAGTCCTGGGAGTTGTGAGGACAATCATTGAGGTACATTGCATAGACAAATACAGCAATGTTGATACTGACAATGATAGGCACCAACCAAGGTACCCATTGCCTGAAAAGCGGCATTCTTGGCGGTTGGCGAGGTGGTTGATGAAACTGTGATGGTCGACGATTAGGAATATAAGGACCCCCCACCGGATGTGGGTCGGTCCCTCGAGGTTGGACCTTGATCTCGATGTCCGACAATGGTGAAGAGTCCGCTTTAGCCCTCCCCATTGCAACTGGCCTGCCAAAGCCAAAGAATGGGAAAGAGCAGGGAGTCAGATGGGGGGACTGGAAAAATCAATGAAGGGTCATGGTTTTTTTTCCTTTTTAATTTTTTTTAGCAGAGAATTTGCATTGTATGATGAAGATTGGAGCTCGGAAGATGGAAAAAGAGATTCTGACAGCTTGTTATTAGGATGATTTGAATGAACAATGCATCGTGAATTATGCAAAGGCATTTCAGCTATATTTAGTGGGAGTGTACGTACGGCCGAGAGAATCAGAGAAACATGGATCGAAGCCAAACTGCCAAGGCCAATGATATTGGATAAGCAATATTTTGATTAGCTGAGGGGAAAATTCTTGCATACTTCTTCTATTGTTATTTGTCCCTCCTTAAAACCAACTGTAACTATACCATGATATTTGAGTTGTCTGTCGTCCAACATCAACGAATGAAAATTTGTCAAATTATTTGAGTTTATGTTGGCCAATATATGCATTTCTATAATTTGAACAATTTTTATGTATTCTGATTGCCATTAATGTTTCTCGGGTTATTCTCATGTAAAAACCTCTTATATACGAAACTTGCATGAATTTCATGCGAATATTAGTATACAAATTATAAAAAATTATCATGCATTTATCAAGTCTCATAATTTCGGCTGTTTTTGCGATGTTTCTGATATTGTTATAAGCTTGAAAACCGGTGGCAATTATTAATATGGTTGTACTACTAATTGTTGCTCCATCTAAGTATTTATTACTGTGAAAGTGTGAAGAAAACGAAGAGTTTCAACTTCAGTGTTGTTCAGTCACCAAAGCACAAATATAGAGAATCTGCCGAATTTGGAGGCGAAAAACAACTACGAGTTGACAAATACTACGGAGAGACGAACATTTTGGTACTACTATTATTATTATTATAGTAAAATGATTGTTTGCCTTGTAAATCTTGTAATTCCAACGTAGTAGCATAGCAATTTTTCTTTAACTTTTCAGAAAGTTTATAATAATTGGTTGGACTGGACGTAACCATTAAAATTGTTCAATGGTCCTAATTCATCTCCAACCAATTTCTCTCTCTCTTCCTCTTTTCTTTCCTCGTCCATCCTGCAAGTTCCTATTTTCAAAGTTTTTCTGAATTTTTCCCCTGTTTGATTCTTTACATTACAGTTTCCTCTATATACCGCATATTTAAACATAATTTTTTTTTGCACTTTTTTTTCTATCTGCCATGAGTCATCCTCTGGCTTCCAGAAATTCAAAAGATTTTGATGTTCCATAGCCATAGGAGGCGGGTCTTGCCTAGAATTTCGACCGGAACTCACACGAGAAAGAAGATGGATAATTCGATCATTACAACGTTTCGCAACAAATTTTGGTTTGTTTTCTTTGCTCTTTTTGTCTTCTGGTACTTGTTGCTTTATGGTTTCGATTGGTCTTCCCTTCCTGGAATAACATCAATATCCCACGATCAAGAAAAACCGATTCAATCCATCATTCCAAAATCTATTCAAGTCACAAATAACCAGGATCAAGAAGAAGAAGAAAAGGCCCTTGTAAGTGATTCAAGTAAAAATTTGAATGTTGTAGATTTCAATGAAGAAGAAAAACCTGTTGACGCTTCACCTGCAGAGGATGATGTGATTGATGATGTTGAAGATCTCGAGAAAGAAATGGAGCCCTTACTTGTTCAGGAAGATGCCAAGTATGAAGTTGTGAAAAACAATCGTAAAAATGAAAATAGAGGGCAAAAAATGTCGTGCATTGGGAGATATATTTATGTTCATGACCTGCCAAGTAGGTTCAACAAGGACTACCTTGAAAAATGCAAATCGTTGAATCAATGGACTGATATGTGCAATTATTTGGTGAATAATGGTCTTGGAGCTGATCTTGGAAATCCAGGCCGAATTTTCTCAAGAAGTTGTTGGTTCAACACTAACCAATTCTCTCTTGAAGTCATTTTCCATAACAGGATGAAACAGTACGACTGCTTAACAAATGACTCTTCAGAAGCTGCAGCTATTTTTGTTCCATATTATGGAGGGCTTGATGTTTCTAGACATTTGTGGGACGGTTCCAAAACAACTGCGAGGGATTCTGATTCTCTTGATCTGGCTAAGTGGCTCAGAAGAAGACCCGAGTGGGATGTTATGCAGGGCAGAGATCATTTCATGGTTGCTGGACGAATCACCTGGGATTTTAGAAGAGGGGTTGATGAGGATAATGCCTGGGGGAACAAGTTAATGTTGCTTCCTGAATCAAGGAATATGACCGTGTTAACAATCGAATCGAGCCCTTGGAGCAGGAATGATTTTGCAATACCGTATCCAACCTATTTTCATCCTTGGAATGACAATGATGTAGTGCAATGGCAAAGCAAGATGAGGAAACAGAAAAGGAAGTCATTGTTTTGCTTTGCTGGTGGACCTCGACCAAACATGGAATACACAATCCGGGGAGAGATCATGGATCAATGCAAATCAGCCAAGCGAAGGTGCACTCTGATCGAATGTACCAACGAGAGAAACAAATGCCAAAAGCCAGTTCATATCATGAAGATGTTTCAAAACTCTATTTTCTGTTTACAGCCTCCAGGAGATTCATTCACAAGAAGGTCAACTTTCGATTCAATCTTGGCCGGATGCATACCGGTCTTTTTCAGTCCTGCTTCTGCTTATGTGCAGTATCTATGGCATTTGCCTAAAGATTTCAAGAAGTATTCAGTTCTCATCCCAGAAGATGAAGTGAAAAACAAGACAGTCAACATTGAAACTGTGCTATCTCGCATTTCCAAGCCAAGAGTAGCAGCAATGAGACAAGAAGTCATAAAGTTGATTCCTAAAGTAGTCTATGCAGATCCAAGATCAAGATTAGAGAAATTTGAAGATGCATTTGATCTAACAGTAAAAGGGATTGTTCAGAGAGTAGAATCATTGAGAAAAGAGATTCAAGAAAAGAAAAACTCAAGTCAGAATTATAATGAAGAAGATAGTTGGAAGTATTTGACATTTGGGACAGTTGGGAAGCATGAGTGGGATCATTTCTTTGTAAGAAATCAGAAATCTTGGTACTAAATTAGTACATCAAATTAGGAACAGGATCAAAAACAAAGAATGTAGAATACACATTCATTGTCTCATCAATTTTTCATTAGTTATAGAATGTAGTTCAATTTTTTTTTTCAAGTTTTCTAATCCTGGTAGGTGACTCTGGATTGTTTTGTTTTTTTTTTTTTTTTTAACTAATTATAGACCAGAAATAGAACACTGTTTGTCTGTTGGTTCATATTTGTTCTTCCTTTTGCTATCATTTCAACTATATTGTTTCTAGTACCATTTATTTGCAACTAGCGTTTGTAGTCCAACGGTTAGGATAATTGCCTTCCAAGCAATAGACCCGGGTTCGACTCCCGGCAAACGCATCTTTTGTACTCTTTTTTTATTTTTCTGTGGCGGAAAAAACAAATATCAGCAGTGCATGGCCACTAATCTCTCCACCATTGACTACAAGCCACACGCCAATCAAAACCGTACATTTACGTTTCAAGATTCTCTCTCTCGTTCATGGCCGGCGCGTTCTCACCGGTCAAGCCTCACGTCATAGCATCCACCGCTATCGAACTTTCCAAGAACTCTTCTCCGTTCTCCGCTCGATATTCATCCCGGAGCTCCGTCGTCTCCTCTCGCGACGACCTCCAGCCCCCACCCGCCGATGCTCCGTCGTGTATATTCGTCGGACCCGTTGAAAGTGCCAGCAAAGAAACTCTAGAGGCTCTATACTGTCAAGTGCGTTTAGCATACTACTATTAACTTCATTTACTGCTTATCTGCTCCCCCAATTACTTCCAATCGCTCTGAATAATTTTTATTATTAATTTTTTTTTTTTTTTAAGGCTCGGGATTCATACTATAATGGGACGCCGTTAATTCTGGATGACATGTTTGATAGAATTGAGGTAATTCTCTTCTTTGTTTTTTAGTTGTTTTTAAACATTTGATAATGTTTTTTTAATGGGATTAAAGAATGAAAATTGATTATTGAAACAGCTGAGATTGCGGTGGTATGGTTCGAAATATGTAGTGAAGTATCCTCGATGTAGTCTTAGGCTGCAATCGACTTATTCTGATGCTGAGGTAATTCCATATTTACATATTTTTTTGTTGCATTCCTTAAATTCATTGTTAGAAGAATGGTTACTGCAAATCAATTTAACAAGAAAAAATTAATAAAGATTGAAACTTGTATCGAAATGGGAGCTATTAGAAAATTGATTGGTTGTCATTTCTTGTGAACCATTTTGAATATAGAATTGATGTGGATGTAGGGCAGGAAGATCCTTCTCAGGTGTTTGCATTGGCGAGTATATGGCTTTTGATTCTTGGTTTTGGTAGTTCCCTTTTGCTTGTGCCCATAATCTACACCATTGGTCATGCTTCACAAGCCCATCAAGCTTCTATGCTACAGTTTCTCACAATACTTAATGGTGTAATCTACATGGTTTTCGGGTCCGTAATTGGTTATCCAATTGCTTCAGCCTCGGGTAATAATTAAATGGTGTTTCTGTCTGATTATAACTTCCTGCATGTGTCTGTCCATATGTTGCTGTGGATAAGTGTTTGTTGCGGGTTAGAGCTTGTCTTCAATCTTGTATTCAAGCAGTCTGTTATCTAAAATAAATAGAAATACATGCTGCACAGGTGGTTGTCTTTTGTTTTCCTAATATGAAAGTGGAACATGGAATATTCAGTAGCTTTTTGTCATAAGATTAATGCAACAACAAGAAAAGCCTTTATCCCACTATGTGAGGTCGGCTATATGTACATTTTGTCCTAAGATTAATAAATGCATAAATATTCTCTTTAACAATTTGAGTTTTCTCTTAAGAAAGGGGACCTGGGTGTTTGAAAGGATTATGTGTTTGTTGATATGAGAGATTTATTCTTATTTCATTATCACAATCCGATATTTTAGCTTGTAAAATACAAGCTTGAAACAAGAACTTGTAAAACTTAGTTCCTTTACTCTTTATGTGATTGACAAGATAAACCAGAAGCTGTCTGAGAAAAACTTGTTTTCTTCTGGTATATAGAATAGCATATTCTTCAATTTTTTGGTTTATCACATTGGAATGTAAGTTTGAAATGTTGTGATTAATTGAAAATGTTGTGATTATCGCTGGGAGTTACTTTAGCTAAATGCGATCTGCTTGTTCTAATGCTGTTAGAAGAATGTTGATTTGTTCTGAACTTCTTAATTATTATTCTATAGATTGCAAATAGCTGGAGACCAATTATTTGTCATTTTTGTCCTCTTCGAAGTACTTTTGTAAAATGATAACTTCTTACAGTTGGAGCATTGCAAGGAATTTGGAAGAATGACTTGGTAGCCCTAAAAGGGGCATGCCCTAATTGTGGTGAAGAGGTCAGTAAGAATGAAAAGCTTAACCCTTAATAATGGTTCAATAGATTATTTCTTCATTCAGTTGTTCTTACGGATTTGCAGCCTTGATTGGCTGATGATTGTACGCTACAAGCCTCAAACATGGCTTTTATAGCTGTGAGTACCGACATATTTGCAGGTGTTTGCATTTGTTAGATCTGATGAGTCGAAGGTGACCCGACATAGAGCAGAGTGCCACGTTTGTGAGAGCTTCATAGAATTTCGCACCAGGGTTGAGGTACTAATAGCTTGACCTGATACGTTATCTTCCAGAACATGCTTGCAGGTTCCACAAGAAATTTGATTTTCTGAATCCCCTACCTCCAATTAGTGGAATCTTGGAATAAAAGTGAATGGAGAGAAACCTGTCTTCCAACTTAGAATTTTCTTGAAACATGAAAATTTACTGTGTTCAATGTGCAGCAATCCATCTCAAGAGCAGGTAGGCGATGGGTGTATGGCCGAGTTTACTTGATTCGAAAGAGAAGCAAACGTCAGAGATGGGCATAAAGATGCAGAAAACAAAGTTAATCTTGTACCACAATATATTCTCACTTTCCCTCCACAGTTGGGCAATCAGAAAACTTGGGGAAAGCATATGAAAATCCAGATATAACAGCATGTCTTGCCTTTATAATGGATTTGCATGCTGTGGAGAATCATTCTTGGAGTCAAAGAACATGGTCATCTTTCACTCTATCGTTTGCATTCCGGAGAAAGAGTGTAGTCTTGTAAATTTTGTTTTTATCAACTTAATTTTCAGTTGTTAGATTTCATTACAGATATCCGTTAAATGTGAAATAGTTGCTATGTCATACTTGAATATGATTAAGGGATGATTCTGACAGTGATTGGATCAGTTGCTTTGTTGTTAACAGGCGTTAAACAAAAATCAAGATGCACCAGCTCACCCATTCCCACAATCCCCTTGCAACAAACTTGAACAATTTTAAAAACAAAGACTGAAGAAAAATGCCAAACTTTTAACAAGCTACCGCAGGTTAAACTGAGAAGCATCTGGCTTTGATTTCAATTTTATAGACAAATGTTTGAGGAAAAAGCACAGAACAGAATTTGCTATCAGTGATGCGCTATTAATTACGCAAGTGAAAAACAAAAATGAAGGAAATTTATTAGGTTCGCAGCACATTCTTAGGCACTGCACAAAAATGCTCATGTCATTCAAACTATTTCCAATGAACTAAAACCTAGATGACTAATAATACAACTGAGAAAATAGCAATACATTAATCAAGAATGTTAATCTTGAATTTCCTTGTCAATTTCAGGTAAAGGAAACAAGAAATTGTACATCTGAGCTTAATATCTCAACGATCATGCCTCAAGCCAGAAAGTAAGTGGCACAGTTTAGAACATGGTGATCAGAAGTGTCCTAAACTGTATACCAGGATCCATGCCAACTGAAAACAGGGAAAACAAAACAGTTAGTAACACATCGAAATAGTTAAATGGTCCTTACTACGAAGTATTTAACTACAAAGAAAGAGAAAGAGGATACAATAGGAAAGGCTGGGCAAAATACCAGAAAAAGTGTGAAAGAAGCAAAAAGCCCCTCCTGGAGAAGAGCTCCATGCCCACCGAATTCTTCTTCGTCGATCTTTAGTATCATTGCATAATAACCATAAATTATCCCAGAAGATAACACAAGGAATCTGGAAATCAAAGTTACACCACATAAGGCCGCTAGATTTTGACACGTGAAAGTGAAACAGGCAAGTAATACCAAGAAAGATGGAAAATTTATTAATTAAGTGTTACTCTAGGATCATATGTTCTGATAAATATAGTTTTGGATTCATATTGATACTCAAATTCACGTTCTGAGAAATGAATGTTCCTTATAATCAACAAATGCAAGAAAAATGAACAAACAAGAGGGATTTAAAAACAAATAAAGTATGTAAACATGCAGAATTAACTTACAAAATTATCCAAATGCCCCCAACCAAAGGAATGGCACCCCATAATAGCCCGCAAAAAAGGGCCACGACCTGTCGGATCCAGTGTAGTACGTCACCGAGTTGATCCTAAAACAAAATAAGAGTGATATTCATCAATCAACTGTGATACATAAACACCCTAAATCACACCGGCAGCCCATAAATTTAGTATTCCCAATGTCAAATCCCCCCTCTCGCAGCAGGATGGCAGTAAAATAAGATAAGGAAAAAAAATTCAAAAATTTTCTGCTGCAGGAATCATCACAAACCATCTTTGTAATTTAGAATCACCGATGAATAAGCTCCGATTTTCATCATAAATGTGGGTTTTCAATATAATAGAACAAAAATACAGTCTACGTTACGATCACCTTTTCATACACCACTGCAAACTGCAAAATGCCATGTTTCAACGGAAAAGAGGTCAGTGGGGGAGAGGGAGTTCTTGGAATGTAAGTATGTGGCTTAATCTATTAACACAATGTAATGCTAATCACTAAGCAAAACTAATCTAATTATGAATATCCTTCTCCTCTGATTAATACTTATTTTTCTATCCAGGGACCAAATCTTAATTTGCGTCTTGTCTGTTCTAGCTGTTTTGCCTAATCATTAAGGAAGTCATTGCCAGCCATGATGAGTATTAGCAAAGAATTCATGTTTTTTGAAACAAAAAATTATTATCTCAGTAACCTACCTATAAACTTAACCAAAGAACCCTATACAGCAGTAGCATAGACTACTGGTAAACCACCACAGAGCAGTAGTATTTAGTAGCATCCTATGTTTTTTTTCCCAACTTTATACAGTAAACTATACAACTAGCTTCCATCACCACCACAAACACAACTACTAAATATAAAACCAATAAATTTTTTTCTCCTTTTCCCTTAATTTACCAATTTCAACCTCAACACTGACCAAACAAAGGTACAAATTAAAACGAATAACACCTAACTTTAACAAGCTCCAACCAATGTAATCAATTACAACATTCAAAGTATTAACTTTATCTAATCTAATCTAATACTAGCAGGATCAAACCCTAATCTAAGCAGTGCATGAAATCAATCAAAGATCAGTTAATTGTTAAGGATTCCTTAAAAGATCAAATAAAGGGTTTAAGCTTTGAACCTTGTCCCAAGAAGCATCCGGATCGAACAACTTGGCGAGTTTAAATGGAGACAAGTGCCCATTCTGATGCTGTTGTTGATGCTTCTCCTGCTGCCGCTGCTGTTCGTGGAGAAGATGATTGTTAACCTTGGCCGATTTTCTCTCTTTCATTGTTGAAAAAAAAAACAAAATTTAAAGAATAGTAAATAGTACTAAAGATTTTCGCCAGTAAATCGTGGTAACTGCGAAAGAAGTCCAAGATCGGGAGAGTAGGGTAGGGTTTTGAAATAGAATCGAAGAATCTGAAGATAATCCAATTAGGTCGAGAGATAAAAGTCAATGAATAATGCCTGAGATGAGTATAGTACTAATATTAATAGGAATTTGTTTATATTAATATTAAGGATGATTAAATTAATGTAAGGTTTGGTGTGTAATCTGCAGATCTATCTGTGAAGTTTGCACTTTTTGCACTTCGTGTTTGTATAGGAAGAGGAAAAAAAGGAAAGTGAACCCAATCATGATTGATTCCGGATTTTAGGATTCAATGTGATGAGATGATATGAGATCAGACGATAATTTGCAATTTTCCCCCTTTTTTTCTTTAAATATATATATATATATATTTTTTATGACTCAAATCCCAACTTACGTTGTACCCTAAGGCAACCGTCCCCTAGCCACCTGAGGATGTAAATCGCGGGATGTGCACGCAAAAGGATACTACTTTTACAGTACGGGCTCAAGCTGGGTACCAAGGGTAGTTTTCAACATTTGGTCACCAAGTCATCACTCCCTTCAAAGTGTTAGACGATGCTCCTCCAACGAATACTGACCCCACACAGCCTTACTCTTACGCGTAGATATCATAAGCCTTTCTCCACTACTTACACATATATGCGAAAGAGATTTGAAGTTCCACAAAAAATAAATATTTTGGTTGGGTGGGACGTGGGAAGCCGGGACAGAATGTCTTTTCTTTTCGTGTCAGACTAAATCCTGCACTTCACTGTTGTTCACCTCACTCCGAGTACCCAGGGCCAGTCTTCAGTCACTTCACTGTTGTTCACCTCACTCCGAGTACCCAGGGCCAGTCTTCAGTCATTGGTTACCAAGTCTAACACCTTGCGTATGTGCCTCGGAGAGACTTAGAGCATCTCACAAATACCCCTTCTCCACCTATTTATAAATAGGTGGAGATTGCTCCAAGTGGGATTTGAACCATAGCAACCATGGTTCAAACCCACTTTGTGATAACAATTGAGCTAAGCTCTCTTGGTTCGTTTCGTTCCTTTTTATTTTTATAGCAGGTTGGCTTTGCAATGTTTTTCGTTTCCAGAATTGAACATTGTGTGTTCATCCTCACCAAAAAAAAATGAAAAAGAAAATAAAATCATTGTGTGTTCTGTTTTTTTTAATTGTGTTTATTCATTAATGTTGAAAACTTCATATAAATAATCATTTTATATAGGAATTATGAGTGTGGAAATTTGTTATTGTAATACATTTTGTTAATTTAGTCTTTCGAATTTTATTCAAAATGCTCCAAACTTTTCTAATGGGCAAGTGATGGTCGTGTGGTTATTCCACGAGTAATGGTGGATAAGAAAATTTTTACCCTATTAAGCTCCGATGTGAAATACTAATTGGCGTAAAATAAGAAATAAAATCTGTCTTAGTTTAAGTTTAAGGTTATCATGTTAGTTGTCTTAGTTTAAAGTTATCATGTTAGTTGTCTTAGTTTAAAGTTATCATGTTAATTCTGATAAACCCCTTATCATATATTCAATCATTGAATTTGAGTAACATGTAAGTTTTTTTTTTTTTTTACCCTAATAATCATACACTTCACATATACAATATAATTAACTCAAAACTGTAATCATACACATAACAAAATTAAAATATTATTAAAATTACAAACCAAAATATCACCAAAATAAAAAACTAGTAACTAAATTATAAATATCAACAAAATCAAATATGTCCTAACCCAATTGTGAGTGAAGCTCACTATGTAATTTTAGAGACATGATTTCACTAAAATTATAATTAAAATCATAGAGTTAACTTACGTATGGAATAGGGTTTAATAATTATATACTTTATTTTAGTGATATTTATGCTTTTAATAATTGTAAATTAATAATTATATGATGCACTCACCAAAAGTTTATGATGATTGAGGAAGTGATATTCTCAATTAATATTGAAACTGCGAATATGATATTACATAATATACTTTTTAATATAAATTTTAAATTACTATAGTTAAATTATAATTAGTTAAAAAAATATTATTAGTATTAAGAAATTTCGAAAGTTTATTTATCTTTATATATATATATATATATATAATTACTTATTTATCAATCAGATAAAATTTTATTATATTAAAACTACAAATAATAAACTCTCACTCCTATTTTACGCGAATTAAAATTATACCATAATTCGAATTTTCAATTCTTGTAAAAGTTATCTAAGTCTCTAGCATTACTCTTTCCGAAAATTTCATCGTCCAAAATGAGACCAGAATCTTTATCCAATATTTATACTCTCTTATTCTATTTAACGTTCAAAATTACGTAATTTTATTAAAAGTAAAGACTAAATATATAAATATTATTAAAATTAATTTACAATTATTAGATCCCAACTAAAAGATTTAGTTTTAATTAAACATAATAAGACACAAAAAATCTTAGAAGATTCCGTGGCGTAAAAAATGGCTCCCTATTAAAAAAAAAAAAAAAAAAAGCATTGGGAAATTTCTTTTCCCGGCATTAGTTCAAATAGCATTGGGATATAAAAGTCAAACGTGGCGGCTATTATCTTACTCGCGAAGGTTCTTCATATATGCACGCGCATATATAATCCGAATTCCCACAAACTAGGCTCCCGTCTCGCGAACGCACACACACGAATGACTCGAAACCCGTAAGGCTAAGCAAAAGCAAACGAAAAACCGCCAACTATTCATCGCTGTTTGCTAATAGTCTCTCTCTCTCCCTCTCTCACTCCTGTTCCTGTATTATTATTATTATTATTATATTATCCTCAATCCTCGTCTCCTTTATATTCTTCTGTCGATCGATTTATAGATTCATTATTGCGATTCGCTCTGCTTCGTAATTGTGTCGTTCGGAGGATCATAGATCAAATTCCACTGAATTAAATTTGGGGATTAGATTAGGGTTCGTTTGACTCAGCCAAAAATGGGAAGCCCTAAGAAGAATCAAAACAAAGGATTTTTGGCCGCCATGACTTCCGGTTTATCTATGTTCGGCAATGCCATGCATAGATCTATCAACGGGTATTATACGCGTATTAAATCATTTTATGATTTTCAATGATTGGTACATGTACACGTGCTTGTTCCTGTAATTTGCAAAGGATAATTCAGTGTATTGTTCGTGAATTTCATGCCGAAACCGATATTGTTTTTTTTGGTCCATACGCTACGCTGAGTTTGGTTCTGTGATATCATTTAATCTATTCGATTGGTTCTGATTGATGAGCCTTTGTGATGCTGTGAGATTTTGTTTGTGTGTTGATTGTAGCTTACATACTTTGTTAAGATCTCAAAAGATTATCTTGTTACTCAACTTGGATTGATGTTACGGTTTTTTAGGCTTTCTGGCATGCAAATGAGTATTCGAAAGGGGGAGGTGCTTGTTTACTTGTCAGCCCATCTCATTTTGGGTCCTCTCTTTAGAATCACTATGCATAGCTGGAGTATAGCTGGATCCTCTTTTCCATGTGATAAATATTTTAGATTTGAGCAAAACCAGTTGTGATGCTTTGCAAAGATCTGTGTATTTAGGATAATCAATTTTTACTGAGATGATAGGATGAGACATCAGTGGACATGGATAACATTTGAGCAAAACATAATTTAAGTGTTGGACTTGGTTATTGCTGGACTACCATTTTGCTTCTGGAGTCAATATAGGTGGTTCCAGAATTGAAATTTGATACTTCAAGGAACATTATATCCTACACTGTTGTTCCCCTAAAGATTGAATTATTCAATTTGCTTTTGACAAGCTTAGTTAAGATATGCGAGTTTGTTTGAGCGATAAAGAAATCTGAATCAACTGATCCATTTATTTGTATGATATTCCCAAGCCTAATAGAGGTCCGTCATTGTTGTTGATATTCCCAATCCCTGGAAGGCATTGTTGTTGTTGTTCATTTAGAACGTGACTATCAGTTTTTTTTGTGCGGGAATTTTTTTCTTTCTGGAATTGGAAAGCACCTTCCCTTTCTAATTTCTACATTGATTTTTTTTAAAAAAAATTGTTACTGTTTACAGACTTAAAGTATTTACCCTTGGATGTTTTCCTCTCATACATCCAGATTACTAGGTTATGAAGGGTTGGAAGTTATAAATCCCGATGGAGGTAAAGAAGATGCTGAAGAGGAAGCTCATAAAGGAAGATGGGAACAAGAGGTTTGTCAGCTTTCGATTTTATGCTCTTGGCAATTATGTGGATCCAGCACTGCCTCGGAATAGAAGTTAATTTCATATAATACTTTTCTCTTGTTTCTATATGAAGAGTAAATATAAGTACTTTTATGCTTACTCAAGGAAAATATTTCATTTAGAATGACAAGAGCAGAAGAAGCAGGCGAGCTGAATCCAAGTTTCATGATTTTACTCCTTTAGACTGTAGCATTAGTTCTCTTGCTGTTTTCTTAACATTGATGTTTTGCTTTATTTTAGTTATTTTGATTAGTGGTGTTGCCTTTGATGTACTGTTGCTGTTACTGTAAGTGCTACTCTTTCAGTTTTGTACTGAATAATGATTTATATTTTTTAAGGAACGAGACGGCTATTGGAAGATGATGCAAAAGTACATTGGAATGGATGTCACATCAATGGTGACACTTCCTGTCCTCATATTTGAGCCAATGACAATGTTGCAAAAAATGGCAGAGGTCTGTTTCATTTTCTTTGCTTATTATTGCCACTAAGTGTTATCCTATATCGTGATCTGTGGAACGCAAAACCTTTTTTATACTTGTTATCCAACATTTGATTCTTATGCAGTTGATGGAGTATTCATACCTTTTAGACCAAGCAGATGAATGTGAGGATCCCTACATGCGGTTGGTCTATACCAGTGAGTGATCTCTTTGAATATTACGATACCATTGCTTAATAAGTTAAACATGTAGATAGTTATGCTTTTTATTGAATGGTTTGGATTTATTGCTTCTGATCCTTGCAGCATCATGGGCTATATCTGTCTACTATGCATATCAGCGCACATGGAAACCTTTTAACCCAATTCTTGGTGAAACTTATGAAATGGTTAACCATGGTGGGATTACATTCATTTCAGAACAGGTTAGTCATGGTTGTCCTAGTAGCTGTTATCATTTTCTATCATCATGTACTTTGAAATTTATCCCAATTTCAGACATCATAAATGTTTTGCAGAAATTGTGAGTAATTGAAACTAGTCGAGTTTTTTATCATATGCAATGGAAGTACTTCTTTGTTTTTAATGGTAACTCTTCTCATATACAGGTAAGTCATCATCCACCAATGAGTGCCGGGCATTCTGAAAATGAGCATTTTACCTATGATGTGTCGTCGAAGTTGAAAACAAAATTTTTGGGGAACTCTCTAGATGTCTATCCTGTTGGAAGGTTTGTTTTGTGTTTGTTGTTAGCTGCGACTGTGATGAATAGTGTACACTCTGAAATTGTCCCTCTACACCTCCCCCTCGTTTGCCCTATTTTCTGTAGGCAATTCATGTTTTTGTTTGGCCTTTCCTGTGCAGAACTCGTGTAGTTCTTAAAAGAGATGGTGCAGTCTTTGATTTGGTACCGCCTCCAACAAAAGTTAACAATTTGATTTTTGGACGAACTTGGGTGGATTCACCAGGGGAGATGATCATGACAAATCTGACTACTGGAGACAAAACTGTTCTATATTTTCAACCGTGTGGTTGGTTTGGGTACGTCTATGCCTTATTTGCTCCATTATTTATCTTCTACAATTATGGTTCTCATTTTTCTACGGCAATCCTTAAGTTCTTTTTACTTGGCACTGGACTTATCTTCTGCATACGGTACAATCAAGTCCTTTTTAAATGTTTTCCATTAGTAGTGTGTTAGTCAAAAAGTTCCTGTATCTTCTTTCCAGTCCTCAGTTTCTCTCTTTCTGTGGTATGAAAATCGATATGCAGTAATGCACCCGCATAGCAATGCTTAACATCAACTAATACTGTGCTTCCAACCTTACCTCCATTAGGGAGAAGTTTTGATGTTCTCAAGAGTGTTTCTGTATGTCTGTCATAGTGCTAATGTCATTTGATTGTTGCAGGGCTGGTCGATATGAGGTGGATGGTTATGTGTATAATGCTGCCGAGGAGCCTAAGATATTGATGACTGGAAAGTGGAACGAATACATGAGTTATCAACCATGTGACATGGAGGGAGAACCCCTTCCTGGCACGGAGATGAAAGAGGTTAGTTTCCTTAGTTAAAGTTTTATTAGTTTTGGGTCTGAGATTCTTTTTGCCCCAGGTGGTATGATAAAAATGATATATATGATTCATCATGTGGGCGGTGGGGGTTAAGAATTTTGAACAATCTATCCATGGTGAACCTTTAATTCTTTTAATCTATAGTTGTCCTCTTTCATTTCATTGGAGAAGTTTGTGGACTGTTGAATTTTGAAAGGAGTCAATTTATTTTAGAATGGTTTTTTTATGGGTTTTCTGTGCTGAGTGCTGATTCACATTCTCAATATCTCAATTTAAAAGATGTGTTAGTTTTTCTATTAGAGAAAATGGATCGATGGACGTCCATTGATCCATTTTTCTCTAATAGAAAAACTAACACATCTTTAGCTTACTTCTCCCTCTTCTTTTTACTTGGCTTATGATTCTGTTAAGAGTAGAAATTGACTTGTCATTCTCTTTAGGTTTGGCGGGTTGCTCCTTTTCCACAAAATGACAAATTTCAGTATACACACTTTGCACATAAAATAAACAGCTTTGACACAGCTCCAAAGAAGTTGTTGGCATCCGATTCTCGCTTGCGTCCTGATAGATATGCCCTTGAGAAAGGTGATCTTGCAAAAGCTGGTGCTGAAAAGAGCAGGTCTCTTTCTCTCTCTCTCACAAACACACACACGCACACACAAGGGATGAGCCTTCTTTGTGTATGCTTTCTGTTTTGTCTTAGATTCTAGTCAATATATGATGCTCAGATTTAAGTGGTGTAACTTGTTTGCTGTTGTATCTACGAACTTCATAATGTTTTAGCAACATTTGTTGGATGATACAATAATATTGCATCTTGCATTTAGAGTGATCTTCTTTTTCTGGTGTCATCAGATATCGTATGTGATTCCAAGACCTTATGGTTTTGGATCTAAGATATTAGGACACATTACATGACATAAAAACAAGGTCTGCTGCTCTTTAGAAGCTGTGACCTAAGTTTTCAGTTACTTAGGGAGCAGTTTTCTTCCTGTTAGTGGGTGCATGCCATTGTATATTCGTTTATTGGTTACTAATAGACTCCTCTCATTCGATTTTGCATCATAATTTGTTCCATTTTTTTGTCCTGTCTCTTTAGCTTGGAGGAAAGGCAGAGAGCAGAAAAGAGAACCCGAGAGGCAAAAGGCCATCAGTTCATACCTAGATGGTTCGACTTAACTGATGAAGTTACCCCTACGCCATGGGGAGACCTGGAAGTGTACAGGTACAACGGGAAGTATTCTGATCATCGGGCTGCTATCGATAGCTCAGGCGGTGTTGATGGGGATGATGTCCAGGGGACAGAGTTCAACCCGTGGCAGTATGGTAATTTATCTGAGGAATGAGTTGTTTACCATATGTTAGATGATGCCATTAGATTCTGCGTTTACAGAGAATTTTGCCGTTAATGTATAATCAACTTGTTTGTGGGCGTGTGTACATTGTATTTATATTCCATTTGTATTTTAGTTGATATTAGTTGGTTTTTTTTCCTTTTAAGACATTTTTGTTTTTTGGTTTTTCGTTTGTAACGTTAGTAGTATTTGATTTACAAGTTCAATTATGTGCTTTTGTTGAATTTTGAGAATGGTTTCTGGGTGGGTCTTATCAATTCTTTTATTTAACAAATGAATCTTGATCCGGATTACCAAAAAAAACAAAAGAAAAAGAATTTGTTAGTGAGGGTCCTGAGGGAGAAGATGTTTTTTTGCACGTTCTTAAAGATCAAATCAGTACAGCAAGTGTTTAACGTGTAGTGGGATTCGTGATAAGTCCAGCATATGGTCCAATGGGCCATTGCATGAGGAATTCCTCCAATATGGGCCGTTGGATTTGTAGGCTAGACCGGCAAGTCCAAAAAAAGGGTCCACATAAAAGAATCTAATAGAAACATTCTGATTCCATTTCTATCTTCTATAGTGAACAAAAATATATAAATTCAAAAAAGAAAAAAAAAGAGGAAAATATGAACATTACAGTTACATCCAACTCTGATCCCTACAAGTAAAGTAATTATTTATTTCTTTGGCAATTGAATAGTGACAAATAGTCTGAGATCAGACCGCATTTTGATGAATTGTTGACATTTGGCAAAAAGCAATCGGCAATGTAATAATAAATACTGATAAGGGTGGAAAAAGCCAATGTTATCCAATGTGTGTCATTAATGTTGTTTGCACAAATCTAAAACTTTGGCAGTTGGCATCATCATCATCCTCTACTTTGCAAGAAATTTTGGTCAAAGATTTGGGTTTGCACACCTTTGGCTTGAAGCCAATTATGGGAAAGATATAAGGAATATATGGTGGCAGTATCGTGTTAATGGAGATGTTTGTTTAGTGTCCTCTCTTCCAAGAAGTCCGTGTGCTGTGTGCATATTATAGGAAATTAGGGGGCAGCCAACAAAAGCCATGATCATCTAAATCTTGATCAAGTTTGTTTAATTGCCATAAATTAAAAAGTATATGAGCAGCTTAGCTAAAACAGAAATAGATTAATGTTACTTTTACGTCAAGATATGTCTTGTTTTTTAGAGTTTCGTAAACTTCAAAACTCCCTCCGAATTCCAATCTTTCAGTGTTTATTTGCTTGACTTGGTAGTTAGGCGGCTGAGGTTCAGATTTTGGACAGATACATTGGCATTTCCATTTCCATTTCCATTTCGTTAGCCTTTCTCAACTAATATTGGACTGGCACGTGAACTTTGTCAGCTCATAATATATGCTGAAAACTGAAAACTCTTCTTCTGCTCCCATCCCAGATTTCCAAATATCTTCATCATTAACTTTCATTCATTATTGCTTGATTTATGAATTGATTAATGGCCGATGGTTTTCTTTTTCAAGTTTCTATAATACTTCTCCCCTCCCCCTGTCCCCATCATTTAAAAGTTGGGTTTTTATGTGCCCAAATTTTACGTAGTTGCTACATTTAACTAACATATTGGAAAAGACACGAAACCAAAATGTATGCCAAATATATAGAATCCGATGGAATTAATTAAAGACCCCCTTTAATTTCTTTCCTTCCCTCTTTCCTATGTTGATTGTTTTTTTTAACTTGTTTTTTTCATTTTCCCTGGCATTATTTTGGAACAAAATAAACTATCCATTACTACTTTTACCCTCTCATTAATGCTCAAACAAAAAACTGAATGTAAAATGTGTGTAGTAAAGATAAGAAGAAGAAAAATATATACAAGTGAGATATAAAAAGCTGATGGTCCCAGCTCTTTCCAGTTGCCATTTTATGTCAGCTCAGCTGGATTAACTCATTAATAATTGGTTTGCATATGCCTAGCGATGACGCTGCTCATATGTACGCATAAATATTGTCTCCCCATCCATCCATGATCCATGATCCATGCAGTAGTTATTCGCTGTTGCCAGTTCTTTAGTATAAACAACAAAAAGCAGTAGCCTCTGATCGAGTTTCCTCCACACTTTTTGGGAGCCCAATTGGAAGGATTGAAGAAAACGAAAAGAATTTTGCAAATGACAAAAAAGGTTTAGCATCAAACCCTCCAATTCCAAAGGACCACCACAACCCAATCCATCAATGATCGATCCCTTCATTTTATTTTTTTTCTTCATCTCTCGGCCAGCTAGGCAAATTAAGGAGGCAACAAATGAAGTTCGTCTCAAGTTCTCAGCCATCATGTGCTCTTAAGCTTTTAGGCATTTATAGCCAGACTATGACAGATCCCTCCTTTGTCCTCCCTTATAGTTTTAACTTTCTTCTTAGTATATTCCGTTGAGACATCAAAACACATCATGTTAGTGCAAAGCAAATGCTCAAATTTCAATCTATACCAACCCAACAAATTGGTTTTTACGTTATGGTATACACTAAAAGTTTATATGTTTGTCTATAAATAGACATGCATATTTGGTTTCTTGAATTTATTTTTTGGCTCAATTCCAATAAGTTATAACTTGCATTCGTGTTGTATTTTGCAACTGCATGTTCTTAGAGTTTAAAAAAAAAAAACAAGAAACATAAAATATACAGCAGATTGATTGGTAGCTTGATGGATTGAAGTTGTACTTTCTTGCATGCATGGTGAAAAACAACAGTAAACTGTTCTAAATATTTTTGAATTTCAAAATTTAACTTGGCAGTACTGTTCTTTATTGACAACGATGTCTTCAATTCTGAGCTTGTCAAAAACTCAAAAGCGGGTCTACCACACTCCAGCACTGATTGATCAACTGTAACCAAAGTATCAACCAACCGTTCATCATTTATATTCGAAAACCAGTGCTTTTTGGCTATTCATTCCTACATGTACTTGGAACATGGCTATCGGTACTTATATCCATCAATTAGGCAAAGTAAATAAAAAATTTCATTCAACACAAATTAACTCGCGTAAACTAGACTCATACATATAGGACAGTTATAAGTTGTTGTTATTTTTATCACACGTTAAAACATGGTTGGTTATAGTTTCGTACTACTTTTATCCCGTATTAAAATTACAATTAATTCCTTATTTCACCTATAAAACCTGATTTACAAGATAACATGTAGATACTTTTCCTGTTGGAATTAGTGTACGTGTTAAGTGGAAAAAGTTACCTAAATTGAGAGACACAATTAATAAGCTAAATATTTCAGTTAATCAAACTAAAGAGAGTTCCACAAAACAAAAACCTTAACAAACTCTCAACTACTTTAACAACATCACAAAGAACCTTCGCTCTCCAATTCTTTTGTCCAATCATTAAATAATGGAAGGCCAATATTTTTATCCGAAAAACAAAACTTCACCTTATCCACATTTTTTTATCGGCCAAATGTCCGCGTGTTTTTGTCTACAATTCCGCCTACTGAATCGAACTCATGCAGTTTTTAACACTCTCCTTTGAACCCGCCGCAGTTATTTCAAACCCTTTAATCTCATTGTCTCACTAAAAACCTCAAAATTCTTCACTCAACCTTCTTAATCCAACAATTTTTTTTACCATAATCATTCTTTTTTTTTACCCCTCATGGCCATCCGTTTTTTACTCTGATCGACTCAATATTACAGGTGTCAACTACAAGACCAAAACTAAACACATCCTTGACGTTGTAACACTCACAAATCTCTCATTCACTCTCTCTCTCTCTGTGTCTCTCTCACACACACACACAGTAGCTAACTAACTGAAACAAGGTAAGAGAGTCTTCGTGGGTAGGCGTCGTGTTCGAAGCCTTATGTTTTTGACATCTTCAAAGAAGAGAAAAAATTGTGGGACCCTACATAAAACCCCACACACACACACTCACACAGCGTGACTCCTGCCTTTATGTCTCCGGCTCTAACGCCGTTATTTATCTTTGGCTTTCCGCTCGCCACGTAAACCTTATCGCCGTCACTTCTGTTTGTCCCCTGACGATTCACAAACCCCAGCTCCCTTTTATTTCGAAATTTTTTAATAATTCGTTTTTGGGGATAATACGGAGCAAAAAGCGCAACCCCGTAGAGGGCTGTCGTGATGCCACGTAGGATGGCGCATTTGTCCAGCGTGGCAATTGATTCAAACCCCGTTGTGCTTATCGTGGAGATTGCCATGTCAAATGACAGGACTACCCTTTTCCGTCAGATCCTGATTTTTCTTTTTTTTTTTACCATAGTCTCACAATTTTTTTTTAATAAAAAAACAAATTTTGTGGGATGGACTATAGAGATCTACTTGCACGCGCTTGAAAGTTGTAAACTACTCCATGCAAAAGAGTATATTCTTGTTCTTACCTTAATTGAAACTAATTCTTACTAAGTACCACTACTATTTGTCTATTCAAAAACCTCCCTCCTAAGTATTACTACTATTTTTATTTAGCAACAAAAAACAATAATAATAATAATAACAATCAATGGGCCATCATCCTTTGAGACCGAATCTTGTTTATGAATTTCACTTTAACGTATACAATATCAAAAAAATTAGTATATAAAGTATGAAAAAAATTAGTTTATTAGCATATAAAGTATCAAATATTATCGTATAATGTATAAAAAAATTATGGTATAAAGTATAATTCACGTATCGCATTTCATATATATGACAATTTCACTATAATTTTTACATTATCCAATGAAACATGGTTCGACGTTTTCTTTTCTTTTCTTTTTTTTAAATTTTTTTCCCATAATAATAAACGATAAATTGTATCCGAAATCAATTTTTTTAATGTGTCATTTTTATGGCATTACAAGATACACGAAGATGTGATCCTCTATCCAAAATTATTTTATGTTATCATATTCAATATTAAAATTACGTAGTAGAATTCACTCGTTTTTTGATATGGTTTAATAGTGGTAAAGTAATTTTAGTGATATTTATATTTTTAATCCTTAATTTTAATTAAATTACGTCGTTTTGAACATCATTAGACAAAATAAGATAGAATAATTTTAAACAAATGATCCAATCCCATATACATGACATGTTACATTTACATAGTATTGAACTTTCTTAATTAGTATAAAATGACCAAATTAAATAAGATCCCACGCTTATATTAATTATTACCTTAAGCTTTAAAAATGTAAAACCTCGAAATTCAATTGCAAAATTATTCAAAGATTACATAAAATGGTAGAGAAGTGGCTCTACTCTATATTTTGTTTCTTGGTTAGGCATGAATTTGGTAATGCAAAAGAGACTGGTGGATATTAGTTGTAACGTTTCCAAGAGCTCATGACCACTCAAAAAAAAAATTTTTTCTTTCAGAAATTAGGCAAAAAAAAAAAAAAAAAAAACCCAAAAAATTGGTAGCAGTAGTAGTAGGACAACTTACTAGTAATTTTTATTTATTAATTGAGTGAGTAAAAAAAAAAAATACAAAGTGAGTTGAAAAAGCACAGAAATTAAAGAAAATTCCATGCGTTCGTGACCCAACGTTTTTCTCGATCGTGCAAACCAGCGGTGTTCACACGATGCTCGTATCCCTCCACGTGGCAACATCCAAAAGCCCAACATGGCAATGAGTGTGGGCCACAAAGAACCGGTCTTTTGGTGGTTCGTGAGAACAATGGTCTATAGCCGGTAAAATTGTGCCTCCCTACCGATAGAACCGGTAACAGGGGTCAATTGTATAAGAGCTGGGGTTTAAGCAAATGGGTTGGGTGGTTTTCAGGGGGTTTTGGCCTTAGGATATAGAAAGAGAGGAAGAGAGGAAAAGGGGAAAAACTAAATCTAATTTTTTTTTTTTTGGGAGAAAAAAAAAAAAAGTTTGTGTCTCAGACACAATGTTTGTTTCTTGAGCAAAGTTAGTGGAGAATAAAGCATGGGTTAGGAGGCAATTCTTTTGTTGATCAAATGGAAATTCTAGTTTTTGTTGTAGGTTTTGGAGTTTGAATTATCTGGGAATTCTCCGATCTTGGGATGTTGTTGTTGAATTTTCTGCAAATTTGAAGGAATTTTGGCTCCGTTTTGTGAATGGTTTTGGGGATTTTTAAGGAAAATGATGAAGATTTTCGCGGAATAATTGGTTCTCTGAAGGTGAGGTGTTGCAAATGCTTTGTTTTTTGGAGTCCCATTTGATAAAGTTTGAATTTTTTGGGGACCACTTTGTTTGATTGCCCAGATAACACTGTAAAGGTTGGATTTTTGTGTTGAATTTCATGTTTCCCTGTTTTGAAAGGGGCCATCTTTTTACATTTAAATGATTTTTTATTTTTATTTTTATACTGGATCATTTCATTCACCATTTGAATGTAGTTTTAGTGAAATTCTGTTTTGGGTTTTACCCGTGCTTTTTAAACTTGGTTTCTGATTTCAAATTTCCGAGTTTTCTGGATTTGATCTGGATTCCTGTATGCAGAATTCTGGAGATTCCTTCGGCTTAAAAAAGTTAATTTTATCCACCATGGGATTCATGGAGATGGATTAGATCCACCCAGTTTTGATTTTCTGGAAAGCAACTGAATTTTTTGAGTGTTCTTGGTTGATCTGGACCCACCCTTTAGTTTGGATCATTCCAAGTAGACATGTTTGTTTCAGATTCCTTTCAGGGTTTTGGGAGGGTTTTTCTGTTTTTTCTCTTTTTAAGTTCCCTTATTCATCTTACCTTGTTCAAAATGGTGCTTCTATTTTCTCGGCGATTTTGTTGGTTGTTATGTTTGCGGGGTTTTTTTTTTTTTTTTTTTTTTAAAGAGTAAAGATGGTTTTAACTTTAAAAATCTTAACTTTATGTATTTTGTGAGAATTATGTGTATTTTGGACAGTAATCAATCTTTTGTTCTACCGGATGGTGCTAATGGATGTGGATCGCCGAGATCTGGTGGATACCTATTTTGTTTAAGGAGTTTCTCCGTTTATGAAATTAGAAATATTTTCTCTTGTTAAATCATACAAACTTGTGATGCATGCATAAGGATTCGTTGGAATGTGATAGATGACTTGATGTTCTTACAATTTGTCATTGGAGTGTGTCAGGGTTTAATAGTTTTCTCAGTTTGAATGCCACTGTCAGACACCATATATACCTCCATTTTTATTATATAGGGGAATTTGTTTACCGTAATTGGCTTTTAAAAGTTTGAGATTTTATCCAGTAGGATTCAGAAGGATGTTCCTGTTTTGTAGGTCGTTCGACGTTCTTACATGTTGAGGTGATCCTTCCGTGGTTTTGTTCTTTGCCTTCTACTACTTCTGTTTTACTTTCTGTGCTCAGGGGGCTTTAGCAAGATCCCACTTTTGCTGCACTGCCTATTTAGAATTGTCTGGGTTACGGAATAGCTAATTCTTGATGAAATATGATGTTATCATAATGGTATTTCAGACACTTACGTGCAGTTTTGTTTTCTTCTGCATCAGGAAATATTATCTTTGGTGGAGCTTCCTTTGCAAAATGTGGATTCTTTCCATTTTTCTTCTTTCTTCCTTTCTTTTTCGATGCTAAGTGGTGATTTCTATCACATTGAACTTGCTGAGTGTTTTAAGAATCCAGTTTTTGGCTAAGATGCTTACTTCCTCTTGTTAAGCATTGTGATTACCACAAGTGGCCTTTGGCCTATTATCTTTGTTTGCTTATTTGTTGCATTACAGTACAGTGATTTTTTGTTTAGCGTTTTCGTCTATTGTGTGATTCTCTGACCATTATTTTGTATTAAGGCACGTATTTGAGCTGTTATCAGTAACTTTTGTTGTCAGGTTTATTGAAGTTTTTCTTATTGCTGCAATTGTTTCCTTTGTAGGATCTCTTATACTTTTCAACTTTTTAGCGAAGGTTTTTTGTGGATGCTGTTTTGTGGGAATTATTGCTAAAGTGCCAGAGGTTTATGTTTACCGAATTCCTCTTGATATGGTTTCTAAAATATGGTGTTGCATAAAAGGTTAGACTATGGGTTTAATGGTTATCAGGTGCCTCCTACACCTCGAGCAGCCAGATCCGCCAGGGTATCCTAACTTTACAGTCCTAGGTTCCTTTATCATATTTTACTCGTGTTTTGCCCTGTGCTTCTAGATACTGATTCCTGTCCTTTTCACTGTCAATTATTGTAGAGAAGGGCCATAAACACAAGAAAAACTGATGACGGCCAAATGTGTGCATTCGACTTGTTGGCTACTCTAGCTGGCAAGCTACTGCTCGAGGGGGAAAGCTCTCCTAGTTCTATTGATATGGGTGGTGGTAAAGAGCAATCGGAAGTTGTCAAAGATTCTTTTATGGAGGGAAAGCAAGATGAAGATAAGCACGTGAGCAACTTTTGTGATCAAAATAATTGTGATAGGAGTTTCATTGTCTCTGAGCTAGTCTTACAAGCTCCCACGTCGAACGAGTGTATGAAGGAGTTGCCACAAACTCAAAATGATACTTGCTCAGGACCTGCATCTGCAATAACTACTTCTGAGTGCTCCGAGAAGGTTGTATCTACTGAAGATTTGGTCAATAATGAATTCAAGGTTGGAAGTGGAAGCTTTACTACTGGAAAAGCAGATATTGAGCTGTTTGGTTGCAGGGTCTCTCCAGCTTGTAAATTAGAGAGTGAAAGTAAGAGACAGATAAAAGTTGAGCCAAACGATTTGAAGTTGGCAATTTGCGCTAGGGATGACTTGTGCAATTCTGAGTACCCAATAGCTTGGGACAGAAAACCTTCTTGTGTTATAAGTTCAGACAATAATGTGAAATCCTTGTCCAGGGACCACATTCCTAGTGGTTCTCTCCCTTATAATAGGGAGAATGTAAAGTTAGTTACTAGAGATGATGATGAAAACTCTTCTGGGTGCACCCAACCTAGCACCGGAAATAAGGCCTTCAGGCCATCGCCACGAATTGGAGATCGAAGAATTCGTAAGTTACTGGCATCTAAATATTGGAAATTAACTCCAAACTCAAAGGATGCGGAACATTTCAAAGTTGGTGAGTTTGTCACTCTTTATTTTGCTTGGTCTGTGAATTCACTGGATACCGTGTGTAACTTATATGGTATATTGATTTGTTGTGCGATGATCTCATCAGATGCTGAAAGAAAGCATATTTATCACAATGGGAAGAATGGTTTCAAGCGCCAAAGATCTCAGAGGGATTATCCATTCAAGAAAAGGAAGCTGTATCACTGCAGCTCATTGTCCAATTCTGATGGAGGATTTTGCACTGATGGGATCTGTAGTTCACCAGGGAAAGGTTCCAGTAGAGATGCTTCTGCTTCAATGTTGCCAAGAGGTGCATAATCAGACTTAAAGAGTCTCATTTTCACCCGTGTATTAAATTATTTCTGGTTCTGCTTGCAATGCATTTTGGTCAAATTAATGTTTCTGACGCTGCACGCAGTAACCGGGACATCAACTTCAGAAGCAAGTGAGCATGAATCATTCCAGTCTAAGGATTCCCAAGGTATGAGATCCTTATGTAGTGACTTCGAAGTATTTGTTTGCTTGGCCAGTGCCAGACATAAAAAGTTTTTCTTACACAATTTTTTTCCCTTTTGCTCAGTTAAGCTAAAGATCAAGTCTTTCAGGGTTCCAGAATTTTTTATTGAGATTCCAGAAACTGCAACTGTTGGTTCTCTTAGGGTAAGCAATTATCTGTTCTCAATGTTGTAGCCGTAATATCTTGCATATATTCTTGTTGCTCGATGTCTTGTGTTATCTTGGTATAGGCATTAGATATGTTACTTATAATTATATCCAAGGAGGTCTGTCATAATATCTATTTTTCACTGTCTTAATCACATGCATGAGTGGAGCAGAAAACTTGCTATTTATATGTTCGAATTAATCACTTTGAATTTCAAGCTTCAGTCACTATTATGAAAGAATGACACAAATCTTGGCTCAAACTAACTTTCTCTTGCTCTGTACCTTCTTTGGAGTTGTTCAGTAATATTGCTTTATGATCTGCAGAAGACAGTTATGGAGGCAGTTACAGCAATACTTAGTGGTGGATTACGTGTTGGTGTACTTCTTCAGGGTAAGAAGATTAGAGATGATAGCAAAACTTTATTGCAGACTGGAATATGTCATGATAACAAGCTAGACGCCCTCGGTTTTTCCTTGGAACCAAACCTTTCTCAAGCTCCCCCGCCTGTACCTCCTGAAGAACGTCCACTTCTGCTTCCTTCTGATGGCCCAAAACCACTATCAAGGTATTAGATATTTAATATGCCTGTCTGGCAGTCATAATATGTTGCTTTATATAGTTCTGCCGTGACTTTCTTCCTGGTACTTTTTTTTATTTGCAGAAATATCACCTTTTTCAGCTTGGACCTTGAAAATGATATGTTCCTTTCTGAAACTTGGCATTCATGTGCAACCCCGTCCTCTGGTTGTGCTGTGTTTTTTTTTCGCTTAAATATTATTGCCCACAAACTATGCTAAAGTATGCCTGATTTTTATGTTTGATTTACCTAGTAGGCGCTTTATGATATCTTCTTTGCTTCTTAATTTGTTTGGTTGTTTGGAATCTGAGACACTATGTTTCCTCTTTAGGTATCCGCCCGTTCCTAGTACGACTAACACTACTGAGATTCGGGGGACTTCTGAAATATTGCCAGAACCTCCAGGAACAAACTTCAGCAACTTCATTGAAAGTGATCACGATTCAGCTCCATCCCCTCCTGACATGTCAATAGAGAAAAGCAGCGTGGATACTAGAGCATTGGTTGCCATCCCAGCAATGAATGTGGAGGCACTAAGTGTTGTGCCTATGCGGAAGTCCAAACGATCAGAGGCTGCACAGCGTCGAATTCGTAGACCATTCTCTGTTTCTGAAGTAGAGGCACTAGTACAAGCTGTTGAGAAGCTTGGTACAGGACGGTGAGTCTTTTGATACTTGGCTGTGTTTTGCTAAAGTGTGAAGTGTACTGGTAGCACAAACGAAGATGCCCATGCCCATGCCCATGCCCATACCCATACTTTTATAATGTAGCGTATTCAATTCTTTAACCCGTCGATTGATTGATTATTTTCTCCTGGGTTCAGGCAGTCGTCTTCTTGTCTCTTTCTTTGCTTCTCTGTATGTCTCAAGTTGGTTTCTTATGCTGCAGATGGCGAGACGTTAAGTTGCGAGCTTTCGATAATGCCAAACACAGAACTTATGTGGATTTGAAGGTTAGACATTGTTATCTTGTTACATTTTTAGGTTTGGAGCCATATCATATACCTTTTTTAAGTTATAAGCTCAAGCGTTTCATTCTGTTCTTCAATTTTATACCTCTATTATCTTGTGCAGGATAAGTGGAAAACACTGGTACACACAGCAAGAATATCTCCTCAACAAAGGAGAGGCGAACCTGTTCCCCAGGAGCTCTTGAACAGAGTCCTGACTGCTCATGCTTACTGGTCGCAGCAACAAGTGAAACCACAGTTCAAACAGCAACCCGAGACGTGCCGCCTTCTGAGTACTTAAACAGCAGGGATGGGAGCAGCAATAGCAGAATAGGAGGAGGAGAAGGCCCTAGAGAGGAGAGGTGTTTTATAACTGTTTTCTCATTAATACAAGTATGTAAAAAGTATGGAACTGTGGGAGTAAATTAGTTTATTATGTAATATTTTCCACCTCTTGGGATCTCACTCATTTCCTGGAATTGGAGGTGCCACTTTTTTTGTAAATGGGGTTGGGTTGATATATAATAAGGGCTTGCTAACCAACATAATTTTAGTTCCAACGTATTATTGGCATTTAGTTGATGTTCAGTTTAGTTGTAAGGATAGTTTTTTTTTTTTCTCTGTGGGTGGTGGGGGTTGGTTTGTTGGGAATTGCTGTTCATTGATTGTAGTACATTCGATTGTAAATTTGGTAAGTATGAATTGTTAAAAAGAATCATGGAATTCTTGTTTATATCAAACTGTCTTTACATTTTGTGCTTTATTCTTTACTAATTACTACTTTGGCTTTGCTATTGTTGGAGTTCTTGCTTCCCCCCCCCCCCACCTTAAATTTCTTGAAAACTTTCTTACTGGAGAACCATTGTTGTGTTGGAAAAGATTACTGGAATATTGTAAAAATCATCCCTTTAGCTATAATCTTTCATTGCTTTTGTGCATCAAGCTCTGGAATGCGGTTGTTTGCTAATATGATGGCCGGGCAAAGATTTTATTTTAAGAGGCTTTACATAGCATCATCTTTTATATTTTACAGGAGATCTTGAGATTTTGATCCTTTATTTATAGTTCTTGCATTAATCATTCTGGATTTAAGTGTAGAGATATCACAAGCTCATGTTTAGCTATATGAACGATGCTATAAATTTCCATCCAAGTGCTTATTTCTTTATAATTGAACAAAAGCGAGGGTCTTTATAACGAGCTTACAAGTAATCTCTTGCTAAGACTAATTGGCAACTATTTGATCTTGAAATTTCTTGTGATTTTAATTTTGCGTTGAAATAGTAATTAACTCTTGTATAATATATTAATTTCCTTATGATGAAATCAGTTGTTTAGGACCCAAAGATAAAATGAGATATAGTTCAAATTTTAACAGATTAATTCAAAAATCAAAATTACTAATAGCTCATAATGAAAATATTATTAACAGTTGACATTCATTTCATTAGATGAGGCAAATTAGATATTCTGTCTAATATTTTTCAATTTTATTATATTCAATATATCAAAACGACCTCGTTTTATTAAAACTATGATTTAAGGAGTGTTCACTTATGTATGAGTTAAGTAGTAGTAATTGTAAATCCGATTTTTGTGATATTTATGTTTTTAGTTGTAAGTTTAATAAAATTTTTTAATTTTGACTATTGGACAGAATAAGGTAGAATAATGTTACACATAAAATTGGATATGGAGATTATCTTATATTAATAACTTTGTGGTCTATGATCACATAGAAATTGATTCACAATGATCCATCACTTAGTATCTTCTATTTCATTTCCTATTTCATTATATATTTCATTTTATAGATAGATGTGTTTAACTAAAATCCAATGAGTAATTATTGAACTCTAAGACCCTATAAATGATTATTGAACTGTAAAATATAAGTGTTAAAAACACATAATATGCATCTATAAAATAAAATGAAGAATAAACATAAAATATAAGAGAATATCCATTATGCCTGTATATTCAAAGTTGAACGGTTTGATTCCAAATCCAATTTCTGATAACTTTCCTTATTATCAACCTAAACACATACATTGCACAAACATAAGAAAATGTTATTTGTTATCGTTCATCATATTTTAAACTACATTTTCATAATATTTTTCCTTAATTTGTATTTAACAAATTAAATTGCATTGCATCATCCAAATCATAATCTCTGTATCATGTTTTATCCATCAATTAATTAATTAAATTAAATTATATATACAAACGAAATGCAGCTTCAAAATATATAATTTTAAATTTCTGATGACATATTTGCTTACATAATTTCTACTCTAATCTCCATGAGATTAATTCCATGTGTTTCTGTGAATTAATTCAAAAGCATATTATTTTGATACATAATTGAAAGTGAATAATTAATTAATATTGATCTCTTTATAATATTTGTTGACAACTGAATGAATGAATGAATAATAATAATATTATTATGGGGAACTTGCTACTTTGACTCAGAAATTGAATACTTAGAATAGAAAGTACACGTGTAGCTCTGTGACTCCCATGAACGAAAATACCTTGAACATTCATTCATAATTCATTCATAATTCATTCATTCATGGATGATGATGGAACTTGGGGTCCAAGCTTTTCAGGATTTTCCCATCTTCCCCCCACTTCCCAAACAAAGTAACAAGCACGGCAGTTGCCCTAAGGACAGGACAAAACAAAACAAAAAAAAAAAAAAAAAACCCTCCATTTTACTACTCTTGAATCCATCCATGATCCATCCTCCAGGCAGCCTCCACTCGTGCATTCAATTTGAAACTCTTAATTAATTAGCATGAACTCATAAACACAATTGGTCTGGTCAGTAAAGGAATAGTTCAAATTATATTAATTATGTGGTGAGAACTGAGAAGGTTCATGAATGAATGAATACGTACGAAAATATATTGATACTATGATTATGCCATACCTGCTCATCACGAAAAGTTTTACTCTAACTAAGGTAAAATATTTGGTTTGGATTGACGTTGAAATTTTGAAACAACTTTTTACTTTTTAAGTTTTGGAAAAAAAATAGCCGCCATAAATTAAGAAAAGTCATTCATTAATTCAACTGTATATAGAGTGTCGTGTTTCCCCCTTTGTACACTTGCAAGATTTGTTCACTTCACTTCATTTCATTTCATTTCATTTCATGTCATTTCATTTATTTATGAGCTTTGCTTTTATTCCTCCGAGCAAGATGATGTCTTTGATACATTGAAACGTACGGTTTGACATAATTAATTTGTTCTTAAAAGATTACCCTTAAAAGTGGCCAGGAATGAAAGTTTGTATTATGGCTGGGAACTAGGAAGCCAAAAAGATCTTGAAATAATTACAATATTTAGAGTTGGTACGATGTGAAACACGCTAATATATATGTAACGATAAGTTAATCGCGATTTTAACACGCTATAAAAATGACAGAAAATTAGAATCACGTAACTATAAGATTAATAATGGTTTACGATTAAAGTGTTAGAAATTAAATATAAACACGAACAAAGAAGAGTGTAGGAAAAATGAAAACATTGAAATGAATATATAACCACACTAAATTGAATAAAATAAATTATAAATGCATTAAAAACACCAACCGTATGCTATGCAGCCAATCTCATATGGTGGGACGAAAACTTGTAGTTGATATTTTATCATAGTAGTACATTGTCAATAAGTGATTTAAATAAGAAGAAAAAAGTGAAATAAATGATTAAAATGTGTAGAAGAAGTGAAATAAAATGAAAAACACAAATTCAAAATGAAGAAAAAAAAAACAAGAAAGAAAAGTCAAGTAAGGCAATTGTCCAAAATATAATTTACCTTAAAAAAAGTTTACAATGGTCAAAAAAAAGTCAAAAGAAAAAGATATATAATAAATACACCATGAGGCATGAAGAAGTAGTCCTTGTATTTTGGGAGGAAACAAAATCAGCAGTAACTCAGTAACCCCACTCCCAAGCCAAAGAGATCAAAACATCAAATCAAATTCCAAAGCATCTTGACAAAATCCCTCCTCAGAGTCACTTCAGCATACATTTGGGAATGGAGTGATTGGCATTAGCCGGTGACAAATTAACCCAAGATAAAGCACTCAAACTGGAAAGTCTATCCAAATCACCACCGGATTACCGCTTCTTGTTCCACTCACTGCTCAAAAAACTCTTCAAAGTTCAAAGAACCTTCCTCGTCTTCTTTCTCTTTCTACTAGTACTTGTAAAGAAATTAGTAGTGCAAAAATTTTCTCTTTATATATATAAAGTAAAGGACGACTTCCACTTTATGGTTCTGTGCTTTTCTTCTCTCTTTTATCTCTTGAAGAGAAGATAATTAGTTTAGCTTTTAGCACTTGCTTGATTCGCTGTCGACTTCCTTACTCTCTTTGTTTCTACTCATCAGGTACGCTGATTATACACAGAGTAACATTTTTCACGTTCTGGGTTTTTTTCTATTTCGTGTTTTTAGCCTGTGTGATGCTTGAAAAATTCTGTCTTGGTTTTTGGAGTTTTTTGAAAAAAAATTGTCTTTTCTTGATTTTAGTGGTACTTGGTTTTTGGGGCTTTTCTGGACTGTTTGTCGTTGATTTAATTTGTGAAATTTTTTGTGGGTTTTGTTTGTTATTGTATGATTTCTAGTGGGTTTTGTCGTTTGTTTGTCTTACTGATGTTCAGAGTTTAGTTATTGATGTGTAAAAGTATTACCTTAATAAGTTATTTAGGGTTTTGAGATGCATATTTATGACTCTCTATTTGTGGTGTTTATTTGATGGGTATGAAATGCTTTGACATTTTCTACTTCTTTGGCTGCTGTAATGTGCAGTTCATGTGTTTTATTCTTGATTTTAGGGCAGTAGACGTAAACAGTGAGTGATTTCTTTTTTGGTTCCCGTTGCGAATTAATATACTTGTGTTTTAGTGAGCATAAACATTTCCAGTGATTTCTGTCATGCTTCTGGGGTTTTCGAAAGTTCGATTCTGATAATTGAAGTTTCTTTGGTGAATAGTTTACTTGGGGTTTTGTTATTTATTTTGTTGGAGATTATTTGGCCTGCCTTGCTATTATACGAAAAAGAAGTCTGGTTGGTTGGCTCATGGTACTCTTTTGGTTATCTGTTTGATTCAAGGTTTTCAGTCCAACTTACTCATGGATCCACCATTCAGTCAAATGCCTGGTTCTGTTAATGGTTACAAGTTCGACGATGAGATTGCTTTACCAAGTTATGAGGACTCTCCTAATCTTTTAAATGGCTTAAAATTCAATGACCTCCCTTTAGATCTCAATTTCCTGGATTCATCTTCCTTTTCACCTGGACCAGATTCATCTTCCTTTTCACCTGGTCCGGGTCCTGGCCCTGGCCCTGGTCCTATTTCTTCAAGCGGGAGCTCTGAGGTGGAATCTCCAGATGATAGTGAATCAGATCCTGTGCTCAGGTATCTCAACCAGATACTCTTGGAAGAAAACATGGAGGAGAAGCCCAGCATGTTCCCTGATCCTCTAGCTCTACAAGCTGCTGAGAAATCGCTCTATGATGCCCTTGGGCAGAAGTATCCCTCTTCACCCTATCAGCTCGATGATAATGCAGAGAGCCCAGACAGCCTGTTTGGAAGTTCCAGTGAGTATAGTGCAAACAGCAGTAATACTCTTAGTAGTTCTGTTGATCCTGGGGAAAATAGATCTCCAGCAGGACCAAGTTATTCATCTCAAAACAATCCGCAATTGTCATTTAATTCTTCAACCAGCTTTGGTAGTAGTTTGCATGGGCAGATGGACTCTCTTGCGTTTAACAATCTGATTCCAAATATATTCAGTGATAGTGAGTCCATCTTGCAGTTCAAAAAGGGGATGGAGGAAGCTCGTAAATTTTTACCAACTGGAAATAAGTTGTTTTTTGACTTAGATAAGTACTCATTGCCCCCAAAGTCCAATGAGATTTCTGGGGAGCCTCAGGTCAAGATAGAGAAGGACGAGAGTGAGGATTCTCCTAATGCCTCAAGGGGAAGGAAGCATCTGCACCGGCAGGAAAGTGATTTAGGAGTGCAGAGGAGCAGCAAGCAGTCAGCAGTTTTTGTGGAAGAGGTTGAACTATCTGAGCTGTTTGATAGAGTTCTGCTTTGCAAAGAGGAGGCAGGTTGGTGTAATACCAACTCTCAGACTTGTGATGAATCGGAAAATGCTGGGCAGCAGAGTGTAATTCCAAATGGTTCTGGTAGTGGAAAAGTTCGTGCTAGGAATATGGGGAGTAAAAATGAAACAGTGGATTTGAGGACGCTCTTAAATAGCTGTGCTCAATCTGTTGCTATCGATGATCGAAGAACAGCTAATGAACAATTAAAGCAGATTAGGCAGCACTCATCTTCATCAGGTGATGCATATCAGAGGTTGGCAGGTGTATTTGCAAATGGTCTTGAGGCACGCTTGGCTGGTACTGGAACTGAAATTTATGCTAGCTTAGCGTCCAAGAGGATCTCACCTGTCGACAAGTTGAAAGCTTACCAGGTTTATCTTTCAGCCTGCCCATTCAAGAAAATATCAATCTTCTTCACCAATAAGATGATCATGAAGAAAGCATCAAATGCCGCGACATTGCACATTTTAGATTTTGGTATCATGTATGGTTTCCAGTGGCCAATGTTAATTCAACATCTTTCAAGCAGAGCAGAGGGGCCTCCTAAACTCCGGATTACTGGAATTGAGCGTCCTCAACGTGGTTTTAGGCCATCTGAAAGAGTAGAAGAGACTGGGCGGCGCTTGGCAAAATACTGTGAGAGATTTAAGGTGCCATTTGAGTATCAAGCCATTGCATTGCAGAACTGGGAGGCCCTTAAAATTGAGGACCTGAATCTTGTAGAAGGTGAGTGTCTTGCTGTTAATTGTCAATTTCAGTTTAACACTCTCCCTGATGAGACAGTCATGGTGAACAGTCCAAGAGATGCTGTTCTAAAGCTAATCAGGAAGTTGAATCCGGATATTTTTGTGAATGGTGTGATTAACGGCTCGTATAGTGCTCCTTTCTTTATAACTCGGTTCAGGGAGGCACTCTTTCACTACTCATCATTGTTTGATATATTTGATGCCACTTTACCACTTGAAGATCCTCAAAGATTGAATTTTGAGCAAGAGTTTTATGGCCGCGAGGTTATCAATGTCATTGCCTGTGAGGGCCTGGATAGGGTAGTCAGGCCTGAAACTTACAAGCAATGGCATGCCCGCCATACTAGGGCTGGATTTAAGCCTCTTACTTTGAACCAGGAAGTTATGAAAAAGTTGAGGGCCAATGTAAAGGCTGGGTACCACAAAGATTTCATTTTTGATGAAGATGGTAGTTGGATGTTGCAAGGATGGAAAGGCCGGATTATATATGCTACTTCCTGCTGGACACCTGCCTAGGATTCTGTATTACTGACCTTGTTGGGACAATGAATCCAAAGGCACCCTGAATGTTATCTAGGAAATTGAAAGAAGTGGAGGCTTCTCTCTCTCTCTCTCTCTTCTCCTTTTCCCATTGCGTTTGTTCAAATGATCACTTCATGCCAGCTATCTCATATGTAACAAAGCTTACATGTTTTTGTGCCATACTATATAATTATCGGTATTACAAGTTTTGGTTATGTGTGGCTACCCTTATTAGCACTATGAGTTGAAGATGGGAGCGAGATTACAAGTTTCACAATCTCGTGCAATCTGCTGCTCCGGCAACAGCTCTCTTGCAGAGTTCACTTGTGGATCTGGAGGATGTTTTGGCTTGCACCAGTAGGATGTGGTTAAGTTCCCTTTGGCTGGCTGGGGATATATAATCTGAATGTCAGGGTTGAGTATTTTTGGCCAGTACCAACAACATTGGATGAACGAAGAGTCATTAATCATTACTACCGGGTACTGTTTTTATGAAATTACGGTCGAGTTTATTTGGAAAGCAGATTAATCTCCAGTTGTGAACACTCTCTTCTTGATAGGGGTATCACTTGGTAAATGATGTTTCTAGTGGGTAGGTTGGTGATGAATGTAGCATATGCTTAGTTTAATTGATGAATGACTATGGCTATGGACCTCTTTTATAGTAGTAGGGGTTATGTTGAATGAATTGGAATACTATAAACAGGAGAAGATCTTTTAGATGGAGTTGATGTTGCTTTTTTTCTTTTGGTTTAATTTCTGATTTGGATATTATTCATGTTTGTTTCATTGTTATCTTATTTTTTCCATTACTACTATTCAATGGGACACCAAGTTGGTATCTTTGTATTCATTGAAAAAACAAACAAGACAAGGTCAGCATTTTGGTAAACTAATCAAAGAGCTTCAGCTTTGAACAAACTTCTGTTGCCTTTTTCTCTATTACTCAGTGCATACAAAACTGCTTTTGCGTATATCATTTTATAAAAAACTGACACATATTTTTTAAATTAGTTATTTAAATTTTAAAAATTAAATTAAAATTATAATCAAACGATTAGCGAACCCTGTGGGATAAGTAATTTGACACAAATGTTTTTTTATTAGTGAACTTTAAAAGAATAAATGACTATATACGTACTAAATTTTTATAAAATAGTACACAGAATTTTACATGAAAATGGTACAAAAAAATCCACTCAAGTTTGGCGCAACAACGTTTCCGGAGCATATCAATTGATCAACTCCCCTTCTTTCCATTGTCCTAAAAGACTTGTCAACCTCTTAGTCTCCAACTATTGACTCTCCGTAACGAATATTGTCTTTAAAATAGCCCTTAACCAAACAAGCAAAAGTAAAGTAAGTTTGTATCACAAACAAAATTTAACGCACGCACAAACCAAAAAGGCGGGAGCCACAAGCATTCTCACAAGTCACAAGTCAATAAACTTGCTTGCACTTGCAGGTCCACAATCAAATTCTTTGCTCCACAACAAGCAATGCAACTATAAAAGTTGCGTGTCAAATCATCCTGTTATCAAAATTAAGCCTTAAAAGTAATTGCCTGTCTACAGCGAGCAATTTTTGCTTGACAAACGCAGAACTAAACACTCTTTTAAACAAGGAAAAGTAAGTGTCGTGTTCTTTCTTCTTAATTAATCTTCTCATTTTGTTTGTTGCTTCTGTGTTTTGAAAATGTTTTGTTTTGTCTCTTGTATTTTTTACAAAATATGTTCAGCTGAATTTAGTGCTTCATATATCATGTTTGAGTTTCAGACAAGTTATGAAAAAGCACCCCTGTTCCCATCTTTCTTTGCGTTAAGCATAGGTTTTTCTTGAGTTCACATGAAGATGCTTGGATCCAAGACGAAAGATAATTCTGGGGTTTGAAGAAAATTTGGTCTTTTTGCTAGGATGAAGAGTTGAAATCAGTTTTGGAGACGAATAGAAAGAGGTTGCTAAGGTGAGAATATGTTATTATGGTAGAGCACTTTGATTATTCACTGGGTTTGGGAATATAGGATGATGATGATGAATTGATGATCAGCTAAAGTATCGCTAATTGGTGATCGATGGTCTTGGACTTTGGAACAGTTATACCTTAGACATGAATCGCAAGTTCATCAATTTGCCCAATTCTGTAAAATGGCCTTGAATTCAGTGATGGCATTGATTTTCCAAGTCATGGACAGCCTTCGGATACACATAATTTTGCTCCCTTTTTTAATATGAGCTCTGAGGCTGATTCTCCGAATGACCATGAACTCTACCCTATGCTCAACTACCTAAATCAGATGCTTATGGAGGAGAATATGGATGAGGAGCCAAGCATGTTCCATGATCCCCTGGCTCTCCGAGCTGCCGAGAAATCCTTTTATGAAGTTCTTGGCAAAAATTATCCTCCTTCGCCTTGTGGACCTTTGGCAGCTCTTGATACAAATGCACAAAGCCCAACTTCCTCTACTGGAAGTTCCAGTCTGCTCGGAACAAACAGCAGTGATACTGGTAGTATTCCTCCTTTTGAAAACCAATCAATTCTTGATCCTAATAACTTGTTTGGAAAACAATATTCCACTTTTCTCAGTGACAATGAGGCCCTATTGCAGTTCAAGAAAGGGTTAGAGGAAGGTGCCAAATTCATTCCAACTGGGAATCAGTTGATTATTGACTTGGATCAGTATGCATTGCCACATAAGGAACCACAGAATGTGAAGCTTGTGGCTAATGAAGAAACAGTTGAGAGGGACGAGAAGGAACAACCACATTGTGGTTTCAGAGGAAAGAAGCAACAAAACCGAGACTACTGTGATATAGATACACAAAGAAGCAACAAACATTCTGCATTTTCTGTTGACGAGGTTGAATTAGCGGAAACATTCGAGAAAATATTGGTCTTTTTTGAGGATTTTGAAGAGCCATGTCCTGCTATTGATTTTGAGAATCCAACTGGATCATCCAATACCTCGCACCGGAGTGGAAGGCTTCCAGGGTCGAATGTTGGCAAGGCTTCAGCGAAACAGATGGGTGCTGACAGTGAAGCCCATGATCTAAGTGCCCTTTTAACGAGCTGTGCACAGTCTGTTGCAGCTGGTGATCACAGGTCAGCAAATGAACGACTAAAGCTAATAAGGCAGTACACTTGTCCTACTGGTAGTGCCCATCAGAGGCTGGCCATTCCATTTGCCGACGCTCTTGAGGCACGGCTTGCTGGCGTTGAACCTGTTCTTGTTGGTACGATGAATCCTAAGCTCACCTCATCATCTGAGGAGTTGAAAGCCTATAGGGTTTATCTTTGTGCCCCATTTAGGCAGATATATGCTTTCTTTGCGAACAAAATGATTATGGAAGCAGCATCAAAAGCTAAAAAACTTCACATTGTTGATTTTGGCATTCGCTATGGTTTCCAGTGGCCTAGTTTCATCGAACAGCTCTCTAAAAGAGCTGGTGGTCCTCCCAAGTTAAGGATTACTGGAATAGAAATTCCCCAACCTGGTTATAGGCCAGCAGAAAGAATAGAACAGACAGGTCGCCGCTTGGCAAAATACTGTGAAAGGTACAACGTACCATTTGAGTACCAAGCAATAGCAATAAAGAATTGGCATAGAATTAGGATTGAGCAGCTGAAGCTAGCAAAAAACGAACTTTTGGCTGTGAACTGTCAGTTTCGCTTTCGAAACCTACTTGAAGATCAAGCAGTGGAGGATGATGATCCAAAAGATGCAGTTTTAAGCTTAATCAAGGAGATGAATCCTGATATTTGCTTAACTGATGTTATCAGCGCACAATTTGGTGGTCCCTTTTTTCTCAGTCGATTTAGAGAAGCCTTGTATTACTTCTCAACAATTTTTGATCTGTTTGAGCATAATCTACCTCGCCAAGATAAGTATAGGATGAAGTTTGAACAGGAACTTCTGGGATCTGTAGTGATGAATATAATTGCATGTGAAGGTTCAGCAAGAGTTGAGAGACATGAGACATACAAGCAGTGGGAAATCCGTTACAAAAAGGCTGGCTTCCGGCTCCTTCCACTGAATCATGGTCTGATGAAGGAACTAAGAAACACTGTTAAAGAAGGCTACCACAAGGATTTCATGCTTGATGAAGATGGCTATTGGGTTTTTCAGGGATGGAAAGGCAGGACTATCACTGCTTTCTCTTGTTGGGCACCTGCATAGAACTCTTTCATTTGATTATTCCTGATGTTTCTCTGTAGGATATGTGAGGATAAATGACCATGTTACTCTTTACTAGTAATAGTAATGATAGAAAGTACAAGTTTCTTTGCATGACTTAGTAATCTATTGATTTAGAGTCTTATTATTACTTAATTGTGTCAAGAAACTTGTACCTCTTATCATTACCGTCTTTTGTTTAATAATTAGACTTGGACTATTCGGCATAATGAAGATAAATCTATTAACTTCTTGTAGAGTTGGCTTGTGTTCTTCCCTTTTCATGTTCAATCTAATGGTACTACTCTTAAATGTATGTAAAGCTCATGATTGCCACTGTAATTGTGACTTTTTGGCAGTCGGGACTCGGGAGTGGAGTTCAAACCTGGTTTCCTCCTCCTCCTCTCAAAGAATCCAGAGAGAAAAGAAATGGAAACTTATATTTGGTCTTGCATTTGGCTATGACTTCTTTTCTTAATATGGTTGATTTAAGAAAGCATTCGACATATTCATTAGTAATCCCCAGGGACTGTGATGCCAGTAAATGTCCAAGAATTAATATTCCGTCATTGCAGATAAAGAATCTGCATGTTGATTACAAAATTTTGTCGCTATTTGAGGTAAGTTTCTTAAACACACAGAGTTTGTATGATGGAACTGTAGAGTGATGCAGTGGGATCAATTGATTGCAACATTACATTCAAGTTGCATGTTTGCCTAATCTTCTGTAGAGAGTGATAAATTCATGGACTTGGAATTTAGAAAGGGACTTGGAGTTGGAGCAATGGAGTGATGATGAACTCGAATCAGGGGAGTGGTAAGAGAGACGAAAATTGACATCCTTGCAACTTGAGAAAGTATTGCATGATTCTCAAGGACGTTATTCAATATCTGCAGGATGATTTTGCATTCTTGATTTAAGGTCGAAATCTCATGTTAAAAAAAGAATCGACTTTAATGCACATCACTTTGATCAGCCATGAATATGATTGCAAAATTTTATCTTTGAAACAGAAATCAAGAAATTAAGTGGGACTTCAGACAAAGAACTTGGTTTGTAACGTTGGATACTGAAGGAACTTGTCAGGAATTAAAAACGGTGTTCCAGTTCCTATTCTACTCTGTATCTTACAATCTTAAACTCATTCAGTGTGCTCAATTTGTTTTCAGAAATTCATCAAAATGCGGGCAGAGCTGTTTCTGTTTGTCATTCAAATTTTGAATGATCGAATAGGGGTATGCCATGGTCAACTGAATCTGTTCAAAATTCAATCAAAGTGTTCAAAGTTTTCATTAGTTGCTGCACAGATATTGTGTTAAATATTGTAACAAGTGAACACAATGTGTAAGAGGAAATAGTTAAATTTGACACTCGTGAGTCGTGACCATTTTCACGAGAGAATATTGCATTTTCTCAACAATTTTGTACATCTGATTTTTGCCATTCAACTTTTTGTTTCCAACTCAACATACAATCTTGCATTCTATGACACAAACTTTTGTGAAACCAATTTTTATATAAACTGAACGTGGCAGATTAAATCGTTTTTATTGTATGTTAAAACCGTTATTAACTCTCGTTTCACATTAACTGCTGCTCATAGATTGTGGAGCCAATCTCTATTTTGGTAAGTTGTAACCTCGTGTTTTTAGAGAAAATTGTAATTTTCTAAACAAAACTATTTACTTATTCTTTCCACCGTCAATGATAAAAGAGTAAAAACTTTTTAAAAATTTTCAAAGTCAATTTGGTCAAAATGTTTTCGGTTTTTACCTAGCATGTTTGGATAAAATCATTCTTGTTATGAAAATATTAAATGTGGATGTACATTATCCATTCAATGGATTTATGCATTAATGTATCTTGCTCATTGTACAAGGCCAAATATATTATTTGCAGTAAACTTATTAGCAAGATTTAGTTCCTCTCATACAAAACGATATTGGAACGGTATTAAACATATTCTTCGTTATCTCCAAGGAACAATTGATCTTGGATTATTTTATCCATATGATTTTCAACATGAATTACTTGGTTATGCTGATGTTAGGTATTTATCTGACCCGCATAAAGCAAGATCTCAAACTAGATATATATTTACATGTGGTAATACAGCTATTTCATGGCGATCCACGAAACAATCAATAGCTGCCACATATTCGAATCATGCTAAAATTATAGCAATTCATCAGGCTAGTCGAGAATATGTTTGGTTAAGATCAATGACTCATTATATCTAGATGTGGGTTATCTTTTGAAAATCCTCCAATTATATTATATGAAGATAATGCTGATTGTATAGCGCAATTAAAGAGAGGATATATTAAAGGAGATAGAACGAAGCATATTTCACCAAAATTCTTTTTTACTCATGATTTGCAAAATAATGGTGAAATTAATGTGCAACAAATCCAGTCAAATAATAATTTGATGGATTTATTTACCAAGGCATATTACCGGCTGCAACTTTTGAGAAATTGATTAGTAATATTGGAATGCGTCGGTTAAAAGATCTCAAATGATCTTCGAATCAGGGGAGAAATAAATACAAAAGAATGATGTACTCTTTTTCTTTTACTAGATTTTTTTTCCCAACTGAGTTTTTTTCTAATAAGGTTTTAACGAGGAACACCCTTTGTTTAAATGAATATCCAGAGTGTTATAAAAATATTAAATGTGAATGTTCATTATCCATTCAATGGGTTTATGTATATCCCCTTTGGATTCATCCCCTATGCTAATGTCTAGATTAGGGGTGTAATCGAGCCGAGTCGAGCTCGAGTACACCCCTAATCGAGTAGCTCATTAAAAAAAAAAACCTACTCGAGCTCGATCGAGCTCCATTAATCGAGCTCGAACTCGAGCTCGACTAAGAGCAATCGAGCTCGCGAGTAGCTCGATCGAGCTCGAGCTCCAAACGAGCCCAATCGAGCTCGAGTTCGAGCTCGAGTATTTTATTTTTTTAATTTTTTTTAATTTTTTTTTAAAAATTAAATGATGTATTTGTAATTTTTTAAAATTTAATGAGGTCAAATTATAATTTACTATAAATTAAGGATTAAAATATAATTATAAATAGATTAAATTATAATTTATTAAACTACAGGGACTAAAACATAAATATAAATATTAAAAATAAAAAAATATATATTTATATATATATACTCGAGTAGCTCTTGAGCTCGAGCTCAATCGAGCTCGACTCGAACTCGGTCAAACCGAGTTCGAGTCGAGTAGTTGACCGAGCTACTCGCGAGTAGCTCGCTCGTTTAACACCCCTAGTCTAGATTCAATAAATCTCAAGATTAGTTATCATATCTAAATTAATAAACAATTCAGCTACCTAGTTCAAATACAAATAAAGGGTAGTGTAGTTTTATTTTAGGTAACCCTGTAGAAACTCTGCAAACTTATTTGTAATACAAGAGAATCTCTGTAGAACTCTGTTGTAGTAACCACTATTTAATTGTAAATTGATATCAATAAATATTAGTACAATAGAACTATAATTTCACCTATTTCTTTTATGTATTTATCTTTATTGTAATTTCTTTATATACTATTATTTAATTGTATTGCATAAAATTACTAGTTTTACAACAATTCTTGTATAAATGAGGAAAAAATTCCACCATTTTTTTTCCAATTTAATAGTAATTGATAAACTAAGAAGTTGACCCCAATCTCGGAACGTCCACTCAACAGTGATGTATTATTGGCCATCGTTAAAAAAGGGACGCCGCCGGTTGCCGGTATCAACTGTAAAATCAAAGAAGCGTACGCCCCAAGTTCAATCAACGTTGACGGGTTGCTCACGTGGAGTTCCTCTAGATTCTTCCGATTAAATTATTCCTTTTGAACGTCATCGCTTAGGTCATTCTCCGGAGATTCTCACGTCAGTCGTCGGAGTTTCTGATTCCCCGCCAATATCTTTAATAATATTCATCACGACAGAATCTAATTTTGTTTAAAATAAAAAACAAAAGAAGAAGGATTATAGCATGAATCGTGCTGGATGATTGTACTACAAACTCCCTTCATCGATTATTGTTTTCGTTTTCATTATTTTGACTAAGTTTCGTGATGGGTTCTAGAAACTTTACGCAGACTTTTGCTCGTCTCCTCTCCAATCCAATGCACGGTTGTCTTCGTTTAAAAAACATAAATTTAAACAGTTTTGTCTTTCTAACGTACGAGTTGCACTAATTGCAATGTGGACATAAATTTTAGCTGAATAGAAGTCCCTTTAAAAGATCAAATTAATCAAAGAAAGAAACAATCAATTCATCTCTGTCAAAACAATTGAACAGAACATTCAGTGGACTATTAACTAGATTATAGTCATCTCACAAGGAGAATCATCATCCAGACACAGCAACGTTAACTGCATGAAATGAAGCTACTAGCCCCCCCTCCCCCCCCCCAGTAATCATCATGGGCTTGAAGGCTTCAAAATTGATGTCTGAATTTGCTACAATGCGATAATCACGGTTCATACCTTGATATAAGTAAAGCTACCCTACAGCATTAAGTTTATACACATAATTTGCTTTGCATCGCAACCCAAAGTGCTTGATGAATATATGAGACCTCATCAGGAAAGAATGCAAGTTTCAGTTGCTCCTCAAATCCTTGAGCTAAAAGGAAATGATGATGCTATTGTCTATATATGAAGTTCTTGGCACTGAAGCTCATCAATTGCAAAAATCGATGGCATTCTTGAATCGTTACTCCACAGGTTCCCAGCAAGAGATAGCTTGATTGACTCGCCCCTTCCAACCCTGCAGCATCCAGTTGCCATCTTCGTCCACTGAGAAATCCCTATGGTAATGCGACTTAACCTTACCCTTAATATGCTCCACAATTTCTCGATCAAGTTGGAGTTGCCTGAACCCTGCTCTCAGGTTTCTTACTTGCCACTGCTTATATGTCTCTGGCCTCTCAACCCTTTCCGTCCCTTCACAAGCAATGACATTCAAGGGCATCCCTTGCTAGAATCTCTTGCTCAAAAAGGGCTCTCTCTTCATTCTCACGTAGCACTGTAGCTTCAAACATATCAAACAGAGATGAGAAGTGGAAAAGGGCTTCTCGAAACCTTGTCACGAAGAATGGAGAATTGTATGTGCCATTAATAACACTTTGGATGAACATTTTAGGACGAATCCTCCTGATCAAGTTCAGAACTGCATCCCTTGGACAGTTCTCCACAACTGTTTCATCAGGTACATTTGCAAGCCGCTCCATGCAATTCACTACGAGCACCTCATCTTTATCAATATTCAAATCTTCAAGCTTTATTGTATCCCATTTCTTAGCTATGGCATGATACTCAAAAGGGACACCGAATCTCTCGCAGTACTTTTGTAGGCGAAGCCCTGTTTCCTCAACTCTCTCTGCCGGACGAAGTCCTGGTTGGGGTAGATCTATTCCCGTAATGCGAAGCTTTGGAGGCCCTTCGGATCTCATGGAGAGACGCTGGATAAGGCAAGGCCACTGGAAGCCATATAGAATACCAAAATCAATTATGTGAAGCCTTGATGCTCCAGCAACTAATCTCCCAATGTTTCTGTTCGCAAAAATATTTGAGACCTTCTTGAATGGGATAGAGGTAAGAAACATCTGGTATCCTTTTAGGAGATCAGCAGCTGAAATTTTCCTTGTCCTATAATTTGTATACAAGGCAGTCCCAGTGCCAGCCAGGCGTGCTTCAAGAGCAATAGCAAAATAATGTGCCAATCTTTCCATGCCATCGCCATGAGCAGAAGAATGCTGCCTAATTCGAGTAAGCAGCTCATTGCAGGTCCGAACATCATAGCTCGCTACAGCTTGGGCACATTGAACCAAGAGACCCCTCAAGTCCACCACTTCCTTTTTGGCACCTTGTCTCTTTCGTCCTCGTGGTCTTCCCCTGGAAGATCCTTTCGATCGTTCAATCTGCGATGACTTGTTCTCTGCTACATCTTTCAAAGCTTTCTCCGACGAAGAAAAGGAAGGTTCGGGTTCTAAATGAGGATTTAAAACTCGACAAAGCAACACATTGTCATACAGTTCCAGTGGGACAGAATCATCAGTAGAACTAGCTAACTGTTTGTTATTTCTGTGTTCTTCGACGCCATCCTCTCCGAAGTGATTTCTCTTCGTGCTCGAACCAGTTGGAGAATGGTTCCTCCTAACTTTCTCTACCAGTACAGCGTTGCTTGAAGTTCCCTTTTCGGATTGCAAATTGGTGCTGGAAATGTTATTGCCTTGTGGAACAAAACCATATGCTTCTGCTTTAATTCCTCCAGATTTCAAAAGATCATATGGACTCTTAATAGTTGAATTTGATGCCTGAAGTAAACTCATGAAAGATTCATCCAGTTCACGAGCAGCATCGAGGAAACTGTTTGTAGAGCTTAATAACTGATTTGATTGTACAACAGACTGTGAAGGATAGTTAACACGAGAGGCTTGTACAAAAGAGGATTGCTGCACTATTTGATTGGGAATCCAATTCGACTCATCAGAAGGATGGACATCAGATGAACTATCAATACTGCTATGACTATAACAAGTCTGAGAGGAATCGTCGTTGGGGCTCTCGGCAGTTTCAAAGGAAAGAATACTCTTGGGCTCATTAAGGACATCATACAAAGATTTCTCAGCTGCCTGGAGAGCAGAGCAGTCATGCAACATGCACGGTTTATTGGTCAAGTCATCCTCTTCCATGAGCATCTCAGTTATGTACTTGAGCATGGGATCAGAAGGATCTCCCTGCTCAGGAGTATGTCCCTCCGAGCCAGAGGAGGGGGAAGATGCATCAAGAAGGGGAGATCCAGTTGAAAACTCAGAAAAATCCTCAAAGCCATGATCATATTTATACTCATCCACTTCATTTTTGTTATGATGAGCCGAAACTGAGTAATAATTGTAGTCGAAAGCATTTGAGGAACGCAAGAATGTTTCGACAAGAGTATCCATTAATCACTGAGAACCTTCAAGAGAATCCTGAGAGATTAGAAAAAGGTACAAACTTTTTAAGTTGCTTACTCAAGAACAAGGCTAAAAAGTACAAATACAGCAAAAGGGTTCTCAAGGACTTCAGAAAAAAAAGGATCTTGCAATGATCACAACTCACAAAGATACTGATTCTATCCTATTATTTTGAATATGAATCCATAAAACTAATTGAGTATGAAAAGGGCTACAAAATTCTAACATTACATGAATTAAAAAAAGAACCATTCTTGGAAGCAAAACTTTACGAAAAGGCAAACACACGAATTGGGTTCAGAGGTCACAAACACAAGGAATGATAAAAACAGTTGTCATACAAGAAGAACGCATGAAATGATTATCCAAGAGTTGTACCTTTGAGAGTGAGAGAACCAAGAAAGAGGCTGTGCTGACTTTGAAAAAACTAAATTTGTAGTAGTAGCAGCAATAGAACTAGCATATGATGCTTATCCTAGTGTGAAATATGGTCGTGGTTAAACGGCCACGCCTATTTAAGGAAGAATCGATGGTCAAAACAGGAGAAAAAGAGACTCAAACACTTAACATGGAGGGAAGTTTCCAGGAACAGCCATGCCAGGGGTGATGGAACTATGGGAGAGAAGAATGTTCTCGGTTTCCATTCGTTCAATGGAAAAGGCAAAAGAATGAAATGAAGATTGGACGAAAGTCCGGAGAAGTAGATCCCACATGAACCGTAAAGTGAACCGGCAACCGACGTAGCCTGTTAATGTCTAGTGTCAAACTGGCATCTGTAACTCTATAAATAGATACCCTTTGATTTGTTGCTTTCATAACAGTTGGAGTCGTCGGCCTGCCCATTTGGCCATTTCACCACCATTGCCTATTTCGATAAGATCAAATTAATTGCTCCTATTTCTTGCAAATTATTGTTTTTTTTTGTTGAGATTGTATCGTTACATGGATCATTATTTATTTATTTTTTTTAAAAATCAAAATATTTTTTTATCGTTATACTCAATGTTAAGATAAAAATTAATATTATCGTTAATGGATTTGTAAATATTAAATGTGAGAACAGTGGCGGATTTAAAAACTATAGTTTGGACGTGCGAAATTATATAATAGTAGTTGTAAAAGTTCTATTTTAATTTTTAGGGAGCAAAATCAAATTTTCTTAAGGAGTCAATTAAAAATTTTAACTTTTTATGGGATATAAAGTACAATTTTTAAAATCTTGGCGCGGCTGCATCCTCACGCCGAGACCAGATATTCTATCCAATATTTATCATGTCTAACGTTCAAAACGACGTAGTTTCACTAAAATTATGGACTAAATGCATAAATATCACTAAAATTACTTTACAATTTTAGACCCTAATGAAGAAATTAGCAATTATTAGACCCTAACGAAAATATTAGTAAACCCTACGACGTAATTTTAATTAAAACAGAATAAGATAAGAAAAATCATATATAAAAGATGTCATGTCCCGCACACCCCCTTGGATTCGCCATTGTGTGAGAATGCCATCATATTTTTCCACAAAACAAATTAGTTTAGTTGTAATTGGCACAATTTATGCCAAAGAAGTAATATAGCATACATCATATATAATAATAATGATAATAATAAAAAGAGCAAAAAGCTAAAAAGTCATTAATCTGTTTAGACACCCTTAAATTTACGATTTATTTCATAATTGCAAAATGAGGTGTTTGTTTTGTTCAACTTTTTCATCAAAATTTTTAAAACACAAAACAATACTACATTAATTATTTTTGCTACAATAATTTTTATAAATAAAATATTGAATTTGAATTTGAATTTTAAATTTTAATAATAAACAATTCTTCCTAACACACTTCCCACCAAAATAAACTAATAAAATACTAATTCAAATTTAAATTTCAAACTTTTATTAATAAAAAAATCTTCAATACAAATCCCAACAAAATAAAATCATTCATTTCAAACACTCTCAAAATATTCTTTTCTCATAACAAATCCCAAGAAAAAAAATTTCATGATATAATCAAAAAATAGCTTGTCCAAACGGAACCTACTTTTTGTAAATTTGAATTTTGGTAAACAAACTATTAAATTGATAAAAATTATCACCAAATTTCTAAATATACGTGATTAGCTCAGTCCGTCAATTTCTTTGGTTTGAGCAGATGAAAGATGTACAGTTGTGTGAAACAAAATTGATCTTAAAAAATGTAGGATAAAACCATATTTTTCGCACAATACTACATTTTTTTTTCTTCTTTTATATCTTGTGGAGTTAAATCAAGGGAAACCTAGGATGTAGAGACAAACTACATTATTGAAATGTTGAAGATTTGGAGTGTCGGAATTATTTGATTGGACAATTAGTGATAGTGAATTCTGAAACTCAGTTGGTCAAATTAGACTTTGATTAATGTGTTCAGATGTATGGTTGAAAATTTGAAATTAATAGTAACAGTTAGTCAAACCCTATTTTTTCAACTCTTTACTCTTTTTTTTTTAATAAAATAAAAATGTTTTCACAAGGCAGCGGGACTATATATCACAATTTCAACCCCTGAACTAAATGACTTTGGAAAGAAAAATGTTATCATTTGATTTTTGAAAAATATATAAAACACATTACGAATTATTTATTTTTTTAGCAACATGACATTAATTGCATGTAAATACTCAATTTTACATGTCATAATATGCATAACCCATTTCAAACAAAAAATTAGCATATATTATCAACTATAAATTAATATATGAAACAACTGCATGGACCAACCCTTATTACATGCAGCTGCAAGGTTGAAACTTGATTCATCTTTAGATTGTGTTTTCATTTCTTGCTTAAATGTATCCCATATCATACTTCAGTTTTAACACACGATCGGAGAACTAAGGAATGGTTTGATCGATCGTTAATTCGATAATCATCAACCTTTGAAAGAAAAAAACCACACACACACACACACACACACTTTACCAGCCTTAATTTACTCATAGTTGCATAGGGATTATAGTAATTAGAGGGAATTTTGCCTATTTTAAATCTTGTGCACAATGAACACTAACTAGTGGAAACTCACAAAGACAAAACATTACGGGTCCTTTTAGTATTTGTCTTTCTTTTTGTTTTTACTTTTGTTCTTATTCTCATAATTCAAGTCTTAATGGTTCAAAAACAAGTTCGTGCATGATTAAAGTCTAGGCTAACAATTGTCATTGAAATTCTTATATTAATGCAGTTTAGTGAGGATATCTAAATTTATATATAGCTTACATATTGAAACTTATTAAAAAAAATACTAATTTAATGCAAAGAGAAAAATTTAATCAAAATTTAACATTTTTATATTTAATTAATGAGATGAACTGTGAATGTTACTCATTCAAACTTTCTGTGCCGAGTAGAACAAATTTAAGACAAAATATGAGCGACTAGAAAGTATATATCATTAATTTCTTGTAGTTGCCATGCACGAATTGACTTTTGCTTAATGTCAATAAATATAATTTCCTCACCATCGGACTTCTTCTATTGAACATGATTCTTAACTTAAGTACATACATCTTTTAGGAGAAAACTTGGATAAATTAAAGTTTATGAAGCATACTTATATAGATCTAGAGCAGGTCAGTTTTAAATGAAAATAATATATATATCGTTTTCTCCTTCTATTTGCCCCTACTTGAATATATTATTTTCATTTAAAACTGACCTGCTCTAGATCTATATAAGTATGCTTCATAAACTTAACCTAAACTTTAAGTTAGAAATAATTGATCCGTTAATAATATCATGATTAAATCTGAATATGTAACTGGATCGATATGAAGATTTTAATTGGCATTGCAGAAATGCATAATAAATTAAATAAATCTCTTTACCCGAAGCTAATAGTATAAATTAATTTAACCAATACAACGATACATTAATGTGAGATTTTTTACGTCATTAATTTTCATTTTCAATTTCTTTTGAGTTTATTCATCATAAAAAAGAACGTATTAATTAGTGGATAATAATTATTAAATCATTAATTACTTAATATATATTTGCTCCATTTATGATAACCTCTCTCACATATAAGAAATGGATGAAATAATCGATGGTACAGGTACATATAGTATTGGTTTAAAAGTGTTGCCAGCCAGCTAATTAAATAGTAGTGCCCAAGAACAAAAAGCTCATCGATAAATTAAGGAGAAAAACATATATGGACGATCCCAGCACAACAATAGAAAATAACACAAGTGATGACTAATTACTGTGGAAAATGACGTGTGTATATATATATATATATATATATATATATATCACTACTACAGAAATCACTTTCTAAAACGGTTATTATTAATTATTTAAAACGGGTTTTTGATTTTCCAAACCGTTTTAGATATGGGCGTTCTAGAAAGTCCTACTTTTTTAAAACGGTTAAGAAACCGTTCTTAATAGTGTTTTTTTACAACGGTTTGTATTGAACCGTTGTAAAAAAGATAACACTTTTTCCACCGTTTTTATAATAAAAAAATTGTATCTTTTTTTACAACCAGATTTGGGGAACCATTTTTGTCCAGAAAGATTTTCAAATTTCAAACCCAGTTACTATTCATCATCTTCCTCACTTGAAGATGCTGTAGAATAGCCATCCACAATCATACATGAAATCCCGATTTCAAACCTTGGCGATCACAACCGAATAGTCTCAAGTCTCATATACATCGTCATACAGTATTTCAAATTATATTGGAGGTGGGAAAATTCATTTGGAGAAAGGTAAGTGAAAATTTTAACATAAACTCTGGGAAAATTCATCTTGGAGGTGGGAAAATTCATCTTGGAGGTGGGAAAATTCAAGAGTCATTTTCTCCCTCGAAGTCTCTACCACCCCTATTATTGGCCTTCGATCAAATGCTTGAAAACTGCCCGATATAACATAAACTCTGCACAAGCTCACCTCATGCCTTAACTGCAAATCCCAGAAGAAAAATGTTTAAAACTGAACAAAAAACAATGAAAAAGTATGCAAACAAATCAGTGTTAGTACTAACCTTAGGAATAGCATAAGTAGATGAACAAGGCAATATTTCTTCTTTGATAGCTTTCATTTTCCACTTTGTTTTTCTTCCTGTTGGAGCTTTTCCACTTTCTGGTTCTACATTATTTCCCAAAAACAAAAACAAAAAACATGAGAAATGAAGAGAACGAGAAGGTACAAGCACATTACTTGTTTCTTTACACCAAAATTTCAGAGCTTTGAAAGACCCACAAGCATGAAACAAAGTTTAAAGAGAATTTCTAAACCCAGATGAGAAGGAAACATTGGGATGTTTATAAAGGAAGAGAAATGACAGAAGTAGAAGGGAAGAAATAATTTAGAAAGGGAAAAAAAGTCCAGTTTTTTAACACGGTTACACGCTAACCGTACTAAATAATTTAGAATTTCAGTTTTCTAGAACGGTTAAACTCTTAACCGTGTTAGAAAACTGAAATTTTTCACTTTTCTAACACGGTTGAAGTGCAACCGTACTAGAAAGTCTGAAAAAGATGTGTAAAAAGTGCACTATTCCAGTTTTTTAAAATATCTTTTTCAAATATGAATTTTGATGCTTAACAACTTGCACGTAGAAAATCTTTTTTTTTAAGAAATAAAGTTTTTAATCTTATCTTAATCTTTGTTGAGATTATTTCGATTCTGATTACATCCCCATACTCTTTTTCGCCGTTATGATCATTTACAAATCATGAACATGTTATAGATAAATACAATCCTTTAAAATTATAGATAATATAAATCCATCAACTTAGTTGAATAATCTAGAATTAGGATATACAAAAATTCGATATTATGAACTGAACAAATTGAATAAAAAAAAAGTGAATTTGTATTAACATTCAATAAAATTATGATATGGGTTCTTTATTTTTGCTTGTTTGTAAAGTAAAATTTAATCATTTAAAGTGTGCCAATTTGTAAAAAGGCTAAATTCTTTTACACCGGTTAAAAGAATAACCGGTGTAGAAAGATGTTTTTACACCGGTTATTCTTTAACCGGTGTAAAAAAAAATTGTTTTGTTAAAAAAAAAAATTCTTTTACACCGGTTAAAAGAATAACCGGTGTAAAAACATTTTTCTACACCGGTTATTCTTTAACCGGTGTAAAAAAAACTTTCTACACCGATTAAAAAGAATAACCGGTGTAAAAAGTCTAAATTCTTGTTTAATATTACGATAATGCCACCGTGTTTTTATAAATTACAGCGAATTATGTTTAACCGCTTTAAAAAGGGCGGTTTAAAAAGGCTATTTTGTAGTAGTGTATATATATATATATATATATATATATATATATATATATATTGTGTGGAATAATTGAAATATTGTGGAAATTACATACAACAAATCAACAATGAATGAATCTGGTCATTCTCGACTAATTAACGTGTTACCCAAGTGCATGCCTTTGGCTGCCTATGGTCGTTTTCTTGACTTAGACGTCTTGCATTTTTCTCTACTTTGCTTGGTCATCAAATTGTCACTAATTAATTATTCGATCAAACCAAAATCCGATTTAGTTTTTCCATTTGATCTTCTATTATATTTTCGGGTTCAATTTCCGTTTTAATTTATAAATACACGGTACATTTTTAACGTTTATTCCTTGATTTTCACTAATTACTTAATAAGGTTTTAGTTAAATATACATTACAAGACATGTATTCAAACAGGAAAATAAAATAGAAGATTCTAACCGGATAGTTTTGTACTATCTCTTATTCAAAATAAATGACGTTTTACATGTTGCTTTATTTTACAAAATTAATGTCGTTCGACAATAATAAATAATTTAGTTACTAATTTTACCTTTACCATTTAATGACTTACATCGGCTCCTAAAAAAATTAGGTTGCTGTTATTGATGTTAATCAACTTTAATAAAGAGTTGTTTAGTCATTTTTAAATATTTCTTATTAAGTGTAAAAATTTTCAAACGTCATTCATATTGAATCAGAGGAGTAAGTGTTAAAACCTTTGCCTACTTGATTAATTGTCTTTGTGATTGCCTATATTTCTTTTATTTTAAATTTACCATTGTTCTATTTTTATTTAAATTAAAAACTTCTAAATTTATTAATTCCAATTAACTGTAAGATTTGATCATTTTGAATATTAATTATTAATCCATGAGGACGATAACTCGATTAATTAATGATACTACACTAATAGCATCCACTTATGCTTAGATATAGAGATTAAAGAAGTTCAACAGAGACAATTAATTTGTTACAAAATGCCTACGAATTATTTATGTTTTTTGTTTTTCTTATTATGCAACAACAACTAAGCATTTATCTCATTATGTAGAGTCAGTTATATGTATTATATTTTATTATCGTATTTTATCCATGCACATATTTTAATTTATATTTATATATATTATATATTTTTTTTATCACTTATTTTTAATTCTTTTTCGTCTTTCTCCCATCTTTTTAATTTAAATTGATATTTCTCTATTTTTTACTAGCTATCTGGGACATTAATTTAGAGGTCTCCATTTTCATCATTTTCATAATTTGTTTTGTTATATTTTTCTATTCAAAACTAATAATACCTTAAGCTCCGTTTGGATGGGGTATTTTTTGATTTTATGATGAAATTAGGATTTGTTATAAGAAATGAATATTTTGAAAGTGTTTGGATTGATAAATTTGTTTTGTTGGAATTTGTATTGGAGAATTTTTTATTAATAAAATTTTAAAATTCAAATTTGAATTAATATTTTATAAGTTTTTTTTAGTGAAAAATTGTGTTAGAAAGAATTGTTTATTATTAAAATTCACTATAGAAAAAATAATTACTATAGTATTATTTTTTGTTTTAAATTTTTGTATAAAAAATAAATAAAACAAACGAATTAAATTGAATTCATAAAATAAATCACAAAAATATTATCATCCAAAAGGTTATTTTTAGTTTAGGAAGGCAATGCTAAGAATGTAAGTAATGTGCGTAGAACAATAATTGACCAAAAGTGTTACAATCATTTGGTTGGTAAAAGATGACAAAGGCAGATCCACTCAAAGATTTTTCATGTGGCCCTAAAAAGCATGCATAAGTTGTTGTCTTGCAATATATACTACGTGTGAGTCATTAATACAAGTTTGAAAGAAAACTTTTACTATTAAATAATAATTTTAGGGTTGAAGTGGGAGAATTTCAACTTTATTTTAGGATAGAAGAGGTCAAACAATTTTAGAATATTGGCAGGACTGAATTTGAGGGAATGAACCTGGTTCTATGCTGTCTATATTTTGGTCCAAATATATATAGATACTTTTGGCTTTTTGTAATTTGTCTGTTTTAATTTCAGGAAATTAATTCCACCATATTTTTTTATTCTTCATATGCAAAAATTCTTGATTAAAAATGGAACTTTAAAAGAATTGAAAATAAATTATTCAAAATATATATAATTTATTTAAGTATAAACTAAAATATATGTGTGGAGATTCATTTTTCTTGTGATATAAATTAAGTATATTACTTACTTATAAATTAATAGAAAAGCATAATGATTAATACTCATCCTAAGATGATAACTAATGATCTTGCTAAATGGATTGCGAGTTTGAATATCATCAATATTTAAACTATTTTATTGTATATTGAAATTGTGATTCTAATTTCTGCTACTTTAATTGTAGTTTGAAATTTTGATTAACTATCGTTTCATATATGAACTTATTTCACATGAGACCAATTATGGTCTAAAACAAAAACTCTTGTGAAACTAATTCATATATGAGACATATTTCATATATATATATATATATGAAACGGGCAATGAATGAGTTGAAATTGCGATTCTAATTTTTTGATACTTTTATTTTACATAAGACCAACCATTTTTCTAATAATAAAAAGTTGACGTTTGATTATGAGAAATTAAAGAAGCTTTTGATTAATTAGGTTGAACAGACAAGAAAACTTTAAGGTGGAACAAATAATAGCTAGTGGTTAGTCACATTGTGTGTGACCAGAAAGGCATTTCAATCTTATTGGATATATTTTCCACCAATAGTTAATTATATGTACTATTAAATATTCATTATTAATTTCCTCTAATTGGTAAACATACACAGAATGAGAAGATTCTATGCACCCAGTTCAGATTCAGTCAATCCATTCAATTTTTTATTTTTAAAGGAATTATCAATAATTAAAGCTGTGTCGGCCTTTACTTGAGTAAAACCTACCCATGGCCATGGGCATGGATGATGCATGTATTATTGACTTACTTGGCTCATAAGTTTTCTAATAACCATGAAAACTTAATTTAGCAACTGACGTGGTTGAATTTGCAAGACCAATTAAAGTTTATACTTTATGAGTACTTGTTTTGGAGACTAGATCCTCTGTCTAATATTTATCATGTCTTATTCTGTCTAAAATTCAAAACTACGTAGTTTCATTAAAACTAGGGATTAAATGCATAAAGATCACTAAAATTACTTTAAAATTATTATATTCTAACCAAGATATTATTGAACCCTACGACGTAGTTTTAATTAAGACAGAATAAGACAGATAAAATCTTGGACAGAAGATCTCGTATCCTTGTTTTGATATGAAATCTTTTGTAAGATTGACCAAATGTGTTTCTAAATGGGGAATTTTTTCTCTTGAATTTTCTTTTATATGTTACAAAGGTTAAGCATATTTGTTACACAACAAATTACCTTTTTTTTAATGTATAATAATAATGGGTCAATAAAAAGATTCATTTTTGTTTTGGTTATGGAAGAAAATGCAAAAAATAGTAGTAAAACACTTGTATTTATTTATCTATCTTTTTGGTCAAAACTAAATTTTTGTACGATAATTATGATGCGTCTCTATGTCATAAAATATTTGAAAATATTTATGTTGTGCCAAAAGTGTAATAGTTTACAATCTCAATTACGATTCATAAAATCTTTAAAAATATTCCATACCAAAATTTTATAAAATGTTTCAATAAATTAATATTTGCATTTGATTGTCTTCTTTGTTGCGTTGGACTGTTACGGCAGGCTGATGTTGGAGAAGTGGGCCTCTTATGATGCAGCCCTTCTCACCCCGGTTGCGAAGGTAAGAGCTGGTTATTACAAGGCATTTGAACTGGTCTGTTAGACTGTACACTTCAATAGAGCCGTTACTAAAGTGAAGTCCAATTCTGCCAATTATGAGGCCCAATGCCCTTTATCCTCAGTCCATCTAAAAGCTTGAATATATTGAAATTTCATAGCCCAGAAAGTCTACTAGTCATTGGAATATGTTGAAATTACGGTAAGTAATATTGATTTTTAATATGATTCATATTATTAGACTGTCAAAGTTTTATGATCGTTGCCAATATAACGCAGCCTCTTCATTTTTTTTTAAAGATTGTAGCCGATTTGACTAATGAAGGATTAGATATTGTTATTGCGCTGGAGATAATGGTGAGGAGGAAATAATGCCAAGAGAGTTATGGGGAGTGAAAATGAAAGGGATGTTGAAGAACTTTATCTAGAGGAGTTGTCACAATAAGCTTCCAGTTAGTGGGGAACAGCAATTGATGTTGGATGCAAGATTTTATCATTTATGGGGAACACAATGAGATAATAAAACACATATTTTTCCACTGTCCAAAAAATTCAGAATTATTTAGAAGCTCTCTATGTTAACTACATCAAGTTTTAAGGAATGAGAGTGTGATTTGTATATGTACACTTTGGCAGATTTGAAAGTCATACAACTACTACAAATGGACAATATTCAATGGAGATAATTTGCAGAAGCTAGGCAAAAAAGAAAAAAAACAAACACTGCTTGTGAAAACTAGTCCAAACAACAATCCGGGTGAGGGAGGAAAGAGGATGGAAAAGAAGGAATATTATTAGTATTGAAAGTTCTTTAAAGCAAACGTTTAACAGGAGGAACAGGAGTGATTGATTGTAAGAAATAAAAAGGACAGGATTGCAAAAGTACGATCAACAACTATTGACCACCAATACTAGCAAAAAAATGACAACAGCACAAATATAGGCTATTTTAACAAGGAGGAGACAAAGTAACTATAGATATTCATTTACGGGCTATTTACATGAATAATGCTAAAAAAAAAATCAAAATTAAAGAAATATTGCTACTTTTAATAATCTTCTAAAAATAAGGAATTCGCACTATCGCAATTTGAAATTGTAGACTTCTTTATTTGATTAATTTTTTAAATTCATTTAAAATATAAATTGACATTTGAACTATAATTTTTATTATTAAAATGTTGACAACTTCCTTTAAAAAAAATCTATGTAAACGCTATATTAAAATGTTAACGGTTTAATATTGATACACAATGAATACGGGTTATTTACGAAAATATTGCTAAAAGAAAAATAAATTAAAGAAATAATGTCAATTATATTATCATTCCACAAATAGGCTAGTAATTTTTTTTAAAAAAAACTTTATTTAGATGACTTCTTTGTTAAATCTAATTTCAAACTTAAAACCTTTTGACTTTGTCTTCTAAGAAAGACACATCAATTTATATTTTAAGTAGTAGATATTTAAAAGAAAATTATTCCTACAAAGCAGAAAAGAAATTAGGTTAGTAGTACATATTTTACAAATTTCCCAAAAGTAAAATACTACTAATAAGAAATGTAATAATCCTCTAACTATGCACGAAAGATATTATTTTTTTTTAAAATCTTATGTATTCATTTTGCATTAATTATGCAAAGATATGGATATAATCTAATTATAAATTTATATCTTTATTATGTAGAAAAATATATGTTTCGTTGCAATAATAAAATATAATTAAGTAGTCAATATTTTAATATAGGTGTTTCAATTGAATTTTTTTCTACATAAAGTCATAAATTTGGAAGTGAGACTTCTTTTGTAAAGATACAAATATGATCAAGTTACAAAATTAATATCTTTGTGTAGAAAAAAAAACAAATTTCATACAACAATTAAAAAATTTATAGTTCAAATAAATCATCATCAATTTGTGTTTTAATTGAATTTAAAAAAAATTATAAAACAAAGAAATTATCTATTTGTGTTTTAATTGAGTTTAAAAAATTAATAAAACAAAAAATCATCCATTTCTGTTTTAATTAAATTTTAAAAAACTTAATTAAACAAAAAAAAATCATCTTTGTTTTAATTGAATTTAAAAATAATAATAAAACAAAGAAATCATCCATTTGTGTTTGAATTGAATTTTAAAAAATTAAAAGTCAAGAAATCATTCATTTGTATTTTAGTTGAACTTAAAAAAATTCATAAAGCAAAGAAATCGCAATTCTAAATAGCAGTTTGAAATTGCGACTTCGGAAGTTGTAATTCCAAACTGCGACTTTAGAAGTTGCAATCTCAAACTGCAACTTCCATAGTTCTGGAAGAATAATAAAAATCACATTATTTTTTTAATTTCTTATTTTAAAAGCAATATTTTGGTAAATACCCCTTCATTTACATAGTGCCAAATTAATTTTAATTTTTTTTTCAACATTCACTAGAATACATATTCACAATCGAGATGTGTGTAAAAAATATCACAAAAAAGTCAAAATCAAAGTGTTTTTGGATTTTGTCACTTTTGGCTTAAATACGTGTGTTATAACTCATAAAAAATGAAAATTTGGTGAAAAATCTAAATTTCACTTTTTTTACACCGTTCATTAGAAATTTAGAATGCATGCTCACAATTGAAATTATGTAAAAAATTGTAGGAAAAAAGCAGAAATCAACACATTTTTTTGATTTTGCCATTTTTGACCAAAATACGTGTGCCATAACTCAAAAAATAGAAGTTTGGTAAAAATTATAATTATAATTTTTTTTGAAAATATTCATTATGCATGTTCACAATTGGGATAAGTACAAAAAAGTCAAAATCAACACGTTTTTGGATTTTGTCATTTTTGGCTAAAATACGTGTGTTGTAACCCATTAAAAAGGTAAGTCTTGTGAAAAATCTAAATTTAATTTTTTTGACACCGTTTAATAGTGTAGTTATATCCGCTATTGAATTTTGTATCCTATATTTCTATCAATAAAATAGGGAGTGGAGCCCCCCCCCTAAATGGGATGATTAGCCAACCAAAAAAAAAAGAAAAAAGAAAGAAAAACACATTTCAATAGATGTAAGTTCATAATTGAGGTGGGCGAAAAAAACAGTGAGGAAAAAAAATCAAAATTAACTCGTTTTTTGATTTTACTATTTTTTTTACCAAAATACATGTGTTATAACCCATGAAAAATTGAAGTTTGGTGAAAATTGAACTTTCACTTTTTTTGAAAATATTCACTAGAATGCATGTTTACAATCGGTGTGGGTTCAAAAAATGGAACAAAAAAAGTCAAACTTAACATATTTTTTTATTTTGCCATTTTGGCTAAAATATGTGTTATAGTCCATGAAAAATGAAAATTTAGTAAAAAAAAAATTATAAATTTCACTTTTCTAAAAATCGTTCACTAGAATGCCAGTTCAGAATAGAGGTGACAAAAAAATAATGGGAAAAAAGTCAAAATCAACACGTTTTTTTGTCTCTGCCATTTTTTTTACACAAATACTGTGTTATAACCCATGAAAAATGGAAGTTTGGTGAAAATTTTAATTTTCACTTTTTTTATGACAATTTTTACTGGTATACATGTTCACAATCGGGGTGGGTGCAAAAAAGGTACAAAAAAAAATCAAAATCAACGCATTTTTGGATTTTGCAAATTCAGCTAAAATACGTGTGTTATAGCCATTAAAAAGTTAAGTTTTGTGAAAAATTTAAATTTCACTTTTTTTTGACACCGTTCAATAGGATACAAGTTCACAATAGAGGTCGGTGAAAAAAATAGTGATGAAAAAGCCAAAATTAATACGTTTTTTGACTTTTATATTTTTGACCAAAATAAGTGTGTTATATAATCTATGAAAAATTAAAGTTTCGTGAAAATTTTAGTTTAAATTTTTTTTTGATAATATTCACTAGAATGCATGTTCACAATTGTGGTGGGGGCCAGCAAAAAAAGTCAAAAATCAATATATTTTAGATTTTGTCATTTTTGGTTAAAATACATGTGTTAAAACCCATGAAAAATGAAATTTTGGTAAAAACAAATCTAAATTTCACTTTTTTGACTCTATTCGCTATGATGCAAGTTCACAATTGAGGTGGGTGAAAAAACAGTAAGGAAAACGCCAAACATGTTTTTTGACTTTGTCATTTTTGACTAAAATACGTGTGTTATAACCCATGAAAAATGGAAGTTTGGTGAAAATTTTAATTTAACTTTTTTTTGACTATATGACTTGAAAGCATATTCACAATCGGGGTGGGTGCAAAAAATCGTACAAAAAAGTCAAAATCAACGCAATTTTGGATTTTGCCATTTTTGGCTAAAATATGTGTTATTGTCCATGAAAAATGAAAATTTAATAAAAAATCTAAATTTTACTTTTCTTAACATTATTCAATAGGATGCAAGTTCACAATTGAGTTGAGTAAAAAAATAGTGGGAAAAAAAGTTAAAATCAACACGTTTTTTGACTTTGCCATTTTTTACCAAAATACGCGTGTTATAACCCATGAAAAATGGAAGTTTGGTGAAAATTTTAATTTTTACCTTTTTTAGACAATTATCACTAGAATACATGTTCACAATCGAGGTAGGTGCCAAAAAAGGTTCAAAAAAGTCAAATAAACACGTTTTTGGATTTTGCCATTTTTGGCTAAAATACATGTGTTTATAGCCCATTAAAAAGGTAAGTTTTGTGAAAAATTTTAAATTTCACTTTTTTTGACACCGTTAAATAGGATGCAAGTTCACAATTAAGGTGGGTGAAAAAAACAGTGGAGAAAAAGCCAAAATCAATACGTTTTTTGACTTTGATATTTTTGACCAAAATACGTGTGTTATAACCCATGAAAAATGAAAGTTTGGTGAAAATTTTAATTTTCACTTTTTTTGACAATATTAACTACAATGTCTGTTCACAATTCGAGCGGATGAAAAAACGGTGCCAAAAAAGTCAAAATCAACTTGTTTTTGGATTTTGCCATTTTTGGGGTGGAAGTTTTGTTAAAAAAATGGCAGGATTCGAGAATGAGCTTTTGTGTACTATTTTCATGCCATTTTTATGCCCATCTATATTGGTAATATATTATCTATGAACAAAATGAAAAAAATTAAAACGTAATTTTTTTTTTAAAATTAATATTTTTCGTGGGTTATAACTCAGAAGTTTTTGTCAAAAATGGCAAGTTTCAAAAACTGGCTGTTGAGTAAAAGATTAAAAGAATGCATTTTAATGCAATTTTTAATGCAATTTTTTAATTTTAATGCAATTTTTTAATATATTTTAATGCAATTTTTTACACTCACCTGTATTGGTAATATGTTATCTAGTGAACAGAGTAAAAGAATGGAAATATAATTTTTTTGAAAAATCACTATTTTTCTTACGCTATAACTCAAGAGTTTTTGCTAAAAATTGCAAGTTTAAAAAACTGGCTGTTGGGGACTATTTTCATTCAATTTTTTACACCTATCTATATTGATAATGTGTTATCTAGTGAATGGAGTAAAAAACTGTAAACGTAAATTTTTTAAAAAATTGCTATTTTTCGTAGGTTATAATTCACGAGTTTTGGTAAAAAATGACAAGGTTTAAAAACTGGATGTAGTGGACTATTTTGATGCCATTTTTTACACCTACCCATATTGGTAATGTGTTATCTAGTTAACGGAGTGAAAAAATGAAAATAATTTTTTTTTAGAAAAATCACTATTTTTCGTGGGCTATGACTCACGAGTTTTGGTAAAAAATATTAAGGTTAAAAAACTGGATGTTGTGGTCTATTTTCATGTAAGTTTTTACACCCACCTATATTGGCAATGCGTTATCTAGTGAATTTAGTGAAAAAAATGACAATGAATTTTTTTTTGAAAAATCACTTTTTTTTCATGGGCTATAACTTACGAATTTTGGTAAAAAATGGCAAGGTTTAAAAACTGGATGTTGTGGTCTATTTTCATGCCGTTTTTTACAGCCAACTATATTGGTAATGAGTTATCTAGTGAATTGGTAAAAATGGCAAGATTCGAGAACTAGCTTATGTGTCCTATTTTCATGTCATTTTTACACCAATCTGTACTGTTAATGTGTTTTTTTATGACAATATCCCTCTCAGCGGGCTGGGAGTGCCAATCCCATCATTTTATTAATCATAAAGCCAACAAGTTACAAAGAAAAGTTTTGAAAGACAATAAGGAATACTATTCCTTTACAAAGCACTCAAAAACCGAATTTAATGTATTGTGGTCCTAAAACTAGGTAGTTGTTGTCGATCCAAAATAACTAATCCCCAAACCTTTGCCGGGAGCAACCTAAGACAATCATACTCCAACTTTGAGTCCATCTCCCGTCCAAGTTCCGCCAAAACCTCAGTCGGCCGATTACCTTCAACATGAATATGCGAAAAGCAACCGACATTAACACGCCAAATCTCTTCCAGCAAATCTTGAATCCGCCAAGGCACACCAACTTCCCGAAGCAAAATCCGTACTAATAGCGATGAACTTAATTCCACGTCTATAACCTCCCAGGAGCAGTTCACACACAGTCTAAGCCCCTCACCCAAGGCTTCCACCTCCGCTTCCAAGCTCGTGCCTCCACTACAGCTAAAAGACAATGCCCTAACAAAAGAACCCCTAGAATCCCCGCGCACTATTACACCTCTACCACCTTGGTTACCCCTGACAAAGCCCATTACATTGAGCTTAAAATGACCAACACAGGGCGGTTTCCACTGGACAATGATAGTACGATACAAAGGCCTCCCAGCCCCTAAGTGTTCCACCAACGTCTGTCACGAGTGCCAATCCAAACCCAAACGAAAAAGCACCTGAAGCAAGACCTTTATGTGCTGAAAAATACTTTGCACCACGTGGTCTAAAACCACACACTCCCCAGCAAAAAGGACCGAATTACGTAACAGCCATACATGCCAACATATGATCAACGGCATAATCCGGCATACAAACCTCCCAATCTTCGATGATCGAAGTTCCCACCATTTCAAACACCAAGCCCGGCACTCCATCTTTTCCCCAACAATTCCCATACCGAAAGAGAAATGTCTCCAAATGAGTGATGTGAACCTACAATACCCGAAAAGATGTTCGACAGACTCCTCCTTTCTACCACATAAACAGCATTGAAAAGGCCCATAAATACCTACTAACTTAAACCATTGTGCCAACGACACTCGCCCATACCATAACCGAGACATAAAAATTGAAATTTTAACCGACACGCCTGGGAACCAAACACGAGAAAGGAATGGATGAGTATCCGTCGGACCTCGGAAAAGTTCTTAAGCAGATGATACAGAAAACTTACCCCCTGATTCTAAGTCCTAGAACGGTTCAGACACATAATAGAAAACCTGTTTCAGGATCAAGACCACACGTTCCATCGGCAGAATATTCATTAGTTTTGCCACCAACCATCGACCATCATCCCGGAAAGTTGAAATAGAACAATAACCCAAAGAAGAAGCAAATTCCGCTAAGGTCCCCGTGACTAACCAGCGATCAAAAAAGAAGTCCACACTAGAAGCACTGACAAACCATCCAATGTGCTCCTCCACCTTATCCCGAATCCGTAACATTCTACGCCAACCAACCGAAGCCGACTGTCTAAGCGAAACCACAATCGGGTGCACCTTAGCACAATACTTCCTCATCAGGAATTCCGACCATAACGAGTGACCTCTCCTAAAACCCCACCAAAGCTTCGCAGAAAAGGCATCCACAATATAGTCAAGCCGCCTCACTCCTAAACCCCCCGAACTGGTAGGGCTGCACGCCTTCTCCCAACTCAACCAACGAGCTCCCCGATTATTATCATCACACCTCTACAAGAACGATGCAAAAATACACTATAGCTCATAGATAATAGTTTTAGGTGGATCACATGCAGCAATCAGATGAACATGCAACGACACGAGAACCGACTTCAACAATATAAGTCGCCCCCCACTGGACAACATTCCAGTCTTCCATACACCCAGCACACGCCGAGCCTTCGTCACCATCTGCTAGAAATAACACACTCTTTTACGACCCAAGAAAATCGGGCATCCCAAATACGTCATAGGAGTTACACGGTGCATAAAGCCAGTGATTCGAGCCACACGACGAAAAAACCACGTTTCGGATGTACATAGAAACTACTCTTACAACTATTAACAAGTTGTCCAGATACAACCTGATACTCTCTTAAAACTTGCATGACTTGCCTCAAAGCCCACTTATGACCAGCCGAAAATATTAACACGTTATCAGCATATGCCAGATGAGTCACCGGCAGAACATTCTTGCACGCACAAAAGCCACCAAACCGCGGAGACTTAGGAAGTTCATTAAGGCACCATGACAAATATTCCGCTGCAATAATAAATAAGGCCGGTGATAACGGATCACCCTGCCGAAGACCACATGAGGAGTGGAAATATCCAGCCTGTCCCTCATTCATAATTACTGAAAACCAACAATTTGATATACATCTATACACCATATCAATCCATCTTTCACCAAAACCCATCTTCCGCAAGATTTGGCATAAATAGCCCCACGAGACCCTATCATAAGCCTTAGCCATATCCAGCTTAAGGATAACATTACCATCCTGTTAATGTGTTATCTAATGAAGAAAATGAAAAAAATGAAAATGTAATTTTTTTGAATAATCAATATTTTTCATGGGTTATAGGTCACAAGTTTTTGTCAAAAATGGCAAGTTTAAAAAAACTGGCTGTTGTGGTCTATTTTCATGCCATTTTTGACAACCACCTATATTGGTAATGCGTAATCTAGTGCACTGAGTGAAAATAATGAAAATGTAAATATTTTAAAAAATCATTATTTTTCGTGGTCTATAACTCACGAGTTTTTGTCAAAAATGAAAACTTTCAAAAACTGGCTGTTGTGGACTATTCTCATGCAATTTTTTTATACCCACCAATATTTGTAATATGTTACCTAGTAAATGGAGTGCAACAAATGTAAACGTAATTTTTGTAAAAAATCACTATTTTTCGTGGGTTATAACTCACGAGTGTTGGTAAAAAATGGCAAGGTTCAAAAACTGGATGTTGTGGTCTATGGTCATGCCATTTTTTACACCCACCTATATTTGTAGTGCGTTATCTAGTGAACTGAGTGAAAAAAATAAAAATGTAAATTTTTTAAAAAATCACTTTGTTTCATGGGCTATAACTCATGAGTTTTGGTAAAAAATGACAAGGTTCAAAACATTGATGTTGTGGTTTATTTTCATGTCATTTTTTATACCGACCTATATTGGTAATGTTTTATCCAACGGAATAATAAAAATGAAAGCATAATTTTTTTTTGAATAATCACTATTTTTCGTGGGCATAACTGACGAGTTTTGGTAAAAAATGGCAAGGTTCAAAAACTGAATGTTGTGGTCTATTTTTATGCCATTTTTAAGCCAATGTATATTGGTAATGTGTTATCAAGTGAACAAAATAAAAAAATGAAAAAGTAAATTTTTTGAAAAATCAATATTTTTGTTGGTTATATAGATCACAAGTTTTTGTCCAAAACGGCAAGCTTCAAAAACTGTCCGTTGATGACTATTTTCAGGCATTTTTTTATATCTACCTATATTGGTAATGTATTATCTAATGAACGGAGTAAAAAAATTGAAACACAATTTTTTTGAAAAATCAATATTTTTTATGGGTTATAGCTCAAAAATTTTTGTCAAAAATGGCAAGTTTCAAAAACTGATTGTTGAGGATTATTTTCATGCAACTTTTTACACCCACTTATATTAATAATGTGCTATCGAGTGAACGGAGTAAACAAATGGAAACATAAATTTTTTAAAAAATAACTATTTTTCGCAGGTTATAATTCATGAGTTTTTGTCAAAAATGGCAAGTTTCAAAAACTGGATGTTGTGGACTATTCTCATACAATTTTTTACACCCACCTATATTCTCATACAAGTTATCTAGTGAAGTGATTGAAAAAAATGTAAACATAATTTTTTTGAAAAATCACTATTTTTCGTGGAATATAAATCACGAGCTTTGGTAAAAAAATGACAAGATTTGAGAACTAGCTTTTGTGTAGTATTTTTATGTCATTTTTTATGCTAATCTATATTAGTAATGTGTTATCTAGTGAAAAAAATGAAAAAAATAGAAACATATTTTTTGTGAAAAATCAATATTTTTCATAGGTTATATAGCTCACAAGTTTTTGTCAAAAAACATCAAGTTTAAAAAACTGGCTATTGAGGACTATTTTCATGCAATTTTTTACACCTACTTATATTGGTAATGTGTTATCTTGTGTACAGCGTAAACGAATGGAAACATAAATTTTTAGAAAAATAACTATTTTTCGTGGGATATAACTCACGAGTTTTTGTCAAAAATTGCAAGTTTCAAAAACTGGCTGTCTTGGATTATTCTCATGCAATTTTTCAATCCCACCTAAATTTATAATGTGTTATCTAGTGAATGGAGTGAAAAAATGTAAAAGTAAATTTTTTAAAAAATTACTTTTTTTCGTGGGATATAACTCTCGAGTTTTGGTAAAAAATGGCAAGGTCCAAAAACTTGATGTTGTAGTCTATTTTCATGTCATTTTTTAGACCCACCTATATTGGTAATGTTTTATCTAGTTAACGGAGTAAAAAAATAAAAACATATTTTTTTTAAAAAATCACTATTTTTCTGGGTTATAACTCACAAGTTTTTCAAAAATGGCAAGGTTCAAAAACTGGATGTTGTGCTCTATTTTCATGCCACTTTTTAAACCCATCTCTATTGGTAATGCATTATATAGTGAACTGAGTAAAAAATTAAAATGTAAATATTTTGAAAAACCACTTTTTTCGTGGGATATAACTCACGAGTTTTGGTAAAAATGGCAAGATTCGAGAACTAGCTTTTGTGTACTATTTTAATGCTTTTTTTTACAATCACCTATATTGGTAATGCGTTATCTAGTGAACTAAGTGAAACAAATTAAAATGTAAATATTTTGAAAAATCACTATTTTTCGTGGGCTTATCACATGTTTTTGTCAGAATTGGCAAGTTTCAAAAACTAGCTGTTGTGGACTATTCTCATGCAATTTTTTTACATCCACCAATATTTGTAATGTGTTATCTAGTGAATCGAGTGCAAAAAATGTAAACGTAAATTTTTTGAAAATCACTTTCGTGGGTTATAACTCACGAGTTTTGTTAAAAAAATGCAATGTTCAAAAACTGGATGTTGTGGTCTACAGTCTTGCCATTTTTTACACCCACCTGTATTGGTAGTGCGTTATATAGTGAACTGAGTGAAAAAAATAGAAATATAAATTTTTTAAAAAATCACTTTGTTTCGTGGGATATAACTCACGAGTTTGGGTAAAAAATAAAAAGGTTCAAAACGTTGATGTTGTGGTCTATTTTCATCCCATTTTTTACATCGACCTATATTGTTAATGTGTTATCTAGTTAACGGAGCAAAAAAATTAAAAAAATTAATTTTTTTTATAAAATCTCTATTTTTGGTGAGCTGTAACTCATGAGTTTTGGTAAAAAATGGCAAGGTTCAAAAACTTGATGTTGTGGTCTATTTTTGTGCCATTTTTTAAGCCCATCTATATTGGTAATGTGTTATCTAGTTAACAAAACGAAAAAATAGAAAAGTAAATTTTTTGAAACATTAATATTTTTCGTGAGTTAGAGCTCACAAATTTTTGTTGAAAACGGCAAGATTCAAAAACTGGCTATTGATTATTATTTTTAGACATTTTTTTATACCCACCTATATTAGTAATGTATTATCTAATGAATGGAGTAAAAAAATTGAAACTTAATTTTTTTGAAAACTCAATATAGTTTATGGGTTATAGCTCACAAATTCTTGTAAAAAATGGCAAGTTTCAAAAACTGGCTATCGAGGTTTATTTTCATGAAATTTTTTACACCCACCTATATTGGTAGTGTGTTATCTAGTGAAAGGAGTAAAAAAATATAAACATAAATTTTTTGAAAAATAACTTTTTTTCGTAAGCTATAACTCACGAGTTTTTGTCAAAAATGGAAAGTTTTAAAAACTGGTTGTTGTGGACTATTCTCATGCAAGTTTTTACACCTACATAAATTTGTAATGCGTTATCTAGTGAAGTTATTGAAAAAAATGTAAACATAATTTTTTTGAAAAATCCCTATTTTTTGTGGGCTATAATTTACTAGTTTTGGTAAAAAAACGACACAATTTGAGAACTAGCTTTTGTGTATTATTTTCATGTCATTTTTTATGCTAATATATATTGGTAATGTGTCATCTAGTGAACAAATTGAAAAAATAGAAACGTAAAATTTTTGAAAAATTAATATTTTTCATGGGTAATAGCTCACAAGTTTTTGTCAAAAAACATAAAGTTTCAAAAACTGGCTGTTGAGGACTATTTTCATGCAATTTTTAACACCCACCTATATTTTTAAAGATTTATCTAGTGTACGAAGTAAAAAAATGAAACCATAAATTTTTTGAAAAATAACTATTATTCGTGGAATATAACTCCTCATGAGTTGTTGTAAAAAATGGCAAGTTTAAAAAATTGGCTGTTGTGGACTTTTCTCATGCAATTTTTTAAGCCCACCTATATTTGTTATGTATTATCTTGTGAATGAAGTGAAAAAATGTAAACGTAAGTTTTTTGAAAAATCATTTTTTTTGGGGATATAACTCACAAGTTTTGGTTAAAAATGGCAAGGTAAAAAAACTTGATATTGTGGTCTATTTTCATGCAATTTTTTACACTGACTTATATTAGTAATGTGTTATCTAGCTAACATAGTAAAAAAAAATAAAAGCATAATTTTTTTGAAAAATCACTATTTTTCGTGGGCATAACTCACGAGGTTTGGTAAAAATGGCAAAGTTCAAAAACTTGATGTTGTGGCCTATTTTTGTGCCATTTTTTACGCCCATCTATATTGATAATGTGTTATCGGGTGAACAAAATTAAAAATATGAAAAAGTAAATTTTTTGAAAAATCAATCTTTTTCGTGGGTTTAGCTCACAAGTTTTTGTCCAAAACGACAAGTTTCAAAAACTGGCTGTTGAGGACTATTTTTAGGCAATTTTTTACACCCACCTATATTGGTAACGTATTATCTAATGAACAGAGTAAAAAAATGCAAGCGCAAATTTTTTTAAAAATCAATATTTTTCATGGGTTATAACTCATAAGTTTTTGTCAAAAATTGCAATTTTCAAAAACTTATTGTTGAGGACTATTTTCATACAATTTTTTACACCCATTTATATTAGTAATGTGTTATCTTGTGAACGGAGTAAAAAAAAACATAAATTTTTTGAAAATTAACTATTTTTTGTAGGCTATAACTCACGAATTTTTGTAAAAAATGGCAAGTTTCAAATACTGACTGTTGTGGACTATTATCATGCAATTTTTTACTCTCACCTATATTTGTAATGCGTTATCTAGTGAAGTAAGTGAAAAAATTTTAAAAGTAATTTTTTTTTGAAAAATCACTATTTTCGTGGGCAATAATGTGTTATCTAGTGAATGGAGTGAAAAAAATGTAAACGTGAATTTTTTGAAATATAACTAATTTTTTGTGGGCTATAACTCACGAATTTTGGTAAAAAATGGCAATGTCCAAAAACTGGATGTTGTGCTTTACTTTTGTGCCATTTTTTACACCCAACTATATTTATAATGTGTTATCTATTTGATGGAGTAAAAAAATGAAAGCATAAAGTTTTTTGAAAAATTACTATTTTTAATGGGCATAACTCACGAGTTTTGGTAAAAAACAGCAAGGTTAAAAAATTGGATGTTGTGGTATATTTTTATGCCATTTTTTACACTGACCTATATTGATAATGTGTTATCTAGTTAATGAAATAAAATGAAAAAAATGTTTTTTTTTTGAAAAAACACTATTTTTCGTGGGCTATAACTCACGAGTTTGGGTAAAAAATGGCAAGGTTAAAAAACTAGATGTTGTCGTCTATTTTCATGCCAATTTTTACACCCACTTATATTGGTAATGTGTTATCTAGTGAACGCGGGACAGATACGTAGAAGAAACAAGTTCTTTCACAAAGAACATAACACAAATTCCGTAGAATTTGAAAGATATTAAAAATATCAAAAGTCTGAATTCTGAATTATAAGAGTTATTCTAAAATAAAAGTATACAAGGGTTTATATAGAACTAATAATTCCTAATTCTAATTAGGAAACAAAAGAAAGACGTTTAGTTAAGAAAATAGCCAAATTAAGAAATAAAACTAATTAGGAAAGTAAATTAAACTCAAAAGAAACTTGGGCCTCAAGATTCTTGTGTCAAGACCCGATCTTGTCCCACATCAGTCCTCTTCACTCTAAAAGAACTCACATCGAGTGATATGTGTGTAAATGCCTTCTTTCTTGAACACCTTCACCATCATGTGCTTTAATTTCCTTTGAAATTTTCTTTGCATTCTGAATCTTATATTTATTTTTCTTCCCCTCAAGGGAAATCTTGTAACTTGCAAAAATATGTCTCATTGGAGGAAGTCTCAATAGAAGTTCCTCAACTGTTAATGCTGGATAGTCCGACAATAAATCATGAACTGAATTGGAACCCTTATTGCCTAACTCTTTCGCCCATGTTAGGAGAACTTTCTTAACCAAAAAAGCTTGCATTTCCTTAGAATTCTTAATTTCTGCTACAAAATCAGAATTTGCATGTGTAACAGTAAAAAAATTCTCTGCTTTACGTGGTTCAACTTTTTGCTCCAAACTCAAAGGCAATAAAGTGATTTTTTGCCCTTCCTTTACAAACTGATAAATATTTTCCTTGCCATTATGAGTAGCGTCCAAATCATACTGCCAAGGTCTTCCAAACAACCATGAGCATGCATCCATATCAACAATATCACACCATACTTCATCCTTATAATACTTACCAATAGACAAAGGAACACAACATCTTTCAGTTACTTTAATTTCTTCACCACTAGTAATCCAAGCAATATTATAAGGCTCACGATGTTTCTCCATAGACAACTTTAAGGCATTAACCAGGTTTCTAGAAATAATATTTTTGCAACTTCCACTATCAATAATTAGTTCAAAAATACAATTGAAAATTGTGCACCTAGTTCGAAACAATGTGTTTCGCTGTGTATCATCTTGTTTGGGGCTCAACAACACTTTCTTAACCACAAAAGTTTGCAACTCGTCCTCCTCTCTATCTGGTGGGCAAACTCCAATGTCATCATTAAAAAAATTATCAACGTCCTTTTCATAATCAGCCAAATTAACTTGATAACGTTGGGGGCAAGTATTAGATCTATGCCCAAGTTGTTCACGCCTATAATATTTATCTCCTGACGGCTTCACATAAGAATTAGTTACTGGTTTCTTGTTATACTCCTTCTCTACAACATCCTTATTTCCTAAATCATAGTTGGATCTTGTTTTGAATTTTAGTGTTGGTTGGATGTCTCCTCAAAGTTTCTATGAACAACTTCAATTCCAAGATATTCTCTATTTCCCATAAATTCAGCCTTCTACGCCATGTTTTGAGCATCACTGAGGGTCAAAATTAATTGACAGCAAATTTTATCACGGATTGCTGGTTTTAATCCATGAATATATCTTGTCACTTTCTGCCTTTCAGTTTCCATTAAGTTATTGTGAGAAGTCAGTCGTAAGAAATCTACAGTATATTCTGCTACATATTTATGTCCCTGCACAAAATTATGATACTGATTAAATAGGAATGGGTCATAATTTGGTGGAAGAAATGTGGCTATCAACATCCTTTTCATCTTTGGCTATAATCTGATGGGCTATTTATGAAAACGCCATCACTGGGTCTGAATTTGTTCCCACCATGACGAAGCTCCTCCTTTCAACCTATACACTACCAGCTTCACCTGTTTCTCTTCCGGGATCTCCACAATTTCGAAAAATCTTTCGACTTCCGCAACCCAATCAAGAAAATTCTCAATACTCATTAAAGGAAGGAATATCAACCTTTAATTTAAATTCCTCATGTCGATATTGTCGAGGTGCCCCAGGATTAGGATCCTGATGCATAATTTCCGCAACTTCTTCATCAGAGAAAGTATCCTCAATAGGTAAATTCATATGAGTTGGTAAGGGTAATATCGGATTAGCTTGATGTCCTTGAGCAATTATCTACAAATTTTGGTAAAAAATGACAAGCTTCAAAAACTGGATGTTGAAGTCTATTTTCATGCCATTTTTAACAAAAAATTAATATTTCTAGTTTTTTTCATTCAATTCACAGGATAACACATTATAAATATAGGTGAGTTTAAAAAATTGCATGAAAATATTCCTTAGCAGCTAGTTTTTGAAAGTTGCCATTTTTACAAAAACTCACGAGTTATAGCTCACGTAAAATATTAAATTTTCAAAATAATTAAATTTACATTTTTTTCATTTTTTTCATTTGATAATACATTAAAAAATATAGATGGGCGTAAAAAATGGCATGGAAATAGTACACATAAGTTAGTTCTCGAATCTTTATGTTTTTTGCCAAAACTCGTGAGTTATATCCCACGAAAAAAGTGATTTTTAAAAATGTTAATATTTTCATTTTTTTACTCACTTCACTATATAAAGAATTACCAATATAGGTAGGTATAAAAAATGGCATGAAAATAAACAACAACATCTAGTTTTTCAACATTGCCATATTTGACCAAAACTTGTGAGTTATAGCTCACGAAAAATAGAGATTTTTCAAAAATTTTATGTTTTCTTTTTTTACTCTGTTAACTAGATAAAATATTACCAATATAGGTGGATATAAAAATTGGCATGAAAATAGGCCACAATATCCAATTTTTGAACATTGTCATTTTTGAACAAAACTCGTGATTATAGCCCACAAAAAATAGTGATTTTTCAAAAAATTTATGTTTACATTTTTTTCACTCTATTCACTAGATAACACATTACAAATATAGGTGAGTGTAAAAAATTGTGTGAGAATAGTCCACAACAGCCAGTTTTTTAACCTTGCTATTTTTGACAAAAACTCGTGAGTATAGCCCACAAAAAATAGTTATTTTTCAAAAAAATTTTGTTTCCAATTTTTTACTCCATTCACTAGATAACATATTACCAATATAGGTTGGTGTAAAAAATTGCTTGAAAATAGACCACAACATGAATTTTTCCACCAAAACTCGTGAGTTATAACCCACAAAAAATATTGATTTTTTAAAAAAATTATGTTTCTATTTTTTGAACTCCCTTAACTAGATAAAACAATACAATTATAGGTGGGTGTAAAAAATTTCATGAAAAGAGGCCACATTATTCATTTTTCGAAACTTGCCATTTTTTACCAAAACTCATGAGTAATAGCCCAATAAAAATAGTGATTTTTGAAAACATTTACGTTTCAATTTTTTTTCATTCCATTCACTAGATAATACATTACCAATACAGGCGAGTGTAAAACATTGCAGTAAAATAATCCTTAATAGTAAGTTTTTTAAACTTTACCATTTTTGACAAAAACTTGTGAGCTACAAAAGACGAAAAATATTGATTTTTCAAAAAATTTAGTTTTCCATTTTTTCCATTTTGTTCACTTGATAATACATTACCAATATAGATGAGTGTAAAAAATATCATCAAAATAGTAAAAAAAAGCTAGTTCTCGAATCGTGCCATTTTTTTTACCAAAACTCGTGCCCCACGAAAAAAAGTCATTTTTCAAAATATTTAAATTTTCATTTTTTCACTCATTTCACTATATAACACATTACCAATATAGATGGGTTTAAAAAATGACATTAAAATAAACCACAACATCCAGTTTTTGAACCTTGCGATTTTTACAAAAATTCGTGAGTTATATCCTACAAAAATTAATGATTTTTCAAAAAAAATTATGTTTTCATTTTTTTTACTACGTTAACTAGATAACACATTACCAATAAAAGTGGGTGTAAAAAATAACATAAAAATAGACCACAAAATCATTTTTTTGAACGTTGCCGTTCTTTACCAAATCTCGTGAGTTATAACCCACGAACAATAATGATTTTTCAAAAAATTTATGTTTTCATTTTTTCACTACGTTGACTAGATAACACATTACCAATATAGGTGGGTGTAGAAAATTGCTTGAAAATCGACCAAAAATCCAGTTTTTAAACCTTGCCATTTTTTTACCAAAACTCGTGAGTTATAGCCTATGAAAAATAATGATTTTTCAAAAATTTTACGTATACATTTTTTCACCCCATTCACTAGATAAAACATTTAAAATATAGGTGGGTGTAAAAATTTCACGAGAATACTCCACAAGTTATCAAGAGTTTTTTAAACTTGCCATTAAAAATATAGGTGGGTATACCCACCTATATTTGTAATGTGTGAAATAACCCACCTATATTGAGAATAGTCCACAAGTAGATGGGTGTAAAATTTTTTTCACTCCATTCACTATTTCTTGTGAACTATATCCACCTATATTTGTAATGTGTTATCAAGAGAGCAGAGTATTAAAATTGGAAAAGTAAATTTTTTGAAAAATCATTATTTTTTGTAGGCTATAACTCACAAGTTTTGATCAAAAACTTAAAAGTAGAAAAGCTTGTTGTACAGGAGTATTTTCATGCAATATTTTACACGCAAATATGTTTTTAATGAGTTATCTAGAGAACGGAGTGTAAGAAATAGAAAAGTAAATTTTTTAAAAAATCATAATTTTTCTGGGCTATAACTCACGGGTTTTGGTAAAAAATGGTAAGTTTTAAAAACTTGATGTTTTGGAATATTTTCATGTCATTTTTTAATCTACCTATATTGGAAATATGTTATCTAGATAACAGAGTGTAATAAATGGAAAAGTAATTTTTTTGAAAAATCACTATTTTTCGTGGGGCTATAAATCACGAGTTTTGGTAAAAAATGGAAAGTTTCAAAAATTGGTTATTTTGGACAATTTTTATGCCATTTTTTTACCCACCTATATTGGAAATGTGTTATCTAGAGAATGGAGTGTAAAGAATGGAAAAGTAATTTTTTTGAAAAATCACTATTTTTCGTGGGCTATAGTCACGAGTTTTGGTAAAAAACGCAAAAGTAGAAAAACTTGCTATATTGGAGTATTTTCATGCAATTTTTTTATGCCTGCCTATATTTGTAATAGGTTATCTAGATAAAGGAGTGTAAGAAATGGAAAAGTAAATTTTTTGAAAAATCACTATTTTTCGTGGGTTATAACTCACGAGTTTTGTCAAAAACGGCAAGTTTCAAAAACTGACTATTTTGGACATTTTTCATACCATTGTTTATACCCACCTATATCTGTAATGTGTTATCTATATAATAGAGTGTAAAAAATGAAAAAGTGATTTTTTTAAAAAACTACTATTTTTCATAGGCTATAACTCACGAGTTTTGGTAAAAAATGCAAAAGTAGAGAAACTCGCTATTGTGGAGTATTTTCATATAACTTTTTATACCAACCTATATTTGTAATGTGTTATCAAGAGAACAGAGTATAAAAAATAGAAATGTAAATATTTTGAAAATCATTATTTTTTGTAGGCTATAACTCACAAGTTTTGGTCAAAAACTTAAAAGTAGAAAAACTTGTTGTACAGGAGTATTTTCATGCAATTTTTTACACCGAAATATATTTGTAATGAGTTATCTAGAGAACGGAATGTAAGAAATAGAAAAGTAAATTTTTTAAAAAATCACTATTTTTCATGGGCTATAACTCACGAGTTTTGGTAAAAAATGGCAAGTTTCAAAAACTGACTATTTTGGACATTTTTCATTCCATTGTTTATACCCACTTATATTTGTAATGCATTATCTAGATAAGCGAGTGTAAAAAATGAAAAAGTAATTTTTTTAAAAAACTACTATTTTTCGTAGGCTATAACGCACGAATTTTGGTCAAGAACGCAAAAGTAGAAAAACTCGCTATTGTGGAGTATTTTCATGTAACTTTTTATACCCAATTATATTTGTAATGTGTTATCAAGAGGACAGATTATTAAAAATGAAAAAGTAAGTTTTTTGAAAAATAATTATTTTCTGTAGGCTATAACTCACGAGTTTTGGTAAAATCTTAAAAGAAGAAAAACTTGTTGTAAAGGTGTATTTTCATGCAATTTTTTACACCCAAATATATTTGTAATGAGTTATCTAGAGAACGGTAGTGTAAGAAATAGTAAAGTAAATTTTTTGAAAAATCACAATTTTTGTGGGCTATAACTCACGGGTTTTGGCAAAAAAATGGCAAAGTTTAAAAAACTTGATGTTTTGGAATATTTTCACTCCACCTATATTGGAAATTTGTTATCTTGAGAATGGAGTGTAATAAATGAAAATGTAATTTTTTTGAAAAGTCACTATTTTTCGTGGGCTATAACTCCCGAGTTTTGGTAAAAAATGAGAAGTTTCAAAAACTGGTTGTTTTGGACAATTTTCATGCCATTTTTAACCCACCTATATTGGAAATGTGTTATCTAGATAACGGAGTGCAAAGAATGGAAAAGTAATTTTTTTTGAAAAATAACTATTTTTCGTGGGCTATAACTCACGAGTTTTGGTAAAAAACGCAAAAGTAGAAAAACTTACTATAGTGGAGTATTTTCATGCAATTTTTTATGCCTGCCTATATTTGTTATATGTTATCTAGAGAAAGGAGTGTAAAAAATGGAAAAGTAAGTTTTTTTGAAAAATCACTATTTTCCGTGGGCTATAACTCACGAGTTCTGGTAAAAAATGGAAAGTTTCAAAAACTAACTATTTTGGACTTTTTTCATGCCATTGTTTATATCCACCTATATTTGTAATGTGTTATCTAGATAATGGAGTGTAAAAACTGAAATAGTAATTTTTTTTTAAAAAACTACTGTTTTTCGTAGGCTATAACTCACGAGTTTTGGTAAAAAATGCAAAAATAGAAAGACTCGATATTGTGGAGTATTTTCATATAACTTATATAAGCACCTATATTTGTAATGTGTTATCAAGAGAACAAAGTATTAAAAATGGAAAAGTAAAATTTTTGAAAAATCATTATTTTTATAATCACGAGTTTGGTCAAAAACTTAAAAGTAGAAAAACTTGTTGTATAGGAGTATTTTCATTCAATTTTTTACACCTAAATATATTTGTAATGAGTTATCTAGAGAACGGAGTGTAAGAAATAGAAAAGCAAATTTTTTGAAAAATCACAATTTTTGTGTGCTATAACTCACGAGTTTTAGTAAAAAATGGCAAGTTTCAAAAACTAAATGTTGTGGTCTATTTTCATGCCTATATTGGTAATGTGTTATATGCTTAACATAGTAAAAAAATGAAAACATAAATTTTTTGAAAAATCACTATTTTTTGTGAGCTATAACTCATGAGTTTTGGTAAAAAATGGCAAGGTTCAAAAAATTGATTTTGTGGTATATTTTCTTGCCATTTTTTACACCCACCTATGTTGGTAGTGTGTTTTCTAGTTTAAGGAGTAAAAAATTAAAACATAAATTTTTTTTGAAAAAACATTATTTTTCGTGGGATATAACTCACGAATTTTGGTAGAAAATGGCAAGTTTAAAAAACTGGATTTTGTGGTCGTTTTTAATGCCATTTTTACACCCATCTATATTGGTAATGCATTATATAGTGAAATGAGTGAAAAAAAATGAAAATGTAAATATTTTAAAAATCACTTTTTTTGTAGGCCATAAGTCACGAGTTTTGGTAAAAATGGCAAGATTCGAGAACTAGCTTTTGTGTACTATTTTCATGCTATTTTTTACGCCTATCTATATTGGTAATGTATTATCAAGTTAAATAAATGAAAAAAATTAAAACGTAAATTTTTTGAAAAATCAATATTTTTCGTGCGTTTTAGCTCACAAGTTTTTGTCAAAAACGATAAGTTTCTAAAACTTGCTGTTAAGGACTATTTTCAAGTAATTTTTTACACTCACCTATATTGGTAATATTTTATCTAGTAAAGGGAATGAAAAAAAATTGAAACGTAAATTTTTTGAAACATCACTATTTTTATTAAGCTATAACTCAATAGTTTTGGTAAAAATGGCAAGTTTCGAAAAATGGCTAATGTGGCATCTTTTCATGCAATTTTTTACACCCACCTATAATTTTATTGTTTTATCTAGTTAACAGAGTGAAAAAAATGGAAGCGTAATTTTTTTAAAAAAAAATCACTATTTTTTATGGGTTTATATAACTCACGAGTTTTTTTCGAAAAACTAGATGTTGTGGTTTATTTTCATTAAATTTTTTACACCCACATATATTGGTAATTTGGTATCTGGTGAACGGAGTAAAAAAATTGAAACATTGATTTTGAAAAATAACTATTTTTCGTAGGCTATATGAAACGAATGTTTTAAAAAATGGCAAGGTTAAAAAACTGATCATTGTAGACTATCTTTTTTTTAATCAAAGTAGATATATACATAGCTAGAGCAAAACAAAATAAGTGCCGGCTATACCCGTCCACACTGTTACAGAGCAAATGCAATAAATCTAGAGTACTACTCCATTACATGAAAGATCATCTCAATGTATGTAAGGAAAATAGAGATAATCTACTTGAAAGATTTCCAGTAGATAGGCTCTATTTGCCTCTCTAAATTTGAAGCCCTAATCTGTATAGTCAAACCAAGCACAGGAGTAATTTACCAAGTATATGACTAATTTACCAACAACAACTTGAATGGAAATCTGCTAAAATGTTTATCACATAGATTACCAAAGATTCCACGTTCATTCAAGTTCGGAGATCTAAGGTCGAAGAACATAGGCCCGACCTCACTAAGTGCATGATTGAAGAGTATTTAGCCAACCTACTCAACAAATGAAAAATTTTCAACCACAAAACATCAAGACCCACAGCAAGTATAGGAAAATGTTCAACCCTAAACATATGTCACCAAGCGCAGGGAAATTTATCCAGTGCCTCTAGCCACTGAGCACACAACTCATTCAGCCTCCTGATCATTGTAGACTATTCTTATGCAATTTTTAACACCACCTATATTTGTAATGTGTTATCTAGTGAATGATGTGAAAAAAATGTAAACGTAAATTTTTTGAAATTTTTCGTAAGCTATAACTCATGAGCTTTTGTAAAAAATGGCAAGGTTAAAAAACCTGATGTTGTGGTCTATTGACATGCCAATTTTTATACCCAGCTATGTTGGTAATATTTTATCTATTTAACGGAGTAAAAAATGAAAACATAATTTTTTTAAAAAAAATCTCTATTTTTCGTTGGTTATAACTCACGAGTTTTGGTCAAATATGGAAATGTTAAAATATTTGATGTTGTGGCCTATTTTCATGCCATTTTTTAAACCCACCTATATTGGTAATGATTTATATAGTGAATTGAGTGAAAAAAATGAAAATGTAAATATTTTGAAAATTTTCTTTTTTCTTGGGATGTAGCTCACGATTTTTGGTAAAAAACGGCAAGATTCGAGAACTAGCTTTTGTGTACTATTTTAAAGCCATTTTTTACGTCTATCTATATTGGTAATGTATTATCAGGTGGACAAAATGAAAAAATGGAAACATAAATTTTTTGAAAAATCAATATTTTTTGTGGGATGTAGCTAGCAAGTTTTTGTAAAAAACGGCAAGTTTCTAAAACTGGCTAATGAAGACTATTTTCGTGCAATTTTTTACACTCATCTATTTTGATAATTGTTATCTTGTGAGTGGAATGAAAAAAATTGAAACGTTAATTTTTTTTAAAAAATCACTATTTTTATTGAGCTATAATTCGCGAGATTTGGTAAAAAATGACAAGTTTCGAAAACTGGGTAATGTGGCCTATTTTTATGCAATTTTTTAAACCCAAATATAATTTTAATATGTTATCTAATGAATAGAGTGAAGAAAATAGAAACGTAAATTTTTTTAAAATTCACATTTTTCATGGGCTATAACTCACGAATTTTGGTAAAAAACGACAGGGTTCAAAAATTGAATGTCGTGGTCTATTTTCATCCATTTTTTTCACCCACCTATATTGGTAATGTGTTATCTAGTTAATGGAATAAAAAATTAGAACATGAGTTTTTTAAAAATCTCTAATTTTCGTGGGTTATAACTCACGTGTTTTTGTCAAATATGACAATGTTCAAAATCTGGCTGTTGTGGACTGTTCTCATGCAAATTTTTACACCCACTAATATTTGTAATGTGTTATCTAGTGAATGAAGTGAAAAAAATATAAACGTAAATTTTTTGAAAAATTATTTATTTTCGTGAGCTATAATTCACGAGTTTTGGTTAAAATGGCAATGTTCATAAACTAGATGTTGTGGTCTATTTTTATGCCATTTTTTAAACCCACATATATTGGTAATGTGTTATCTAGTTAACGGAATAAAAAATGAAAAAATAATTTTTTTTGAAAAATCTCTATTTTTTATGGGCTATAACTCACGAGTTTTGCCCAATTATGGCAATGTTAAAAAATTGGATGTTGTGGTCTATTTTCAATTCATTTTTTACACCCACCTATATTGGTAATACGTTATATAGTGAAGTGAGTTAAAAAAATGAAAATTTAAATATTTTGAAAAATCAGTTTTTTTGTGTGATATAACTCACAAGATTTGGTAAAAAACAGCAAGATTCTATAACTGACTTTTGTGTAATAATTTGATACCATTTTTTACGCCCATCTATTGGTAAGGTTTTATCAACAGAACAAAATGAAAAAAATGGAAACGTAAATTTTTTCAAAAATCAATATTTTTCGTGGGTTAAAGCTCATAAGTGTTTTTAAAAAACGGCAAGTTTCAAAAACTGGCTGTTGAGGACTATTTTCATGCAATTTTTTACACTCACCTATGTTGGTAATGTTTTATCTCATTAATTGAATGAAAAAAATAGAAACGTATATTTTTTGAAAAATAACTATTTTTATTTGGATATAACTCACGAGTTTGTGTAAAAAATGACAAGTTTCGAAAACTGGCTTATGTGGCCTATTTTCATTCAATTTTTTACACCTACCTATAATTGTAATGTGTTATCTAGTGAACAAAGTGAAGAAAATAGAAAAGTAATTTTTTGAAAATTCAATATTTTTCGTGGGCTATAACTCACGAATTTTGGTAAAAAATAGCAAGGTTAAAAAATTGCCTGTTGTGCACTATTCTCATGCAATTTTTTACACCCACCTATATTTGTAATATTTAATATAGAAAATGGAGTGAAAAAAAATTTAAAAGTAATTTTTTTAAAATCAATATTTTTTTGTGGATTATAGCTTACGAGTTTTGGTAAAAAACGGCAAGTTTCAAAAATTGTCTGTTGAGGACTATTTTAATGCAATTTTTTACACCACCTATATTGGTAATATGTTATCTAGTGAGAAGAATAATAAAATGGAAGCAAAATTTTTTTATAAAATCACTATTTTTCGTGGGTTATAACTCACGAGTTTTTGTTAAAAATTGCAAGTTTCAAAAAATGGCTGTTGTGGATTATTCTCATGTAATATTTTAAACCCACCTACATTTTTAATATGTTATCTAGTCAATGGAGTGAAAAAAACGTAACGTAAATTTTTTGAAAAATCACTAATTTTCAAGGGCTACACACGAGTTTTGGTAAAAAATGGCAAGGTTCAAAAACTGGATGTTGCGGTCTATTTTCATGCTATTTTTTGCACCCACCTATATTGGTAATGTGTTGTCTAGTTAACGAAGTAAAAAATGAAAACAAATTTTTTTTGAAAAATCAATATTTTTCGTGGCCTATAACTCACGACTTTTGGTAAAAAATGGCTAGATTCAAAAACTGGATGTTTTGGTCTATTTTCTTGCCATTTTTTAACCCACCTATATTGGTAATGCGTTATCTAGTGAACTGAATGAAAAAAATGAAAATGTAAATTTTATGAAAAAACCACTTTTTTTTGCTATAACTCACGAGTTTTTGTAAAAAACGACAAAATTCGAGAACTAGCTTTTGTGTAAAATTTTCATACCATTTTTTACGCATATCTATATTGGTAATGTGTATCTTGTGAATAAAATCACAATTTTTTGGGCTATAACTCACGGGTTTTGGTAAAAAAAATGGCAAGTTTCAAAAACTTGATGTTTTGGAATATTTTAATGCCATTTTTTAACCCACCTATATTAGAAATGTGTTATCTAGAGAACGGAGTGTAAAGAATGGAAAAGTAATTGTTTTAAAAAATCACTATTTTTCGTGGGCTATAACTCACGAGTTTTGGTAAAAAACACAAAAGTAGAAAAACTTGCTATATTGGAGTATTTTCATGCAATTTTTTATGCATGCCTGTATTTGTAATATGTTATCTAGAGAAAGGAGTGTAAGAAATGGAAAAGTAATTTTTTTGAAAAATCACTATTTTTCGTGGGCTATAACTCACAAGTTTTGGTAAAAATGGCAAGTTTCAAAAACTGACCATTTTGGACATTTTTCATGCCATTGTTTATACCCACATATATTTGTAAAGTGTTTTCTATATAATGGAGTGTAAAAAATGAAAAAGTGATTTTTTTAAAAAACTACTATTTTTTGTAGGTTATTACTCACGAGTTTTGCTAAAAAATGCAAAAGTAGAAAAACTCGCTATTGTGGAGTATTTTCATATAAGTTTTTATGACCACCTATCTTTGTAATGTGTTTTCAAGAGAACAAAGTATTAAAAATGGAAAAGTAATTTTTTTGAAAATCATTATTTTTTGTAGGCTATAACTCACGAGTTTTGGTCAAAAACTTAAAAGTAGAAAAACTTGTTGTACAAGAGTATTTTTGATAAGGTGACGATTTCACCTTATTGTATTCGTTTCACTTATCTCTTGAGCATCCTTGTAACATGTTTTTATGTCGTTTTTACGTGTTTTTAACGTGTTTTGTAAGACATTAGGACCAATTTAAAGCAACGGAGTGAAGAATGTGCAAAAAGAGCTATTTTTGGAAGCATTTTCGAAGGTTGGACAGAGAGTTACGGGGCGCCGCAGGAGAACTCTCCGGCGCGCTGCTGGTGATCGCGACTGCAGCTCAATTTACCTATTTTGTCCTCCATTTTGTAAGCCACAGAAGGCATTTTGGGCACATCGGGACACACTTGTTCAGCCCTAATCCCTCTCCCATATATGTCTAATTCTGCAGCAAAAAGAAAAAAAAAAGAGGAGAACAAAAGAGGGAGGAAGAAGAAGGATTCTTTTACAACCTCTTGGGGGCACCATTTTGTAGTAGTAGATTAGAGTAGGTCTTGGTGCCCCCCATCTTGTGGAAGAATTTCTTGTAATACTCATGTGCTTCAAGAGCTTGGAATAAATGTAAAGCTTGGATATTTTCTTGGAATCAACATTTGGAAAGCTTCCTCTTTGGTTAAATCAAATGGGTAGTTTCTTTTTCGTGCACTTCTTTGATTATTTCCTTGTTTGTTCATATATGCTTATGAAGTCCTTGTGTACCATGAGAGGCTAAATTGCTATTACCCTTGGATTTTGGTTATGTGTTGTTGATATATTGTGTTAAGTGTGGTTTTAGGCTATGGATAGCTAGGAATTAAGAACTATAAGCTAAGTTATTATCTCATATTAGTAATGCTTATGGTAGACTAGTATGTAGGTGATGATTTAGTGAAGATATCTTAGTCCATTCTTGCCTCCGCTATAAAGGGGGAATTGATTGGGATGTTGAGAGTCCAATGTAGGTTTGATGAACTTGGTAGTGTTGAACTAGTTTAATCCTTGCCTCCGCCATAAAGGGGGGAGTGAATTAGGGAATGATTTCCAAGGGAATAACTAGGTTCGACCCTTGCCTCCGCCATAAGATAAACCACACATAACACTAACATTTGAGATAACTAAATCCAAGGGTATACTTTTATTACTTGAATCTTCTTCCACACATTTTTACATTTACTTGGTAGTGATAGTGTAGTTAGGTAATTTTCCTTTCTTATTTTCACTTTCACTACTTCACACACGTTCACACTAATTCCACAGACTCATTCCCTCCCTGTAGGTTCGACTCCTACTTTCTCTAGCTACAAAACGTCAGTGTCTTGATACACCTTAAATGTCGTGAGGATTAGAGTTATAAATTTATTTGATTCGGTTAAACCTTAGCATTTGACCCTAGCTCCAAAACCGCTATCAATTTTCATGTAATTTTTTACACTGAAATATATTCGTAATGATTTATCTAGAGAAAGGAGTATAAGAAATTGAAAAGTAAATTTTTTTGAAAAATCACTATTTTTCGTGGGCTATAAACTCACGAGTTTTGTTAAAAATTGGCAAGTTTAAAAAACTGACCATTTTGGACATTTTTCATGCCATTGTTTGTACCCACCTATATCTGTAATGTGTTATCTAGATAATAGAGTGTAAAAAAAGAAAAAGTTAATTTTTTAAAAAACTACTATTTTTCATAGGCTATAACTCACGAGTTTTGGTAAAAAATGCAAAAGTAAAAAAACTTGCTATTGTGATGTATTTTCATATAACTTTTTAAACCCACCTATATTTGTAATGTGTTATCAAGAGAACAGATTATTAAAAATGAAAAAGTAAATTTTTTGAAAAATCATTATTTTTTGTAGGCTATAACTCACAAGTTTTGGTCAAAAACTTAAAAGTAGAAAAACTTGTTGTACAGGAGTATTTTCATGCAATTTTTTACACCGAAATATATTTGTAATGAGTTATCTAGAGAACGGAATGTAAGAAATAGAAAAGTAAATTTTTTAAAAAATCACTATTTTTCATGGGCTATAACTCACGAGTTTTGGTAAAAAATGAGTTATCTAGAGAACGGAGTGTAAAAAATAGAAAAGTAATTTTTTCGAAAAATCACAATTTTTGTGGGCTATAACTCACTGGTTTTGGAAAAAAAATGACAAGTTTCAAAAAATTGATGTTTTGGAATATTTTCATGTCATTTTTTAATCCACCTATATTGGATATTTTTTTTATCTAGAGAATGGAGTGTAATAAATAAAAAGTTTTTTTTTGAAAAATCACTATTTTTTGTGGGATATAACTCACGAGTTTTGGTAAAAAATGGGAAGTTTCAAAAATTGATTGTTTTGGACAATTTCCATGCCATTTTTTAACCCACCTATATTGGAAATGTGTTATCTTGACAACGAAGTGTAAAGAATAGAAAAGTAATTTTTTTGAAAAATCACTATTTTTCGTGGGCTATAACTCACATGTTTTGGTCAAAAACGCAAAAGTAGAAAAACTTGCTATATTGGAGTATTTTCATGCAATTTTTTATGCCTGCATATATTTGTAATATGTTATCTAGAGAAAGGAGTGTAAGAAATGGAAAAGTAAGTTTTTTTGAAAAATCACTATTTTTCATGAGTTATAACTCACAAGTTTTGGTAAGAAACGACAAGTTACAAAAACTAAATATTTTGGACATTTTTCATGCCATTGTTTATTCCCACCTATATCTGTAATGTGTTATCTAGATAATGGAGTGTAAAAACTGAAAAGTAATTTTTTGAAAAAAACTACTATTTTTCGTAGGCAATAACTCACGAGTTTTGGCCAAAAATGCAAAAGTAGAAAAACTCGCTATTGTGTAGTATTTTCATATAAATTTTATACCCACCTATATTTGTAATGTGTTATCAAGAGAACAGAGTATTAAAAATGAAAAAGTAAAGTTTTTGAAAAATCATTATTTTTTGTAGTCACGAGTTTTGGTAAAAAACTTAAAAGTAGAAAAACTTGTTGTATAGGAGTATTTTCATGCAAATTTTTACATCCAAATATATTTGTAATGAGTTATCTAGAGAACGGAGTGTAAGAAATAGAAAAGCAATTTTTTTTAAAAATCAAAATTTTTGTGTGCTATAACTTACGGGTTTTGGTAAAAACTGGCAAGTTTAAAAAACTTGATGTTTTGGAATATTTTCATGTCTTTTTTTAATCCACCTATATTGGAAGTGTGTTATCTAGAGAACGGAGTGTAATAAATGAAAAAGTAAATTTTTTGAAAAATTACTTTTTTTCGTGGGCTATAACTCACGAATTTTGGTAAAAAATGGGAAGTTTCAAAAACTGGTTGTTTTGGAAAATTTTCATGCCATTTTTTAACTCACCTGTATTGGAAATGTGTTATCTAGAGAACGGAGTGTAAAGAATGGAAAAGTAATTTTTTTGAAAAATCACTATTTTTCGTTGGCTATAACTCACGAGTTTTGGTAAAAAATACAAAAGTTGAAAAACTTGCTATAGTGGAGTATTTTCATGCAATTTTTTATGCCTGCCTATATTTCTAATATGTTATCTAGAGAAAGGAGTGTAAAAAATGGAAAAGTAAATTTTTTGAAAAATCACTATTTTTCGTGGTTTATAACTCACGAGTTTTGGTAAAAAAATTGCAAGTTTCAAAAACTGACCATTTTTGACATTTTTCATGCCATTGTTTATGCCCACCTATATCTGTAATGGGTTATCTAGATAATGGAGTGTAAAAAAATGAAAAAGTAATTTATTTAAAAAAACTAGTATTTTTCGTAGGCATTCCCGAGTTTTGGTAAAAAACGCAAAAGTAGAAAAACTCGCTATTGTGGAGTATTTTCATATAACTTTTTATACCCAGCTATATTTGCAATGTGTTATCAAGAGAACAGAGTATTAAAATTGGAAAAGTAAATTTTTTGAAAAGTCATTATTTTTTGTAGGCTATAACTCACGAGTTTTGGTATAAAACTTAAAAGTAGAAAAACTTGTTGTACAGGAGTATTTTCATGCAATTTTTTATACCCAATTATAATTTTAATGAGTTATCTAGAGAATGGAGTTGGTGGGAGCTGTCACTTGCTCTCCAATTTTTCCCAAAGACACTAAATGTAGTAGTGGTGAAGGGATTCGTTCCACAGAGAAGGGGTTGTGTTATGATGATTGATTGATGTTGATAGACTAAAAAGGAAAACGAAAATAAAGCAATAAGAAGATTCAAAGTATTAAGCAGTGTAAAACAATGGTATTGCCTTGAGGGGTTCCAACATGTATGGATCTCTTCTTAGTATCACATACTAGTGTAAGTACATGAGGGGATTGCCTGCTAGTTTCATGAGATTGATTAGCCGGGCAACTCTCTCATATTCAATTCACTTACTCCATAAACCTCCTCGGGCGGGGCAAGTTGTTGGCACAAATGAAATTCCCAGATCCCTACCTTGTGTAACAATCCTAGTCCACTACTTGACTATCTCCCTTGGCAGGGCAGCTAACCAATTCGTGTGTTCAAGTGTTCTACAAGAATAATTCTAAGTCTCTTCTACTGGTTTGGTTTCAAATGTCAGTGTGCACCGCACATATGGAACCAATAATGAAATCAAATCATAGAACTCATGCACAGGAGGTTCTTATATTCAAATCATGTCAAATTCAATTCACATTAAGTAGATCTAGAGTAATTTCAGTGGGTACCACAAATTAATTCTAGATTTGGAAATTGAAATTCACCATTGAAATTTCACAGTCAATAAATAAAGAATGCAATATCACACAGATCAAATATAATTTAATTGTCTCAACTAGTTAAGATCTATACAAATCGAATCCTCAAGGCAATACTCAGAATTTAGCCGATCATGTTGATGATCGGCTAAGAGAATCGAATTAAAATCCCAAGATCAGACATGTTAGGATCATCTGGGGTTAAGAAATTACAAGGGTTACAGTTAAGATGTGCTCTGTGATATGGGACTCTGTTCCCTCTTGCAATTGTTCAAGCCTTAACCCCAGAATTCTCGTTCATGCTCTTCTTTGGGTTTCTGATCTTTTGTTTTTTCTTCTTTTTCTCCCCAATCCTCTCTCTTATCTTGTGATGTCTTTTTGGTACTTATACCCTTTTCTTGGTGATGTGTCCAAATCAAGAGGGTGACGTGCCATCTTTTCTTGAGATTTCTGCCACATGTCCTGAAAAAGCAATCCATAAATGTAGTAAGGTCATCTAGTGTCATGCTGCCAACTCTGGTTGCTTAAACATTAAGGATGCATTTCATAAAACACTTGGTGAGTTACTAAATTGTTGTGCTCGTGCTTTTAGTGGCGTGTGTTAAGGCCTGTGCCTTGTGCAACTGCGGTTTGTGTTCATGTGAGTGCTAGGTCAGGTGGGTGGTGAATGCATGAACAGTGCTAGTGTGCATGTGCATGTGGATGCATGTATGCAAAGAAGCGAGTGCGATGGTGTGCGGGGCTCGCGCACAGCGCGCCGTGCGCGAGCTGGGTTGGCGCACTAGGTGCCAGACCCTTGTTGTGTGTGTGTAAGGGCAGGCGCCTCCTCTGTTGTGTGTGTGTGCGGGGCGGGGGCATGTGTGGTGCGGGCGCACTAGTAGGTGTGTGAGGGGTGGGGACCTAGTGCCCCCGCCCAAGTGTGCGGTGCAAGTGGGGTGGGCGCCTAGTGCACTCGCACCACTTGTGTGTGTTTTGTATGCGTAGTGTGTGCATGTGAAGTGTTTGATGTGTGATGTGCTTGTGTGCTCTGCTTGGACTTTGTGTGCGCGTGCTTGAGAATTGTGAGAACAGTTGTGTCAAAAATGTGTACTCAATCCAATACATGCAGTCTTCACATCGTTTATACAACATTTTCAACACTTCTTCACAATCTCTACAAATATCATTTCATGCACTTTTAGCACATAAGTCACACATCACGTAAAATTTTTACAATAATTCCATACAAAAGCTCAAGGATTTGTAACATATAAGTCGGTATATACCTGACTTATCAAACCCCCCACACTTGAACTTTTGCTAGTCCAGAGCAAAATAAAACATTCATAATCTTCTCTATCCATGTTCAACACACAACACCTATAATACCATCATCTATCCAGTCCTAAAACAAAAGTTCGCATGCACAAGTCCTTCACCATTTTAGTTTCAGAGCTCATCCAAGTCATATTCATTGTCAATCAAGGGGTAACGAATAAAGACCAAACTACCAACGTGATGTGTGTGCTGAGAGTCTTTATGGCCACTTTCCCTGTTTATGCAAAGTACTCAAGCAAACACTTAGTTTATAATTCTTGCAGTACAATCTTTTGTCCACACCCACCAACACTTCATACTAAAGATCAAAGATGGGTTCTTTGTCACGATGCTTATTGGGGTTCTCCCTTTTTTTTTCAATGCACATTGGTTCATAATTTTTTTCTTTTCAGCACAGATCCATGATGCACTTTAGTGCTTGGCTGCCAGGGTTTTATGGCTATTTTTTCCCTTTATTCGCAGCTGGTTTTTTTTTTCTCTTTTGTTCACATCTCTTCTAGAGCACTCCATGTTCATGTGTGTCTTAAATAGACTATATACTTCAAATGCAAGAACAAGTGTTTACAAGTACAATGCACAAAAAAATTAAACAACATATAACTCTCTTCTATGTCAAATAGCTTGATGGCAATTCTATATTACTTTAACATCACACTTTGGTCAACAACTTGTATCAATCAAATGAATTCTGAAACCTAAAAAAAATTTCCAATATAGGTGGATTAAAAAAATAACATGAAAATATTCCAAAACAGCAAGTTTTTGAAACTTGGCATTTTTTACCAAAACCCGTGAGTTATAGCCCAAAAAAATTGTGATTTTTCAAAAAATTTACTTTTCTATTTCTTACACTCCGTTCTCTAGATAACGCATTGCAAATATATTTGGGTGTAAAAAATTGCATGAAAATTCTCCTATACAACAAGTTTTTCTACTTTTATGTTTTTGAACAAAACTCGTGAGTTATAGCCTACAAAATAATGATTTTTAAAAAAATTATTTTTCCATATTTAATACTCTTTTCTCTTGATAACACATTACAAATATTGGTGGGTATAAAAAGTTATATGAAAATACTCCACAATTGCGAGTTTTCCTACTTTTGTGTTTTTTACCAAAATTTGTGAGTTATAGCCTACGAAAAATAGTAGTTTTTTTTAAAAATTTACTTTTTCATTTTTTACACTCCATTATCTAGATAACACATTACCGTTATAGGTGGGTATAAATAATGACATGAAAAATGTCCAAAATAGTCAGTTTTTGAAACATTCAATTTTTTACCAAAACTCGTTGGTTATAGCCCGCGAAAAATAGTGATTTTTCAAATATTTTTTACTTTTCCATTTCTTACACTCCTTTCTCTAGATAACGTATTACAAATATAGGCATGCATAAAAAATTGCATGAAAATACTCCACCATAGTAAGTTTTTCTACTTTTGCGTTTTCGACCAAAACTCGTGAGTTATAGCCCACGAAAAACAGTGATTTTTCATAAAATTTACTTTTCCATTTCTTACACTCCTTTCTCTAGATAACATATTACAAATATAGGCAGGCATAAAAAATTGCATGAAAATACTCCACCATAGCAAGTTTTTCTACTATTGCGTTTTCGACCAATACTCGTTAGTTATAGCCCACAAAAAATAGTAATTTTTCAAAAAAATTACTTTTCCATTCTTTACACTCTGTTCTCTAGATAACACATTTCCAATATAGGTGGGTTAAAAAATGGAATGAAAATTGTCCAAAACAACCAGTTTTTGAAACTTCCCATTTTTTACCAAAACTCATGAGTTATAACCCACGAAAAATAGTGATTTTTTAAAAAATTTACTTTTCCATTTATTACACTCCGTTCTCTAGATAACACATTTTCAATATAGGTGGATTAAAAAATGACATGAAAATATTCCAAAACAACAAGTTGTTAAAACTTGCCATTTTTTACCAAAGCCCGTGAGTTATAGCCCACAAAATTTGTGATTTTTAAAAAAATTTACTTTTCTATTTCTTACACTCCGTTCTCTAGATAACGCATTGCAAATATATTTGGGTGTAAAAAATGGCATGAAAATACTCCTATACAACAAGTTTTTCTACTTTTAAGTTTTTGAACAAAACTCTTGAGTAGCCTACAAAAATAATGATTTTTCAAAAAAATTATTTTTCCATATTTAATACTCTTTTCTCTTGATAACACATTACAAATATTGGTGGGTATAAAAAGTTATATGAAAATACTCCACAATTGCGAGTTTTTCTACTTTTGCGTTTTTTACCAAAACTCGTGAGTTATAGCCTACGAAAAATAGTAGTTTTTTTTTAAAAAATTACTTTTTTATTTTTTACACTCCATTATCTAGATAACACATTACAGTTATAGGTGGGTATAAACAATGACATGAAAAATGTCCAAAATAGTCAGTTTTTGAAACTTTCAATTTTTTACCAAAACTCGTTGGTTATAGTCAGCGAAAAATAGTGATTTTTCAAATATTTTTTACTTTTCCATTTCTTACACTCCTTTATCTAGATAACGTATTACAAATATAGGCATGCATAAAAAATTGCATGAAAATACTCCAACATTGTAAGTTTTTCTACTTTTGCGTTTTCGACCAAAACTCGTGAGTTATAGCCCACGAAAAATGGTGATTTTTCATAAACTTTACTTTTCCATTTCTTACACTCCTTTCTCTAGATAACATATTACAAATATAGGCAAGCATAAAAAATTGCATGAAAATATTCCACCATAGCAAGTTATCTACTATTGCGTTTTCGACCAATACTCGTTAGTTATAGCCCACAAAAAATAGTGATTTTTCAAAAAAATTACTTTTCCATTCTTTACACTCTGTTATTTAGATAACACATTTCTAATATAGGTGGATTAAAAAAGGGAATGAAAATTGTCCAAAACAACCAGTTTTTGAAACTTCCCATTTTTGACCAAAACTCATGAGTTATAGCCCACGAAAAATAGTGATTTTTTAAAAAATTTACTTTTCCATTTATTACACTCCGTTATCTAGATAACACATTTTTAATACAGGTGGATTAAAAATGACATGAAAATATTCCAAAACAACAAGTTTTTGAAACTTGGCATTTTTTACCAAAGCCCGTGAGTTATAGCCCACAAAATTTGTGATTTTTTAAAAAATTTTCTTTTCTATTTCTTACACTCTGTTCTCTAGATAATGCATTGCAAATATATTTGGGTGTAAAAAATTGCATGAAAATACTCCTGTACAACAAGTTTTTTTACTTTTATGTTTTTGAACAAAACTCGTGAGTTATAGCCCACAAAAATAATGATTTTTCAAAAAAATTATTTTTCCATATTTAATACTCTTTTCTCTTAATAACACATTACAAATATTGGTGGGTATAAAAAGTTATATGAAAATACTCCACAATTGCGAGTTTTTCTACTTTTGCGTTTTTTTACCAAAACTCGTGAGTTATAGCCTACGAAAAATAGTTGTTTTTCAAAAAAAATTACTTTTTCATTTTTTACACTCCATTATCTAGATAACACATTACAGATATAGGTGGGTATAAACAATGACATGAAAAATGTCCAAAATAGTCAGTTTTTGAAACTTTCAATTTTTTACCAAAACTCGTTGGTTATAGCCCACGAAAAATAGTGATTTTTCAAAAAAATTACTTTTCAATTTCTTACACTCTTTTCTCTAGATAACGTATTACAAATATAGGCAGGCATAAAAAATTGCATGATAATACTCCACCATAGCAAGTTTTTCTACTTTTGCATTTTTTATCAAAACTCGTGAATTATAGCCCACGAAAAATAGTGATTTTTTAAAAAATATACTTTTCCATTTCTTACACTCCTTTCTCTAGATAACATATTAAAAATATAGGCAGACATAAAAAATTGCATGAAAATACTCCACCATAGCAAGTTTTTCTACTTTTGCGTTTTGGACCAATACTCGTGAGTTATAGCTCACGAAAAATAGTGATTTTTCAAAAAAAAATACTTTTCCATTCTTTACACTCTGTTCGCTAGATAACACATTTCCAATATAGGTGGGTTAAAAAATGGCATGAAAATTGTCCAAAACAACCAGTTTTTGAAATTTTCCATTTTTGACCAAAACTCGTGAGTTATATCCCACGAAAAATAGTGATTTTTCAAAAAATTTACTTTTCCATTTATTACATTTAGTTCTCTAGATAACACATTTCCAATATAGGTGGATTAAAAAATGACATGAAAATATTCCAAAACAATAAGTTTTTGAAACTTGCCATTTTTTACCAAAGCCTGTGAGTTATAGCTCACAAAATTTGTGATTTTTCAAAAAATTTACTTTTCTATTTCTTACACTCCGTTTTCTAGATAACGAATTACAAATATATTTGGGTGTAAACAATTGCATGAAAATACTCCTGTACAACAAGTTTTTCTACTTTTAAGTTTATGAACAAAACTCGTGAGTTATAGCCTACAAAAAATAATGATTTTTACAAAAATTTACTTTTCCATATTTAATACTCTTTTCTCTTGATAACACATTACAAATATTGGTGGGTATAAAAAGTTATATGAAAATACTCCACAATTGCGAGTTTTTCTACTTTTGCAGAGTAGAAGTTTTGCAATCTTATATAAAGTATGTTTTAAGTTACTAAAAATACTAATTGATCCTCAACTCAAATTAGAACAAATTGAACAAGAAGAAACCATATTGTTTGAAGAAGATGCAACTAAATCATCAATCTATATACCAAAAACACTAAAATGGAAAGAAATTACTATCCCTGAAACATTTAGATAACCACCCCCAGAAGGGACAAGAAATTTACAACAAAATAATCCAACTGAAGTAGAGAAAGAAGAAGATGGTAGTATTGTAATACATTTTAGTAATATAAGGTCAAGTAGTTATGGTTCAAATAGAATAGAATCAACAGGATTTTATCTAAAAATTCAAAATTCACCAAAACTCGTGAGTTATAGACTACGAAAAATAGTAGTTTTTTTTTAAAAATTACTTTTTTATTTTTTACACTCCATTATCTAGATAACACATTACAAATATAGGTGGGTATTAACAATGGCATGAAAAATGTCCAAAATAGTCTGGTTTTGAAACTTTCCATTTTTTACCAAAACTCGTTGGTTATAGCCCACGAAAAATAGTGATTTTTCAAAAAAATTTACTTTTCTATTTCTTACACTCCTTTCTCCAGATAACGTATTACAAATATAGGCAGGCATAAAAAATTGCATGAAAATACTCCTCCATAGCAAGTTTTTCAACTTTTACTTTTTTGATCAAAACTTGTGAGTTATAGCCCTCGAAAAATAGTGATTTTTCAAAAAAATTACTTTTTCATTCTTTACACTCCGTTTTCTAGATAACACATTTTCAATATACGTGGGTTAAAAAATGGCATGAAAATTTTCCAAAACATTCAGTTCTTGAAACTTTCATTTTTGACCAAAACTCGTGAGTTATAGCCCACGAAAAATAAGGATTTTTCAAAAAAATTTACATTTCCATTTATTACACTTCGTTTTCTAAATAACACATTTTCAATATAGGTGGATTAAAAAATGACATGAAAATATTCCAAAACAACAAGTTTTTGAAACTTGACATTTTTACCGAAACCCGTGAGCTATAGCCCACAAAAATTGTGATTTTTCAAAAAATTTACTTTTCTATTTCTTAAACTCCGTTCTCTAGATAACTCATTACAAATATATTAGGGTGTAAAATATTGCATTAAAATGCTCCTGTAGAACAAGTTTTTCTACTTTTAAGTTTTTTACCAAAACTCGTGAGTTATAGCCTACAGAAAATAATGATTTTTCAAAAAATTTACTTTTCCATTTTTAATACTCTTTTCTCTTGACAACACATTACAAATATAGGTCGGTATAAAAAGTTATATGAAAATACTCCACAATATCGAGTTTTTCTACTTTTGCGTTTTTTACCAAAACTCGTTGGCTATAGCCCACGAAAAATAGTGATTTTACAAATATTTTTTACTTTTCCATTTCTTACACTCCTTTCTCTAGATAACGTATTACAAATATAGGCATGCATAAAAAATTGCATGAAAATACTCCACCATAGTAAGTTTTTCTACTTTTGCGTTTTTACCAAAAACTCGTGAGTAATAGCCTACGAAAAATAGTGATTTTTTAAAAAAATTTCTTTTTCATTTTTTACACTCAATTATCTAGATAACATATTACAGATATCGGTGGGTATAAAAAATGGCTTGAAAAATGTCCAAAATAGTCAGTTGTTGAAACTTGCCATTTTTGACCAAAACTCGTGAGTTATAGCCCACGAAAAATAGTGATTTTTCAAAAAATTTACTTTTCCATTTATTACACTCCTTTCTCTAGATAACATATTACAAATATAGGTAGGAATAAAAATTTGCATGAAAATACTCCAACATAACAAGTTTTTCTACTTTTGCGTTTTCGACGAAAACTCGTGAGTTATAGCTCACGAAAAATAGTGATTTTTCAAAAAAATTAATTTTCCATTCTTTACACTCCGTTCTCTAGATAAAACATTTTCAACATAGGTGAGTTAAAAAATGGCATGAAAATTGTCCAAAACAACCAATTTTTGAAACTTCCCATTTTTTACCAAAAGTAGTGAGATGCCCACGAAAAATAGTGATTTTTTAAAAAAATTTACGTTTCCATTTATTACACTCTGTTCTCTAGATAACACATTTCCAATATAGGTGGATTAAAAACTGGCTTGAAAATATTCCAAAACAGCAAGTTTTTGAAACTTGCCATTTTTACCAAAACCCGTGAGTTATAGCCCACAAAAATTGTGATTTTTCAAAAAAATTTGTTTTCTTTTTCTTACACTCCGTTCTCTAGATAACTCATTACAAATATATTTGGATATAAAAAATTGCATGAAAATAATCCTGTACAACAAGTTTTTCTTCTTTTAAGTTTTTGACCAAAACTCGTGAGTTATAGCCTACAAAAAATAATGATTTTTTCAAAAATTTACTTTTCCATTTTAAATACTCTTTTCTCTTGATAACACATTACAAATATTGGTGGGTATAAAAAGTTACATGAAAATACTCCACAATAGCGAGTTTTTGTACTTTTGCAGAGTAGAAGTTTTGCAATCTTATATAAAGTATGTTTTAAGTTAGTAAAAATACTAATTGATCCTCAACTCAAATTAGAACAAACTGAACAAGAATAAACCCTATTGTTTGAAGAAGATGCAACTAAATCATCAATCTATATACCAAAAACACTAAAATTGAAAGAAATTACTATCCCTGAAACATTTAGATAACTACCCCCAGAAGGGACAAGAAATTTACAACAAAATAATCCAACTGAAGTAGAGAAAGAAGAAGATGGTAGTATTGTAATACATTTTAGTAATATAAGGTCAAGTAGTTATGGTTCAAATAGAATAGAATCAACAGGATTTTATCTAAAAATTCAAAATTCAAGATACTCAACTTAAGATATTCCAAATCTTAAAAGAAGTTTTAGGCATAACACTAATCTTAATAATAATCCAGAATTATACTCAAAAATTCCAGTCAGGAATAGTCAACAAATTCATTATAAGTCACCGGTACCAGAAATAGTTAATAATGACTCACCAATAAACTCACCAACTTATTCACAAATGAAAGCAGATACTATTAATGTTATTAATAAACCATTTAAACCTAATTGTTAATATTTAATTGAAGACTTTAATAATGAAGAAAACATTGAAAAAAGAAATTGGTATAATAAATTAGATCAAGAATTTAAAGTAAAATTAAACAAAGAATGGTGAAAAGAATTATAAAATAAAAAAATTAATTTTCCTTTCTTTCCATGGTTAGAGTATACTAGTCAAAAAGAAGAAATAAATAATGTTTATTCTATTTGGCATATTAATGTTCAAAAAAAATTATACAACAAATGGCAAGTAGTAGGAGGAGAAGTAATCACTTCGGTTCATCCGCCTTTATTCAATCTTCAAATTAGTACTAGCACAGGAGACATAAAAGTTACTCCATTTAGAGAAGCTAAGTTAGATAAGAGTCCAGTAGATACAGATGACATAAGAAAAGTTAATCGGCAATTAAATTACTCAAATCAAATATTATTCACTATAGCTCAGCAAGTAGACTAAGTGGCTACAAAAATAGATTCAATACCAAAATCTACTAATAGATTTACTTTTCCAGAACAAATAGCAAGACCATATTTTCAGTCTAAAAATGTTTTAGACGAATTAGAACATTTTAATTTAAATCCAAGATCGAGTCACGAAGAAAACACACTAAATAAAATCTTAATAAAATTAGATCAATTAGAAGCCAAAGATCAACCTAGTAGTTCAAAGCAATCTAGTATAGGAGGAATTCAAAAAATTAATAATATCGATCAAGTAAATCCTTTAATAGAAGAACAAACTTTAAGTTCAGAAACCTTAGAAGATGATGAAATATTAAATCAAATAGTAGAAATTGAAAATGAATTCAATGAAAATAAAATTAATAAAATACGAAGAAAAAGAAAAATAAATAATTATGGTAAAAAGAAAACATGGTTATTAGCCCAACCTATTAGAAATTATTATACCAGACCAACTCCCCCAGATATTCAGTATGAAGAAAGATCGTAATTTACAGTAGCACAATATGATGAAAGAGCAATATATGAATGGAATATAAATGGTAACTCTGAATATGAAATATTAAAAATGTTACAAGAAATGGGAATGGCAAGAATAGCATATGGAACTCATAATCTCACTGAGAAAAATATAGCAGCAGCAATTGTCATAGGATTCACAGGCCAACTAAAAGGTTGGTGGGATAATTTGTTAACATTAGAAGATAAGAAAATGATATTAAATCATGAATATCAAACTGAAGAAAAATATGCTCAAGGTAGAATCAGAGTAAAAAAACATAGTGATGCAGCAGAATTCCTTATCATAGTAATGCCAAACATTTTGTAGGAAATCCAAAAGAAGAATTAAATACTACAAAAATATTCTTAACAAATCTTAGATGTCCAACATTAACAAATTTTAGATGGTATAAAGATATGTTTTTAACATATGTATTAAAAAGATCAGATTGCAATGCTTCATTTTGGAAAGAAAAATTCGTAACTGGATACCAAACTTATTTTCTCAAAAGATAATGACAAATTTACAAAAAGAAATGGGAACAGAAACAATAGATTTTTCATTAGTATCATTTGGTTAATTATTTGCATTTGTTAAGTCAAAAGGATTAAAATTATGTCAAGAATTAAAGATTCAAGCAAAATATGGTTTAGAAAGAAAAGAATTAGGATCATTTTGTCAAGCTTTTGGAATAACAGGAATCCAAGCACCTTCCTCTAGGTATAAATCAATCAGTAAATATACGAGATTTAAGAAACAAAGAAGTAGAAATAAGTCTTTACCTTGCCTATGTATTCCACAACCCCATGCAGTCATGATTGTTGAAACAAATGCATTAGAAATAGGTTATGGAGGAATATTAAAGTAGCAATTAGCAGGGAAAGAGCAATTAGTTAGATTTATCTCAAAGGTTTGGATAGGACTACAAAAGAATTATTCAATAGTTAAAAAAAAATTTCTTTCAATAGTTCTATGTATTTCAAAATTTCAAGTTGATTTATATAATAAAAAGTTTTTATTAAGAATTGATTGCAAATCAGCAAAAGATATTTTGCAAAAAGATGCTCAAAATTTAGTTTCAAAACAAATCTTTGCTAGATGGCAAGGAATACTTTCAGTCTTTGATTTTGATATAGAATATATAAAAGGAGAAAATAATTCTTTACTAGATTTTCTAACTAGAGAAGTTCTTACAGGAAAAATTAGCAATGTCAAAGAAACCAACACAATCATTCTCCACTCAAAAGATGTAAAGTCCTAGTTATTATGTAGCAAAGGTATTAATTCCCAAACCTTTATCTCCAACAATTCAAACCAGTAATAGATTCATTTCATTAGATGACTTTCCAGCTTTACCATATGTCCACGTAGCAAGTTCTCCATCAGCAAAATTGCAACATCAAGTTAATAAACAAACTAGTCAACAAAATACTACAAGATCAATGACCCCGTTACCTTTAATTCAAAATAGTCCAACTTCATCTTCATCCTCAAGATCCCCGTATATTATTAAAGAACAATTTGAATACATAGTACTCACATCATTTAAAGATACTCCAGATATTCCAACTTTAAAAGCATATACTCAAAAGTTTTATGTTAATAAACAAGCTGAAAAAAAAACGAGGAGTTCCAAGATTAGTTATTAATTATAAACCATTAAATAAGGTCTTACAATGGATTAGGTATCCAATACCAAATAAAAATAATTTATTAAATCGATTGTATGAAGCAAAAATATATTCAAAATTTGATCTTAAATAAGGATATTGGCAAATACAAATAGCAGAAAAAGATAAATATAAAACTACATTTACAAAACCATTTGGAAATTATAAATAGAATGTGATGCTATTTGGTTTAAAAAATGCACCATCAGAATTTCAAAATATTATGAATAAAATATTTTCAGCATATAAATTTATTATTGTATATATAGATGATTTATTAAAATTTTCTAAATCAATAGAAGAAGATTATAGGCATTTAATTATATTTTTAAAAGCAGTTAAAAGAAATGGATTAGTAATATAAAAAAATCACTATTTTTCGTGGGTTATAACTCACGAGTTTTGGTCAAAAACGCAAAAATAGAAAAACTTGCACTAGTGGAGTATTTTCATGAAATTTTTTATGCCTGCCTATATTTTTAATATATTATCTAAAGAAAGGATTGTAAGAAATGGAAAAGTAAATTTTTTGAAAAATCACTATTTTTCGCGGGCTATAACTCACGAGTTTTAGTAAAAAATGGCAAGTTTCAAAAGCTGAGTATTTTGGACATTTTTCATGCCATTGTTTATATCCACCTATATCTGTAATGTGTTATCTAGATAATGGAGTGTAAAAAATAAAAAAGTAATTTTTTAAAAAACTACTATTTTTCGTAGGCTATATAACTCACGAGTTTTGGTAAAAAATGCAAAAGTAGAAAAACTCGCTATTGCGGAGTATTTTCATAAAACTTTTTATATCCATCTATATTTGTAATGTGTTATCAATAGAATAGAGTATAAAAAATGGACAAGTAAATTTTTTGAAAATCATTATTTTTTGTAGGCTATAACTCACGAGTTTTGGACAAAAACTTAAAAGTAGAAAAACTTATTATACTGGAGTATTTTCATGTAATTTTTTACACCCAAATATATTTGTAATGAGTTATCTAGAGAACGAAGTGTAAGAAACAGAAAAGTAAATTTTTTGAAAAATCACAATTTTTGTGGGCTATAACTCACGGGTTTTGGTAAAAAATGACAAGTTTCAAAAACTTGCTGTTTTGGAATATTTTCATGTCATTTTTTAATCCACCTATATTGGAAATGTGTTATCTAGAAAACGGAGTGTAATAAATGGAAAAATAAATTTTTTAAAAAATTACTATTTTTCGTGGGCTATAGCTCACGAGTTTTGGTAAAAAAATGGGAAGTTTCAAAAAACTAGTTGTTTTGGACAATTTTCATGCCATTCTTTAACCCACATATATTGGAAATGTGTTATCTATAGAACGGAGTGTAAAGAATGGAAAAGTTTTTTTTTTTAAAATCACTATTTTTCGTGTGCTATAACTCACAGGTTTTGGTAAAAAACACAAAAGTAGAAAAACTCGCTATTGTGGAGAATTTTCATATAACTATTTATACCCACCTATATTTGTAATGTGTTATCAAGAGAACAAAGAATTAAAAATGGAAAAGTAAATTTTTTGAAGAAAATCATTATATTTTGTAGGCTATCAAAAACTAAAAAGAAGAAAAACTTGTTGTATAGGAGTATTTTCATGCAATTTTTTACATCAAAATATATTTGTAATGAGTTATCTAGAGAACGGAGTGTAAGAAATAGAAAAGTAAATTTTTTAAAAAATCACAATTTTTGTGGGCTATATATAACTCACGGGTTTTGGTAAAAAATAGCAAGGTTAAAAAACTTGCTGTTTTGGAAAATTTTCATGTCATTTTTTAATCCACCAATATTGGAAATGTGTTATCTAGAAAACGGAGTGTAATAAATGGAAAAGTAAATTTTTTGAAAATTCACTATTTTTCGTGGGCTATAATTCACGAGTTTTGGTCAAAAATGGGAAGTTTCAAAAAAACTGGTTGTTTTGGACAATTTTCATGCCATTTTTTACCCCACCTATATTGGATATGTGTTATCTAGAGAATGGAGTGTAAAGAATGGAAAAGTATTTTTTTTGAAAAATCACTACTTTTTGTGGGCTATAACTCACGAGTTTTGGTCAAAAAAGCAAAAGTAGAAAAACTTGCTATAGTTGAGTATTTTCATGCAATTTTTATGTCTGCCTATATTTGTAATATGTTATCTAAAGAAAGGAGTGTAAGAAATGAAAAAGTAAATTTTTTTAAAAATCACTATTTTCGTAGGTTTTCACGAGTTTTGGTAAAAAAATGGCAAGTTTAAAAAATTGACTATTTTGGACATTTTTCATGATATTGTTTATACCCACCTACAGTTGTAATATGTTATCTAGTAAAAAAAATGAAAAAGTAAGTTTTTTTGAAAAACTACTATTTTTTGTAGGCTATAACTCACGAGTTTTGGTAAAAAATGCAAAACTAGAAAAACTCGCTAATGTGGAGAATTTTCATATAAATATTTATAGCCACCTATATTTGTAATTTGTTATCAAGAGAACAAAGTATTAAAAATGGAAAAGTAATTTTTTTGAAGAAAATCATTATTTTTTGTAGGCTATCAAAAACTTAAAAGAAGAAAAACTTGTTGTAAAGGAGTATTTTCATGCAATTTTTTACACCCAAATATATTTGTAATGAGTTACTAGAGAACGGAGTGTAAGAATTAGAAAAGTAAATTTTTTGAGAAATCACAATTTTTGTGGGCTATAACTCACGAGTTTTCGTAAAAAATGGCAAGTTTCAAAAACTTGTTGTTTTGGAATATTTTCATGTCATTTTTTAATCCACCTATATTGGAAATGTGTTATCTAAAGAACGGAGTGTAATAAATGAAAAAGTAAATTTTTTGAAAATTCACTATTTTTCGTGGGCTATAACTCACGAATTTTGGTAAAAAATGGGAAGTTTTAAAACATGGTTGTTTTGGACAGTTTTCATGCCATTTTTAACCCACCTATATTAGAAATATGTTATCTAGAGATCGGAGTGTAAAGAATTGAAAAGTAATTTTTTTAAAAAATCACTATTTTTCGTGGGTTATAATTCACGAGTTTTGGTCAAAAGCGCAAAAGTAGAAAAACTTGCTATAGTGGAATATTTTCACGCAATTTTTTATGTCTGCCTATATTTGTAATATGTTATTTAGAGAAGAGATTGTAAGAAATGGAAAAGTAAATTTTTTAAAAAATCACTATTTTTCGTGGGCTATAACTCACGAGTTTTGGTCAAAAACGCAAGTTTCAAAAGCTGACCATTTTGGACATTTTTCATGCCATTGTTTATACCCACTTGTATCTGTAATGTGTTATCTAGATAATGGAGTGTAAAAAATGAAAAAGAAATTTAAAAAAAACTACTATTTTTTGTAGACTATAACTCACGAGATTTGGTCAAAAACGTAAAAGTAGAAAAACTAGCTATTGTGGAGTATTTTCTTATAACATTTTATACCCACCTATATTTGTAATGTGTTATCAAGAGAACAGAGTATTAAAAATGGAAATGGAAATTTTTTGAAAAATCATTATTTTTTGTAGGCTATAAACTCACGAGTTTTGGTCAAAAACTTAAAAGTAGAAAACTTGTCGTACAGGAGTATTTTTATGCAGTTTTTTACACCCCAAATATATTTGTAATGAGTTATCTAGAGAACGGAGTGTAAGAAATAGAAAAGTAAAATTTTTTAGAAATCAAAATTTTTGGGGGCTATAACTCACTGGTTTTCGTAAAAAATGGAAAGTTTCAAAAACATGCGGTTTTGGAATATTTTCATGTCATTTTATAATCCTCCTATATTGGAAATATGTTATCAAATAAACAGAGTGTAATAAATGGAAAAGTAAATTTTTTGAAAAATCACTATTTTTCGTGTAACTCACGAGTTTTGGTAAAAAATGAGAAATTTCAAAAACTGGTTATTTTTGACAATTTTCATGCCATTTTTTAACCCACCTATATTGGAAATAGGTTATCTAAAGAACAGAGTGTAAAGAATGGAAAAGTAATTTTTTTGAAAAAATCACTATTTTTCGTAAGATATAACTCTCGAGTTTTGGTCAAAAACGCAAAAGTAGAAAAAGTTGCTATAGTGGATTAATTTCATGCAATTTTTTATGCTTGCCTATATATGTAATATGTTATCTTGAGAAAGGAGTGTAAGAAATGGAAAAGTAAAATTTTTGAAAAATCACTATTTTTCGTAGGCTATAACTCACGAGTTTTGGTAAAAAACGGACAGTTTAAAAATTTGACTATTTTGGACATTTTTGAAGCCATTGTTTGTACCCACCTATATTTATAATGTGTTATCTAGATAATGGAGATTAAAAAAATGAAAAAGTGATTTTTTTGAAAAACTACTATTTTTTGTAGGCTATAATTCACGTGTTTTGGTCAAAAACGCAAAAGTAGAAAAACTTGCTATAGTAGAGTATTTTCATGCAGTTTTTTTATGCCTGTCTATATTTGCAATATGTTATTTAGAGAAAGGAGTGTAAGAAATGGAAAAGTAAAATTTTTAAAAAATCACTATTTTTCGTGGTCTATAACTCACGAGTTTTAGTAAAAAATGGCAATTTTTAAAAGCTGACTATTTTGAACATTTTTAATGCCATTGTTTATACCCACTTATATCTGTAATGTGTTATCTATATAATGGAGTTTAAAAAAAGAAAAATTGATTTTTTTAAAAAAACTACTATTTTTCGTAGGCTATAACTCGCGAGTTTTGGTCAAAAATGCAAAAGTAGAAAAACTCGCTATTGTGGAGTATTTTTATATAACGTTTTATACCCACCTATATTTGTAATGTGTTATCTAGAGAACAGATTATTAAAAATAGAAAGTAAATTTTTTGAAGAAAATCATTATTTTTTGTAGGCTATAACTCATGAGTTTTGGTAAAAAACTTAAAAGAAGAAAAACTTGTTGTACAGAAGTATTTTCTCCCAATTTTTTACACCCAAATATATTTTTAATGAGTTATCTAGAGAACGGAGTGTAAGAAATAGAATAGTAAATATTCTAAAAAATCACAATTTTTTTTGGGCTAGAACTCACGGGTTTTGGTAAAAAATGGCAAGTTTCAAAAACTTGCTGTTTTGGAATATTTTCATGTCATTTTTTAATCCACCGATATTGGAAATGTATTATCTAGATAACGGAGTGTAATAAGTGGAAAAGTAAATTTTTTGAAAATTTTCTATTTTTCGTGGGCTATATCTCACGAGTTTTGGTAAAAAATGGGAAGTTTCAAAAACTGGTTGTTTTGGACAATTTTCATGCCATTTTTTAACCCACCTATGTTGAAAATGTGTTATCTAGAGAAAGGAGTGTAAAGAATGGAAAAGTAATATTTTTGAAAAATCACTATTTTTCGTGAGCTAACTCACGAGTTTTGGTCAAAAAACGAAAAAGTAGAAAAACTCGCTATAGTGGAGTATTTTCATATAACTTTTTATACCCACCTATATTTGTATTGTGTTATCAAGAGAACAGAGTAATAAAAATGGAAAAGTAAATTTTTTGAAAAATCATTATATTTTGTAGGCTATAAATCACGAGTTTTGGTCAAAAACTTAAAAGTAGAAAACTTGTCGTACAGGAGTATTTTATGCAATTTTTTACACCCAAATGTATTTGTAATGAGTTATCTAGAGAACAGAGTGTAAGAAATAGAAAAGTAATTTTCTTGAGAAATCACAATTTTTGGGGGCTATAACTCACGGGTTTTGGTAAAAAATGGCAAGTTTCAAAAGCATGCGGTTTTGGAATATTTTCATGTCATTTTATAATCCTCCTATGTTGGAAATATGTTATCAAGAAAACGGAGTGTAATAAATGAAAAAGTTAATTTTTTGAAAAAGTACTATTTTTCGTGGGCAAGTTTTGGTAAAAGCTCACGAGTTTTGGTAAAAAACGGCAAGTTTCAAAATTTGACTATTTTTGACATTTTTGAAGCCATTGTTTGTACCCACCTATATTTGTAATGTGTTATCTAGATAATGGAGATTAAAAAAATGAAAAAGTAATTTTTTTGAAAAACTACTATTTTTTGTAAGCCATCACGAGTTTTGGTCAAAAACGCAAAAGTAGAAAAACTCCATATTTTGGAGTATTTTCATATAAATTTTTATACCCAACTATATTTTTAATGTGTTATCAAGAGAACAAAGTGTGAAATATTGAAAAATAAATTTTTTGAAAAAATCATTATTTTTTGTAGGCTATAATTCACGAGTTTTGTTCAAAAAGTAGTAAAACTTGTTGTAATAGAGTCTTTTCATGCAATTTTTTACACCCAAATATTTTTGTAATGAGTTATCTTTTGAACGGAGTGTTAGAAATATAAAAGTATATTTTTTGAAACATCACAATTTTTGTGGGCTATAACTCATGGGTTTTTTTGGTAAAAAAATGGCAAATTTAAAAAACTTGCTGCTTTGGAATATTTTCGTGTCATATTTTAATCTACCTATATTGGAAATGTGTTATCAAGAGAACGGAGTGTAATAAATGAAAAAGTAAATTTTTTGAACAATCACTATTTTTCGTGGGCTATAACTCACGAGTTTTGGTAAAAAATGAGAAGTTTCAAAAACTGGTTGTTTTGGACAATTTTCATGCCATCTTTTAACCCACCTATATTAGAAATGTTTTATCAAGAGAAATTTAAAAGTAGAAAAACTTGTAGGCTATAACTCACGACTTTTGGCCAAAAATTTAAAAGTAGAAAAACTTTTTGTACAGGAGTGTTTTCATGCAATTTTTTACACCCAAATATATTTGTAAAGAGTTATCTAGAAAACGGAGTGTAAAAAATAGAAAAGTAATTTTTTGAAAAATCACAGTTTTTGTGGGCTATAACTGACGGGTTTTGGTAAAAAATGGCAAATTTCAAAAACTTGCTATTTTGGAAAATTTTTATGTCATTTTTTAATCTACCTATATTGGAAATGTGTTATCTAGAGAACGGGGAGTAATAAATTGTAAAGTAAATTTTTTTAAAAATCACAATTTTTGTGAGCTATGACTCACGAGTTTTAATCAAAAATGGAAAGTTTCAAAAAATGGTTGTTTTCGACAATTTTAATGCCATTTTTTAACCAACCTATATTGAAAATGTGCTATCTAGAGAACGGAGTGTAAAGATTGGAAAGTATTTTTTTTGAAAAGTCACAATTTTCGTGTGTTTATAACTCACGAGTTTTGGTAAAACACGCAAAAGTAGAAAAACTTGCTATAGTGGAGTATTTTTAGGCAATTTTTTTTGCCTGCCTATATTTGTATTATGTTATCTAGGGAAAGGAGTGTAAGAAATCAAAAAGTAAATTTTTTAAAAAATCACTATTTTTCGTGGGCTATAACTCACGAGTTTTGGTAAAAAAATGGCAAGTTTAATAAACTGACTATTTTGGAAATTTTTAATGCCATTGTTTATACCCTTCGATATCTATAATGTGTTATCTAGATAATGGGGTGTAAAAATAAAAAAATAATTTTTTAAAAAAACTACTATTTTTTGTGGGCTATAACTCACCAGTTTTTGTCAAAAACACAAAAGTAGAAAAACTCGCTATTATGGAGTATTTTTATATAACTGTTTATACCCACCAATATCTGTAATGTCTTATCAAGAGAACAGAGTATTAAAAATGTAAAAGTAAATTTTTCAAAAATTCATTATTTTTTGTAGGCTATAACTCACGAGTTATGGTCAAAAACATAAAAGTACAAAAACTTTTTGTACTGGAGTGTTTTCATGCAATTTTTTACACCCAAATATATTTGTAATGAGTTATCTAGAGAACGAAGTGTAAGAAATAGAAAAGTAAATTTTTTGAAAAATCACAATTTTTGTGGGCTATAACTCACGGGTTTTGGAAAAAAAATAGCAAGTTTCAAAAACTTGCTGTTTTTGAATATTTTCATGTCATTTTTTAATCCATCTATATTGGAAATGTGTTATATGGAGAATGGAGTGTAATAAATGGAAAAGTAAATTTTTTGAAAAGTCACTATTTTTCGTGGGCTATAAGTCACGAGGACTCGTAAAAAATGGGAAGTTTTAAAAACTGGTTGTTTTGGACAATTTTCATGCCATTTTTTAACCCACCTATATTGGAAATGTGATATCTATAAAAATGGAGTGCAAAGAATGGAAAAGTAATTCTTTTTTTAAAAAAATCACTATTTTTCGTGGGCTATAACTCACTAGTTTTGGTTAAAAAAACAAAAGTAGAAAAACTTGCTATAGTGGAGTATTTTCGTACAATTTTTTAAGCCTACCTATATTTGTAATATGTTATCTAGAGATAGGAGTGTAAGAAATGGAAAACTAAATTTTTTGAAAAATCACTATGTTAGTGGGCTAACTCACGAGTTTTGATAAAAAACGGCAAGTTTCAAAATCTGACTATTTTGGACATTTTTCATGCCATTTTTTATACCCACCTATATCTGTAATGTGTTATCTAGATAATGAAGTGTAAAAAATGAAAAAGTAATTTTTTTAAAAAACTACTATTTTTCGTAGGCTATAACTCACGCGTTTTGGTTAAAAACGCAAAAGTAGAAAAACTCGCTATTGTGGAGTATTTTCATATAACTTTTTATACCCACCTGTATTTGTAATGTGCTTAAAAGAGAACAGAGTATTAAAAATGGAAAAGTAAATTTTTCGAAAAATCATTATTTTTTGTTGGCTATAACTCACAAGTTTTGGTCAAAAACTTAAAAAGTAGAAAAACTTGTTGTACAGGAGTATTTTCATGCAATTTTTTACAACCAAATATATTTGTAATGAGTATCTAGAGAACGGAGTGTAAGAAATAGAAAAGTAAATTTTGTGAAAAATCATAATTTTTGTGGGCAATAACTCACGAGTTTTCATAAAAAAATGGCAAGTTTCAAATACTTGCTGTTTGGGAATATTTTCATGTCATTTTTTAATCCACCAATTTTGGAAATATGTTATCTAAAGAACGGAGTGAAATAAATGGAAAAATAAATTTTTTGAAAAATTACTATTTTCCGTGGGCTATCACTTACGACATTTGGTCAAAAATGGGAAGTTTCAAAAACTGGTTGTTTTGGATAATTTTCATGCCCACCTATATTAGAAATGTGTTATCTAGAGAACGAAGTGTAAAGAATGGAAAAGTATTTTTTTTTTTGAAAAATCACTTCTTTTGTGGGTTATAACTCACGAGTTTTGGTCAAAACGCAAAAGTAGAAAAACTTGCTATAATGGAGAATTTTTATGCAATTTTTTATGCCTTCCTATATTTGTTATATGTTATCTAGGAAAAGGAGTGTAAGAAATGGAAAAGAAATTTTTTTTGAAAAATCACTATTTTTCGTGGGCTATAACTCGCGAGTTTTGGTAAAAAAACGGCAAGTTTCAAAAACTGACTATTTTGGACATTTTTCATGCCATTGTTTATTCCCACCGATATTTTTAATGTGTTATCTAGATAATGGAGTGTAAAAAATGAAAAAGTAAATTTTTTAAAAAACTACTATTTTTCGTAGGTTATAACTCACGAGTTTAGGTCAAAAACGAAAAAGTAGAAAAACTCGCAATTGTGGAGTACTTTCATATAACTTTTTATACCAACCTATATTTGTAATGTGTTATCAAGAGAACAAAGTATTAAAAATGGAAAAGTAAATTTTTAGTAAAATCAATATTTTTTGCATGCTATAACTCACGAGTTTTGGTTTAAAAATTAAAAGTAGAAAAACTTGTTGTACAAGAGTATTTTCTTGTAATTTTTTACACACAAATATATTTGTAATGAGGTATCTAGAGAACGGAGTGTAAGAAATAGAAAAGTAAATTTTTTGAAAAATCACAATTTTTGTGGGCTATAACTCACGGGTTTTAGTAAAAAATGACAAGTTTCAAAAACTTGCTGTTTTGGAATATTTTCATGTCATTTTTAATCCACCTATATTGGAAATGTGTTATCTAGTGAACGGAGTGTAATAAATAGAAAAGTAAATTTTTTTAAAAATCACTATTTTTCGTGGGCTATAACTCACAAGGTCTGGTAAAAAATGGGAAGTGTCAAAAACTGGTTGTTTTAGACAATTTTTATGCCATTTTTTAACCCACCTATATTGGAAATGTATTATCTAAAGAACGGAGTGTAAAGAATGAAAAAATAATTTTTTCAAAGTAATTTTTAAAAAATGAAAAAATGAAAAAAAGTAATTTTTTAAAAAAAAACTATTATTTTTCGTAGGCTATAACTCACAATTTTTGGTAAAAAAATGCAAAAGTAGAAAAACTCGCTATTGTGGAGTATTTTCATATAACTTTCTATACCCATCTATATTTGTAATGTGTTATCAAGAGAACAGAGTATTAAAAATGGAAAAGTAAATTTTTTGAAGCTAAAACTCACGAGTTTTGGTAAAAAATTTAAAAGTAGAAAAACTTGTTGTACAGGATTGTTTTCATGCAATTTTTTACAACCAAATATATTTGTAATGACTTATCTAGAGAACGGAGTGTAAGAAATAGAAAAGTAAATTTTTTGAAAAATCACAATTTTTGTGGGCAATAACTCACGGATTTTGGTAAAAATGGCAAGTTTCAAATACTTGCTGTTTGGGAATATTTTCATGTCATTTTTTAATCCACCAATATTGAAAATGTGTTATCTAAAGAACGTAGTGTTATAAATGAAAAATAAATTTTTTTTCGTGGGCTATAACTTACGACATTTCGTAAAAAATGGGAAGTTTCAAAAACTGGTTGTTTTGGACAAATATAATGCCCACCTATTTTGGAAATGTGTTATCTAGAGAACGGAGTGTAAAGAATGGAAAAGTAATTTTTTTGAAAAATCACTTCTTTTCGTGGACTATAACTCACGAGTTTTGGTAAAAAACGCAAAAGTAGAAAAACTTGTTATAGTGGAGAATTTTTATGCAATTTTTTACGCCTGCCTATATTTGTTATATGTTATCTAGGAAAAGGAGTGTAAGAAATGAAAAAGTAAATTTTTTGAAAAATCAATATTTTTCGTGGGCTATAACTCGCGAGTTTTGGTCAAAAACGGCAAGTTTCAAAAATTGACTATTTTGGACATTTTTCATGCCATTGTTTATTCCCACCGATATCTGTAATGTGTTATCTAGATATGGAGTGTAAAAAATGAAAAAGTAAAATAGAAAAACTCGCTATTGTGGAGTATTTTATTGGTAGACTAGTCGTATCACCTCAACAAATACCATAACACTACTGTAGTAGCGGTGAGAGGAATCGTATTGGTTGTTAAGAGACCACTTGTTCACTTGACACTAACGGATGCATGAAATGAAAAGAAGAAAACAAAGACAAATGCATGCTAAGTAGAATGAATGCAAAAGGTTAGCATGCAAAGCACTGCCTTGAGGGATTCCAACATGTCCAGATCTCTCCCTATATATTTGTAATTTGTGTACATGCATGAGGGGACTTCCTGCTATTGTCGTGAAAGCAATTAACCTGGTAGTTCTCTCAATCTCACTTCACTTACTCCTCCAACTTCCATTGGCAGGGCAAGTTATTGGTACAAATTAAGGACCTAGATCCCTATTCCACACAACAATCCTAGTTCCATTCTCAGTCATCTCCCTTGGCAGGGCAGCTAACTAATTCAAGTGTTCAAATTGTTCTACAAGAATAATCCTAAGTCTTTATTGTGAATTTGATCTTAACTGTCAGTGGGCAACGCACAATTAAAATCACAAAGTAAACAGATCTTAGAACTCATGCAAGAATGTTTCCAAGACACAACATGTTGAATTCAATTTCCTCAAGAAGACCCACAATGATCTCAGTGGGCACCGCAGATCAATTGTAGATTCAAATGAAATCAGACAAGCCCATTGAATTTAAACATGTAATGAATGGAAAACAATATTAAACACAGATCTATTCAATTCAATTGTCTCAAATGAGTCAAGATCTGTACAAAATGGAACCTCAAGACAGTATAATGTTAGGAAGGAAAGGGAGAGAGAAAATCCTACACTAAACTAAGAACCCTAATCTATTGAATCTGTTCTGTTGTGTGCGGTCGCTCCCTTTCACCCGTTCTGCCTCTGTGGTTTTATACATCGAGTTCTACTTTGTGTGCTGTCGTGGCTATATCTTGGCCATCGCGTGCTCCTTCTCCATTTAAATCGGTGATGTGTCCTACAAAATCAGTAAGTGAAAATGAGGTCATGTATTACAAGTCATCACTGAAGATTACTTAAGTGCTAAGGATGCATTTTGTCAAACACTTGGATGCCTTCAAGAATTGTTGTGCATGTTAGTGAGTGTGAGTTGGTGAGTTTGTGCAAGAATGAGTGTGAGTGTATGCATGAGGGTGCGGTGTGTGCAAGAATGAGTGTGAGTGTGAAAGGGTGAGTAAGTGCACATTCTTTATCTCACTCCATCATTTTGCCCCTGATGCAGATCGAGTCTCAGAAAATATAAAACATGAACATTGTAGATAAGACTCTTAGCTAAACATAGCACTTTGAATCACTCAATTTGGAGTTAATATGAGACAGTTATGACTATTTTAGTAAACTATGGCAATGCTGAAGATTAGTGCGATTATGGTGCGGCGTGCCTGTGTGGACGCACAGGTGTGTGTGTGTGTGTGTGTTGCTTGTGCGAGCGCACAGGTGTTGGTAGGCTAGTCGTATCACCTCAACAAATACCCTAACACTACTGTAGTAGCGGTGAGAGGGATCGTATCCACAGAGAAGGGTTGGTTGTTAAGAGACCACTTGTTCACTTGACACTAACGAATGCATGAAATGAAAAGAAGAAAACAAAGACAAATGCATGCTAAGTAGAATGAATGCAAAAGGTTAGCATGCAAACCACTTCCTTGAGGGATTCCAACATGTGCAGATCTCTCCCTATATATTTGTAATTTGTGTACATGCATGAGGGGACTTCCTGCTAGTGATGTGAAACCAATTAACCTGGTGGTTCTCTCAATCTCACTTCACTTACTCCTCCAACTTCCCTTGGCAGGGCAAGTTATTGGCACAAATTAAGTATCCAGATCCCTATTACACACAACAATCCTAGTTCTATTCTCAGTCATCTCCCTTGGCATGGCAGCTAACTAATTCAAGTGTTCAAATTTTTCTACAAGAATAATCCTAAGTCTTTATTGTGAATTTGATCTTAACTGTCAGTGGGCACCGGACAATTAAAATCACAAAGTAAATAGATCTTAGAACTCATGCAAGAATGTTTCCAAGACACAACATGTTGAATTCAATTTCCTCAAAAAGACCCACAATGATCTCAGTGGGCACCGCAGATCAATTGTAGATTCAAATGAAATTAGACAAGCCCATTGAATTTAAACTTGTAATGAATGGAAAACAATATTAAACACAAATCTATTCAATTCAATTGTCTCAAATAAGTCAAAATCTGTACAAAATGGAACCTCAAGACAGTATAATGTTAGGAAGGAAAAGGAGAGAGAAAATCTTACACTAAACTAAGAACCCTAATTTATTGAATCTGTTCTGTTGCGTGTGGCCACCCCCCCTTTCCCCCTTTCTGTCTCTGTGGTTTTATACATTGAGTTCTACTTTGTGTGCTGTCGTGGCTATATCTTGGCCATCGCTTGCTCCTTCTCCATTTAAATCGGTGATGTGTGTCCTACAAAATCAGTAAGTGAAAATGAGGTCATGTATTACAAGTCATCACCGAAGATTACTTAAGTGCTAAGGATGCATTTTGTCAAACACTTGGATGCCTTCAAGAATTGTTGTGCATGTTATTGAGTGTGTGTTGGTGAGTTTGTGCAAGAATGAGTGTGAGTGTATGCATGAGGGTGTGGTGTGTGCAAGAGAGTGTGTGCAAGAATGAGTGTGAGTGTGAAAGGGTGAGTAAGTGCACATTCTTCATCTGTCTCCATCATTTTTCCCCTGATTCAAATCGAGTCTCAGAAAATATAAAACATAAACATTGTAGATAAGAATCTTAGCTAAACATAGCATTTTGAATCACTCAATTTGGAGTTAAGATGAGAAAGTTATTACCATTTTAGTAAACTGTGGCAATGCTGAAGATTAGTGCGAGTATGGTGCGGTGTGCTTGCGCCCGCACAAGTGTGTCTGTGTGTGTTGCGTGTGCGAGCGCACTAGTGTGTGCTTGTGTGTGTTTTGGTGCGGGGTTTTGAAGGCTTTCAGTTGAGAATTGGATTTTGTGATAAACATAGGAATTGTGTATCTCTCTCTTATCTTTCCATAGGTTCAAGAATCATCAACTTTGGAGGTCTGTAGCTCAAGATACAAGTGTTCTCCCAAAATGTGTCAGTGACATAACAACTGGATGAGTGCTTAGAAAGAACCCCCCATTTCTCATATATGCCTACTGAATTAGGAGACAGTGAAAACATAAGAAAAATATCCTACGTCTCATCAGTTGAGTAAGTATTGAGAGAGATATACTCATTTCAAGTTCGTTTTCCATTCTATAGAACGAGTGTAAGAAATAGAAAAGTAATTTTTTTTTAAAATCACAATTTTTGCGGGCTAAAACTTACGGGTTTTGGTAAAAAATGGCAAGTTTTGGGAATATTTTCATGTCATTTTTTAATCCACCTATATTGGAAATATGTTATCTAGATAACCGAGTGTAATAAATAAAAAAGTAAATTTTTTGAAAAATCACTAATTTTCGTGGGCTTTGACTCACGAGTTTTGGTAAAAAATGGGAAGTTTCAAAAACTGGTTGTTTTCGACAATTTTCATGCCATTTTTTAACTCACCTATATTGAAAATGTGTTATCTAGAGAACGGAGTGTAAAGAAATGCCATTTTCATGCCATTTTCATGCCATTTTTTAACTCACGAGTTTTGATCAAAAACGAAAAAGTAGAAAAACTGGCTATAGTGGAGTATTTTCCTGCAATTTTTATGCCTCTCTATATTTGCAATATGTTATCTAGGGAAAGGAGTGTAAGAAATGGAAAAGTAAATTTTTTGAAAAATCACTATTTTTCGTGGGCTATAACTCACTAGTTTTGGTCAAAAACGGCAAGTTTCAAAAACTAACTATTTTGAACATTTTTCATGCCATTGTTTAAGCCCACTGGTATCTGTAATGTGTTATCTAGATAATGGAGTTTAAAAAATGAAAATGTAATTTTTTTTAAAAAACTACTATTTTTCGTAGGCTATAACTCACGAGTTTTGGTAAAAAACGCAAAAGTAGAAAAACTCGCTATTGTGGAGTATTTTCTTATAAGTTGTTATACCCACCTATATTTGTAATGTGTTATCAAGAGAACAGAGTATTACACTTTTTGTGGGCTATAACTCACAGGTTTTTGTAGAAAATGGCAAGTTTCAAAAACTTGTTGTTTTGGAATATTTTCACGTCATTTTTTAATCCACTTATATTGGAAATGTGTTATCTAGAAAATGGAGTGTACTAAATGAAAAAGTAAATTTTTTTAAAAATCACTATTTTCATGTTATATAACTCACGAGGTCTGGTCAAAAATGGGAAGTTTCAAAAACTAGTTGTTTTAGGCAATTTTCATGCCATTTTTTAACCCACCTATATTGAAAATGTTATATCTAGAGAATGGAGTGTAAAGAATGGAAAAGTAAATTTTTTTTGAAAAATCACTATTTTTCGTGGGTTATAACTCACGAGTTTTGGTCAAAAACGCAAAAGTAGAAAAACTTGCTATAGTGGAGTATTTTCCTGCAATTTTTTATCCCCGCCTATATTTGTAATATGTTATCTAAAGAAAGGAGTGTAAGAAATGGAAAAGTAATTTTTTTGAAAAATCACTATTTTTCGTGCGTTATAACTCACGAGTTTTGATAAAAACGGCAAGTTTCAAAATCAGACTATTTTGAACATTTTTTATGCCATTGTTTATACCCACCTATATCTGTAACGTGTTATTTAGATAACGGAGGGTAAAAATGAAAAAAAGAAATTTTTTTTAAAAAAATTACTATTTTCATATAACTTTCTATACCCACCTATATTTGTAATTTGTTATCAAGGGAACAGAGTATTAAAAATGGAAAAGTAAATATCTCAAAAAATCATTATTTTTTATATGCTATAACTCACGAATTTGGTCAAAAACTTATAAGTAGAAAAACTTGTTGTACAGGAGTGTTTTCATGCAATTTTTTACACCCAAATATATTTGTAATGAGTTATCTATAGAACGGAGTGTAAAAAATACAAAAGTAAATTTTTTGTAAAATCACAATTTTTGTGGGCTATAACTCACAGGTTTTGGTAAATAATGGCAAGTTTCATAAACTTGCTGTTTGGGAATATTTTCATGTCAATTTTTAATCCACCTATATTGGAAATGTGTTATCTAGAGAACTGACTGTAATAAATGGAAATGTAAATTTTTTGAAAAATCATTAATTTTCGTGGGCTATGACTCACGAGTTTTGGTCAAAAATGGGAAGTTTCAAAAACTGGTTGTTTTTGACAATTTTCATTCCATTTTTTAAACCACCTATATTAAAAATGTGTTATCTAGAGAACGGAGTGTAAAGAAAGGAAAAGTAATTTTTTTTCGAAAAATTACTATTTTTCGTGGGCTATAACTGACAAGCGTGTCGTTAACCTTGCAATTTTAACCCTAAACTAATGTAGAAGAAGTGAGTAGGGTATCGAATCCACAGGGAAGGGGATTGGTTTAGAAAATTCTAAATTTTTCTGTTGAATGTCACAAGAATGATGAATTAAGAAATGACAATACTAATCTAAACAGAGAAATAAGGAATAAAGTAAAGACACAAATAAGAAGTGTTGTAAGATAGCAAGTAATAAATCGATGTCTTAGGATTTAGGTGCCAGATGATTGTTCATTAAACTACTCATGCTATGCATTTGACGCACATTCAAACTCAGAGGAGACCAAAGCTGCCTAGGATTGTAGCTAAAAGTCAACATGGCGACCGCACCTCTTTCTACTCTCCTAAACGTCGCACTTTCCCATGGCGAGGCCTAAGTGTGACGAATGAAAACCGCAACGTCTCAACTTAACAATACCACCAACTCTAGCATGTAAAACCTTAGATCTCCCATGGCGATGCCTGACCTAAGTTTCTAAGCCTTCGGTTAGTATTAAAAAGCTACTCCTTACTCTATCTTATGATTCAATGACCTCCGATCGGCTTGGCGACCGCATCTCGGATCACGAACAATCAAATCAAGTAAAGAGACTCAATTATCATACTTCTAGACCTCATCTCATGCATTTCTCACTCGAATTGGTGAACCGAGCCTCAACCTAGCATAGCAACCACAATCAAGGTTCAATTCAATCAATGAAAGTGCAAAAATTATGAAACTTGACATTTTTCATTCGTTAAGAACAAGTATGAATTCATTCTTTAGTTACTTAGTCAATTGCATAGCATTTCCTTCGTTTAATTACTCAAGCATCCGGTCCAAACCCTAAGACATCATCAATTTAGCCACAAAACTCCATTCTCAACTCCAGATCATCAAATCGCAATGAAGAACAGTTCATTTTCATTAAATTGAAAAGATTTTACCAAATGAATTGCTTCGATTGCTTCGAATCCACCAAAGTCTTGTGAATTTACTTCTTAATTAAGTAGAAGCTGACAATGATCGGTCCAAATTCTCGATCGGAATTGAAAACGGAGAGAAAATTCTAGAGAGAGAAAATTCCCGCTCTCAAAATCAAAAGTCTGTTTACTACTCTATATCTCCAATCCTCTACAAAATGCTAACTAAATCCTCTATATATAGAGTTTGCAAAACGTAATTAATACGCAACAGTAAAATGAGTAAAGAAAAACTACATGAATGCCACTACGCGCATCAACACAATGTCGATGATAGCCTGTACATAGGTGTGGATCACGCCTCTGGCTCTAACAACTTCGCGCCTTCATCAGCTCCCCTGCACCTTCAAGTCAACAGCTCGCATGCCATCAACAGCCTCCATACGCCTTCAAGCCTCTGACCACCACGCATTCAACAATCCCTGCACAAAAGAACCAAAATCCAACACTTAGAAAATTTTTGCAACTGCCAAATGGAAATTTCCAAGTCGAGGTCTCTCGACGAGACCTCGCCGTGCATGTGCGTGAGTGGCGAGGTCTCTCGGCGAGACCTCACCGTGTGTGTGCGTGAGTGGCGAGGTCTCTCGGCGAGACCTCGCCGTGTGTGTGCGTGTGGTGTAAATGTGGAATGAAATGAAAATGTGAGAGTGAGATGGAGTGATGCAAAGTAGTGCGATAACAAATGCTTGTGAGATGAGTGTTTGCGTAGAAGATAAATGAGTGAAGTATGTTGAAGAATGCAAATATAATGTGATGAAAAATGAATATGAATGTTGAGTGACATGTGTGCTGAAAATGAATATTGTGAGATGTATCAAGAAATGAATGCAAATGAAATGTGTAGACTAGTGAACGTATGATAAGATGAAAATGAAGGTGCATGAAACATGATCGAACAATCGTGAAAGTGAAAAATGATGAATGCATGTGTGAAATGAGAGCTCGCCGCATGATCATGCGGCGAGGTGCGTGTGTGCATGAACTCGCCGCACGGATGTGCGGCGAGGTGTGTGAGCTCGCCGCACAGATGTGCGGCGAGGTGTTTGCGTGAGTGAGTGCTCGCCGCATGAAGTTGCGGCGAGATGCGAGTGTGTGTGAGGTCACCGCACAGCTTGTGCGGCGACGTGTGTAGCTGCTGCTCGCAAGCGCGCCAGCGTGCGAGTGAGTGCTGCGCGCAAGCGCGAGCAGCACGTGCGTGAGTGCTGCGCGCGAGCGCGGCAGGTGTGTGTGTGTGTGCTGCGCCCTCGTGCATGTGAGACGAGTGCTCGTGTGCATCAGAGTGTGAATAAACATAACCAATACACATGAAATACATAACTTCTTGAATTACACACATTAAAGGTACCATCTAACACACATTAGCATCAGACCCGCACCACATACAACATATGTGTACCAATTTCCTACCTTTTTCATCCAATTCATGTTTCAACCATTCTTTGCACGATCACACCATTTTCTATACCAAATGCATGAAAACATAGCAGAAGTCAAGTGAAAACAATACTATTAAGTCAGTATAAAACTGACTTATCAATAACGCAAGAGTTTTGGTTAAAAACGCAAAAGTAGAAAAACTTGCTATTTTGGAGTATTTTCATGCAATTTTTTATGCCTCCCTATATTTCCAATATGTATATGTTATCTAGGGAAAGGAGTGTAAGAAATGAAAAAATAAATTTTTTGAAAAATCACTATTTTTCGTGGGCTATAACTCACGAGTTTTGATCAAAAACAGCAAGTTTCAAAAAATAACTATTTTGGACATTTTCATGACAATGTTTATGCCCAACGATATCTATAATGTGTTATCTAGATAATGGAGTGTAAAAAATGAAAATATAATTTTTTTTTTTAAAACTACTATTTTTCGTAGGCTATAACTCACGAGTTTTGGTCAAAAACGCAAAAGTAGAAAAACTCGCTATTGTGGAGTATTTTCTTATAACTTTTTATACCCACCTATATTTCTAATGTGTTATCAAGAGAACAGAGTATTAAAAATGGAAATGTAATTTTTTCAAAAAATCATTATTTTTTGTAGGCTATAACTCACGAGTTTTGGTCAAAAACTTAAAAGTAGAAAAACTTGTTGTACAGGAGTATTTTCATGCAATTTTTTACACCCAAATATATTTGTAATGAGTTATCTAGAGAACGGAGTGTAAGAAATAGAAAAGTAAATTTTTTGAAAAATCACAATTTTTGTGGGCTACTCACGGGTTTTGGTAAAAAATGGCAAGTTTCAAAAACTTGTTGTTTTGGAATATTTTCATGTTATTTTTTAATCCACTTATATTGGAAATGTGTTATCTAGAGAATGGAGTGAAATAAATGTAAAAGGAATTTTTTTTACAAGTCAATATTTTTCGTGGGCTATAACACATGACATTTGGTCAAAAATGGGAAGTTTCAAAAACTGGTTGTTTTGGACACTTTGCATGCCATTTTTCAACCCCACCTATATTGGAAATGTTATATCTAGAGAACAAAGTGTAAAGAATAGAAAAGTAATTTTTTGAAAAATCGCACTATTTTTCGTGGGTTCTAACTCATGAGTTTTGGTCAAAAAAGCAAAAGTAGAAAAACTTACTATAGTGGAGTATTTTCGTGCAATTTTTTATCCCTGTCTATATTTGTAATATGTTATCTAGAGAAAGGAATGTAAGCAATGGAAAAGTAATTTTTTTGAAAAATCACTATTTTTCGTGGACTGTAACTCACGAGTTTCGATAAAAAACGGCAAGTTTCAAAATTTGACTATTTTGGACATTTTTCATGCCATTGTTTATACCCACCTATATCTGTAATGTGTTATCTAGATAACGGAGGGTAAAAAATGAAAAATGTAATTTTTTTTATATCTGTAATGTGTTATCTAGATAACGGAGGGTAAAAAATGAAAAATGTAATTTTTTTTAAAAAAAATAACTATTTTCATATAACTTTCTATACCCACCTATATTTGTAATGTGTTATCAAGAGAACACAGTATTAAAAATGAAAAGTAAATTTTTCGAAAAATCATTATTTTTGTAGGCTATAACTCACGAGTTTTGGTCAAAAATTTTTAAGTAGAAAAACTTGTTGTACAGGAGTGTTTTCATGCAATTTTTTACACCAAAATATATTTGTAATGAGTTATCTATAGAACAGAGTGTAAGAAATAGAAAACTAAATTTTTTGTAAAATCACACTTTTTGTGGAACTCACCGATTTTTGTAAAAAATGGCAAGTTTCAAAAACGCGCTGTTTGGGAATATTTTCATGTCATTTTTTAATCCACCTATATTGGAAATGTGTTATCTAGAGAACGGAGTGTAATAAATGGAAAAGTAAATTTTTTGAAAAATCACTAAGTTTTATGAGTTTTGGTCAAAAATGGGAAGTTTCAAAAACTGGCTGTTTTCGACAATTTTCATGCCATTTTTTAACCCACCTATATTGAAAATGTGTTATCTAGAGAATGGAGTGTAAAGAATGGAAAAGTAATTTTTTAAAAAAATTGCTATTTTTCGTGGGCTATAACTCACGAGTTTTGGTCAAAAATGCAAAAGTAGAAAAACTTGCAATAGTGGAGTATTTTCATGCTATTTTTTATGCCTCCCTATATTTGCAATATGTTATCTAGGGAAAGGAGTGTAAGATAAGGAAAAGTAAATTTTTCGAAAAATCACTATTTTTCGTGGGCTATAACTCAAGAGTTTTGGTCAGAAACGGCAAGTTTCAGAAACTAACTATTTTGGACATTTTTCATGCCATTGTTTATCCCCACCAATATCTGTAATGTGTTATCTCGAGAATTGAGTGCAAAAAATGAAAAAGTTAATTTTTAAAAAAACTACTATTTTTTGTAGGTTATAACACACGAGTTTTGGTCAAAAACGAAAAAGTAGAAAAACTCGTTATTGTGGAGTATTTTCATAAAACATTTTATACCAACATATATTTGTAATGTTTTATCAAGAGAACAGAGTATTAAAAATTGAAAAGTAAAGACTCGGCCTTTCATACATCATCACATCCAAGGTAAAATCAAAATTATAAAAATCTAGGTATGCTCTCACAATCTCAAATTCCATTGCTCTAATGGACAAGGGCTACTGGTGTTAGGCCTTTGTACCAAATATAAAGGTCATAGGGTACTGATGTTAAGCCTATTTACCTCATTTTCATATTGAATTGTCAACAAAATCCAATTATAGCAGCAACCACTGAATTTTCATCCACATGTGGGTATGATTTCCCTATGGTGAATCTGTAAATAGCATTCCATTTTTTCTTATGTAACATACTTGCTGCATGCTGAAGGATATCATATACACATGTCTAATCTGAAATCACATTGTAACATGACAATGTTCACTATTTTAATCTCTTAATTCTTAGATTTGCAGTGCTTTACTGTTACTAGCTTTATTCAGTTCGTCTATGTTTTCTGAATCCATTTGGTTTGGACTCAAATCATAGATGATCACCGATTGAATGCATTTATGTGATTTGCATTGTTGGTTTCCTGAGTTTCTTCGCTACATTGTCTACTAAGATCATCATTGTTTATCTCCTAATATTTGCAATGCTTGATATTTTTTATGTTGATGCCTCTGCAACTTTTTTTTAGCTTCTGTTTAATCTCACTCCTGGTGAAACAAAGAATACAATCTTGGGAGTTTTTTGTTAAGTTGGCAGGAGTGATGATTAGAAGTATGATGCATATATCCATTAATCACTCTTATCCAAACAAATGTAAAGGAGGAGTCATCCTTATTTAATTTTGTGCATGGTTGCTTCAGTTTTGAATAATATGAAAGCTATTAGTCTTGGGACGGTTCTCATATTATCTTCAAACTCTAACAACCATACTTTTGTGTAAAGAAGGAAATACTCCTATTTTAATTTCGAAAACTCATAGATAGGAGCTTTATTGTAAGGAATGAGTCCTCCATATTTATAGCTTTGCAATGGTGTGGTTATATCTGCCATTAACTTTTGTAACTTAAATTTCTATTAATAAAATTGGGAGTGGAGCCCCCACTCCCCCCGCATATGGGATGATTAGCCAACCAGAAAAAAGACAATTTTTACCAGTATTATGTTCACAATCAGGGTGGGTGCAAAAAAAGGTCACAAAAAGTCAAAATCAACGAGTTTTTTTATTTTTTTTTTCATTTTGGCTAAAATATGTGTGTTACAGCCCATTAAAAAGGTAAGTTTTGTGAAAAATCTAAATTTCACTTTTTTTACACCGTTCAATAGGATGCAAGTTCACAATTGAGGTGGGTGAAAAAAAAAACAGTGGGGAAAAAGCCAAAATCAATACTTTTTTTTTTACTTTGATTTTTTTACCAAAATACGTGTGTTATAACCCAAGAAAGTTGTGTGAAAATTTTAATTTTCACTTTTTGTGATAAAATTCACTATAATTTATGTTCGTAATTAGGTTGGGTGCAAAAAACTGTGCAAAAAAAGTCATAATCAACGCGTTTTTTAATTTTGCCATTTTTGGCTAAAATACATGTGTTCATGAAAAATGAAAATTTGGTAAAAAATCAAAACTTCACTTTTTTTTATACCATTCGCTAGGATGAAAATTCACAATTTAGGTGGGTAAAAAAAAGTAACGAAAATGCCAAAATCAGTACATTTTTTTTACTTTTCTATTTTTACCAAAATATGTATGTTATAACTCAAAAGAAATGTGTTATAACTCATGCAAAATTGAAGTTTGGTGAAAATTTTAATTTTCACTTTTTTGACAATATTCACTAGAATCCATATTCACAATCGGGGTGGGTGCAAAAAATAGTATAAAAAAGTTAAAATTTACACATTTTTAGATTTTGTCATTTTTTTTTGTTAAAATACGTGTGTTATAACTCATGAAAATGGAAATTTGGTAAAAAAAATCAAAATTTCACTTTTCTTGACACCGTTCACTAGGATGCAAGTTACCAATTGAAGTGGGTGAAAAGACAGTAAAGGAAAAGCCAAAATCAACACGTTTTTTAACTTTGATATTTTTTACCAAAATATATGTTATAACCCATGAAAATTGAAGTTTGATGAAACTTTAATTTTCACTTTTTTTTTTGCAATATTCACTAGAATTCAAGTTCACAATAGTGGTGGGTGCAAAAAAAAGTCAAATCAACGCGTTTTTAGATTTTGCAATTTTTTGCTAAAATGCGTGTAGCCCATGAAAAATGAAAATTTTGTAAAAAATCTAAATTTCACCTTTTTTTGCACCAGTTATTAGGATACAAGTTGACAATTGAGGTGGGTGAAAAAATAGTAAAGAAAAAGTCAAAATCAACACGTTTTTTTATTTTGCCTTTTTTTACCAAAATACGTGTGTCATAACCCATGAAAAATTGAAGTTTGATGAAATTTTTAAGTTTTACTTTTTTGACAATATTCATGAGGGTATAAAACTGTGCTGGTTTGAAATTCTGAGAACAACTTTGATGAAATGAGCCAATATGGTTGTTTTGTTGATTTTCTTATTTACTTCAGTATAGTCAGTTAGTTTTCTGGGGTGCCCAATTTATGATGGAACCAATTGAGATGCCGGGGGAATTTTCGGATTTAGATGGAACCAATATAATGGAACTACTGCCAAATCTTGATGTATTTCATAGATCCTTTGTCTGTCTTTTGATGATGGACAAAGGGATAATATTAAGGTGCCGGTTCACTTCGTTGGATTAGTGAGGTGCATCTATTGTTGTTGAGTGCTAGCTTGGGGAAACCATGATCTGACTTGAACACAGTCTATGGTCTATGAGTTGATGGAGTTTTTGAACTAATATGGTGGCATTTTGAGGTTCGTAGATAAAACTGCAGAATGGTTAGGTCCTCTTGTTGAGACCTTTTAACAGATGGATCATGAGGTGTAGCCTGGTAGAATGATCAACAAGTCTTGGGTTGTTCTTGGGTTGTTCTTGGGTTGTTCGGATTGTAAGCGCATTTAGAAGATTGATGAAGGTATAGGTTTAGTTGTGGAAAAGGCATGATGGGGCATTGCCAAGTATCCTGAGAAAGGTGAATTACAGCGAGAAAGATTTAAATGGTTTAATAATGTTAGTGGAACAAACAGGTTAAGATTTCAATGAATCGAAATGCTTGGATTTAGTGGATGAGCTGTCTTTGGTGACTTCATTTAATTTTCCCTTGGATATCATACTTACATTTCTTTTGACTAGGGTTTTAGTTATTTGGAGATAAAGAATATCATACTTTGGTTCTGGTCGATCCAAAGTAGACAGATTCTTAATCTCATCAGATGCTTAGGAACTACATGCAATGGAGTTGTACTCCAATTTTACTACTTTCACTTTTGTATAGGCGCGTTCGGTTATATCCGGTGCCTGCTTTTGTTTACTATGAATATATTTTCTATTTAAAAAAAAGACAATATTCAGTAGAATTGTGAAGCCAATCTAGCCGGATTTACTAATTGAGGATTTGTATTGGTGCATGGTTGGTTAGTCAAATTGTCTTGGTATGCAGCATCTGAATATTCTAAACAATTGGCAAGCTTTCAATCATCTCGGGCAGTAATGATGTATATACGGTCGAGAACAGCCCGTGCTCTCAATTACATTACCAGATTTGGATGGCAATCTGGGTTTATGATTTCAACAAAGGTAATCAAACATGTATTTAGAAAAGAATCCGAACTTATACATTACATAGGATTTTGATTGGGACCGAGAAAACCATACTCTGGAAGGTTCTAGAGTAGAAATTTTCTTAGTTCATATCTTCACTTACTTATGAGTCATGTAATGGAGTAGTACTCCATATTTATCGTTTATTTTTTGTAACAATGTGTTCGGGTATATCCAGCATTATATTTTGCCCACTATGTACATAAACCTGGTTTTTCAAAAAAAAAAAAACAACAATATTCACTAGAATGCATGTTCACAATTAGGGTGGGTAGAAAAAATGGTAAACAAAAATTAAAATCAACTCGTTTTTGGATTTTGTTATTTTTGCTAAAATACTTAAATACATGTGTTATAGTCTATGAAAAAATGAAAATTTAATAAAAAAATCTAAATTCACTTTTCCTGACATCATTCACTAGGATACAAGTTCACAATTGAGGTGAGTGATAAAACTTTGGGAAAAAAGTTAAAATCAACATGTTTTTTTTACTTTGTAATTTTTTACCAAAATACGTGTGTTATTATAACCCATGAAAAATGGAAGTTTGGTGAAAATTTTAATTTTCACTTTTTTTGAAAATTTTCACTAGAATTCATATTCACAATTGGGGTGGGTGCAAAAAACAGTACAAAAAATCAAAATCAACGTATTTTTTTATTTTTCCCTTTTTGGCTAAAATACGTGTGTTATAGCTCATTAAAAAGGTAAATTTTGTGAAAATCTAAATTTCACTTTTTTTAACACTTCAAGAGGATGCAAGTTCACAATTAAGGTTGGTGAAAAAACAGCGGGAAAAAAGCCAAAATCAATACGTTTTTTTACTTTGTCATTTTTTACTAAAATACGTATGTTATAACGCATGAAAAATAGAAGCTTTGTGGAAATTTAATTTTTTCTCTTTTTTTATAATATTCACTATAATTGTTCGCAATCGGGGTGAGTGCAAAAAAAGTCAAAATCAATGCGTTTTTGGATTTTGCCATTTTTTGCTAAAATACATGTTATAGCCATGAAAAATGAAAATTCGGTAAAAAATCTAAATTTCACTTTTTTTGACACCATTCACTAGGATGCAAGTTTTAAGGTAGGTGAAAAACAGTAAGGAAAAAAGCCAAAATCAATATGTTTTTTTACTTTTCTATTTTTGACCAAAAATATGTTTGTTATAAACCATGAAAAATGGATGTTTGGTGAAAATTTTAATTTTTACTTTTTTTTACAATATTCACTAGAATGCATATTCACAATCGGGGTGGGTGCAAAAACCGATACAAAAAAATCAAAATTAATGCACTTTTGAATTTTGCTATTTTGGCTAAAATACGTCTGTTATAGCCCATTAAAAAGGAAAATTTGGAGAAAAATCTAAATTTTACTTTTTTGATATCGTTCACTAGGATGCAAGTTTACAATTGAAGTGGGTGAAAAAACAATGGGGAAAAAGTCAAAATCAATATGTTTTTTTACTTTGTCATTTTTCACCAAAATGCGTGTGTTATAACCCATGAAAAATGGAAGTTTGGTGAAAATTTTAATTTTCACTTTTTTACAATATTTACTAAAATGTTTGTTTACAATCGGGATGGGTGCAAAAAAAAATCAAAATCAACGCGTTTTTTGGATTTTATCATTTTTAGCTTAAATACGTGTGTTATAGTCCATGAAAAATGAAAATTTGGTAAAAAAAATTCTAAATTTTACTTTTTTTTTACAACGTTTACTAGGATTCAAGTTCACAATTGAAGTGTGTGAAAATCAGTATGAAAAAAAGTTAAAATCAACATTTTTTTTTACTTTGTTATTTTTTATTAAAATACGACTTTGTCATTCTATACTGTGTAACTCTAATAACTAATGTAACTGCAATAATTACAAAATATTATGTCTCTTGAAACAATGGAATACTAGTGTCAATAAATTTCTTGCAAATTACTATTGTCAAACATAATCACGCTCGTACCAAAATCGTTCATCTTCTTTTCTCTTATTCCATCATTAAAAGATTTGACTGTTTAAATCAAAACTGGTATTGAATCGAAACATGGTAGTAGAACTTTACCATTGCAGTAGAACTCTACCATTTGATAGATAATTCAAAATATTTTCTATTCTTTTTGTTTCCAATGAATTGACCAATTGATTAGAGACTTTCTAAATTATAAAAAAACTTATGGTGGCAGGATCATGGATTAGGATATAATAAATTAACTATTCCCTTAAGCAACAATAATTAAACCATGCCTAATATCCATAGAAAGGCATATTTTTTGGCTTGTAGGGTTCGAATATATCTACTTTTGCATGTAAAAATCATGAGTTTGACTTTGTGTTGTGATTCAAGTTTTTTAGGTAAGTATATAGTCGGTTAGAAATCAAAAGAAGTTATTAAGTAATGTAATACCCTTGGGAGAGGAAGTCGATTTAATTAAAACAAAGATATGAATTTTTATAATTATTTCATATTTAAATAAAAAAATTAATAATTTTTATACCCTTTGTAATAAATTCATTAAAATTTGTAACCTCTTTATTAACTTGAACTTGTGAAGAGATATTTTTACAAATTTTTCCAAAAAGGAAAAATAGACAAGGCTTTATTGAAAACGAAAAAACAAATTCCCAAATTTAGCCAATGATCATGGCCTCAAAACAAAGCAAAAACTAGAAAAGCCACCAATTAAACATTATTGATCAACTCTCAGCAAGAAGAATTGGAACGGTTATTGTTATATTTCACAAGGTTGCCAACACGAGAGAGCATAGAGAACTCTACCCTTCCATCCCTGCAGCATCCAGTTACCGTGTTCATCAACAAGAAACTCCTTATTGTAAGATGATTTCGTCTTGAACTTCACTTCTCTCATGATTTCAGGATTCAATGGAAGTGGTTTGAATCCAGCTCTCTGATTGCGCACTTGCCACTTCTTGTATGAATCAGGCCTCTCAACTCTTTCTGTACCTTCACAAGCTATGATATTCATAACATCCCTTCCCATCACTTCTTTCTCAAACATCATCCTGTCTTGATCTTCGCGAGGTAGAGTTGCTTCAAACATATCAAACAAAGAAGAGAAATGGTAGAGAGCCTCCTTGAATCTTGTTTCGAAGAAGGGCGCACTATAAGTTCCATTAAGGATTCCGTGGACGAACAATTCAGGATTCAGTTTCCTGATCAACTTCATCACAGCATCCCTTGGACTACTCTGTATCAGTGTTTCATCAGGCACATTTCTCAGCCTGTACAGACAATTCACCACCAGCATTTCATCCTTGTCAATCTCAAGATCTTCTTCACTGATTGTATCCCATCTTTTTGCAACTGCTTTGAACTCAAATGGGACGTTAAATCTCTTTGCGTAGTTCGCCAAACGACGCCCTGTCTCCTCAATTCTCTCTGCTGGTCGAAAACCTGGCTGTGGAAGATCAATTCCAGTGATTCTAAGCTTTGGTGGCCCTCCTGGCCTGAGGGAAATTCCATGGAGCAAACACGGCCACTGAAAACCGTATAAAATCCCAAAATCAACAATGTGAATCCTTGATGCCGTGCTTGTTATTCTAGCAATAGACTTGTTGGCAAATATATTGGACATTCTCTGAAATGGGCAGATTCCTAAATATGACTGGTAAGCTCTGAGAATATCAGCAGCCGATGCTCTTTTAGTAGTCAATGCTGTATACAGTGCTGTACCCATGCCTGCAATTCGTGCCTCGAGGGCATTGGCAAAACAATGAGCCAATCGTTCAGTAGGATCACCATAAGGAGAAGAGTGTTGCCTTATACGCTTCAGCAATTCATTGGCTGCCCAATTGTCAAAGTTTGCCGTTGCATGTGCACATCTTGTTAGAAGATCCCACAGATCGACTACTTCCCTTATACTCTCACGTTTGGAACCCGCACGTGGCCTTCCTCTTTTGGCTGTTGTCGGTGGAACATACTGTGGCTTTTTTGGTCCCTCTTTAACTGAAGTTTCAGTTCCACTTCTCCCTGTAGATTCGCCATAAAAATTAGGATCTCTGGCGGGACAAAGCAGTGCGTTATCATAGTCTTCCGTGTTGTCAATTTGCTCAGTATAACTAGCAAATTGCTTGTTACTGCGCCCATTTCCGTCTTGATCACCATCTTCTCTACCGCGATTATTCTTCTCCCTGCACCCCTTTGATGATTTCTCCCCAGAAACAACTTCGCAAGTCGTTTCATTCTGAATGATGTTAGTGACACTTTCTGTATCCGCTTCGTAAGGGCCAACTGGCTTGTTTTTACTAAGAAGATTGGCTGTCGGGACGCTCTGGGAAGGAGTAATACAAGGTTCGACCAGGTAATCAACAATAAGGTCAAAACTGTTTGCAGGGGTACATGGCTGCATATTAGGCTCAAAGGTTTGCTGAGGAACCACATGATCATCATTCGCAGTAGGCCAAATTTCGGCGAAATTATCGATAGGGGTACTGAGATTCTGACTCCCAAGAAATGTTGTTGGACTTGAAGACCTACTAGGGGAGGAAGAAGAGTCGTCCCCATTAAGAACTTCATAGAAGGATTTCTCAGCAGCTTGGAGAGCCATACAGTCCTGGAACATGCAAGGTTTATCAGCCAAGTCATCCTCCTCCATAAGCATGTGTTGTAGATATTTGAATACCCCATCAAAGTAATCCCCTTCCACTGGAGAATCGCCTTCATAAAGATTTTCATTGACATGGATTGAGGACAAACTCGATAGGCCTGGGGCATTAGTGAACAGATGATCAAATTGGCATCCATTCACAAGATTCCCTTCAGACCATAAGTGTTGATCAAGTGGCTGGAATCCATTCTGAGAATTGGGATGGCCTCGAAAAAGAGTATCCATGAGCACACAGCGCAAAGAGAATACAAATCACTGGAAAGATTGGGTTTTGAATGCCTCAATGTTAAGACTCAATACATGTTGAGAAGATATGCTATATAAGTACAACTTCAAGATCAAGACAGAGATTTTGCAAGTACACATGTGACATATGAAAAAGAACAAAGGGATGGATTGTTAACGTTGGAGGGATACGCAAAATACGGAGGATGTCATTGGAAAGTGTGATTAAAAATCTGAAGATGGTCAGAGCACCTGAGCAGTGAGCCCATTTATATGAGTATGGTTACTGAAAGTTTTCTTGAATGTTCGACAAAGATAGAAATTCTTTATTTCATGGAGATCTGTAAGTTTGTAAAAACTTCCCTGAGCTGCAGCGGTGACCCCCATAACTAGTTCACGTGAAGCCGTAATGTATGTCGGAGATCATCGGACATATTAGGCAGCTTGGCATAAGGTTAAGGACAACCTATGTGGGGATGAATGAATTATTCTTTTCCAATTTTGGGGCAGTAATACTAATTTTTTAATTTCTTGTTTGATTTTGGATATATTCCAATAGTTATTTAACTTATCCACATTACCATTCTTCTTTTGTGGAAAAAATGTTTTGACACATTTTGCCTTACTATTTATGCTTATGACACAAAAAGTTGGATGCATGAATACAGTCCAATCTATCATCCGGCAATTTATAACGCCATATGGATAGACATGAATGTGAAATCAAAGAACTACAAATTGAGGGGTTCAATTTTTTTAGTATATCCTGTCAGTCTATCACTATTTTAACAGGAACAGGGAATATATGCGAGGGGAGAGTTGAACTCTTAATATAGTATAATCTTTGAAATAGCAACAAAAGATATTTGGCCTAAGCATTGCTCTCATTCTCATTCATGTTTAGTGAAAAACTTTGAATGTTCACCTGGTCTATTCTGAAAGGGTATTGTACATGCAATAAGGAGTTAATGCGATTTTACCGCTCCATAAAATTGATAAAAATTTAGAGAGTTAATGCGATTTTACCGCTTCATAAAACTAATAAAAATTTAGAATTTTTATTTTAACGATAATTAATTGTATAGTAACTGTTTCACATAAATTTTGTGCAAAATGTTACTTCCTGTGATTGTTTTAGCCTCCCTTTTTGAGTCAATCAAAGATGAAAGACAGATAGTGATAATGGTGCTGGGAGAAAGAAATTAAGTGGAGGTCCATCAGATAATATTAGTAACAAAAAAAAAATGCTCGTAGGCAATTAACAATTTAACAAAAAGAGAGTTCATTTCCATATTTAATTTGATGAAATAGAGGCTCATAACGTTGCTTAATGACGTCCATGAAAACAATGTTTAGAAAAATAAATTGGCAGCATAGTATAATGTCCTCATCCACTTTACAGATTTAGACCGCAATGGATGGATGGATGGATGGTGACAACTTTTTTAAGCATAAAAAGTTTATCCACAGATTCCTGAACATGGATGATAGAGCACTAAAAACTAAAAGAATACCATTACGTTGTTGGTCAAGATTATTTTAAGCAAAGTATATCAATAATGCAAAACCACTTTTGCTAAGAAAACAATTGTTTAATTCATCCTCCAATAATATGAAATTTATTGCAAGACAAGATTAGATCAGGTCAAATTAATTTTAAAGTTATCTTCCATTATTGGGATGCGTGTTATAGATCTAATTAACCCCTTTTGTTGCCTAATTAATGATCTTCAAACAAAAAAAAGGACTAATGCCATGTGGGATGCTCAAAAACCGAAGAGAACTTCTTGCAAATGCTGCTTAAAAGTACCAAAACTGAAATTTCCCAATATAGAGTTTTGTCTCTAATGAAGCCAACCAAATCGATGCCATTTCGAGAGTTGTCAGTCACTACTGCATTTGTCACAGTCTTCAAGTTTCAAGAAGTGGCCCCTAATTGTTAAGTCTTGAGAAGAAGTTTGTACAATAATGGTGACTTGCATCTAAGGACGTTTTGAAACAATCATGGCAGTTTTTTCAGTGTGCAAGTTTTCATTGATCCAAAGTCTCCGTATGCCCACCTTTCAGGAAGATAAATATGTGCTTGAGAAATCATGAAACAGAGAACTAAATCAATACTAGAATCCCTATCATTTTCTATGATTATATAGTACTAATTCAAGTGTGTTTGACTTTTAGCCATAGAAGACATCTAAGGCCCAGAGGCCAGAATGTAGGCATTGTAGACATCATCTTGATTAAAGGAGGATACAAAGACAAATATTGTTGTTCAAAGTTTAAGAACTGGAGATAATCAGTAGGGAAAGAAAGTGCAAAATTGCTCGAAGAAAGCCGGTTGGTACAAGTATTTCTTTATGAGTTGGTACGTATCATTATGATTCCTAAACTAATAGTAGTAAAATATTCAGAGTGATTAAGCGACAGCCATGAATATGATCCCACAGGTTGGACGTAATGAGATGGTGGACCAGAAGAAAATGCACGACAAATCCAAGAGTTACTGGCTTTTGCTAGAAATTTTACCAAGTGAAGTCGAAACGAGAACTAATGTGACTTTGATTAAACTATTTCATCTTAAGAATTAGATTACAAGTTTAAACCCAAGGAATGCAGTCCAGAACACACTGATAATTACCTTAACAACAGCAAACAACATTTTTTAGTATGCAAAATTATTTACTTATTCAAGAATCATAATGAGAAGACTGATTTAAAGAAATGGAGGGGTGAAAATGAATCAAGTTTGGTTGAAGTGAGTTAAATTTATGGTATCAGAAATGATGAAAGGTTTCTGCCTAATATAATCATATTGGGATGTTTAATATCTTACTAGTTAAACTACCGGCCTGATTTTCCTCCCAAAGATTAAGCAATCAAATCTAACATATTCTGCTGGAAATTCTCAGTGACGCATTTTGTCTGGAATCCTGTCACTATTAATGTAGTATGAATTAATTGATGCCTAATTGGTTGAAGGATCTTGTTTTCCTTTGTCATTATATTTCTTGAGCCTCATTATCTTAGCTCAATAAGAAAGATGCGAAGCGATAATGGTTGCATTTTGTGTCAAAAGAATACATCAAAAGTTACTGAATCTTCATATACTACTTGAATTATCAGTACCTGCAGTTTTTTTAAAGTGTTGGAAGCAAAACAGTCTGATAAGTATCAAAGAGTAACTAATTTTCATGAAGCTAATGTCTACTTATTTAAATAAAGAACATATGCTTCAAGATGCGCAATAGTGAATCCAAGGCTTTTCTAGCTGTAAAGATCCCTTTTTATTTTTTTTATGCTGCTATTTGCTGATGATGGTTCCCTCGTTGAGAGAAGATGTTAATTGAGTAGGTAAGGACCATTTTTCAAACCTATAGTCCAATGCATTGTGGGAAACATGTAGGAATCTTGCAATGTTGCTCGGAAAGAAAACGCATTTCTTGCTCAAGAGATAAACGAATGCATGAGAGCATTTGTTTCTCTGCAGTAGCAAGAATTGTTTCTTTTGTCATTCATATAACAGGTTTCCAACAAGAGAGTGCATAAATAACTCGCCCCTTCCAACATTGCAGTATCCAGTTGCAATCTTCATCAACCCGAAAATCCTTGTGGTACTGCAACCTCACCTTGGCCCTAACTTCCTTCACAATATCCTGGTTAGTTGGGAGCTGCCTGAACCCAGCCCTCTGATTCCGCACTTGCCATTGCTTATATGTCTCTGGCCTCTCGATCCTTTCAGTACCTTCACAAGCTATGACGTTCAAAGAATCCCTTCCAAGAACCTCTTTCTCAAACACCAATCTATCTTGATCATGGCATGGTATAGTTTTCTCTAACATATCAAACAGAGAAGAGAAATGATGCAATGCCTCCCGGAAACGTGTGGCAAAGAAAGGGACATTATACGTCCCATTAAGAACTCCGTGGACAAAAACATCTGGATTTATCTTCTTGATCAAGTTCAGAACATCGTTTCTTGCAGTGCTGGCTTCTGCAGTCTCATCAGGAATATTTCGTAGCCTGTACAAGCAATTAACCACAAGTGCTTCACTTCTGTCAATCTTCAGATCCTCCAGTCTGATGGTTTCCCATTTCTTTGCTATGGCATGATATTCAAATTGAACATTAAATTTCTTGCAATAATATGAGAGCCGTCGTCCAGTCTCCTCAACTCTTTGTGCTGGTCGGAAACCTGGTTGAGGAAGCTCTATACCTGTAATACGAAGCTTTGGTGGCCCGCCTGGCCTCAGTGACAAACCTTGGATGAAGCAGGGCCACTGAAAACCATATAGAATACCAAAATCAATTATGTGAATCTTAGTAGCTTCTTTGGTAAATCTCGCAATTGACTTGCCAGCACAGATGTTTGACATTTTCTGAAAGGGGCACGCCATGATATACGTCTGATAAGCTTTCAGTGCATCTGCAGCTGATACTTTCCTTTTAGTAAAAGCTGTATACAGTGTTGTTCCCATGCCAGACACACGGGCCTCAAGGGCATTAGCAAAGTAATGTGCCAATCTTTCAGTAGCTTCACCACAGGGAGATGAATGTCGCCTAATCGTATTCAGCAATTCATAAGCAGTCCTGTTATCATGATTCACTACAGCTTGTGCACATTGAGTTAGGAGGCTATTTAAATCAACTACCTCCATTACGTTAGGCTTTTTCTGACTCGCTCGTGGCCTCCCTCGTTTTGATTCTTGCTTTAGCCCAATTTTGTTATAATTCCATGTTTCATACTCTGTTGTTGTATTACAGTAAGAAACTGAAGGATCATCAAAAAATCCAGGATTCATACCTGTGCACAGTAGTGCCTTATCATACATTTTCTGAGTTGCTTCACTTTCCGGTGTCGACTCGTCATCATAGCTTGCAACTTGTTTATTACTCCTTCCTTCTCCATTTTCACTATCTTCGCCGTCATAAGTTCTCTTTTCTCTGGATTCATTTTGAAGATAGTCCCTCCATTTCACCTCTTTCTGAGCCACCGTATTCAATTCCACTCCTTCACATTCAAGGCAACAACAGATCGACACTGTTATTATTGAAAAAGAATATGGCTTTACAAATACTTAATAAAACGAACATGTTACTTCTCATCAGGAATCCAAGAGGGCTCAATAAAATTGTTCCCAAGTGCAGAATTTTCAGTGTTTTAACTCCTAACTCGATGATTTCTGGATTTCTTCTCAGCATATTAACTAACAAGGAAAGGAATTATACATTGAAAAGTTGTACAAGAAGAAGAGTCCTAATTTCGGTCCTCACCTGTGAGGGCATCATGGAAGGATTTCTCAGCGGCCTGTAAAGCAGAGCTGTCCTGGAACATGCAAGGCCTCTGCTCCAAATCCTCCTCCATAAGCATTTGATTAAGATACTTGAGCACCCCATCAAAATAGTCATGGGGCAATACAGTTCCATCTTCCTCAACCGGAGTTGCTGCTGAATCAACAGAGCAAATTGATCCGTTTGATGGGCTATCAACATCAGCACACATACTCCCAATCCCACATTCTAAAACAGCAAGATGATTTTGCTCTGCAGACGCTGAAAATGAATGGCAATTGTACTTGAATCCCATCATATTTACTACGTATAATCTCAAAAGATTGGAACCTTTTTTTATACATGAAACAATGGTCGTCTAAAGCTCTTGAACGATGGTTTGAAGAACACAATGAAGGTTGGTACAAACTTGGATGGATGATCAAGAAAGCTTCAGTTTAAACATAAAAAAAAGTAATAAGAATAAGAAGATTATAATGCATGCAAATGAATTTTGATGCAGACAAGGAAACAAAAACAGTGAACCAGACCAGGCCAGGGGCTGCTCTCTTTTTTTTATCTTCAAGAATCGGGAAACGAATCAGCTACAAGCCGCCGGAACTATTTTGCGCGTTTTCAGGGGCCCGGCCCCCCGCCTAGAGAGCTTTTATTGGATGATTATTGTTTGGCTAATCGTGGAGGCCCTGCCTTCCATTACTACAAAAGGATTTCTATTTTTGTTCTAATGCAATTTACTTTTTTTTTTTTTTTTTGTAATCATTGAAGCAAAAAATTTTACTCTTAATACATATGAATGAAAAAAATAATAATAAAAAAAATTCAAACTAAACATTTTTTTTTCCCTTCACGAGTTAAAATAAATCTAGATTACTACATCAAAGTAGTTTTGGAGTTTGATTTTATGTGCAAATGATTAGTTTTTGACTGATTTGACATTTAATAAGTAACATAAAATTAAAAGTTTTGGTGCTCCAAAGTCCAAAACGCCTCCATTAAAATGAAGGTGACAAGATCCAATTTGTTCTTGTTCAATTATTTTTGGTTTGGTCCAAATATTTCTCTTTCCGTCCTTTTTGGAAGAAATTTCGCAGCCAAAGATGAACAAATAAATCCTGGTCTCGGTTTGACTTATTGTTATTAAAAAAGTAATATTAAATTGATAGAAATGGAAGTTTCCATGCATGATGCATGAACTGATTCTGCAGATCGAAGAAATCTTCCTTTGCCAATATTAATGGATTCGAAAAAGGTATTTTAATCATAATATTTACTTATCTATCTTGTATATAAAAGCACCAAATATTTTTAAATTAGTGATTTAATTCAAATACAACTTTTACGAATTTTAAAAATTATAAGCTTTTATAGGTTATAAAATTTGGTTTTAATAAAATATAGCGATTTTCCAAAAAATAATGAACATGTACTTCCAAGTTACAAACCATCCATCCATTTTTTTTTGGTTTGTAGACAAAAATAGGATGTGAAACGGATACATATGTAAGACTAGTTTCATATATGAATTAATATATGAGATGCGTTTCATATATAAAACAGACTATTTTTGAAATTGTGATTCTATGTTTTTACTATTTTTATTGTGGGATGAAATTGTAATTAAGTAACTTGCTTCACATGAGATAAAAAAAAAAGATTCTGACCGAACACTATTGATAACCCAATTTAATAGATCAACTCATTGAATAAAAAACTCCTAGAGGATTTCGTTAAAAGGAAAAACGAATCATAAACAAAATACATCGTAACATCTCGAGGAAATGTTACTAATGGAATATGTAGGAATAATAACGTCTTTTTTGTTTTGGTTGCTGATCCTCATAAGTAAAAAGCATAAAAAGATAAATTACTATCCAATTTTCTATTTAAAACAAAAACGGCAATTGAGCCAGAAAATGCTATTGCATTATCATTAAGGGATTACATGTGATTGATGAAACAACGGATCTAATTGTGGGTCAAATTCATCAGGATCAAATCTATGGGGACTTAAGGAATGATATAAAAAAAAAAAAAAAAAGACATTTGCCAGAAAGACTGAGTAAGTTGACTCGTGAACAAATTTAATTATGAGCTCCATTGTAAAATTCACTTGCTTTAACTACTCATGCTATGGATGTGGGAGTTGAAGCATCAACTCCAATCCTGTAATATGATTTGTTATTAATAGAACTTCAAGAATGTTTAATTTCCATTAGTACCAAATGTTGTTTCTAACTCATTACATGCAAACTTGAGTATTATGCAAAAAAATATATATATATATTTCAAAAAAATCTCAAATTTTACTACCTTATAGTTTTGATTTTTTTCAGAGAAAATTGTAAATTTGTAAAAATTATGTTTGCATACTTTTAACTGTCTATTTCTTTTTTTTTTTTCTAACTCAATTAAAGACATGCAAATTGGTAGATTATACAAAATAATAATAATAAAGTAAAAGTAAAAAAATAAAATAAAGATCATATCTTCCTACCTCAAAAGCAAAAAAGTTTTCATATCAACCAAACTATCAAAACTTTACTTTTCACACAATTTAAATCAAAGAGGGCTAAAAAAAATTCAGTAAGGTGTTACCAGATAATAAGCAGAAGAACAATAGTTGTGGGCTACATTCGAATCAAATTATATATCTTACTTCTTTTTGCTTTGAGATTTTGGTGGTCTAAGAACACTCCAGTCCAGCTTCTCACGTTTAGATTGCTTTTCAGGAGTGCGATTCTTGGGCTGATAAAATGATTGATCCCCTTGAATCTTCTTCTGTGTTTTTTTGTATGGATACAATGCTTCTGAAACATCTGCAGTTTTTCGCTTGAGATCTCCATTGGAACCATTGCTACAATTATCTAGTTCGACAGGGTTCTCAACCCCAACTTGCGGAGAGCCATCTCCTCTGTCATAATGGAAAACTATCAAGGTTAACTGCATTAAACACTACTCAAGTTTATATCATCATTGGCAAGTCATGCTCTACACCAACCTAGACTGAGTTTGGATTACTGCAATCCTTAAGAACCCTGCTTTTTTTTTTTCTTTTAACCTTATCTGTTCTGGAGGGTACATTATGCAGACAATCTAAAACTCTAACCTGAAGTAGTAATGCACAAACTAACAATAATAATAACAGGTCTATGCCACAGGACTTCCAATTACGCCATAATAAAAGGAAATAACAGTAAAATGCTAACATCGAAAGGTCAAAATACCAACCTATCTGATCCTGTTTCACTTTCTCTGCCTGAACTTGTAGCTGCGGCCTCAGATTGAGGCGAGTCTGATGCTTTATTATTTAGTTTCTACCAAGACAATGACTTGACATGAGAAGACCAAAAGTAACGAGAGTTTTAGGAAGTATGGCAGTAGAGAAACAATTCCCAGGTCATTCTAGTGATACTCACGTCTATAGAAGGATTGAAACTCAGAAAAGACATCCGGCCTCTTATAGCCCCAGGATGGGGATCCCCTTCCATAATGACAACACTGCATGTGAAATTGTTGCAAGTAAGCTCTAGAAAAACTTTAGACCAAAAATAAAGGATGAAAAATTCATCAAAGTTGCTGAGATCAAAACATTAGAAAATGCAACAATAAAGTTGTATTATCATGAAATGAGTGCTCTTCCAAAGACATAAATCTTTAGATAATGCCAAAACTAATAGCAAGAAGAGTTAAACCCGAGTCGAATATCATCACTCATACATTCATATTCCGACTAAGATCTCAGTATGAATATATAAAAACTGTCCATGGGTAAGGTTAAAAGTATGATTTAAGTCATCAACAAAGCATATATGGACTGATCAAAGATTTGCTAGAAAAGTAAAACACATATGCAACACGACTACCCCACAGCTGACTGGAACAGCAACAGGAAACACTTTCATTAAAAATTTTACAGTAGATAAAGTCTCTGGCCAATCTGCTGATGACAAAAAAGAATGAATCTTATTGCAAGTGCATCAGAGCTTTTTTTTTTTTTTTTTTTTAGTGCATCAGAGCTTATATCAGGTCAGAATCACAAACCACATTACTCATAGCATCCTGGGATCTGATTCATATCTGGACATATAAGAGCAACGCCGTAATAGTTTTGAGAAGGTATAGTTCTTAATACAAAACCCTTGCAAGCTGGAAGAGACTCTCGATGACTAAATTCAGTTACATCCAATCCTACAACATTATCTAACTCACTCTGAGGCACTCAAATATAACCCTGATAGTAAGCAAGATACTGAGAAGTGGCTTGAAATGTAGTATTCACCCAAATTGACCAGGAAAATTATTTTTGTAATACATTCACTAAAGTTACTGTCAATTTGTCAGTATGCCTACCTAGGTTTACAAAACAACGTAATTTGTGAACACTGAAGATTTAGCATTCATAGAAGTTGTATTGTCCCTACAAGAATTTTGCAACACGGGCTGCTAAATAACTAATAGTAGTAATTATCAATACACAATAGACCTAAGCAAAAGAAAAATGAAGCGGAAAAAAAAAGATTAAAAACCAGTATGTCTCAAGATCAAAAAGGAAAGCACAAAGAGAGCTAAACAAGAGAATGTTCCAAATTCCCAGAAAAACTTCAATAAAGATACCATCTTTGGGGACCACTACGGGAAGGAAAGTTTCCGTTAGGTATAACTTCTTCTTCTTCTTCTTCTTTCTTAGCTTTTTCCTCTTTCTGAGCTACCCTTTGCATAAACTGCAGAAAAACAAAATATTCCCAAACCGAGCTAAAAGGATTAACAATCAGCAATCTTTTTTGAAGTTTCAAGAACTCACAGCCACTCAAATAAAATTAAACACAAAACCCATCAAAACTAAAAAAAGCCCACATCAAGTTAAACAAAATCAATTCTCGTTAAACAAAAATTAAACAAAACTACAATTAAAATCCACTCCAGAAACAGAAAGAGGAAAAAAAATAAAATAAAATAAAAAGACAGGATTTTTAAGCTAAATTCCCTAACCTTCAAGTTTCTCAAAGTGCTTGACAGCTCCCGCTTAGCCATTGTTGATTCCAAACTGAATCCTCGTTCTCTTTTTATGCCAAAATGAATTGAGAGCTTCGAGTTTCTTTAAGGGTTTTATTTGCGGTTAGAACTTAGAACTTAGGAGGACGATTCTTTGGCATTTGCATTTGGAAACAAGAGAAATAAAAGGGATCGGTTGATATGAATTTACGTTTTAGTCCTCATTACTCTTTGAGGTGGAGAAAATCTAGCCCTTGGATCATGTACACAAAGGTCAAGTTAAATCCGTCTATAATAAGGGCAGGCTGAGGCCTGTGCGCTTCCCATCCCATGTTTGGAATCTTTGGAGTGGTGATCCTCCATCAGCACAAGCTGAAGCTGCCCACAAAGGTCATATTGCAATCTGTTTTCAGAACCCTTTGATGCATGCATCGATATGATCAAAACCCATATAAAAATTTTGGGACTTAACATTATTATACACTGAAATTGTAAAGGGTCTTGTTGTTTTTCACCAGAGTTTGGATATTTTGATAGTGAAATAAAAGAAAGTGGCAATCTTTATGTATACTTTCTGAATGCTTTGAATGACCTTTTGTCTAGGAGCAATTTTTTTTAATGTGTTTTAGTTGGATTATATTTAACTCTATTGGGTTTTGCGTGTATTTATTTGTTGTTTCTTTGTGTCGTTGCTTAATTTGATTGTATTTTTACCTCACAGATTTGCAGTGATCTTCTGAGCTGGATAATCTTCGAGTTGTTAAACGATGGTATGCATATTCTGTACTGGCTTTATTTTTTTTTGTGTGTGATATGTATTGGACTGCTAGGATAGTGAAATTATTCTCTTCGAACGAGCTGAAAAGACAAATTATACTTCAAGTATTACACATTTGACTGTGGGTTGGTAGAAAGGAAATTTGCTTCATGAAAATTGTGACTTTTCAATAATGGCAGAAGTTATCAACTCATCCTTGTTGATAGAAGTCAAGGTCCCAATTATGGAAGCCTCTGATTATGTCTGTTAATTTTGAGCTATCTCCATTGCCAAGTATGTCTTTGAGTGTGAGAAATTGGAAGAAAGATGGTGATGTTGGACGGGATAAAGCTAGAAGGATTTGTGATTACTACATTGTTTCTATGCTCAAACTTATGGATTGATAGTCACTTGTTAACTCGGCAAAAGTTCCAATTGTATATAGTATGTTATTGTATTATCTTTAGTTTGGTAATTTGACTCACAGGTTGTTCTTGTGGCTGCAGAATGCTGATGAGAATCATGGTGGCATTTCAACCTTTTCACAAAACTACCGTTGTTACCCTGTTTCTTTCATTGAAAAGGTTTGAATTTTATGTCTAATAATTTCTTTAGTACTTTTAGAAACAAGAATTGTGCATTACGAAGTGCCCACAATTTAAATAGTTTTAGTTGTGTGTGACCCTGAAGAAGGCATTAATTGATTGCTGTTATTCTTCTGAGGCAAGGAAGATTCGTCTTCTTTCAAGAGCACTTAATTCTTTCCTTATCCTCATTTGACCCTTTTCTTTCTTTTTGCCTAACATTAGTTGTTTTGTTTATTTATATAATCTCCTCATTCTCTTGCTTTGATTTATTGCAGTCCCATCTTGAAAAAGGTGACAAAAGTATGTTATCTCAGTCACTACTGTGTAGATTTTTAATGTCATTTAATTGTTTAAAATTGTTTTCTCTGTAACTAATACACACGATGTGATGTTCCTTCCAGTTATAATGCCTCCCTCGGCTCTGGATAGGCTTGGTATGTGAAACCACACTTTCTTGATTCGTTTTCCTCCTCTTCAGGATTGTGCCCGTTACAACTTTGATTTGCTGTTGGTCTTAATGTCACCCTGCTTTACTTTGATAAATTGTTCCTTTTCATTCTTGCTGCAGCTTCCTTGCGGATTGACTACCCAATGTTATTTGAAATTAGAAACCCTTCTTCCGAGAGAGTTTCTCATTGTGGGGTGCTAGAATTTATTGCGGATGAGGGACTGATATACCTACCATATTGGGTATTTTCTTGTATCCAGTTTCTCATTTAGCTTTTGCTGTTGTTATTTTGTCATTCTGATTCTCGGTTGTTTCTTCCTACCTGTAATTGTAGATGATGGAAAACATGCTTCTGCAAGAGGGCGATATTGTGCATATTAAGATTGCCAGTTTATCCAAGGGTACATATGTGAAGTTGCAGCCTCACACCACGGATTTCTTAGATATATCCAACCCAAAAGCAATGTTAGTCTTACTGCTTTGGGTCTGAGTCTAGCCTGCCTTATCTTTTTGTTAATACAATCTTTTCTCTAAACTCTATCTTTGATTTGAAGCTTGGAGACAACTTTGAGGAACTACTCTTGTTTAACTACTGGTGATACCATAATGGTTGCTTATAACAACAAAAAGTTTTACATCAATATCGTAGAAACCAAGCCCTCCTCAGCAATTAGCATTATAGAGACAGACTGTGAGGTTGATTTTGCACCTCCCTTGGATTATAAAGAACCTGAGAAGCCAGCAAAAACTGCAATACGAAACAAGGCACCACCAGAAGGTTTGTTTCTAATTGAGTTCATATTTGGAGCTTGACTTCAGTTTTGTCTAATCCTTTGAAAGTTATGTTTCTCTGACAAGTGGTTGCAATCATAAATCCTTTAGTGGATGAAGAGCCAGCAAAAAAAAGGCCGAAGTTCAGCCCATTTTGTGGTTCATCAAGACGCTTGGATGGAAAACCAGCTCAATCGCCTTTATCAACTTCATCTCCTGGGCTCAAACAGCACCAGCAGGAGGATACGGATGGGACTAAGCGGTCAACTTCATCCCATTCAAGTTCACATCGGCGTGCAGGGAAGCTTATCTTTGGTTCAAATGTGGATCATGGTTCAAATGGAATAGAAAAGGTATATCTCATTTATCTTGGAGACCTTTTCTTTCCACACACATAATTACACTATTTAAGTTAGTCTCACTTAACATACTATTATTAAGTGTGCTTTATTATTGTTTTCACTTTGTTCTGTAATATAGGTTTTCTCGAAGGAGAGCAGTAAAGATTCTCCTCAGAAGGCTGAAATGAAGTTTGAGGCATTCCCTGAGAAGAAGAAGGATGAAATGAAGTTTGAGGCATTCTCTGGGAAGAAGTATTCCCTGAAAGACTAAACCATGCTGTTGGTTACCACTTTTGCCTTGTGAATATCTACCCATATGATTTATTTTTGGGGCATTCTTTGGATCATCTTCTTAAAAGCTTTTTTTTTTCCCAATGCAAGTAGGGGTTTTTGTCATTTTGGATAAAATTGTAGATTCAGCATGACCTGTATATAATGCATGAAAACTCATCTACTGCATTTTCAGCTCTACAGAATTTAACAGTGAATCAATATGACAGCAAAACTTAGTGGATTGGTGAAGTATACAATCATCCTTTCATGGAATTTCTCCACTACAACCCCTTTGTTCTTCACTTTCCTGTTGCTTAACCATTCCCCACTTGAACGGAAATGGGTCTTCTTTCTCGTTTTGATCTCTCACTCTATGTTTCACTATGTAAAAAGTTGACACGAATTCATTAATTACATCAGTTTTATGTTGGCATTTCTTCAAACAGCCCACTTGATTTTAATGAATGGATACCACAACCTTTAGACAGTAAAACATGTACTGGGACAGGCGGCATGAGTAGGTTGTTCATCGAGTCGGTTTTCGGTTTATTCGGTTTGGACATTTCTGAACTCGAATTCGAAAACTGAACCGAATTCGAATAATAATTTGAACAAATCGAACCGAATTCGAAATTTAGTTTTCGGTTCGAATTCGGTTTTATTCGAATAAACCGAATTCGAATTTGTTTAAATCCTAATTAAATCATTAAATTACATAAATTATATCAAAATTTACAAACATTCAATTAAATCAAATAATACATAAAAGAATGACCTAATTATGTCTTTTAAGTTTAAGTTGTATTATTATTATATATTTTATATTTATAAAAATTATATTATATATATATATATTGAATTCGGTTTTCGGTTCGGTTTTCGAATTGGAAGCCAAATTCGAAAATCGAAATTCGAATTCGGTTTAAACCAAAAATCGATTCGAAATTCGAAAACCGAATTCGAATCGGTTTATTCAAATTCGGTTTTCGAATTTTCGAATTGATTTTCGATTTAAACCGAATATTAGATAGCCCTACAAGCGGGTGTTAGATGAACACATAAATGCAGAGTGAGTTTTTTTTTGTCGAATCAAATGAACAACTATTTGATTCATCGCTAGTAACAAGTTTATGCTTGTATATTTTCATCACTGTTAGGGATAGGAAATATCAAACTCAGAAGTCAGAACTCAAATTCAGTTGTTACAAGTTGTTTTTTCAGTTGTTACAAGTTGTTTTTTACCAAAGAAATCTGCCCCAGGTAATGGGAGAAAGCAAAGCTTCGGCCTTCATCCTCCGTAGGGATTATAAGGGAGGAAACTCATTTAATAGTGTTCTTGCTAGCCCAGAAAAGCCAGGACTTAATTTCCTAAGCCAATCTAAATGGAGTTCAGGTTCAAATAAGGCCAGAAATACTTTTGCTTGTGCGCCATCAAATTGAAGAGTATTTCCTTCTAAATCTAACCCATAAACCCAGAACTTGTACGCACATGTCCGATGCAATATATGCTCTACAAATTTTTATTTTGGTGGGTTTTTAGACTAAAAAGAGATCCAAAATGCAAACAGCTTAAGACATAAAAATTGCAGGACAAATGGTGTGCATTCATAACCACAAGAACTCATCAAAGTAGATTCAATAATTTGACTGTATGTAAATTTCAAAATCATTGGTTTATACACATTGTTCTTGAATTTGCATACTATCTTGGCTATTAAAACTTTTTCTTTGTTGAAATAAATGTTAAAAAGTTAAAAGTATAGGTAAAAATAAGAACAATCCATTTTCAGAGAATAATGCATTTGGAGACACAATAAAAGCTTTCCAAATTCTTGTGCAATGTTTAAGGTGAAACCGTACAAGAACATCAATAACAAATTTCGTATACACAATCGAGACAGAGAGTTGATCGATCTGCAACAAAACAATATGACCAAAACCAAAATTCAATTTAGTTAAACGATACAAAATTTCTAAGTGGGTGCACCAAATCCTTCTTTGTTGTTGGACTAAGTTGCCTAAAGAGATTTTCATTGCATTGTTGACTCATGACCTAATCTACCCAATGAAACCTACGCCCTTCTTTTTCTTTTTAAAGTAAAGCATTTGAACCAAAACTTTTATTCCCTCAAATTTTTTAAGCCTAGACTTAGCTTATACAAAGTTAGTATAAATAGTTACTCCAACATGCAGTCCACTCAAGCAATATTACAAAGTTTACGACTTCAATTTCTTTCATAAAAGTCAAGTATTCATATAGACAAAAGCAATGCAAATGCATGGTCAAAATAGTGCTTTCTTGATGCCATGGTCCAATGGCCTTTTCCTAAGCATTCTTGCATTTCTTGGCTTTCTTGTAACATTTGCAAATGCAGAAATTCACCATCACGAATTTGTTGTATGTTTTTCAACTTGTACTTGTTTTTCCTTTGGTTATTATTTCATCTTCTTTCTTGTCATATACTGATGCTTTCTTGCTGATAGGTTGAAGCAAAGCCAGTGAACAGGCTGTGCAGAACTCACAGCATAATTACTGTCAATGGAAAATTCCCAGGTCCAACTCTGTCTGTGCGAAATGGAGATACTCTTGTTATCAAAGCCATTAATAGAGCTCGCTATAATGTCACCCTTCACTGGTAATCACTGAGTATAAAGAATGAGTACAACAATGCTACAACAAAACTATCAAAACTCATGCCATATTTCATAACTCTTATTAAAATAACGAAAACTTGTGCTTTAATATGTGCTATATCATTCTTTAGGCATGGCGTTCGCCAACTACGAACGCCATGGGCGGATGGTCCTGAATATGTGACTCAGTGCCCAATCCAGCCAGGAGCAACTTACACATACCGTTTCACTATAGAAAATCAAGAGGGTACATTGTGGTGGCATGCTCACAGTAAATGGCTTAGAGCAACTGTCTACGGAGCCCTGGTCATTCGTCCTAAACTGGGATCCTCATATCCTTTCCCAAAGCCAAAGCATGAAGTCCCTATTATTCTTGGTAATTCTTGGAGATTCTGTTCTAAATTTCAACATCCTCTATCTCATTCATATGCTGAGTTTCAGCAAGTTTAACTAACGTAAAACTGGCGAAAATGAGCAGGAGAATGGTGGAACAGAGACATAATCAGTCTCAATAGACTAACCCTTTTTACTGGAGCTGCTCCAAACATTTCTGATGCTTATACTATTAATGGTCAACCTGGTGATCTATATCCATGTTCCAGTAAAGGTTGATTTTTTTTTCCCAATATCAAGCATCTTTTTGCCTGTTAATGAAAAACATTAGCAGTGGCTAAATCATTCTAAACTGTGATATATATATAGGCACTTTTAAGGTTCCTGTGAACTCTGGAGACAGAGTTCTCCTGAGAGTCATCAATGCTGCACTCAATCAACAACTTTTCTTCACCATCGCCAACCACCAGCTGACGGTTGTAGGAGCTGATGCCTTTTACCACAAGCCTTTTGCCACCAGAGTGATCATGGTTGGACCTGGCCAAACCACTGATGTCATTCTTACTGCTAATCAACCTCCGGCAAGGTACTATATGGCCGCGAGGGCTTATGCAACAGCTCAAGGCGCCCCGTTTGACAACACCACTACTACTGCTATTCTTGAATACAAAACAGCCAGAGGAGGATCATCTTCTTCTTCTTCTTCTTCAAGACCTCTCTTGCCTCAATTACCTGCCTTCAACGATACAAACACTGTTACTGCATTTGAAAACCAACTAAGGAGCATTCCCTCTCCTGAGCTTGAAGTACCCACCAAGATTGATCATAGCCTGTTTTTCACTGTGGGATTAGGCTTTGTAAATTGCAATCCTGGACCTAGATGTCAAGGGCCAAATGGTACAAGATTCGCGGCCAGCATGAACAATGTATCCTTCGTGCTTCCAAGGAGGACTTCCTTACTCCAAGCTTATTACAACAACATACCTGGAATCTTCACCACAGACTTCCCTCCTGTTCCACCAATTCAATTTAACTACACAGGCAATGTTCCGCGCTCACTGTGGCAACCTCGCTTTGGGACAAAGCTGTACAAGCTGAAATTTGGTTCCACCGTACAGATTGTGTTGCAAGACACAGGCATCTTCTCGACAGAGGACCATCCTATTCATCTTCATGGATACCATTTCTTCATTGTAGGACAGGGATTTGGGAACTTCAATCCACGGACAGATCCTCAAAGATTTAACCTTGTTGATCCCCCTATCAGGAATACTATTGATACCCCTGTTGGTGGATGGGCAGTGATCCGTTTCGTGGCTGATAATCCAGGTATAAACATGATCTTAACAATTAATGTTTCGCACAAAATTTTCATTCTCCCATCTCCCATTACATGTTTAACAGAGGACTGACTTTTTAACGTGAATATGATGAACAGGAGTTTGGTTATTCCACTGTCACATAGATGCCCATCTGGCTTGGGGATTGAGTATGGCATTCTTGGTTGAAAACGGAAAAGGAGAATTGCAGACTGTAGAGCCTCCTCCCGCTGATCTTCCACGATGCTAGGACCTTAATCTTATGCTTTTTCATCACCAGCAATATTCATTGTCCTTTCTCGATTTTGCTATAGTACGGCCAGATTGTGTTTTTGCTGAATTAGCAAAGTCTGGCAGTATCGATTTCTTTGTCTTGCTTTCGCAGAAAAAATTGTTCACATGTAATTGTAACCGTCTTCTGTCAGTTGAAGTTAATGAATACCATTGATGTTTTCTTTTATTGTTTCTTTAATATAAAAAATGGCTATTTTCCTTGTGCAAACCACATTCACTATATCTTTTAACTTTTTGGTTAAGAATGGGAAAGTTAAAAAACATGTTTTAACTTCTTTTTTTACTATTTTTTTCACTTACCTTAATTGTGAATATATAAAAGGTATAAAAAAAAGTGAAATTTTTATATTTTTTTACTAAAATTCCTGTGATATAATTCAAGTAGTTTAGTAAAAAATGGCAAAAATCATAGATGCGTATATTTTGATTTTTTTTTTTCCCCTTTTTTGCACCACCCCTATTGTGAACATACATTTTGATGAATATTATAAAAAAAGTTAAAATTAATTATCACTAAATCTCTATTTTTTGTGGGCTATAACTTATAACACAAATATTTTGGTAAAAATATGGTAAATTAAAACATCGTGTTAATTTTAGCTTTTTTTTTCTACTATTTTTTTACACACACCTTAACAGTGAACAAACACGATAAAATAAAAAAACACGTTGAATTTGACTTTTTTGTTATATTTTTTATACCTACCTCGATTGTGAACATACATTCCATTGAATATTGTTACTTTGTCAGGAAAACATGAAATTTTAAAATTTTCACCAAACCTTCATTTTTCACGAGATATAACATACATATTTTTGTCAAAAATGACAAACTGAAAAAATACGTTAATTTTGGCCATTTTTATAATATTTTTTCTCCAACATCAATTATGAACATATATACTTGTGCACGGTATTAAAAAAATAAATTTAAAATATTTTTTCTAAAATTTCTATTTTTCAGCAGGTATATCTCATGCATTTTAGCAAAAAAATTGAAAAATTAATAAATGCGTTAGATTTTGATTTTTTTTTTCTTTTTACTTTTTTTTGCACATACCTCCGTTGTGAACATGCATTTTAATGAATATGGTAAAAAAAATGAAAATTTTACCTCTATTTTTCATGAATATAAACACACGTATTTTGATAAAAAAAAATGCCAAAATAAAAAAAAAATTGTTGATTTTGACTTTCATCGTATACTTCATGGTAGATTGCTTGAGGAGAAATACAGAGAGCAGAGAATGAGAGGTCGACAAATGAGGCAGAGTTTTGTCCACTTGCAATCCAATACTTGGATCAGCTAGCAAATGGTTCATACAAGCCTGTTAATTTAGCTGTTGGCCGCTGCCTATGCCTAAACCGCAATGATCCTTCAGGCTTCAGTGCAGGTTTACAGCTTAAATCTGGGTTCACCATGCAAAAAGTAAGAATCCAAACCGCAATGATCCTTCAAGCTTCAGTGCAGGTTTACAGCTTAAATCCCTTCAGGGTTCACCATGCAAAAGGTAGTGGCATAGCCAGCTTTACCTCTTTCAAGAACCACAAAGGTGAATTAGAACTGGTAATCTCCCCAAATCCTAATGGCTCTATGAGTTGCCAAGCCCTTAAACCAACAAAATGGCCATCTTTGCAATTTTCAGATATCCAATAACTCAACGGATACCCTGCGAATTTCAACACCGCCTCAGCTGGTCAAATAGAACAACGAAAGAATCCACATTTCTGCTATGTGGAAAATGGAAACAAAAGTTGTATGTATAGCTACTTACCTCCGTAATCCTTCAGAATGTAAAGGATAATACTTCTGAAGCCCATTTTTGGGATGGCAAAACCGTGATTGCTTAGGTGCCAAGAACTTTTTTCCTACTTCATCAGAAGAGATCTCAAGACCACAGTCATTGCAGAATGATTCAGCATCCGATTCCTAGTTGGCCATAAATGACGGTCAATTAACTGTTTTGTAAACAGATTGCACCCTTTCAAACATTTGAAGAAGAAGTACCTGTAACAATAGAAGGTTGGATAGGTCTGCCAGTGGAAAGGGTTGAAGCTTGTACCCTGCCTGGTTTAAAAAGCATACTGCTAAAGCCCGAACCTTTTAAAGGGTCAAAAAACAAAATAAATAACTAAAACAAAAAGTAGACAATCCTGGTGAACAATAGTCTTCTGTAGCAAAGGAACAGATTGTGGAAAGAAATGGTTTCAATAAGCAAACAAAGAAACATCAACCAAGACCGCTTCACAGATCTTGCTAATTACGTAATTTAACAATAGTTTAGTTTGTACATCATATGCTACGATAAAGTATGGGGAAACTGATATGAATACTGTAATAACAACAACACCTTATTGTTGGATTAGTAATAAAAGAAGTTATTTGGACACATGAAGTGTGAGGTTTGTGAGAGATTGTTAGGTTGTTCATGAACGAATACTATGAAGTTCACAAATGATACATTATACATTTAGCAAAAATAAATAAAAATGAACAACCTCATTGATGTAAGGCTCAATAATACAGTACTGGAGAGCGGATGCTTCGGTCTCCAAAATATACATAAACCTCTTGTAATTACCCAAACGGAAGCATCTGTTCAGAAGAAAAATAAATTGAATGAAACTTTTTATTTACTCACAAAAGTAAGCAGCTTTTTCTTGCCAAATCTCGGTTTTTTTCTTCTTTCTTTTTTTTCCTGAGAATCCTTTCACAAATCTTCCCTACAAATGTTTAAAGCAGAAAAGTCTACAGACTTTACCATACCTCAAAATATCCATGGCAAAACGCATTTGCTTTGATTTCAAAACAGCAGAGGGGAGACTACGGAACCACAAACACAAGGGTTCCCCCTATAAAGTATGAAAAGTAATATTGTATGTCAAGACCACACCCAAGAAGGTAAAAGGAAATTATCTTAGTTGAGGCGGCAAATAAGAGATAAACCAATAACCTTGCTGTCAGGATGAACTTGGAGAAGCACATAAAATGAGCAAAATTCAGCTTCATTTTCATGAATGTTTTGTGATGCTCGATTTGCTTCATAAAGATTAAACAGAGTCATCAGACACTTAGTGAGCTGCTCCAGGTTGAGATAAAGCACAGAAGAAATATTTGGATTGCAGCAAGATCTATACAGCTTCTGGTGCGATACAATATGAAATTTAACCTGTACAAATAATGAAATCAGAAATGCATTTATCACCAGAATGTAAGTTTAGATACAATTTGATAATTCTTAGTAGATTACTGAAATGCAATCTTCACATAAACAGAGTGCTATATAACTTGTACATTTTCAGTATTGCATCTTAATCTTGATTTAACTTCAACATTTCATAGATAACCAGGATAAAATGTGGAACTTACAAACTTAGCAAGGTAATTGTTACATCATAAGCAACAACCAACATTGCCACTACTCAAGTTCGTTATTTATTTTCCCCAAATCGAAATTTTATCAACTGTGACAAACTCATATTGTTTGTTCTTTAACCCTTGAATAGAGCAAAGTTTAGAAATTGGACATGAAGTATAAGAAAATTTAGAAATCACAAGAAACTCGAAACTACAACTACTAGCCCCAAAAGATTTGAAGAAAAAATTAACAATCCCGGGAAAGCCACAAACAGAACTGCTTTTAGAAGCGGATCTCGTATTTCATATATGAAAAGTATTCTGTCAATAAGCATACCATTCTCTCATACATCGTGACAGCTTGATTATTGGTGATATTCTGCATACTGAGATCTTGCCTTATGGATCTAGTCCTATCAAAGATGAAGTCGTGAACCACCTCAAAAGGATGTTCTCCAGAAAGGAATAAGCTGAAAAGGTGGTCTAGAGTTTCTTCCAACACCAATAGAGGCCGCACATCAGAAGCTTGTGTGTCTCTTGCGGATATAGTTCTGCAAAACTAATATCAGATAAAAAAAATATAGAAGCTTGGGTTAAAAATGGAAGATCAGAATCTACATAAGTCGAACTAATCAGCCAACTCCCAAAAAGCACAAATTCATTTAATGGGAAAACAACCCTTTCAAAATACTTGCCAAATAAGGGCACCTTAGACCATGTTTTTCCAACAAACAGCACTTAAAATTGAAAAGTCCAGAACATGCTGTGATCCGTATGCCAATGCTTAACCCATTTTACCATCAATACGATAAGTTCCATAACTTTTTCAAGCATGTTTGCCTGAGTGGCTGTCTACGTCTCAAACTTAATGCAAGAGCACCAACAAGAAATCAAAGAACAATAGATTAGGGATAGCATTGCCAGCAATTACAGAATGATTACCTTTTTAACAGCAAGACAAGGTGATGATTTCCCAGGGTTCCCATAGAGCCTCTCAAATGCAGCTAAATCTCGTAGTCTCTCACGTCGTAACCTCTCCTCGACTGTTTATACGTAAAACCCAAGTTAAGTTTCATTTATGAGGAGGTAGAAATGTGAGAAACAAGAGAGAACTGGTAAGTGCGTAAAACTAACCAGCTAACCAACAAACCTGGACACATGAAAGGGCAAGTTCCAATTATGCTGGGAAGACTATTTTCTTCATCAGTAACATTACTGTCCTTTATTGACTCCCTATTTACAGTATTATTCTCATTGTTACTCCTATTATTAGTATTAGACCTATTATCCATAGGTTGCACATTTTTTCTGGGGTTCAGGTTGCGACTGTGGGGAGGTTGATAACGGGAGGCTGATGTAGCAGAAGAGGAAGGATATGAAGACGGCAGGTTTCTTCCTGTCGCAGTCGTTGTCTGTCGGAATGGCTGATTACTCTCCGCCATTGATAATACTCTGCCCAAAATGTAAAATTGTATCAAAACCATTTAAAATAGATATCAACAGACAGAAACTCCTTCATAAAGAGATTGTTTACGAACATCTCTTTTCCACTTGTCTTAATTTTCCAGTTAAGCACTTGTTTTATTAGTTAATCATACCATCACTGATCAGACAATTTTCTTTCCCCCAATCATGAATCATCTATGCAGTAAAACCAATTGTATACCACTCTAATAGATCACATACCAGCATACCGCTGCCATCTTCAGTGTCTAAAATATTACCTAAACCATTGATAGCAATGCTTGAACAAACTTCATTCAGAACTTTGCTCCATCCCATTTAAAGTGTTCGACAGAACCCATTATAATTTAGCACGATATTTTGCAACTCGCAATCAAGTAACTCACACCTTCATAATTTAGCACAGAAAACATTCTGAACACACACAACCATAAAATACACTTAGAAAGACTAAAACTTACCAGCTTTTGCTACTAAACACAACCTCAAAAAGACTAATTGAGCAACTTAAACATAGCACCATAAGAAGAAAGCAAGCACAGAGATATAGAGAGTCAACGTGTAACAGAAACGCACCCGGGAGGCAGGCGGCGGACGGGCAGTGGCGGTGGGGAACTGAGATAAAAGGAAACAGTGTCCGGCGGGATACACTACAACCAAAACCAAAAGTAAAACAAATCTTTGCAGAGAAATTTTTCTTTGATTAAAAACCGTTGAAAACCCAATTCAACCTTTCCATATCCTAAGTCAATCTGCATTAATGACATCTCACTAAAATAATGATCACACTTCAATGAACCATGAACCATGTTAAGGGAAAAATATACCACATCGGTTCGATAAGAGATCTTGAACTAATTAATAAGATCCACCCATTGCTAATTGGTTTTGGTTTGGATGCTCATTTAGCATGGTATCAGAGCCAGCCTTTTCAAACATGAGTAGTGAGAAAATCCTCGTGTTTGAGGAGATGTTAAGGAAAAAATATCCCACATCGGTTCGGTAAGAGCTCTTTAACTAATTAATAAGATCCTTGGCTACTACACCATTGCCAATTGGTTTTGGGTTGGATGTTCATTTAACAAACCATGATCCATAATCCTTAATCAAAAGTCAAAACCCTTTATCATTCAAGCTTCAAGACATTCATCAATTTTCCTTAAGGAAGTCTTAGTACAAGTATGGAAGCTGCCACTTGATTCTGAGCAGTAACAAGAAAATCGTAGAACACAGAAAAAGAATGTTGGACGGTGACAAATGACAAACTTCCAACTTAGCTTGTGGTCTAGTAGTAATTAATTTCTTGGTTCTATTTGGACAAGCATTTTTTTTTAAATTTTTTTTTTTGGTTCTCAAATAAAAATATAATGTATTATAAATTTTTTTTAAAAATCTCACTCTTGAAATTAAGGATATTTTATTTATTTTTGAGTCGAACACTCCAAAATTCTTGTCAGAGTGCAAATATTCACTCTTCAATTAAAAACTATTTCTTCTTTAAATGACATATTAAAATTTATTTTTATTAAATAATTATATATAAATTGATTAGAGTGTGACAGTGATTAATGGAGTATTTATACAGATAGAGAGAAATGGTTATTACTAAATAGGGTAAAATAAAATGAGTTTCTTTAGTTACTCTCCTCTGACTTGGCAGTATATAAGTTGACAAATCATTGGCTTTGCTCCATTTAGGCAAGTTATTTTTGGATTATATCTTGAATTTTTTTTTCTTGGGATTTATTATGAGAAAAGAATATTTTGAGATTGTTTGGAATGAATGATTTTGTTTTGTTGGGATTTGTATTGAAGATTTTTTTATTAGTAAAAGTTTGAAATTTAAATTTGAATTAGTATTTTATTAGTTTATTTTGGTGGGAAGTATGTTAGGAAGAATTGTTTATTATTAAAATTTAAAATTCAAATTCAATATTTTATTTATAAAAATTACTGTAGCAAAAATAATTACTGTAACATTGTTTTGTGTTATAAAAATTTTGATGAAAAAGTTAAACAAAACAAATACCTCATTTTGTAATTGTGAAATAAATCACAAATTTTTGTTTGTCCAAACAGATAAACTATCAAGATTCACTTGTTAATTATAATGACATTAAAATATTTGAAGTTTGAACTAAAACAAGACATGTTGTATGTTAATTAGCTAGGAAACCTTGAAATTATGCTTAGTAATAAATCTAGAATGGTAGATTTTGCAAGGCATACTTGTTTTAATCCTCGCTTCAACATTAGATTCCACGAGATTAGCATGCAAAGTTTCAAGTTTTTACACATTTCCACGTCTAAACTTTGAATAGATATTTTGTATCAATTTTGTGTATTACTTCCGGTAAAACTCTATAAGATTTTGACAGAGTATAATCACTAATTTCTTAAAATTCACTAATCACTCAATAAAATTTTAATTTTATTTAAAAAAAATACAAATCACATTTATAAAGAGTATACATTAGAGTAACAATATGCAGCCATTTACAATGCTATAACTACGGCTTATATATGCACAGGATTAGAGGAACTCGATTGTTTTAGTATTGCCATCAATTCACTAAGCCCAAAGATGAAGGGAATTATTTTAATTGCCAGCATATATAGGTATCGCGGTTAAAATTGCTGGAGAATGTGAGATCGGGCTTGGGTTTTTGAATATGTGCGATGGAAAATGGTCTGGGGTTGGCCATTTTCGTGTTTGGAAGTGGATTCTACAAGCCAGTTATATAAGCCCAAATCGAGCCCATTCACAACCTTGGCTCGGGACGCAACTCTTCCAATTCCTCGATGTGACATGATATTTACATGGATACATGGTTTGATGCTATAACCAAAATTATGGGAGTATAGTACATACAACCTAGCTATCAACTCTTTTAATATACATATATATATATATATATATGTATGTATATTCTAGAGTAGTTGAGTAAAATAAAAATAAATTGCATTCTTTTTGTCAAAATCAATAATTTTATTTAATATTAACAAAATTCAATCTATATTAACTAATTAATTAGTTGAGATTCTATTTGTACCCCTTTAAGAGGGTAAATTAATTCTCCGGCACTTATCTAATAAGTATCGTTTTAGTCATTTTTTTTATCAAATAAGTGTTATTTTAAACATTTTAATACAAAAAATATGAAAGTTTCCAATTTTATCTTTCATTCAATTTATCTAACGTAACATGACATTAATTATACTAGTTCATTTTTTAATAAAGAATTAAAAATAAATAAGGCAATTTATTTATTTTAGTTCAGTTTTTCTGCTTTACGCAAGTTCAACAAGTTTGTCAAAGTTAGAATTGTAGTCTTTTTCATTAGTTAGTTGAGTACACAAGATATCTACTAAGACAACTTCAATGTCAATTATAATCAAGTCAAGAGCTCAAATTTCACGTGGACAAATATAATCCCTACCTACACTTTTAAATGTTCTAATTACCACATTTTTTTTTCTTAAATAAGTATTCATTTTCACATTTTAATACAAAAAAATAAAAAAAGTTTGAATTCTACTCTTATTAATACATCTAAAATTTATCATTAATCAAATGAAAAAGATAATATAGAAAATTGTGTATTTTTATTATTAAAGGTAATTTAGTCAATTTTCCTATTCTCTTAATTTGTGTATTTTACTGTTTGGGAACACTTAAAAGAGAACGGAAGAGTATTGATTTAGAGCTATTTGGGTTGCACGCTAATTCCATCTTTTCACCTTGCGTTCAATTAGTTCGAGCTTCAAATTTACGGAAGTTTCAACTTACTAATTTCTTATAATTTAATTAATTCAATCATGTTAGCTTTGTCTTCATGATTTGTTTTTCAGTACTAGTTCCTTTTTCGGCATTAAAGTAACAAGTACTAACTATTATTTAATCGTGAGATTGAATTACATTAATTAAGATTGTGCATAGTTATTGAATTAATTAATTAAGTTATTTTTTCTTAACTATTACTAGGTAGAGAAATAATTAATTAATCTAATTTTCATTAATTATTATTGGGGTTACATCCAACTAATTATCGGTAGCCTATAACATTCATGTTGGTTCATAAATGTCAACAAAACAATTAAACCTTTATTTTACTATGTGAGGTCGACTATATAAATCTTATGTCACCGTCATATTCTATCATTTTTAATACGGTTAATATCATTTGAGTTAAAAAAAATTTTAGTCAACATAACGTAACTCACATTCTTTTATCGATCCCATTTACCTAAGAACAGGCTGGGGATTGTGAATGTCAACATGAATATTATTTAATAATTGCGGCAATGATCCATAAATAATTAGTTGGTGTGTGGCGGACTTTTTTTTGTTTTAGTTCAATGATCCATAAATAATTAGTTGGTGTGCGGTGGACTTTTTTTTTTTTTGTTTTAGTTCAATGATCCATAAATAATTAGTTGAAGTATGGCGGACTTTTATTTGTTTTAGTTCAATAATTAAAATTGATTGGTGACAATTTGTTGAAAGCGATAGTATTCGAGAGACCGATCTTACTTCCACGACACACCAAGCTCCTGATTCCTAGGAGATACATTAATTACTTTGAATTTATCGCCAAATTCAGTGAAAGGGATATAATACAAGTTGGGAGTCATTTTGAATCTCTGTACTTTATTAGCTACATACTTAAATGTACAAGTTGTATTAGTAATGATTAGATATCTCTAAACTCCATATATTCTCTTTTAAATGTCCCTAAATTAAAAAAAATAAAAAAATTAATTAATTTGCCCTTAATAATAATGACTGCACAAATTTCTAACACTTTAAATAGTAATTAATATCATCATATATCTTAAAATAAAATATGGATATAATTGAAACTTTCTTTATTTTTTATATTGAAATTAATTTGGAAAGAGACACTTATTTAAAAACAAAAAAAAAATGTGATAGTTAGAACATTTAAAAAAGAATCGGAGAGTATATTAATAGTAATTTTTTTGTTTACTTACAGGGAAAGGTAAGCCTCTCAAATTTTTTATTTGAGCAATTAAAAAAAATTGTATTTCATTCCCTTAATTTTTGTGTACATCGATTTTCATGGTTATATTTTGCTTCTTTTTTTTTTTTCTTAAAATGAAAGGACAAAAAAGAAAATCAGAAGAAAATAGGAAGACGATTAAAATGAGATAAAATTTGTGTGTAAAAGAGTAGAAAGAGAGATACTTCGAAAATGTGCCAGATAAAAAATGATACGAACAAATAGGTGTTATTGTTTTGCTTTTGTGTCCACACATGAAATTTTGTGATTGTATTTTAATTAATACCATATCGCTTCGATCCGTACATACTTAGGCAAGTTTAATCGTATCAATCTATATCATAAACTCGTAACTGATACAATCAAAATGAATGATGAAGCAGCATGAGTCGACACAAGAACAATCATATATTCCTACCTTGATACAATCAAAATGAATGATGAAGCAGACTCGACACAAGAACAATCAAGATAACTATGATTAGAGTATTATAGTAGTTGTGATCTTATGTCCAAAATTATATCTTTCTTATCATGTCCAAAATTAAACTCCGTCGTAGTTCACTCATTATTTAGTTAGCGTTTATTAATTATAAAGTGATTTTAGTGATATTTATGCATGTAGTAGTAGTTTACTCATTATTTGGTTAGCGTCTAATAATTATAAAGTGATTTTAGTGATATTTATGCATCTAGTTCTTAGTTTTAATTAAATTACGTAGTTTTGAATATTGAAATAGAATAAAAATAATCTTAGACAGATGATCTTGTGCCCATCTGCAATGAATTTTTTATATTGCTTTTATGTAACACTCCGTCTATATCATGTGTAAATTAGTTATCTCTTAGATTCATTAATTATATTTAGTTGGAATTTTAATTTAATTTTTAAAAATTATACAACTAATTAAAATAATACGTGTAAACTTTTTATAACGTAACCGTGTGAATTATTCTAAACATATGTATTGATTACATTTTATTTAATCTTGTTGAATTCTAAAAGGTGTCTGACTCCTGACCAACTGTTCTTAGTCCGTTAGTCGTTAGTGTTACAGGTATGGAGAAATAAATGGTGTTTTTAAGGATTAAAAATAAAAAAAATAATTAAAAAATTACTTCTTTTCTACTCTAAATAAAGACTCAACTACTTTAGTACTTCCACATCCACATGTTGTTGTTGTTCATTAAAAAAAGGGAAAAAACATATAAAGACAAAGGCAGTTCAGTTTGGAGTAGTCCAAAAGTAACAATTTCCATTTTTCATTTCAGATTTGTTTAGCCTCGTCAATTCCCTGCGTTCCTCCAGTGATCATCATTCATATCATCAGACATTTTTAACTGTCATAGTTAGTTCCCAACTTCCCATGGACGACGACCGACAAACTCAACTGTTGCAACCTGGTCCGAAGAAAGGTGGCTGGATTGCCCTCCCTTTTCTTATAGGTATGTATATTGATGTAGAACGGGCTAATAATGCAATCCAAGACAATAATTTGAGCTAAAAGTAGTGTCATTGTAAATGTCGTCCTCCTCGTTTAAACATGAACATTTTTCCATTTTCTAGACTAATCTGCATACTTCAAATACGCATTCGATCTCAATTTCAAAATCTTGATGTGTATTAATGATATAAAAGCTGGAACTTGAAATCTCAAAGTTTCTTAAAATTTACTTGGACAGTGGAATTTTTTTCAGTTTTAATTTTATATACTTTCTGTAGCTAGTATGATACTTCTTACTGTGATATTCTGGTTTTGACAGCAACCAGAGCTTGCTTAACTCTTGCTACATTGGGATGGAGCTCCAACCTCATTGTCTTCCTGATTGAGGAGTTTAACATTGAAAATATTGATGCTGCACAAATCTTCAATTTAGTTAATGGCTGCATCACTCTGTTTCCAATACTCGCTGCTATAATAGCCGACAGTTTTCTTGGATGCTTCGCAGTCATTTGGATTTCCTCAATCATATCTTTGCTGGTAATTAAGGACACCGGTGGTGATTCGTATACTTTTGACTCTTTTCTTACACAGGGATCGATCATTTATAATATATATTTACTAAAATTGTCTTCAAAATTGCAGGGAATGGTTCTATTGACTGTCACAGCAACAATCAGTTCGTTGAGACCCACAACTACTTGTGACCAATTTGGATCAAGCTCGTCTTGTGAAACTACTCCATCAGCACTGCAGTATACAAACCTGTTCTTGGCCATTGCTCTTTCAGCCATAGGGTGTGCAGGTACTTGCTTCAGTGTGGGAACAATGGGTGCGGATCAGTTGGATAATCCATTGCATCAAGAGAGTTTCTTTAACTGGTTTCTCTTCGTCTGGAATGCTGCTTCTATTATTAGCGTCACCGTAATTGTGTATGTTCAAGATAATGTTAGTTGGGGATGGGGCTATGGACTATGCGCCGCAGCTAACATTCTTGGACTAATCAGTTTTGTGATGGGAAAGCGTTTCTATCGTATTGTTCAGTCACAAGGCAGCCCATTCAAAGATATCGCTCGAGTATTTTTTGCAGCATTCCACAAGAGGCAGCTGCCTTTGTCAGGAAGAAGAGAAGATTATTACAGCGAATTACAAAATGATAATGTAGATGAACAGCATGACGGTGCCAAAGAGTGGGCAGCACCCCCATCTGAAGAAACATTCAAGTATGAGTCTCACTCTCTTTTGTTGTCGAATTTTATAGGGTTAATTACATTTACTATCCTTTTGCATCATACATAGTTTGAAGTTAAACATATTGATACGTAATGAGGATCAAATTTATTGAATTAGTATAGAAGAAAGTTTTTGCACGGTAAAATTATATAACCTGTCCTAACTTTATAATAATTATTATTATTGTAATTGTTTTACATTTTGACAATATGAACATAGTTGTGCTGTGAATGGAGTGATGTTAAATAGTTATAATTGGTTAACTAAATATTTAAAAATAAATTTAAAATCTTTCTTGTATTTAGGAATGATATCAAGTTGAGACGAGTCCGAGTATTCGGAGTCTATAAGTTTTTTAATCTAGTTTAATATTCTATTCGTATTCGTATTCGTTTGTTTATTAAAGAATAATGATATACAGAGTGAAAAATTAGAGTGAAAACGTAAAGTGATAGACGTGGCAGTTATAAAAAGACAAAATTATCCATTATCCATTAGGGTTACTCATCATTTGGTTAGAGTATTAGTTTGTCTTTTTATAACTGTCACGTCAGTCACTTTTTAATTTGACTCTAATTTTTCACTCCCCATATCATTAATCTTTATTAAATAAACAAATTCAAGTTAGAACTTTTAATAGGTCCCAACCGAGTCCACCGTTATTCGTCCTTGTTATTACTTCATCAACTTCCAACTTGACAAGCTAACCTTCGTTCACAGGTTTCTGAACCATGCTGCCCTGATAACCACAGCAGACGTTCAATCAGATGGATCAATCAAGCAATCCTGCAAATTGTGCACCGTTAAGCAAGTGGAAGATCTTAAGATCTTAATGAGGATTGCCCCTATTTGGGGAACAGGCATCTTCTTAACCACCCCAATGGGAATGCTCTCCACCTTAACACTTCTTCAAGCTCTAACAATGGACAATCGAATTTTTGCCAATTTCAAATTCCCGGTTGGCTCAATGGCGTTATTTCCACTGCTTTCTGGTGCAATCTCTCTCACTATAGTAGACCGGTTATTGTTTCCTTTATGGCAAAAATTGTTCGGGAAATGTCCAACACCCCTTCAAAGATTAGGCACCGGTCATGTCATAAACGGTCTTGGCATAGTTATTGCAGCACTAGTGGAATCCAAGAGGCTCCAGATAGCTCGATCCAGTATCTTACAAGGTTCTACCAGTTCCATGGTGCCAATGTCAGTGTTTTGGTTAGTACCACAGCTTGCACTGATGGGAATGGGAGAAGCATTTCATTTTCCAGGGCAAGCTACGTTTTACTATCAAGAATTTCCTGCATCCCTCAAGAGCACATCAACTGCGATGGTGGCAGTGATAATAGCAATCGGATATTACACGAGTATGGCCCTCACTGATCTGGTGCGAAGGGTAACAAACTGGCTGCCAAAAGATCTAAATCATGGAAGCCTGAACAATTTGTATTGGATGCTGTTCGCGATTGGCTCGCTGAATTTTGGGATCTATCTAATGTCTGCCAAGCCTTACAAATATAGAGAGGATAGTTCAAACCAAAGCGACAAAAGGTTGTTATATTATTAATTAATCCGTTTGTTTTGTACTTATTATGCTTCTTGAATAATGAATTCAAAGAGGAGCATAGCATTAGTAATTGAATCGGGGCAACAAAAAATGAAGTAATTAATGATGTATTAGGCCCTTCCATGTTGCATCGAAAGAACAATTAGTGAAAGAAGATATGCATAATTTTCTTGGAGACTTTAAAAGAATATATCTGCACAAAGAATTGAATTTGACAGGCAAGTTTAATCATATAAATCTACAATATCGCAACTTGATGCAATCAAAATGAAAGATAAAGACGAAGCTAGCTGCATGAGACTTTCCTTTAATTCAACAGTAAGTCCAAACAATTGACGTAACCATTGCCTTCTTTCCGACAATACATTATAGTACTACTCTGTATCCGTGACCGTGACGGTGACCGTCACTTTCTTTCCAGCTTTACTTTGGCCTACTTGACAGTTGCATTGCGTATATGTATTTAGGTGGCGTTTGATTCAAATTCAATCACAATGGTTTTGATTGAGGGGTCAATAACAATAGTAATTATGATTGTATTGTTAATATTTGGTTCAAATCCTATAATGGGTATTATTATGATTGATGGTGTTTGTTTCAAATCAACAATAGTAATAGTAATCAGTCAAAATTTCTATTTTACCTTTATCAAAGTTTGCATATTTATTATTATTATTAGTATTATTACTATTATTAATTAATAATAATATTATTATTATTATTATTTATTAACATTATTATCATTATTAATTATTAATAATATCATTATTATTAATTATTAATTATCATTATCATTAATGATTAATATTATTAATTTTTATCATTATTAATATTATTATTAATTATTAATACTATTAATATTATTATCATTATTAAGTATTAATAATATTAATAATATTATTATCATTATTAATTATTAATATTATTATCATTATTAATTATTAATATTATTAATATTATTATCATTGTCATTAATAATATTATTATCATTATTAATTATTAATTATTATAATCATTATTAGTTATTAGTATTATTATTAATGATTAATATTATTAATTATTATCATTATTAATATTATTATCATTATTAATTATTAATATTAATCATTAATAATAATATAATTATTATTATTATTATTATTAATTAAAATAATAATAATTAATAATAATATTATTATTAATTAATTAATATTATTAATAATATTATTAATGAATAATTATTAATATTATTTATTTATTATTATTAATATTACTATTACTATTATTATTTTAATTAATAATAATAATATTAATAGTATTATTATTATTAAAGTACATATTGGAGTAAGAAGTTATTTGGTAGAGTTTGGTAAAATCGATTACCCAATACAGGGTAATGTATGATTAATAGGAGGAGACTAAGGAATCATTAATTGACTCATTTACGGTAATCATTAATGAATAGTTAATCAATTAAGCCGTTGGGTGATGGCGTTCCTGTTAATTCAATGAATTCCCATTACCCCTTCCCAAACATTAACAATGGTAATCAATTTTGTTGATTACCATGGACCCCTTCTATTCGCCCTTACCAAACGCCCCCTTAATCTTTTGGTCTCACCAATCGCCATGCATGCAGTCTTTATTTTGGAGAACTTGGACAAATCAACTTACAGTTACTCATTATGCCATTTTTGTGGTTATAGATAAATCAGCAATCACGTCAAGACGGATGAGACGCGTCTGGATCTGATTCAATCCGCCCCGAATGGGAAGCAACTATTTAATATAATAATATATACTTTAATTGAATTCTCAAAAAAAAAAACAACAACAAGAACATATATATAATATATATATATATATATATATATATATAGCAGGCAGCAGGTCTGTTAACAAATTTTAATCTCCATTTTGCTCTGTTTCTTTGAACTGCATGCTCAACTTGAGCGCGATGAAAGTGAAGAACGATAGCACTTCAAATTAACCAAATCTTGAAAGAAAAGTACTGGGATCTTCCCTGTTTTGTAGGATTCAATGTTGAATCTGATTTGTTGGATCACCCTTATCCATCCACCTTCTTCAAATTAATATAGCATGTAATGAAAACCAGGAATTATTTATTAGCATAATTAACTTGTTCACGCACTGATGCACCAGTAATTGTTCCATAAACAGTGCCCGAAATTGGCGTTTCGCTTGTTTATGGAGGTATGATTTCCAGATTCAAGAATCCAGTATTAAGAGCATCAGTGCTGCCATGCTAATATTTTCAATGTTGGTTTAAACGGCAGCATCACCAATATTTCTTCCCATTGCTGGAGCCTGGAGCCATTCTCGATTACTGACTCATTTCCGGGCTGTTTGCACTCTTGTCATTTGAATTTCTTCTCTCATTTTCTTTCAAAGGCTCAGAACCTTTTAATTCTTATCCTAATGGTTTATGTTTTTGTACTCCTATAAATGCATAATAACTTTGGTGGCTATGTCAATTTTGTACCTGAGCCATTTGCAGGGCATTTTGCTGCATGGATCAAACTTCTGCAGAGATCAAATAGGAGTCCAATTAGCAAAGCTGTATTGTACCTCTAGGGAATGGAAATGAAAAGGATTCAATATCCATTTCTAAACACTCAACAGCTGTTGCCTAACGTTGTTAATGCAATTTTGGTTCATTTCATTGTGTTAAATTTATTATTGCCATCTCAAGCCACAAGGGAGCCCTTTTTTGCTTGCTTGGGTCGTGTTATTGTTGCGGCAATCTGGAAAATGAATTGGTTGCTCTCACAAAATAGTAAAGATTATTGCAAAGACTTTGGAACATTACCTACACAATTCTTCGATCGGACACAATAAATTAATCCATTTAAGCAAATCATGCATTACATATTCACTGATCAAAATAATACAGTTAGGGTAGGTAAGATCCTGGTTACATGATTGTTTATTAGGTTAACAAAACCTAAACAAGGTAGCGAAGAAAAAAGCGACATTGTTGTGTATCTTGATGTCCTCAATAATTACACATTAAGCTCTAACTGTTGTTTCAATTGCAACTTTTCCAGAATACTGAACATTGGATGCTCCTGCAGCTTCCCACAGCTCGGGTAATGCCTCTCTGACATTGTGAATGCTCTCGAGTGCATAATCTACTCCATTTGTTCGATGAGAGGATCCGACCTATTCTCATAATCATTGAAATTAATAAGCACGTCATTAGAGAAGCAAATTGCAAGAGTGTACAGAGATGTACATAATTGATACACTTTGTATTGTTCAACTTACCCAAACAGTGTGGAGTCCCATTGTTTTTGCAGTCTTAAGATTACGGATTGAATCATCAAAGAACAGCTGCAGACGTAAGAAGGTACTATTGTCAACTTATCTAGACTTATGCACCAAAGAATACATCATATTTAGCACCATTGATGAGTACAAAATGAAGATGGCTTTAAGGTAAAAGTAAGGAAAAAAACCAAGAAAAAGTCTTATATCTTACCGTATTTTCAGGGTATATGTCAGCTATTTTAAAAACCCTCTCAAAGGCCTCATCAAATGGTTTGCAGATAACTGGAGACTTTGGGAGTTCTGAAACTGAAGAATAATCATATTAATGTCAATATATTTGAAGCCATAATTCTAAGCATTTTAATTTGATTCCTAAACTCTTACCATCATCATCATTGGGCACACTGCTATTATTTATAGGATTTAAAGTCTCAAAACAAACAACTCCTTCAAAGCAATCTTCTAATCCAAGTCTGCTAAGCACTTCAGCAACATGGGCTTCATTGGCATTTGAGAATATCTATTTTGCAAGCATTGTCAGAACAGAAGTTATCGCGGCTAAGATATTTTGGATGATTGTAAGTCAGTAAAAAGAGAAACTTACAACTTTTCGAATAGGTAAGCTATGTAGTATGTTCCTTAACACTGGATCAGGCTTTAACATCTCGTAAGGTAGTCTTCCATGTACAAAACTGTACAGACAAGAAAATATGAGATACAATGCTTCTCAGTGAAAGCCTAATAATCTGTAAAGTATTTCGTCAGGCTGAAATTCGTACCTATGATAGTCATCATAGTCAAAGTCGTAACCAAGAGCCTGGAAACGAAAAAGAATCTGTTACTATCTCAGCCAACTGCTAACTTTCTATTGCTTTGATCCTAAGAAATTCTAATCCGAACATCTTACCCTGAGACCAGCCATTGTTGTCCCATAATCCTTGTACAGTTGCATGCACATTTCTGCAACATTGGCCTCATCTATGCCGAGTTTTGTAATCATATACTCTTGAGAAGAACATCCATAGAAGTGTCAAATTATTGAATAAAAAAAAGGCTTAAATACAGAAAATTATGCTCTTAATTTGTAACAAAAGAAAAATGAAAACAGCAATCACTCTTGATATATTACCATTGATGTTCTTTGTAACCTCCGCAGATATCCCAGAACTTAAAGCATATAGTGTATCATCAACATCTGAAATATCAATGCAAGCATTTCTAAGAATCCTCATAACAGCATTCATATCATTTCCTTCAAAGTCAGATAATGGAAGGAAGACTCACCAAATAGAACGCATTCATATTTAGGCCCTGAAGCTTGCTGGTAACTATCGTTTTCCATTTCAAATCTGAGAATCTTCAAGAATCTAAACAGTGGAAAGCAAGATATAAAGGTTAAGTTGGAACCTCAGAGAAAAAATTAAAGTAACAAATTTTCATTTCATTGAACAAACAACTTAAAACGACACAAAAATTCATACAGAGAACTAATCATTGCATTCGGTCCCCTTATCTCTACAACAGTCCCCAACTTCCTCACAAAGCAGATGAAACAGTGAAAAGATAAGAACTGGAGAAAAGTCATATTCAGCAAAATAAACTCTATATTCAGTTGTAATATAAGAGATACATGTAAGCTTCATTCTCCAAAAAAAAAAATACAAAAATCCCAAGCCCCATAATCTAACATGTATTAAGATGTCCGCACCTTACCCAGAATATTATGAGATTAAGAAAACAAAAAGGCACAAAGTCAGCAACAGGGCAGGCACAAATACTAAACTGAAAAAAGCAAGTAAATATTAACATGTCATTATCAAATAGTAGGAAATCCTAAGAAAAATAATGTAGTGAAGTAAGTGAAAGACACCATTGAAAAAGTGAAAATCGAAACAAAAGACAGACATTGTATCCGAGGTCATCCAACATCATGATACAAGACCACAAGTCAGAACCAGAGCAAAGGAAGTTGAATCAACAGAAAAGATAGCATAAATGAATCATATGCCTGACAAAGAAACCATCTTGCGTACGAATAGATACATAAACACATCCACAGCAACAGTTTGACGCTTACACATTAGCAGTTTAAGTCACTATTTACTGTACTAACATAAATTTTGCCCTTTCATAAAGCTTAAGCATCATAAAAGCGATAACTTTATGAAGCCATCAATCTAAGATGAACTAAAATCTGGGCAAAGCATGAAAAAGTCACAATCTTGACAACTTATACCATTACATATACGCATTAAAACAGATGGCAACATATACAAGAATAGACACATTGATGCAAAAGAAAGAAAAGGGCACTACCAGATGGAATGAGGGATCCAATCCAAAAAGGGAGAAAGAAAATGTATAGAGCAACTGCCCACTGCCAAGACAAAAGAAGAACTGATAAAGCAGTATAAGTATTTGAAAGAGAGACGAAAATGTATATGGCAAAGTGTGAAAGAAGGGCCTCTCTTTATAGACCTCTGGTGGTCTCGTGTAGGTCAGTAGTGACAGAAACAGTCAGTCGGAACGTTTTTAGGCAAATCCCAAATTTTTTAAAGATGGGAAAGTTGGAAAACGATAGGAAAAGTCGTTTTTGTGGAACTTAGCAAATCCAGAAAAGTAAAAGCGATTCACAACAATTAATATAAGAAGTTTTTAAACTTTTGTGTATCGTAATGGTCCAGTCTCCATTCATGTTTTGACACATTGAAAACTCTATGCCGCCGCGTAAACATAAAATATAAAAAGTCTCAACCACTGCACAACAAGCGTCACCGTGTATGCATGGCCCCAAATTAAGCAAATTAATAAAAACAAAATCTCTTGGTCACTCACATGAGACTGAATTTTACAATTTTTCGTTAATATTTAATAATTTATATAATAAATATACTAATCTTTTATATTAGTGTTTTATACATTAATGTAAAATCCACTTATGAGACGATATCACGAAAAATTGACCACTCCACGTATTTATTTATTGAGCAATAATAGAGGGAGTTAAATTTTGGAGTGAAATACCATAGTGAATAACGTGGCAGTGATAAAAATAAAAACTAATACCCTAACCAAATGATGAGTGAACGCTAATGGGTAAGAGATAAGTTTGTACTTTTATCACTGACACAACATTCACTATTGAATTTCACCCCAAAATTTCACTCACCTATCATTTCTCTTATTTATTATTATATGAATCTTCCCCAAGCTCTGGCCATCACAAGTCTTTAGTAATATTGTAAACTAAACTAGATGCTTTGAACAGCATGGGAGACTTGTTCCTCCTCCCATTCCCCAAGAAGGCCCAAAGAAACGGCTCGAAGTTCATACGTTACAATAATAATTTGAAGCATTATTGTTGTTGTTGTCGTCAGACTTAATCGCCATCCATTATCCAATAAAGTAAATGCTGGTTGCTTCTACGTGTGCCTGCGATGAATATAGGCATTATCTTTGCTTTTTTGGGTAGGTGCATGATCATTGGAAGCTTACATTGTCATGGATGATGGATCACTTTCTTTGTAGATAAATACCAACATTAACTACCATCTACGATACACGTTTGCGTTTGAGTGATTTTACGGCAAGATAATTTGTTTGCTTAACTCGAATTAATCTGGGCAAGAAAATCTGCTATACTCAGAAGATTTCTCAAGGATGGCATTTGTGAAATAGGCCAAACTGACGAAATGTACACAACAATTGTGTGAGCATTGGATGGTAGACATAAACTACGTAGAAATGAGAAAGCTCAAGTCGTAAAGCCAGTCACTGCAAGTTAAGTTAAACAATCATTCTGAATTGAATATAACAGGCAGGGAACGAAAACAATTGTCCACCCACACTCGTAAGATCCTCTGTGTTTCATTTCTTCGGGACAAGGAAAAAAAAACAATCCTTTGAATTACAGAACTAACAAAATTATAACTTCTCCTTAACTAAAAATAAATCTGATTTCTTCTTTCTTTTCTTGATTTTTTCAATCCCTCCAAATCGCGATCACGCCCCTCGCCACCGCATAGCTGGTTTATATAGCTTGACAACGGTGGTTGCAGTCCTAGGAGCCGGAAACACAGCATGCAAGGATTTTGTTGACTAACAGTCGATTGTTTTCGATGGGGAAATCGGTGATTTTACCAGTTAGAGCCAGCAACAAGGACAGACCAAGAAAAAAGAAATCATCATGTCATTCTATACAGATATCAGATCACTTCATCTTCTGGATTTTAAGCAGGAACAACTTCTGGGACAAGGGGTGAAGGACCATCATCATTTGTTGTTTGATTCTCAACGGTCTGCTCAGTCTTCTGAATTTCCTCTTCAAAACCTTGCTTGTATCTATCATAATTCGTTACCTCTGATGATTTAAAAGGTCTTTCACCCAGAACTTGGACCAAGTCCTCCTGATGAAGCACTTCTTTTTCCAGTAACAACTCAGCAATTTTCGCTACTTGCTCCTTGTGTTCCTCAATCAGCTGGACTGTGTGGTCATAAGCCTTGCCAACCAACTCACGTACTTCAGCATCGATAATTGCTGCAGTCTTGCTGCCATAAGGTTTCATCTCAAAATCATCCCTCTGAGGAAAAGAAAGGAGACCCACCTTCTCGCTAAACCCATAGACTGCAACTTGGGCATATGTCATCTTTGTCACTTTCTCCAAGTCATTCTGGGCTCCAGTCGAAATTTTACCCAACAATACCTGAACCAACAACAAAATATAATCACATTAAGGGCAAACTTTTCACAACCAATAACAGTTAAAAAAATGTCTCAAGATGTATAGACCTGTTTCTCTTGTTCCTGACAAGTAACTCACACTCTTCAGCCAAGAAGGGATTCTTTTTCGAAAACCAAATTCAACTTTTTTTTGTCCACAAGGGTGTGACTAGTACTACATATAAAAGTGAAAATAATGAAGCATGTTTTTTTTTTAACTCACACACACTTGCATCACATTCGTATGAAGCATGTTTTCTCACTAACTTTAACTTCTATAATAATTTTAATGAGAAACTTCTGGGAGGCTTTTAATGTTGATGTTTTCTACAAGCATTATCATGTAGAAGTACTTAAAATCTGGTGTGTTAAAGAAAAAGATGTGATAGCATGAGGCAGTTTTCTACTTACCTGTTCAGCAGCACGGCCACCAAGAGTCATGCATGTCATGTCAAAAAGCTGTTCCTTTGTCATAAGAAGGCTCTCATTGGGGACATATTGAGCAAAACCAAGTGCTGCTGTTCCACGAGGAACAATTGTTACCTTCAAGAGTGGTTCAGCATGTTCCAGAAACCAGCCAGCAACAGCATGACCCGATTCATGATATGCTACAGTGCGTCTTTCGAGTTTGCTTATTACCTGTTGGAAATGCAGGATTATTTATGGAGTTTCTTGAAGGTGAACACAAACAATGAAATAAGTAGATTTGATCAACAATCTCTGGATCCCAAATCCTGAATACTTAGGGATACCAGAAGATATAAATATGATTTACCTTGTTTTTCTTCTCCAGACCGCCAATTACCCTATCTATAGCTGCATCGAAATGTTCAATTGTCACCTGCTTTTGATCACCCCTCGCAGCAATTAATGCAGCTTCATTACAGACATTTGCAATATCTGCTCCTGCAAATCCAGGAGTCAGGGCAGCAAGCCTCTGGGAGAAATAGGATGGCTCATGATCAAGTTTGATCTTTTTCAAGTAGATCTGAAATATCTGCTCACGGCCTTTGATGTCAGGCTTATCTATGCTAATTTGTCGATCAAATCGACCTGGCCTTAACAAGGCATTGTCTAGGATATCAGGTCTGTTAGTGCCAGCAAGAACAACCACCCCAGAGGTGGTTCCAAATCCATCCATTTCAACTAGCAACTGGTTAAGAGTGCTTTCACGCTCATCATTACCACCAGAGAAACCCCCACGTCCCCTTGCCCGACCAATTGCATCAATCTCATCAATAAAAATTATACTAGGTGCACACTGCCTTGCTTCTTGGAACAAATTCCTCACCCTCGAAGGTCCAACCCCAACAAACATCTCCATAAAATCTGAACCAGACATAGATAAAAATGGCACGCCAGATTCACCTGCAGTTGCTTTTGCCAAAAGAGTTTTACCTGTTCCTGGAGGGCCAACCAACAGAGCACCTTTAGGAATTTTGGCCCCCAGCTCCTCGTATTTCTTTGGGTTCTTCAGGAAATGCACAAACTCCATGATTTCCTGCTTTGCTTCATCACAGCCAGCAACATCTTTGAAATAAACCTGTAAAAGTTAAAAGACAAAAGGAAATGAAAGGACGTTCATTCCAGGTAGTTCTGAGGGTTCTATGCCAAAATGCTAGACATAACCTAAAGTACTATGAAACAAAATAAAATGAATCAATACAATGAAAAGAATATACCAAAACGGAAAGAAAGTCAAACCTTGTTTTTAGCATTCTTATCAACTTTTGTAATTTGAGCTTTCCCTATGCTAAATATTCCGCGTGTACCTTTTCCACCAGAACCTCCAACGCCTAGACCATTCTGCATTCTCCGCCCCATGTAAATCAGTGTACCCAGAAGTAACAGTGTGGGTGCAAATCTCATTAATTCTTGGTACCAAACCATTTCAGACTCATATGTAACAGGTACATAGTTATGCGAATCTATCCCCAGCGCTTCCTGGGCTTCCTGTAGCTTCTCTTCAAAAGATTCAACACTTCCAATGTTGAAATAATATCTATAACTGCTAGTTTTATCTCCAGATGCGACGCCGAGTGGAAGAGGGGGACCTTCTTCAGCAGCTTCATCACTCAGAATCCGTGGTCTGTTTCTCACATATATTCTCGCAACAGATTTGTTAGCAACAACGATGTGATCCACTAAGCCTGGTTCAAGAAGCTTGTTTTTGAACTCCTGGAAACTAATCTGCAATAGGTCACAGCATTATAAAATGAAGGAAAATTGTCACACTACCTCCCCAAAACAAAAGGCAAAACAAAAAGATGAGAAAGTTTAGCAGCATTGAAAAGAATATAGTAGAAGCATTACTCACACACAGACAAACACATAATGGTTCAAGACTTGTTTAATTCAAGACCATTTACTTTGCTGTTGCATTTAAGTCATAAACTTGGTACTGAATCAATTGGAGAAACAAGTCCAAGCATTTGCGGTTGCATTTGTGGTTGAGTTACAACTATCAGAACGACCTGGCTACGATTGTTGCTTTCATTGGCTGGTTAGGTTCTGAACATTAGAGCTTGCTAAAAACAGTCCAAAGACTGTGTGATTAACAAATCCTAGATCATCATAGCCACCATGATTTCTAACCAAAAAAATCCTATTCTCCAAATAAAAGTGTGGGAATATCACCCTTAGTACAACCCAATGTTCCTCAATCAAACACCTAAGGGAAACTTATGATTATGCTCAGAAACAAAGTGATGTGTAGGGAAATAGATTGCACACAGATTCATCCCTAAAAATGTCAAGATTGATGAAAGCTCCTAAAAAGATAGTCATTTTAGGATAGATTTGGAAAATCCTCTCATTTGGCTTTCAACAAGTCTAGAAGTCTTACTAGTTTAAGCTTTCAAGCTTCGGCAACACTTGGGAAAACCTGATGTGTGAATGTGAATGAGAAAAGCATATATTGGTGATACATAACACCACAACATAGCAGAGCAAACCACAACAAAATGGGACGTTACACCGTGATTACAAGAATGGGCTTGTTTTAATTCCCATAAGCTGCTGAAGGGAAAATTAGAATCTAAAGATCAAAAATTTACAATGTCATAAAAGGCCACCATTACAAGATAAAAAGTGCATAGTATTTTTTTTCCCCCTAAAACGACAGTAAACCAGTTTGAATGCCAACTAGTTGAGTAATTAAACAAGTATTTGAAGCATGTAGTTACCTGTTTCTGATCCGGAGTTCTAGCTGCCATTGACGACAGCATTAGTAAAACCACTAACAATGGCATAGCCAAATTTTGCACTATCTTTGACATAGCCTCCTGAAAATTGCTATTACCATCTGTATTCCCACCCTCTGCACGAACATATAAGGAAAGGATGCAATTAATTGGAGGCATGAGATTCACCAGCCTTAAGAAGTATCACGAACGTTTCAATAGCTTTAATTTACTTGATATTCCATTCTCACAAACTCGAGGTAATTCACTCATTTAGTTAGCGGCTTTTGCATGACCTTAAGAAATATTAACCTTGAACCCCCACTAATTTTTGGATATGATCAAATCCCTACCAGTTCCATAAACAAAAACCTAAGAAGAAAGGCACCCCTTCCAACCCACATCCCTCTCCCCTATTCTCCTATTGCTTCCATTGTACACTGAAATAATCCTATTCAAAAGAATAACAACATCAATGATCTCACTTGATGAACAAACATGAATAAGCTTGCACGACAATAACCTACTTTAGCAGAGAAAACTTTAACCCTTAAGGTCCAAAGCACAAACCTTTTTCAGAAAATAAGCCTCATATAATTGTACATTAATCAACAGAATCTCAGTAAATACCATCAGTCTAATAATTACCAATCAGGTCATTCATTTGGTCCAGAAATTCCAAAAAGTGAGATGAGAAAAGTTACAGTGAGATTGTCAAGAAACCAATGAACAGTAATACATTTCAAAATACTTCCTCTTGCAAGCATAAAAGGTTCATGTTCAAGCTACTCAACTTTAAATATTACTATTAACAGTTGAGAACAATACCAACAAATGTCAAATCAGTGTTTCACCACATTTTTAGCCAGTGTTTCAACATTTGAAGACAGGTTTTCATTCAGGTGATCTTCATTAGTAACAGAAGTGAACTGCAACTTTAGTAGGCAAAGTACAAACCTTTAGATTCTGATTTCTCCTCATTTTGTTTGGGATTTTCCTTTTTCTGTTTGGGATGAAAGTTCTCATAATCTGCCAATAAAAGCCCACAAAAAAATCATCAAGATCCCCATCTTTCGTCAAAATCAAATTTTGAAACCCAAACTTGGACAAAAGTCTTACTCTTTTTCTTGGGAGCTTCACTGCAGAAAAACCTACGTATTCTGGGGTTTGCAAGAACGTAATTGAAATCCGATAAATACGAAGTTTTGGCTATTGGCCTGCTTTTTCCTCCAACTGCAGCTAAATATTCTCTTAAAAACCCTAACTTTCCACCAAACTCAGAACTGTTGGTCCTAGTTATATATGAACCAACAAAATCCCCTTTGCTCAAAATCGATGACCTTCCTATGGAAGCCCCATTTATCACATTCTGCACCAAACAAAAAAATCCCAAAAAAATTTTAGCAACTTTGACAAATATCTTTTTACATGGAAGGAGAAAGGGAGAGAAATTTGAAGCTTGCTTACCCTTGCAGCAGCAGAGGAGCGAGATAATGAACGGCTGAGTTTGGAGAAAATCATTTTTAATCCGAAAACCCAACACAAATTAAGGGTTCTTCGGTTGATTTCAATGTATCCACAAATGGGTTTTTGATGCAGTGATAATCAAAATGCAAACAAATTAACTGGGAAGGAAACTGCACGATATATTGATGAATGAATTAACGGGGTTTATAATTATGATTTTTCAGTGGGTTTAGGAAGGTGCGGATGATTTAGATGACAGCGAGAAATAATCCATATGAGATAAAATTGACGAGTGAAGAAATTTTTATGAGAGACGATTGCTAAAGAGAATTAAAACGCAGATTTTATCGAAAAACTTGGGCTTTGTTTGTTTGTTTTTTTTTATTAAGTGGGATACCTTTGAACGTGAATACTTGATGCGCAGATTGATCGTATAAAACATAATAAGACATCGATTTGTAAAATATATATTAATACGTTAATTTTTTTTATGTTATTCGATTAAAAACACTAATATTTGATATTTTATATAGTAAATTAATACCCAAAGCAAACAAGAAAAACAAATTCAATATAGAATGGCCTATTTGTTGTCTATTTTATTGGATTTATTTATTTATTTAAGAATGTAAAATCATATATGCCCTTGGTCATGGTGGCTGGCTGGTATTACGCGGTCCAATTCCAGTGGGTGCAAACTCCAAACTTGGGAAACAAGATTCTTATCAAGTCTTCAATTGCTTTCTTTATACTATGATTTTTCTTTTGTTTGACATTGGAACAAAGGAATTGAGGATTGACTAATGATGCTTAGTTAGTTGAAGCCTTGAAGGTAGCATCACATTGGTGGTTTTGTTTTTCCGTTCTCTTTTTGGAATGGAGGCTTTCACCTAATGACTTATATAAGATTCAATGCAAAGAGGATTATATAAAAATGCAAGTGTTACAATTTTAAGGGTATGAGAGGGTGGCATGTTTGTTCAAATTTAATAGACCACAAAAACTCTTTTGAGAAGTTGGTTTATGTATAAGATGCTGTTTATATATGAAATATACATTATTTGTTGCTGAAATCGTAATTCTAATTTTATACTACTTTTGCTAAGCGTTAAAATCGGGATTAACTTGTTGCATATATAAACTTATTTTACACGAGACTAGTTGTGGATGGAATTACATTTCTCAATATATAGAATTAATGAAGTAAAATTTTGCCATACTTACGTATTTAGAATAATAATAGTAAGTACGAATATTTTACCGAAAAATGTAACTATATGCATGTATCCCTAGTGTACTTCTTCTTTCCTACTTCCTTACCATTAAGTATTAAATATAAAAATCACGATTAAAAATAATCGTATTTCCTATCATTATTTTATTTTATTTAGACTATTAAATATAAAAATCTCGATTAAAAATAATCATATTTCCTATCATTATTTTATTTTATTTAGCCGAAATTGTGTATCACTTTTTTTATTAGATTTTGACACATTATAGTAAGATGATGATATCTTTTAATAATCATTCATCATTTGATAAAATTTTAGTTTTATTTTAAAATACATTTGTCATATTTAGAAATAGCGATACCGTTAGAAATTGCTTTGGACCTTTAATAGGAAACATATTGCATCTAAGTCTGGCCCAAGACAAGAGTACAGCCACTGAGGCAGCGGAAACGCCTTTTACGATATGTTATGTATGCTAATCTGATTGTCTGTGCGGAAAATTCAACCGCTCTTTCTACAAACATCAATCATGGAAACGACCGTGTCTTTGCTCTGCTCAAAGGTAACGCCTTTTAGCTTTAATCTCACAAACAAAAACTTGGTTTCGTCTTTCAGACCATTTAACAAGCACCTGGAATGTAAATTATCTTCGAGGAATTCGCTTCCCCATGGAACTCTAAAGACCAATTTCAATATCCCACTATATACTTCCTCTGACTCTCACAAACATTGCAGCTTCTTTGATCTCTCCTCCAAGAGCATTAGTAGAATATCTCTTCAATGCTCTTCATATTCAAATGCAGCGACCAGCGTGGACACACCCAGCTCATTACTAAAATCCCTCAAAAACCTTTCTTTTGAGTCACTGAAGTTGACCCTTTTGAAGTTAACCCCATATGAGGTATGCAAATGGGCTTTGGTGTTCTCCATTGCCATTGCAGCGTCAAAATGGACTCTGAATGCGCTCTTCAGCCCGTTCTTATGGATGTACTTTAGCTGGACATGGTTGTTTTGGCCTTGGATTGTGGCTATTTCCGTTGCAATTTACGGTCTTTATTGCCTTAAACAGCATTTACAGGGCAATGCCAATGTTTTTCAGCAACTTGCAATTGTTACTGCAGCGTTTACTTGGCTCACACTTGTGCCACCTGCACATTTTAATGGTTTTCTTGAAGGATGGCCTATTGTGTTTTTCTTTGTGTACCATTACTTCTTTTTCTTTAATGTGAGCGTCAGAAAGCGATTGTATGGTGATTATTATCCCAGAGAGCATGATCCCGTGTGGGATATTACCCTGCCCAATTGGCAGAAACTTTTGTTTTGTGTTGGAGTGATGATCGGACATTGGCTTGCAGCTTTTGAAGGGCCAGAATTGCATCTTGTTCCTGGTGGTTGGTCTAATTTGGGCATATGGGCTGTAATAATGTTGACATTGTTTATGCAGTACCATTCGACATTGTATCTGGCCAAGTATTCAGAGAAGGTGGTTGTGCCGACCGCTGTTGTGCAGTTTGGGCCTTATAGGTTTGTCCGCCATCCGATATATGCATCCACGATGCTTTTGTTTGTCACTTACTTTGCTGCTCTTCGAGCGCCCTTGAGTGCACTATTTATCATTGCTGTTTGCTTAATGTATTATGGCCAAAAGGCTAAACTGGAGGAACTCATGATGGTCAAGACCTTTGGACAAATGTATACTGATTATGTGAGTAAAGTTAGGTACAAATTCCTTCCCTTCGTTTACTAGTTCTGAACTCCGATGTATGTTTTGTTTGGCAGAAGAATGAGAATACTACTATTGATTATTGGTTGTGCGTTTCATTGTTTATTTTCCCGAGTCCATTTACATTTGAACCTGTCTTTCTTTCTTTCTTCAAATAAAACAAGCTGGTTTTTAGATGCTTTTATGGTATTTGTAAACTTGAGGCATGTGTATGAGGTATATAAATGGCGATCTTCTGTTGATGCACTCTTTGAAGTGCAAATATTTCAAATAATTTGGACTGATGCACTTATTGCTGTCACATCTGTCATAGATTGTTGTAGTTTCTATTACGTGTTGATTCTTCATGATTCCTCACTGTATAGTTGCTATGATATGAGTTATGGAGGTTGACATGCTTGATTCTTCTCAGCTTGTCAAACTTGTGAGAAAAATCTGATAATGGAAGATGAGGATAAAGTTCATTATTGGTTTAAAAATTGCCCTTTCTGCCAGAGCACCATTTTGTTGATGTAGTTGCAGTTTTAGTGTTTGATAGAGTGAGAAGAAGGCCAAATAAACCAATTACTTAGAGAATGAGAGCTAGAGTTTGCCACTCGTATCACTGATTTCTCTTTTCACGATGGAATTTCTTTCTTCCATTAGCAATGAAATACATTTTCCTAGCAGGCCTTGGTGTATGATTTTACTGTTGTGAAGGTTGTATTGTTACTGGAGTGTTGTATAGAGCAGAGTGTAGTATAAGATTGCCTTTTCTTGCTGCCATTGGGTTGATCTGTAAACAAGATAAACCCAATGGCAAAGAACGGCTGCTTGACATGATCTTTCTGGTCTAGTATTTTCCAGAGAGTGTTTTTGTTAAATCTCTTCATGCCATCTTTCTTTAGATTCAACATCCAGAATAGTTTCTACTTGTGTTATCAAGGTCTGGCATAACGTGTTAAATGATAACTTGCTGAAGTATTGGGCGAGCAATGTGTGTTCAGAAACATTTCACATGTCATATTCCATCTTTTGTTGCTTCTGCTTCCGCTGATCCTACAACCATTGAAACCTCCAGAGATGAATTCCTTCTCCAATAATTTAAACGTTTTCATCACCTCCACATGGATTTAAGTAGTGAAATAAATGCATTTGGTGAATACATAATAGTAGTAAATATATGCTGGCTGTGAATACACGTAGACAATATTCTTTTCTTTATTGGCTTTGTTTAAGTTAAGCTTTCTGGGTACTGCTGATCCGGTGCCTGGCTCTGCTAAAAGGATCTTTGGTTAAACTAATAAAAGAAAGGTGCACGTCATAACTGATGGAGTAAATTGCTGGATTCGAATGGAAGCAACCATCCACCAAAAGCTTCTACTTTGAACTCATTATTGTGGTATGATAGAATCAAGAGTTCTTGCTCAGCTTCATTGTAAACGACTTTGTAAATTTAAGTCTGCTTGTTCAGCTGCAAAATAACTTAGAAATTCAGATTTTTAAGAATTTAGCTGATTCTGTTGTTTCCTTTGTGTACTTGTTGGAGGGTTTGATTGATAATCGGTTCTTTTCATTCAGAAGTTTGGTAGTTGCGTGATTTGGTCATTTGGTTTGTCTCGCCAATCAAAGTTGCATCAGTTGGGATTAAACTTCATACCAGTTCGTTCATGTAAATAGTGGAAAAACACTTAAAGAGTTTGGTGCTTTTTAATTCTTAGTCACGTATCACTTTCTGTTTATGTGCTTTTGGGACATTATTGTGATAATTAGTTTTGTCAATGTAGTAGAAGCTAAGGCTGTTAGACCATAATTCTTGTTGCTTTTCTGCTTGTCGAGACTTTGTAGTGTTATCTCTGTCAATTTGGAGGACCTAAAATTTTAGGCTTTTAGCAGCTAATGCCTTTGAGCCATTTCAGTTGTTTCCAAGCTGTATGAAAACACATTCAAGTTGCAAATTTGCTGGTCCACTTCGTTCTTGTTGTTACTGTGATGATTGTTATTTTGCAAAACTATCAAGAGAACAAATCTAGATGTACTAGAAAACATATAGACAGATTAATAGCACAGCACAACACAGGGGGACTTAAAATCAGACCGAGTTTTCCTTTATCCAAATCAATGTTCATTGAATTCATGAACTTACATGGAACATTTGTATGTGTAGGAGCCATGAATAAAAAACTGAAACTTCATTTGACAGGATATGGATAAGCCCGTTCTCTAACAGACTAACACAGTCAACGTGAAAGCACCATGAAAAATAATCCACAAACCCTCAACTTGAAGTTTGCATGGTAATAGGACAGATATCCTACTTTGTCAAAATACACATACACAAATACATTTTTGTCATTCATAAGCTGCTCTATGCCTATTGGGATGATTGCAGTATTAGTGTCTTCATTGAATTCTTCAAAGGCAAAGAAATTCCTAAACATGTGTCACCTCCATTCTTGTAGGTTGCAGAGATGTTGAGAAATCCCTTGAATGTGAGATTGTGATGCTTAAAATTTCTGTGAATCGGACATGCATTTCCTTGGCTGCAATCAACCGCAAGTTTTGAAAAATATAGTAACTTAGTGGACATGGTGCTCAAGACTCTTTGGTCTACATCAACAGCTGGTTTCCGCATAAACCATACCAGTCTGTTTGATCTAGGCTGCTAAAATTGTGAGCAGCCATATATGAACGTGGCATTCTTAGGGGCACAATCCACCTACATCTTGGGATATTTTTTTTTCTCTGAGAGACGACAAGTGCATTGAACTTGGATCAAAATAATACAGGGAATCAATACATACATAAGATGACTATTATAAGCTCTTCATACAAGAACAAGAATCTAAACAAGGAGGCGAAAGCTACTTCATCCACCTTTGTAATTGTAGCCACACACATCGGATCATCAAAAGAAAAAGAAAAAATCCCACATTTTACATTTTACTGCACAAATGCATGCCAGAAAAAAAACGTTCTGTTCTGCAGCTTGATTTTCAGTTTTTGCATTTATGTCCTTGCTGAATACTACATGCTTATACAACTTTCCAAGATCCCAAGTACACTACAAGATTTGGACAAATACAACTATACTCGGCCGTACAAATATGGACATGCCACAATTAGCAAACCCCACTGTCCCCCACATTGTTAAAGGGGACATTTCAGTGCAGTCAGCAAAAATGCTTGGCAATTAGCAGAGTATCTTTTGCACAAATCTTAGAAACAAAAACCAATCTAAGGGAAGTCAAATGGGGAAACACGCCTTTCGTCCCCACTTGTTCTTTTCTTTTGGATCTGCATTTAAGCAGTAACAGATTTTTATATGGGATATTGATGATTGCTGACAACTTCACCTCTTCTTCCTTCTTTGAACGCTTATTGGCAATCCCCGTTTTGGTACTGGAAATGGACCGTATCGTATCCCGTCTTCCTCTCCTCCAACAACCTTCCATCTGAAAATCAAACATAAATAAAAGGCATAAGTGGGAAATTCATACAAAACTATTCAGTCCAAGAAAGATATCTTGCATTCAGATATTTAGCATTTGTTTTTGACCATTAGAGTTCAAAAATTGCCACTCCAGTCTTGATGATAGTGTAATTAGTCCACAAATTTTAATGTATAAATGGAGTGGGTGAATTGAAGAAAGATGGGCATTGTATCATTGTATGGATTGGTGACAGTGGGCTGTTGTTAGATCAGCAGAAACTTGCACCATTTGTATTCTTACAACTGTCTATATATCTTTGACGTCTAATTAAGACGTACAGAATAGTTTGCAGAGTAATTAAAACATGTGGAGAGATAATGATGATGGGAAAATATTCAATAGCAGAGAATGCAACCAAAAATCTGGCAATCATGGACATGCTATGTCTAAGAATGAAGGGCCGCTAGATCTACGCTGGAAATCGAGCAATTAAAGTTGCTATGGACCATAACTGCAGGCAATCTCAAAATGGAAATTTTAAGTGAAAATGAAATGAACCCAAGTACCACAAATTAATATCGTCATTAGAACAAAATTTTTTGAATTAATATTGCAGACTAGAGCCAATCATTCAGTGTTTTTATCAATTTATCTAGCATTACTCCAAGAAAAATTAATCTAAAATGGTTTGATCAGCCTCCTTCTTTAGTTTATTCAATCTCTTGCATGTCCTATGCTGATCAAAGAGATAATAAAAGAGAAGATCAGATTCTTTGTGCAAGATTATCTCTATCCATGTCTAAAATGACGTTAATCTAACTAAAATTAAGAACTAAAAACATAAATATCGCTAAAATCATTTTACAATGATTAGAGTTTAACTCAGAAATGGTTTAACTTACAATGTAGTTTAATCTTCAACATGATAATATAAAAATAATCTTGAAAAGAACATCCCAATTCAGATAAGAGGTCAACCAACCAAAATAGATAAACTAGATAGAGATATCTGGCAAATCTTTTTATCTATTTGTGGTAAAGGATTTGATTAGTGGATCCTTTGGTATCTGCACTACTACTGCTTGTTGATGCTGATTCTGAAGATTATCTCAGATTCACAGCCTCACAAGTCTGAGTCAGTATAAGCATGATGCAGCCAGAGCGATGATCAGTCAAAAAAGAACTACGTGGATAGAAATGCATGAGATGGTGCATGCATGCCACCTGGACCTGGATAGTTAGTTGTACATATATAGATCTTGTAAGATCGATCATCACTGATCGATGAAGAAAGATCGATTCAAGTGGGTAAATGGGAGAATCATAATATTCGAATTCCTGATGGCCCTTTAAAGGAAAATCATAAGTAAAGACTTTGTCTTCTTCATATACTATTGATTATTGAATATATTTTCAGGACCACTTCCAATGCTCCAGGTCAAGAAACAATACAGGTTAATTTTATAGGTCCAGCCTAAACCTACAAGTTTTGAAGTTACATCTTCACACATATACACGTGCAGATACAACAGTTTAAATTAGCTAGGTTCGTATGTATGTACATAGACATATAAGTTGAATGTTTGTGTGTGTGTGAGAATCATGTATGAGTACTTGGGTAAACTGGACCTGTAAGTGGTAGTGAGGTGGTGCAGGAGGATAAGCATCTCAAGCTTAGCTAGCTCACTTCCTGGACACGAATGCAATCCATTTCCAAATGGCATGTAAGTATTTGGTCTTGGAGGAACCTGCAACATCATCAAATTGCACGAAGCAACGTCGGCTTAGCTTGTCTTTTTCTTGGTTTTTTTTTTTCCCTCAAGAAAGAAATTGTAGATTAAAGTAAAGGCGGTGGTTGAGAGCCAATAATGCATGATGAACTCATACAATTTTTATGGTGAAAAATATGAACTATTTATTCACTTGTTCAACAACCCTTTATTCAGGGTTCTTGTTTATTAGCAACAGCACAGTACATTCTTTTTCTTACTGGGGATTGGGGGATGGTAATGGTTGGGGGATCTTTCTGTGTACACACAGTGCACATGCATTCACTGTTGAAGCAGATTATGTACAAGTCTCTAAAGCATTTTCCTACCATACAAAACTAGCTCACGTGAGTTGATACTTTGAAAGATTTCACTATTTGAAAAATTAAAAGGAATATTCACATAAGAAATTGAAAGTGACAGTGCCAAGATAATCTGAACATTGACAACCTTATATTTCTTGAAACATGATAAAGCAAATAATCTACACAGTCAACAAAGTGACAGTTTTGAGAATATTTTAGGAATGATTTCATTGAATTATCTCTCATCGTTTTTTTTACTTTAGTAGTAATAGCTAAGTGCATGCATGTCCCTAATTATTTTAATTAAAATCCCTTTAAGAAGGGATAGTACCTCAAATCTTGAAGGATCAAACTTTTCTGGTTGAGGATAGAATTTTGCAGAGTGATGAATGCTTCTGAAAAGAGGAAGAACTTTCCATCCTTTAGGGATGAGATAGCCTTGAAATTCCACATCCTCGACTGCTTCTCTAAATGTAAATGACAGAATGCTGGCACTTCTTAATGTTTCTTGAATTACCTGCAATGCATGTTCAAATCCACCAAGTCAGCTAAACTTCCTTAAAATAGAAAGAGAAAAACTAACCGGTTCATATATGAGATAAGCAATTAATGGTCGTTGAAATCGTGATTTTAATTCATGTCATTTTTATTATGCGTTGAAATTGTAATTAACTTCCGTTTCATATATGAACCCGTTAAACATACCCTGCTAGTCAAGGGCATGCGTCTAGTGTCCTCCCATGTTAGCCCCCGGTTACCTTCAACTCTAATACTGAGAATTTTTTCTTGCTCCATCTACAAAATTAAGAGAAGATCAGAAATAAAACTCCGAATAGTGGACGTCCTGCACTATATATTAAGGTCAATAGTTTATACCGTGACAGCTTCAACAACATCGGCATTATCATGCAAATACTTGATCACCCAAGTAAGGACACTGGCTGTGGTGTCATGAGCAGCGAATATTACTCCAATGATATTATCTGCAATTTGAGAATCACTGAGATGATTAAGGTTGTTGTCATTGGCTTTCAACAACGTTCCCAACAACCCTCCACCATGCTTTCCGCTTTCTCTTCTCTTCTGGATTAATTTCCCTATAATCTCCGTCAAAAGCTTCCTTGCCTACACGGATTAACTAAATAATAATCAAGAAGAAAAAAGAGGAGTGGGATGATCGAAGCAAAGGACCATATCTTCAGAAAAAAAATCCAAAACGTGCAATATGTTGGTTATCCGTTCTGTGGCGATGGTGTATGTAAACTTTATTATTCCCGTACTATATGTGTACTTCCAGACAAGAAACCTCGTGTTATTCGTTAATGTAACAAAAATTCAGACACAGACAGGTTAATGTAAGTATTTTATTATGAATTTTGTTCTGCAATGGAATCTGCACAAACAAAACTTATAGTAGTAATTGTTTCTTTCACAAGAAATCCATTTATATCAAAACTTTTCAAGCCTAAAATGCCTAATTAAGTTCCATGTCTTTGAATTTTATCTATGTCCATCTTTACTAAGAACAGGAAAAACTTGAAGGAGCTAGCTCGTTAATGGCGGGCGTACCTTCATTGCTTTGTGAAATGGTGTCCCCGGAAAATCCAAAGGCATTGAATTGTACCCTTTCTCCAGCTGTTGGTACAAGTGTTTAATTCCTTTGACTTCCACCGCCATAGTTTCCCCAAATGCCGAATATATCGCCACGTCAAAAGCAAACTAAGAAGGCACATAAAACAGAAAATCACAAATTCTGCTGAAAGAAGAAAAGATTGAAGTATTATAATAGTAATAAAATCATCCCAAAATTTTGATGACCCTAGATAATTATATTCAAACCTTCTTCATTTCTTGCAACGTGTTGATAGTCTTGTTCTCCCAGCTCGAAAGAATTCTAAGAACAATTCTCTCGACCTCAGGAACTGATTCTTTAATGGCACAAGGCAAAAATGAAGCCTGAACCAACTTCTTGAGCATTGCATGATAATATCCTTGATGAAAGAACAGAGCTTCTGGTCCTATCATCTTTTCTTTACTTGGTGGATATGAGGGCTTAAAACGATGAGCTTGACTCACCAGAACAATCTTTGCCGCTTCTGGACTTGAGATCATCACACAGGGACACCCAAGTATGTGTGTCTTGAATATGTCCCCATAACTTTAAAAATCCAAACCAAAGAATAAAAAATTATACGCAACACATCAAAACATATGAAAATTAACGTTTGAAGTGTAATAATGTATGTTTTTACCGTTTTTGTCTGGTGGCGAAAAAAGAATTGGGATTTTGAGTGTAGAGCTTGAGGGTCTCTCCAATGTATGGCCATCCCATTGAACCTGGAGGGAGACGTTTTTGTTTCGAGGGACACCATTGCCGGAATAGAAGCAGGAGAATTACTGAACAAAATGCGGCAGTATACAGAAGCAGGACAGGATGGAAAGCTGCAAACATCAGTGAGAAGAAGAGTTGCATGGTGAGAGACTAAGAGGTGGCAAGAGGCCAGAGGGACAAGTATAGTGATTAAGAGAAATAGACGTGGTTTTTTTGCTGTAAATGTTGAACACTAAATGGGTGACGAGCAAAGGTATATATAGAGGCTGTGGGATTGGGATGTATCAATTTGTTGGAGGTTGGGACAGACGTCAATAACCCAAATAAATTGTAATATTAGCTTAGAAAGCTCTTTTATTTTGACTTGAGATACTCATGTGGGGTATGGACTATTTGTATTTAGGTAGGGAGGAGGGAGGGGATGGTGCCATTATCCTTCCATATATCTGTTTTTGTTTTGGAGATAAGACTAGGATTATTGAGACTTTTCTTCTTTTATCTTAAGGGGAAAAAATGGGTGGTAAGTAGTTTATTCTATGTATCTTCTGTTAGGATTCATGTCTACATTTTTGTAATATTTTATATGAACGTATCATGATTAAAGATCAACATCAGGATTAATGAATAAATACGTAATACAACTCTAATATTCATGTTTACATTTTTGTGATATTTTATATGAACGTATCATGGTTAAAGATTAACATCAGGTTTAATCAATAAATACGTAATACAACTGTAAAATGTCTTAAGAAGTGAAATACATTGGTCATAAAAGATCAATTAGTCTCATGTATTCCTTATACATTGTTGTCGCTGCAATGTAGTGAACCATATGCCAGTAGGCAACTAGTCATTGATTTTTTTGTAATGTACTATGCGTGGAGCTCCTGAGACCTCAAGATGCACTGGAAAATCAAAAGGAACAAACGTTAGGCTGTTAATGAGTATACATAGTCATATGGATCATGAAATATTCATGCAAAACAGTAGACGTAATGTCTGGCAAAGTTGAATGAGTTTGTTAATCATAAAGCAGCTTTTGTGCCCTTGGACTTAATGTTTGATAAAACTCTACCATTTTGGCTAACAGTTTAACACTCGATTAATTAAATTATCGATTATACATTTGTTTTTTGCTTTTCTGTTGAAATGGCTAAGAAGTCTCATCAAACACAAGTACGTAAAAAGTTTCTTTTACACGATTTGCTAAACGTGTCCGACGTGTAATCGCATATAGCTCACAAACAGAAACACATATGAGCAGCTCGATCAAAACCATAGCCGTTTTACATTCGTGTTGTGACTTAAAAGGAAAAAAAATCCCCATCTAAATACAGTTCTTTCTTGCTGCTAGACGGGGAGCTAATTTACAATATATTGTTGATGAGGATGGATGTGAGGCCACAGTGAGCCCTCGTAAAGTGAAAATTGAAATCCTTGAAGATGGGGTTGACAGCACGGTTCTGCACGAGTCTGCACAAAGCTCCAACTCACACTCTTGTTTGACCTTGATGGCCGCCACTACTCCCAGTCACCCACTCGGCAGTTACCTGCAGCCACACCACCAAAACAACGAAACATATCCAATCATCCCTGCGTGCCATTTTCTGTAATCAGTGCCTCTTGTTGTAAAGAGACGACAGCAACATTTGGCACATATCCCTCAAGGATCAAAAAAAATTTGCATTAATAAGTGTAATGCATATATGACTAGTAAAATCCTCCTGAGCTGGAATGGATGCATGAGTTTTTGAACCTGCAGTTGCCTCAATTGTGATTTGAGCAGGATTTCATGAATTACAGATTTACGGGTCATCATCCCTTTGCATGCATAACTCTTCAAGGGTTGCTGCAGCTATATATAGCTAGCTAGCTAGCTTTGTTTTCAGTGTTATTGTTTTTACATGGACCCTGTGCCCTTTGGGACAATTCTCTGGATTAGTCATCAGTCGGTTTTTGTCAGATTGGACGATGAAGATCAAAACAACTTGTTATATATATATATATTACGTAATAGGTGAGTCATATTATTCATATTTTTTGCTGATCAGTTTTGTTTGAAGATATATTGATTGGACCCTGTTATCTCAATCACCAAGGTTGAACACTGGATGGAATGGAACCATGAAAAATTCAAGGTTCGTGCCTATTGGATGCCTTAAAGTTGTAAATTGTAATATACAACAGTTATGCAGTTCTCTAGTCTCTATTGGAATTTTCTTTTAAGTGGAGATAAAAACATATTCTTATGGGATATCTTGTTTCTAAGATTATTCTGTCCTATGTTTAAAATTAACCTATCGTTTGGTTCAAATTCCTCAATTGAAATGGTAATGAGAATAATTAACCCCTCCATCACTATGATTTTATATCATTAAACCCATCATATTTGGTTGAACAATGGAATGAGTTTCATCCTCATTCCAAATGTTTGGTTTGCTTATCTTTGGTAATGAGTTTCAAATATTTATTTTCAAAATATTTAAAATAAAAAATCAACATTCTTAATATGCAAATTAAGGTTGTACATTTCCACAGTTTAAATACATTTTGCACACACTAAAGTATTTTCACACACTACACACATGTAAACATAGTGCATATATTTTCACACATTACATATATTTTACAAATACTATAAATATTTTCATACACTACACATTTTACACATTCTACGCACATTCTATACATATTTTACAACCACTACACATATTTTTACACATTACACAATTTTTTTTCTAAATTATTTGAATTTTCTAATTATAATTTATTTTAAATTTTTATATTAAGTTATTCGACTTAATTTAATATTAACCGTATTTTATTTAATTATGTCAAGAAAATCAAGATTAGTTAGTTTCTTAAATTGTTTGGTTTGCTAATTATAATTTAATTGTTTAACCATGTTTCCTAGTTATAATTTATTTAAGAGATTTATTTAATTAATCTTAATTTTTATTTGTTTAGGTAAAGTTAGTTAGTTTTGTAAATTACTTTGATTTTCTAATTGTAATTATATTTAAAAAATTTATATTAATCATGTTATATTTAATTTTTTTTATCATATTTAGTTATCAGTGTGAAAATGTGTATTATATATGTAAAATGTGTAGTGTGTAAAAAAATGTGTAGTGTGACTAATATACTTGTAATGTGTGTAAAACTTATGTAATGTGTGAAAATGTATGTAATATAAGTAAAAATATATGTAATAGTGAAAATATGTGTAGTGTGTGTAAAATATGTATAGTGTATGAAAATATATGTGTAGTGTATGAAAATGTATGTAGTGTGTAAAAAATTATTTGTAGTGTGTGAAAAATATACGTAATAGTGAAAATATCTGTAGTGTGTGTAAAATACGTGTAGTGTGTGTGAAAATATGTGTAGTGTATGAAAATATGTGTAGTGTGTGAAAATATGTATAGTATATATAGGATGTGTAAAAATGTGTGTAGTGTGTGAAAAAATGTGTAGTGTGTGAAAATGTACAGTGCGTGTAAAATATGTGTAGTGTGTGAAAATATGTATAGTGTGTAAAAATATGTGTAGTGTGTGTAAAAATGTGTATAGTGTGTGAAAATATGTTGTAGTGTGTGTAAAAATGTGTGTAGTGTGTGAAAATATGTGTAGTGCATGTAAAAAATGTGTAGTGTATGTAAAAAGTATGTGTATTATGTGAAAATATGTGTAGTGTGTGTAAAATATGTATAGTATGTGTGAAATGTGTGTAAAATATATGTAACGTGTAAAAAATGTATAGTGTGTAAAAACAAGTGTACTTGTCACCTTTACCTTAGTGATATAGGGATTAATCAAAATTGATAGTAGACAAATTTGTGAGTAATCAAAATTGGGTAATCAAAGTGATTGAATGATAGGAATAAAGATTAACAAAATAATATTTATGACATTAAGGGTAATGAAACCCATAGAAGAGTGGTAATTCCCCCTCACCAAACTCCCCTTAGTTTAATTAAAATTAGGGATTAAAACTATAAATATCACTAAAATTATTTTACAATTATTAGACCCAAACCAAAAAATGAGTGGGTGAACTAAAAAATAAGGGGTGTCAGCTTATGGAATAGTAGCAAGAAACCATGAACAACAGCTAATTCAAGCTATATCAGCTGCTAGGGTGGGATTAAGCACACCAGTGGTAACTAATTTAGAGGCAGTCCAGGAAGCTCTTCTACAGGCTCTCCAAAATAACTGGCAGAATGTAGAGATACAATTAGATATCAAAGCTCTAGTACAAAAATTACAGCAAAGAAGAATCATCAATGATGCACCATTGACTATAGCTGAAGATATCTTGTTGTTGCCCAGCTTATTTAAATGTTGTAGATTCACTTATATCCATAGTAAATTCAACTCAGCCCCTTTATTGTTAACAAGGGAAACTGTAAATAATGTAAGTATCAAGTGTTAAGAATGTGATTTCCCTAGATGGTTATAAAAATGTTCAACCATAGGGTTGATTGTATAAAGTTTTTTGTGAAATGAAATTATTGCTTTGGTTTAAAAAAAAAAACTCTATATTGTAGTTTTAATATTTGACATAATAAAACATGATGATTTTAAACAAAAACTAATTTTAATTTTGAAAATGATAACACAATTTTGGACAATTTTGGACAGAGAATCAAATCGCTATAATGGGAAGGACTAAAGATGGCAGAGGCCATGAACATAGAACTAGCTTATAGTTAATACGTTTGACTTTTCAAGAATTAATGTGTGATTTAAACTTTTTTGGCAGTGGACATTCATAGTCAATCACTGCATATTCTTTTCATCCATTGCCATGGTACTGCATCTGCATGCATCATCTTTTTTTCCTTTTGGATATTTTCAAGATTTAATACAGCATATGTGCATATGATCGATCCTCACATATATATATATATATATATATATATATATAAAAGTAGTGAATTATTTGACGAATTTTCCGCACCAAACTTTGTAAAAATTAAATGCAAATGTTCATTAAAGTCACCGCATTGCGCCACCCCGGCAAGTCGGCAACGCAGTTCAAGGAGTAGGCAAGCGGCCACCATACACTTGTGTGTTGCATGTTCAACTGATGATGTACACACACATATATATATAGGAGAAATGATATGGGGAGTGAAATTCTGGAGTGAAATTGTGGAGTGACTGACGTGGCATGTATAAAAAGACAAATTAATACCTTATCTAGTAGGGTTCACTCATCATTTGGTTAGGGTATTAGTTTGTCTTTTTACACATGCCAAGTCAGTCACTCCAAAATTTCACTCCCCCTATCATTGCTCTATATATAGTTATGCACTCACTTGAACAAAGAAAGTTTTGAAACAAAAAAAAGAAAAAAGAAAAAAATTGGTTTAGAGAATTCAATTCCCCCACGCAGTCAAAAAAAAATCAAGAAACAAGACACGGCTTGTATCCCAATTGGTCCACGTACAGCAAAATGTAAATTCCAATCTCTCAAAAGTCAAATCTAATCTAAATCAAATTTGCCAATCAAATGTAAGAGATTCGTTGAAAACGATATGCCTTGAATCGAGCAGCAGCTTAGTTGTCAACATACACGTGGCAGGCAGCACGACAGTTGTGCAGTGGAGCCCAAATCGGGTTATCCCGGTGAGGTGAGTTGAGTTGATGATTGATATAAAGATCTGCAAACTCAACCGATTTGTTGTTAATATTAATTTTGTGGGTACTTATAATAGTAGAAAAAAAAAAAAATAGAGACGTGCCCAAAGTTAATGAAAACGTAATATTATTTTCTTTGAGAAAATCATTGTTGGACATGACAAGATTTTTTTGGAGGTTCATAGTTCATACATAGTCAAAGATATTAATGGAAATTTTAGTTTAAGAAATTCAAAATATCTGTGTATATATATAACACATGTCAACATGGGAATTGGTAGGAGTATTTATTATCTCATAATCAATTCATCATCATCATGGGTTGCTGGAGATTGACACAAATGGTAAAAGTATGGAATATTTAAGAGGTAAAGGCCAATGGGGGTTCATCATAAGATTGATAAGGATGGACTTTTTTTTTTTTTTTACTTTTCTAGGTTTTGGATTCAATCATTTTTGCGAGACAGATGTAGGTGGCTAGTTCGGGTTAACGTTAACACAAACTATAACATATCTTTGACCATGTTTATGTACACATTTTATGGTACAAAGCCTTTACCCCCCATTCAATGTATTTGTTGAGTATATGAATAAGATTTTCTTCGTCCTACTCAATTTAAATCCATGAAGAGTGTATCATAAAATGTGGTAAAATTTTAATAGTAGTCGTTAATTAGCAACCAATAGTGAAATCGGATGCTTTTAGCGAAACATAAAATTTGGTAAAATTGTAATACTAGTGGTGTGACGAAATCAGATACATTTAATGAAACTTTTAATATCTGTTTCAACTAGTGGCAAAACCAGATACTTTTAGAGAAACTTTTAGTATTTGGTTTTAATTAAGCAACATTGTTTTAAATATTGGATAGTGCATTAATTTATACTTTTAGTTTTAGTCATTTGATAGGATGCGAACTATACCTATAAGTCTGAAAGTTAATTACCTAACTATTGAAATAGTTCGGAATGACTCCTTATAAATACACAAACTGATTATAATTGAGCCAAGTTTTTATATCATTTTATAGTAATACAGCAAAACAAAAAACGTGAGGGAACGATTGACAGATAATCTAATTAACTTATTAGACAAATACTAGTGAAATAATTCATAGAATATTAAGCTGCACGTTATACACGCTATGCTTTTCACTTTGTCCCAATTAATTAAGAATCTTTAGCGTGTTTCATTCTCTCACGTACGTATACGCAGCCAGCCAGCCATGGGATAAATGAACTAAAACTTGCCAACAACCCATTCATTCTACGTATAAACCGAATTACTGCAATGCGAATTAATGAAACGAAAAGAGACCAAGCTAGGGGACCGGATAAATATTGAATCCATGATGATTTGTCATGCATTATATTTACAACAGGAACAGATCATCACTTTCACGCAGATTTATTTTGATGCTGGGGGTTGGGTTTATCAAATCTTTGTAGTTGGATCCACTTGACAACATCTTCAATCATACACCTTTTTAACGTTATCGTATAGTTCGAGAGCTTAGTATTATTGTTGTTGCTTATCTTACTAGTACTTTGTTCTAGAAAAACAAATATAATGCAATTGCAGGATACAAACATTTCATGATGAGAAACGCCTATATAGATCAATCCTTAGGCTTTGCTGCATCTTGGGTTTTCCACCATTTGCTTGCTAGACACTGCATAAGAAGACATGAAAGCCAACTGTCCAAAAAGAGATAGACATTAGACTAGTAAAACCAAAATCAATCATTGAAACTTGATACACATGCCTGATCATGCCCACTAGACATTGATGTACGTGCAGGGATGGTTGCACTGTCTGTTTACACTGCAAGAACCTTAAGCACCAAAGTTCTTCAGGCAATAATACTACCGATCTTGCATCCTATAAACCAGCATTAAAAAAAAAATGTATAAGATATTTGTGTGTATAAGAGAGTTACCTCCAAAAGTCTTGAAACTCTAGGTAATGCGTTGTTTATACAGTCAGTGGCAAGTTGTTCCTGACCTTTGGGCCACACCACACTCCACAATCCACATTAGGCATATCAGTCCAATCATTAATGTCGATTTGGAATCCCAAATGGAAACTGTTTTGATCGGCTGAGTTTAATCTCATCTCATGTGAAGAATCATTGTCCAAGACTCCCATTAGCTATAGTCGTGCTGGTTGGGTTTTATAGAACGTCGAAGTGTACGATTATCCTTGCAACTTATTCGTTGCAGTATAGGGTCCTTTTTAATATTTGCTTGCTCTGATCTATATGGAATAGAGCCCTACAGCCCAACCAGGCCAGCCAAGAACTGATCATGACTCGATTCTACACTAGAATTTGGTCTTATGTCTTCACTTTCAACTAAACTCTTCACAAAATTGTCCACTCTACCGCTGATTGATCAATAAAAAAATGTGAAGAAGAGCATATGATCTTATTTTCTTATTTTGAGTAGAAAGAAATACAACGTCTAAAGCCTCAAAACATATGAATCGTGCCAATTGCCAAACCTTAGTAGTGATATTGGAAGGTATACAAATCATCATCCAGTTTATACACTAACATGTCATATGTAACTAGATCTATACAGCTATGATTCAAGATTAAGATGTCTAGCTTCTATCTCTTTACTCAATCTGAGGTATATTTGCTCTTTGCCATGTCGACAGAGTCCATTGCTAAGCGCCAATAATGTACCTGAATCAGGGGAAAAAGATCTTTCTAGCATCTCTTTCAAAATAAAAACGGCTCCATCATAATCCTCATTCTCAACCAGTGAGGATATCAGAGTTGTCAGCGTTGCTTCATTTGGATGACAACCAGCCCTTTTCATGCTTTTGTAGAGTTGAAGTGCACGCTCAGAGTTTTTTCTAACGCATTGCCCACTTATAAGAGCAGAGAAGGTAGAGGAGTTTGGAACAAAGTTTTCCCTATCTAGCTCTTTAACCAGATATGCAGCTTTCTTTGTCTTCCCTTCCTTGCATAGGCCCAAAATCAAGGCATTGTAAGTAAGTATATCTGCCTTGACACCATTCAGTGGCATGTCCTCAAAAAGCTGACCAGCCATCTCACTATTCCCTACTTGGCTGTACCCATTGATCAACGTATTATAAGTAACTGTATTAGGAGCAACATCATTGTTTTTCATATCATTGAAAAGCTTGCTCGCTTCGTGCAACTTTCCCTCCTTGCAGAACCCATTTATAAGTGTATTGTAGGTAACCTCATTTGGTTGAATCCCATTTTTCTCCATCACGTTTTTCAGCTTCAGACCAGTGCTCAGAAAACCCTTGCTACAATATCCAGCAATCAAAGTGTTGTACGATGCAACAGTTGGACAAACATTCATCTGCTCCATCTCTTTGAACACCTCAAGTGCCTTTTCTATGTTTCCCCATTTAGAGAAAGCCGCCATTACCATATTAAGAGTATAAACATTTGGCCAAATATGGGAGTACCGCATTTCTTTATAAAACGATAATGCAATATCCGACCTCTTCAAACTAATCAATGAGCTCAAATATGCATTGCAAGACTCAATCGAAGGTAAAAATCCATATTCCTTCATAAGACAAAATGTGTCCGTGGCATTCCTAAACTTCTTTGCATGTGCGTAATTCTTGAACAAGGCATCAAAAACCCGAGGTGAGGATTCACAAATTCTGTAAGTATAGACTAATGCCTCGAACAACTTCGAGGGAAGATTCAACTGATCCGAACACTTTTCATTAACTCTCCTGAAAATTGTTCCCGCCGACTTAAACTTTCGGCTTTTAGTAAGAATGTGCAGAATAATAGACTCCACTTGCAGGGTAATTGAACTGGGGTTTTTCAGCTCAACCCACTTGAAAAATTCAAATGAAAGAACGTAATCCATTTGGGTTTTTAACAGCACGCGCTTCACTCTAAATGGGGTCAAACCAGAAGCTAATTTATCCAGCTTAGGCCAATCAGAGTGCACAAGATGACTATGAGCTATATTCACATAATCGAGGTCTTGGCCTTTGGGTTCAGGGATACTTCCATGGGGTAATGGAATTGGATTCCATTTACTTCTCTTTATATTCTGATCTTGTGTTAACGCCACAGGATTTCTTGGGATTGAAACTCTATGAAATGGGAGTTTTGGGGACTTCATTATTGACTAACTTCTTCACTTAAAGTTTATTGCACAAACCATAAAAAAATTTGTCCAAGAAAATGAACTTACAGGACTTGTTCAAGATACGGCTTTTTTTCCTTCCTCATATAAATTCCGATTTCGTAGACACTACCTCGATTTGAAGCAGCTCAGTTTTTTAATGTAATCACCGACACACCCCCCTCATTCCATTGAGGCATTTTCACAAGCATTTCATATACACACTGAAGCAGCTCAGTTTTTTTATGTAATCTCTGACACACACCCGCTCATTCCATTGAGGCATTTTCACAAGCATTTCATATACACACGCCACCGTGAACAATTCACCACCCCAGCAGCACCGAACACCAAAACAATTTCCTCAAAGCTCATAAACAATACCAACGACTTTCCCAAGCTCAGTTGAAGGACGACCGAAGCCGCAAGAGCACGGCCAATTCTCCCTAACCACTTTTGGGCCGTAGCTGAATTGAATCAACAAAATAATGAAAAATACTGGCAGATTATTACATCTTAAATGGCTCTCTGCCTCTCTTTACGTCTTTGAAAAACCCAAACCTTCCCATATTTTAATTCTTTTGTGAGCTTTTCTCTACTCTTAAATTCATTTCAAAGAGAGCCCGACCCAGCAGCCCGCGGAGTCTTCACTCGGGGTTGTCTTGACCCATCTGGATCGGGTCTATTATTCTATTTTTAATGTCATTTGAGTTTTTGACCCCCAATATTTGCTAAATTGTCTTGAGGCCCAAATCTCATCTTTCCTATAAGAGCCCAGATCATCTGTCCAATATTTATCCTATCTTATCATGTGTAAAGTTCAAAACGACGTAGTTTCATTAAAAGTAGATACTAAATGCATAAATATCACTGAAATTACTTTACAATTATTAAACCCTAACTAAGAGATTAGTGAACCCTACGACGTAGTTTTAATTAAAACAGAATAAGACAAACAAAATCTTGAAAAGAATATCTCGTGTCTTCCTAAAGCCCTTTGGAGTATTTATCTTTTTTTTTATACTTGTTCTATTGGAATTACATTTTTTTATTTTTTGGAGTATGTTGTTTGCCAACGATATACTATTAATTGATGAAACAAGAGAGAAAGTAAATGTTAAGTTAGAAACTTGAAGGGAAGCATAAGGTTTTACCATAAATAGAGGTAAAATCTAATATATGGGATGCCGCTTTAGTAAATAAAAGTAAAAATAGGATAAATGTGTAAATTGATGGGCATAAATTAAATGAACATAAGAGTTTTAATCTTTAAGATCTATCATTGAAGAAAATGAGGGGAGTTGATAAAGATGTTATGCATAGGATTCAAGCAAATTTGAACAAATAGAGAAAAACGTCGTCTATACTTTGTAATCTTAAAATACTATTGAAATTGAAAGAAATTTTTATAAAATAACTATAAGACCAACGATGCTTTATGGATCAGAATATCAGACAACTAACTATAATCATAAAAAAAATGAAGGTAGTAGAAATGAGAATATTAAGATGGATGTGTAGACATACTAGATTATATATAATAAGCAATAAATGTATTGAAAAGAAAGTGGGATAGCTCAAATAGATGAGAAAATGAGAAAAGCATGTTTAAAATAGTTTGGACATGTGTATAAGAGACCTCTATATGCACAAGCGCGAAGAGTATAAAGTAGAGAAAAATCAACTCAAATTAAAAAAGAAATGGGGAGATCTAAAAAGAATTTAAAATAAATGATTAAAAAATATATAATATATTTAAATATAAATAAAAATATGTGTAATAAAAAAAATGCAATAGCAAAATATAATTCATAGTGGGATAAATATTTAATCATTGTTATTGTTGTTAAGCTAATGTCTACTTTTTTATAGTTGTTTCTTTGATTCAAAATTTTTACATTCAATTATAACTAGTGATTTTACACATCTCTTATAAATGCGTTTAAATTTAATGTATTTATTTTGAATTTTGACTAAACAGTCAGACGGATTCTAAGATGTAGTAGAATTACAAGACAAATCTTGAGTTTTGAATAGTTATAATAAATAGTCTATATATTTAGTCAATAATAAATATAATCTTATAACTTCACACTTCTATCAAAGTTCATTTCATAATTTGATCAAACGTCAAGAAATGTAAATGTAACAAACAATATGAGATCAAATTTCCATTGTTACAGGTCCGCTTGGATAGGGTGTTTTTTGGTTTTATTTATGAAATGATTTTATCAGGATTTGTTATGAGAAAGGAATATTTAGAAAATGATTAGATGTGTTTGGATAGATAAATTTGGTTAATTTATTGATGATTGTGTATAGAAAAAATGATTATTATATATATAATAATAATTTTATATATTGTTATATAATTAATTAATTAATTATGTGGGACCCACGTGGTGTTTTTGTCAAAATACCGGTCAAAAAACCATTGGTCAATAAAAAATAATATTATGAAATTGTGTGGGTCCCACTATAATCACCTTGTCATTTGTCAAGTCACGCAGCATGTTGCAGAGTTTGCAAAAACCAGTTAACAAACAATAAAATAAAAACATGTCTACAAATTATGTGGGACCCACGTATTTTGCAATTGTAATTGCAAACAACTGAGAAAATAGGTGCCAAACACAATTTATTTTGGTATTACAAAAAGGTTGATAATTTAAGGAACCAAACGGATACCAATGAAAAATTAGGAAATGTTATCATATAAAAAATGTAATATCCTATTGAGACAAAACCTTAAGATTGTTTAGCCCTTTTCATAATTAACAATCATCCATGCAATAGTTTTATGACATCTTGAGAAACCAAGATTTTGAAATAGTCCTTGCTTTCCATGACTAGAGTTCCTCATGCCTCACTAATGATATCTTAACTATCGTTTCAAAAAGTCCCAATAATAATATTGTCTTCTAAAATAGTTATTTTTTAACTCAATAACGTTATAACTTTACCTTGAACAAGTAATTGACCCACTTGAAATTTACATTAATATGAATATTTAAATGGTAAAAAGTCTATAAAAAAAATTCACACTCGTACAAACTTTGTTTTAAGGGGTAGAAGATCTAATGGGGCGGGAAGTTCCGCCCACTCTCAATATTTGAAAATTTGTATTATTTTTTATAAATAATTCAAAATTTTAATTTTAAGTTTATTCTCTTAAAATTAAAATATTATTTTTACAAATAATACTGTATAATTTCACATCAAAATATATATAATCTCTAAATAGGATTGGGATTTGGGAAGACTGGAAAAACTCTGCGGTTCAGAATTGAATTGAGAAAGACAGAAACTCAAAGTCTCAAACTCAGAGGATAGCATAGGGTTGAGAATGAACATGAACGTTCACGAACAAGCTCGGGCTCGACTCGATTAAAGCTCGGCTCGAGCTCGTTTATTTAATAAATGAACGAACACGAACAAGATTTTAGGCTCAATTAATAAATGAACACATATGTGAAAGATCGTTTACGTTAATGAACACCTCGTTAAAAGCTCGGTTAAAATATTAATTATATAATATATATTGAACTTATATACGAAAGAAAATTATTAAACAATATAAATATATAATTGGGTTTATATATATATATATATTTATTTATTTATTGACACACAAATCATACTATACGGTGGTGAGAACGAACATAAATTTTTATGAACAAGACCGGGATCGACTTGTTAAAGTTCCACTCAATCTCGTCTACTTAATAAACAAATGAACACAAACAAAACTTTTAGGTTCGATTAATAAATGAATAATAAATCAACAAGCAAGTGAAAGATTCGGTTGGTCAACAACTCGTTAAGAATTTAGTTAAAATATAAATTATATAATATAAATAATATATACCCTAAGTAAAACTCTTAAATAATAGAAAAATCAATTTTTTTTATACATATAAGCACACAAATCATTATATATGAGTTTGAATTAAATTTGAACATTTATATAAAGAGACAAAATATATTTAATTTAACTAAATTATACATTTTTATGCGAGCCGCAAAGTGTTCACCAACAAAGCTCGGGCGCCGCAAAGTGTTCACCAACAAAGCTCGGGCTCGTCTCGGTTCACGTAAAGCTTGACTCGAACTCGTTCATTTAATAAATAAACGAACACGAACAGATTTTTAAACTCGATTAATAAACAAACAGGACCTAAACACCCTAAAGATCGAGCTCGGTTCGATATCACTCCCTCATAGCACAGGAGTGGTGGCTTATATTCGAACTAGTGTTGTGCATGTTTTCCCGCGCATCCGGCGCATCTAATGGCGCCAATTTAAAAAATTTTCCAACCTTGTAGAACAATCGAGACATCGCCACGTGTGACCTCCATTTGAACAACCCCCCGACACGTCGACTCATAGCTGTTGAAATTCCCACCGCAAACACAAATGACAAACCTCTCTGACTTCTCCACTCGCTTTAATTTATTACTATTTATCCTCAAACGCATTTCCTAAAAGTCTCCACTTTTCTTTAATCTCAGACACAAACGTTGTTTGGAATGTCCTGTTCTTTCATGAATTTTAGGTTGTTGTCACTTAAATTTTTGATCACTCATTGTTGTTGGCATGCATGATGATGATGATGATGGATAGCATTATTGGAATGGATCAATGCCATCATCAACACCAAGAGGTTGTAGCGGCGGCGGAACTTGAACGGGAACTAGAAAGTTGTTCAACGCCAAGACGGGAAGAAACTCAAATTCCAGTAATGCTGGTGCCGCCACCCCCTCCTAAGAAGAAGCGGCACCACCACCACCACCACCACCAGGAAGGAAAAAAGCAGCCACCAACGAATGGGTTTTTTAACCCGCCTGATCTCGAGCTATTCTTTGCCATGCCTCCAAGGCGTGAACATCGCCATGTTTGTGCTTAATTAATTCTTCCCTCATTTTCTCTTGATGGGGTTTTTTCACTTGTGCTAGTGCTGGCTTAATTTTGTAGAATACAAACAAGGCATTGTGGATAAATTAATTAATGAATACTACTAGTACTATTAGTGTGCATTGTTATCATGCAATTGCAGCGCTCATTTTGTGTCTTAATTTGGCCTGCGTTTATAATATGTTTTGGTTGTATATGTTTAACAAATGATGAATTTTTGTCTTTTGTAATCAGATCATCATGATTAACATCAGCAAACTTGCTTTTGTACTAAATTCAACTATAATATTCCTTTTCTTTTGTTTATTGTAGTATAAAAAGGGAATGTAAAAAGTTGATTCTATTGCTCAAACAGTGCCATTTGGATAAACATTTTTCATTGTAGATTGGTACACCATCCATTAATTTTGACTACTGTGTGAGTGTGTGTGTGTATTGTTTTCTGGGTTGAATGCAAGAAGGAAGGCATGTGTAGTAAGCATGTGGGCCTTCAATTTGCAAATGCTTATATTCTCCAAGTCACATGACTAGCAACTTTGATGAAAAATGCCACACTAAGTTAGGCCAACCAAGAAATGTGCATTGCAACACACTGACTGGACCATATGCACAAAACACAATAATACTTCCTAGTTCCTACCATCATTTATCATGTGACTTTTGAGTTTTGACCCACAAAATGTACAATAATATGGACATTTTTTTCATTGTTTGACCATTTTGAATTGATCCATACCATGTAGCTTGGCAAGAATTTAGTGTACTACTCATGCCATCACACTTTGTTTTGAAGTGGATTTTATATTGTGAGTTTATGTTTTGGTGAGCGCAAGTGAAGAAATTAATGCATCCTAGCTTCATCTTGTGTAATCTTGATATGTGACAAAGAAAAAAATGTTCAAAACTATTTTTGCCCACTTAGGAAAGAGGAAAGAAGAAGGAAAAGGACAATTAGTAAAGGGGGCCTATGCCTATGTATTACTCACTAATTAATCAACTTCTTCAAATTTACCTATACTCTCTAAACACTCTCACGTGGTAAGTCAACATTATACTACAAATGTTTAATTCTACGCCCTATCATTTTCAAATTTTGGTCTAAATCTACATAGACTTTCTGACTCCATCGCCCCCGTTGCGCCGAATGCTTGCATGTGCTTAAACAAGATCTCAAATTTTGATGCCACGCTTGTTCTTTTGGTTAGAGATCATCAACACTTTAGATCATATTTTTTTGGTCGTTGTGTTTATGAATGTAGTATCTTCTTGGATCACTTTAGTTAGAATCTTTGACCAGTAAACAATGGTCTAGAGGATTAGATTAGTGTTAAAACTAGTGATGTTTTTGTGCATAACTACATGTTTTTAATATGCATGTAGCTTGTATCATTTGAGCAGAATTACACTTCAACTTGATGAACCCTTTTGTTCTTAGCATTTTATTTTTAATTTGCCGTCTTAAAAAACAAAAATGTATTTTTGGGCAGTTACCAATTGACGTACATCCTATCATTTGTCCCATTTGACCATTTCTACATATTCCGATTTACTCAAAATGAAGCATTTATTGAAAGAAAAGAATAGTAACAAAAGTACTAGAAATTATTAGGACAACAGTGACTGATGAGAATTGTAGCAAAGGCAGCTTTTTCTTAAGGTTCAGTAAACATCAGGTAATATGTTTAAAATCTACAACCATTGGATACCAATCCATGGGGTATAGTTTTGGAAAAGTCCAATTATACAAAAACAAATTTACAACTCATCATTCTCACAAGTCTTTATCCTCCCAGTCCTCTACAGCCATCACTATGCCAATGCCACACTTTTGCTACTGTAACTCAACACTGTATTAAACCATGCATCATGATGCATAAATGATTCAGAACCCACTCTTCCTTTGTTATTGATCACACCTGAATCAATTTTTATTGATGATCTAATCTGAATGCAACTGGGAGCAAGATTGACCATAGACCATGGACTTTTCTCGTTTTTTGACTGCTTGTTACAGTCCTGACAAAGCAGCACCTGTAACACTGAAAATCTAATCCTCGGAATCGGCATCTTTCTTTGAACTCAATGAGCATAAAAAACAATTGCAAAGACAAAGAATTTACCATCTTTAGTTCTTAAGATTTGAAATACAACTGTACAAGACCATAGCCTGATGGCCTCATCCTTCTCAGAGTCTCAGACAAAACAAGAATTCAAGAAGGCTCCTAAAAATAGTTTTGTTGACCAACGACCAACACCGACCACAAACCTAAAGAACATCGAATTTCAACACTTACAGTGAAATTAATACTCAAATCCCACACACATTTCCCCATCTTCTACTCAGTGCTCACCCCACAAAAACAATTCCTCGTGTGTGTAGTGTGTATAGTGGCTGTTGAAAGATTCAAAAAAATTCAGCTGATCCCAAGATAAAAATAATGTTTCTTGCATGGAGCACCATACTCCATACTCAGCAGCAGCAACTCCATAAAAGCTGACGGATCTCTCTCTCATCTCCAAAAGGGCAGCCCCCAATTAGGATTAGCAAGAACCAGAAACTCCAAACCGGTCAATATCTCTCTCAATAGGACCAATGATGCAGTAAATGGGCTAAATGTACATAAATTTTACTACGCATTGGTAGGACTGATAACGAACACGAACGTTCACGAACAAGCTCGGACTCGACTCGATAAAAGCTCGGCTCGAGCTCGTTCATTTAATAAATGAACGAACACGAACAAGATTTTAAGCTCGATTAATAAATGAATACATGTGTGAAAGCTCGTTTACGTTCATGAACAGCTCGTTAAAAAGCTCGTTCATAACTCGGTTAAAACTCGATTAAAATATTAATTATATAATATATATTGAACTTATATACGAAATAAAACTATTAAACAATAGAAATATATAATTGGGTTTATATATATATATTTATTGACACATAAATCACACTATACGGTGGTGAAAACGAACATAAACCTTTATGAACAAGACCGAGATCGGCTCGGTTAAAGTTCCACTGAATCTCGTCTACTTAATAAACAAGTGAACACAAACAAAAATCAACAAACAAGTGAAAGATTCATTTAGGTTGGTCAACAACTCGTTAAGAATTTAGTTAAAGTATAAATTATACAATATAAATAATATATACCCTAAGTAAAACTCTTAAATAATAGAACAAATCGATTTTTTATACATATAAGCACACAAATCATTATATATGATTTTGAATTAAATTTATACATTTATGTAAAGAGACAAAATATATTAATTTAACTAAATTATGCATTTTTATTCAAGTCGGGAAGTGTTCACGAACAAAGCTCGGGCTCGTCTCGGTTTGCGTAAAGCTCGGCTCGAGCTCGTTCATTTAATAAATAAACGAATACGAACAGATTTTTAGGCTCGATTAATAAACGAGCCGGACCTGAACACCCTAAAGCTCGGGCTCGGGCTCGGCTCGGCTCGGCTCGATATCAGCCCTAATCTTTGGACAGCAGCCTGACAAACAGACGTAAGCATCAACATGTGAATGCTACTACTACTGCTAAACAAGCACTCGTCAACACGCACTTCAACTCTTACCTACTGTATCCATTTTGCTATAAAAACATCCCACCATTTCACCCACCATTTGTCTTACTGATCCCTCTTTACATTCATTCATTCCCTTTCTTTCTCTCCTTTAATCCTTCCCTAAAACACACACGCACACACACACTCACGCACTACTTGTACTTACTATATACAAAACGAACACAAGCAAAAGGGAATATATAAGCTGCAGAAAGTTATTAAAAGAGTGCAGTGCAGTACTACTAATGGAGTATTACATGGATGAGAAATGGAAGCTGTCGAGGGATGATCCTAATAACCACTCTTATTCATCTTCAAAGTCATTTCTGACCAGGAATATTTCCGAGAAGTGCTCTAGCAACACTAAGTCTCCTCTTGTACGGAGTTTGTCACAGAAGAATTCTTCATTTCGGTCTTCCGGCCTACCAAGAAGTTCTTCACAAAAGAGTTGTGCTACGAATTCCTCCAAGTCATCTCTCTCAAGGAGCTCATCACAAAAGTGTGCAGATTTCACCCGGAAATGTAGCAGCTTGGCCAAGGAACAAAAGGCAAAATTTTACATTGTAAAACGGTGCATTACAATGCTTGTCCGATGGAACAAGAATGGAGATTCTTGAAAACATATAATTGTTCAAGGTGAATTTCTAGCTCTATTTAAAGGGATCCTCTCTTCTCCTTTATTGTGATTAATTTTCTTCCATGTCTGAAATTGATCTTTTCTTGGGTTCATATATGATGTGACCCAAAGAAGTTTTTCAGCCATTCATAGTCGACGAAGTCATGACAGTAAATATTTCAGCTTTTTCACTATAGATCATGAATGTAACTCTGTAACAGAGTAAGAAATGATCATCCATGCCAATAGTTGCCCACAATGTGATAAGATGTACGAACAAATTTTGTAGATTTGATTAAAATCAATTAATAGCTTCTTCATGCCATGCCACATGGTATGTCCCAATGGCAATCTGTATGTGACTTAATCAGGCATCTAAATAATTCAAGAACTATACTAGCATTTTATCTAAGACAGAAAAAAAAAAAAAAAAGATTCCCTTTACAGCGATTGGAACTATCAATCATAAGATGGAAATAAAATATTTGCCTGGGGAATGCACAATGCTTTGCTTCCTTTCAGAATGGTCAGACTGTTGATCTGCAAAATGTGTCGCACCACTAGAGCATATGATGACGAAAATTATGCATGCATTATTTGTACTATTTTAATCCTAGAACATAGCTCCTCAAGGCTCAAACTTTGTTGTTCCAATTAAGATTTTTCTTTTCCAACACATTCAGAATTCAACACTACTCATGAATTAGCAGCAAATAATCAAGCAAGATTCCATCTTGGCTCTGGGCTGTGGTGCCCAGAAATTAAGGGTGTTTTTCAACTTTGATCATCCTCCATAATTGTGATTTCAGGATATTACTACATACGACAGAGCTCCCCCCCCCCTCCTCTCTTCTTCTCTGTGGGTGTTTTTGTGGCTGGGTGAATGATTTGGAAGTGCTACTTGGATGTCCTGGGAAGTTCTCAGCCAAAAAATCAAAGTTTGATTGTAGGTAAATGGATTATGACACTTGGGTTCATTAACTGTCGGTGGTGGTTTCTGAACATTTGCATATATGCAAGTTGAATTGATTATCAATTTTCCAAGTCATGTAAACAACTCTAACTTTGTTTTTTGCTTTGGATTTTTGTGCGAGTAACAAAGAATTAAGCACATCGAACTAGAGAAAACAAAGCACGTACAATGCAATAATGTCAGTAGACCAAATATCAACAGGAAATTAAGGAATACAAAAATTTTGAGACCACAAGACACAGTGTAGTCAAGGAAACCTCTTCCTCTGCCAGATATGTTTCACTGGTAGAAAGAAGTGGAGTCCTCAAGAATTAATCAAGATAGTGATATCTTAGCGAAAACAGCATTCCAGAATTCAAATGATGGTAGAAAATTTGTGTGGCTGTTGAGTAGGAGTTCTTCTGCTGCTACACAACAAATTTTTGAACTTTTCCAAGAGCAACTCAATAGTACACTTAAGATGTTATCAAGCCTGACCAGGCAGATATAATATTGAGATGCTAAACAAAACAAATATGTGTGGCCAAATTCAGAGATTTCATGCACTCTTATTGTATGTGAGTTTAATTGAAAATTCTTGGGTCTGTTTGGTTTCTTCCTTTTAGGATTTATTTATAAAATAAAATAAACTCTTGTTTGTTTGTGTATTTTTTTACATTCTGCATTTACGATCCTAAACGAATTGCACATTGCTATTTTTTTAGGATATTAATAAAATAAAAAACAGTATTTTGTCAAACTTGAATAGCCAAGAGCATTGTCCTCAGAATATGTCAGAATCCGTCAGTGACTTTCCCACATCGGACAGCATGCTGCAAGCCTTTGAATTTCAAGGCTTCTTAAGGATGCAGGCTTGCCACGTTCAAATCCTAATAAAAGTGAGACCCACATTTTTCAAAAATTAATTATATAATAATATATAAATTAATCATTATATATATAATAATAATTTTTTTATACACAATTTTCAATAAATTAACCAAATTTATCAATACAAACACATCTAATCATTTTATAAATATCACTTTCTCATTCCAAAACCCTATAAAATCATTTCATAAATAAAACCAAAAAACACCTTATTCAAGGGATCAAATTTTTTAGGCCATTTGAAATTCTTGCTTGGCCAAGAACTGAAAAAAAAATATTATATTTTATAATAACGCAACCAATTTAGTATCATTTGACCATTCACCCAACACAAGAAAAGCGAAAGAGATAAAAGAAAAAAAATCCAATGAGCATTACAAAATATTCTTAAGAGCTCAGAAGATGAAAAGACAAAAGGAAAGTCAAGTTCATTATCCAGTTAACATGTTTCCTAATCAAGAATTTGATCACTCATCACTCCCGTCTTGTAGAATTTGAAAATAAAAGCCGTGCAAACACAGATTGAATGTATAATTTACAAAAGAAGCCACAACAGGATTGATATTTCCTCTTTAAATCTCAACATTTGGGAAGATCAGATGGTGGCGGAGGCAGCTTCTGATTTGGGAGATTTCCGTCCAACACAATCCATGCCATTCTCAAACCCCAACTTAGATGAACATCAAAATGGCAGTGCATGAACCAAACACCTGATCGATGCACACGTAAAACCGTCATAAAAATGTTGTGATAATTCATGCATACATCTTAGTGATATAATAAAAATATAGTACCACATGATTATTTTAAACTCACCAGGATTGTCTGCTTGGAATCGAATAGCAACCCATCCACCAGAAGGTACGGCAATTGTATTCCTTTCAATAGGATCAACAAGATTAAACTTAGCAGGATCGTTTTTAGGATCAAAGTTTCCAAAACCTTGTCCCACAACAAAGACGTTATATCCATGAAGATGAAGAGGGTGACTTTCAGCACCAAGAATGCTGGTATCCTGCAAAACCACTTCAATTGTGGTGTTGAATTTTACAACCGCCACCTTAGTCCCATTGGCCACAAGAGTATTATTAGGTGGGGTGCCCGTATAGTTAAATGGCATAAGAGGAACACTTGGAAAATCAGTTGTATACACCCCATTTGATTTCCCAAAGAAGTAAGATTGAAGAAGTGCTGTTGTTGGGAGATTGAAAGAAATGTTGTTCACAGAAGCTGCAAATTTACTTCCATTAGGGCCTTGACAAGTTTGATTTTTTGGGCATGGATTACTTCCAAGGCCGACGGTAAAGAAAAATTGCTTGTCCACTTTCTTGGGCACGTTAGCAGGGAATTGTGCATTGGCCAAACTGCGGAATTTGCTACTAAAATTTGCAACAAACGAAGTTCCATTAATTAGGGGAAGGGTGGGGAAAGGGAGGCCTTTAAACGAACTGTTTGTGAAAGAGGGACTAGAAATAGGACCCTTGGGATTTTCATATTCAAGAATTCCAGCAAATGTGGAATTATCAATTGTGCCTTGCCCGGTAAAATATGGACTGCCTGCCATTATAAAAGTAGAATTGGTTAAATTGTGCTTTGTCTTGAGCAAGACATTGGTTGTTTGTCCTGGAGCAATGAGGAGGATATCTGTTTTAAATGGCTTGACATAAATAGCATCTGCTTCAACAACGGTGACTGTATGATTGGCTATAGTGAAAAAAAGATCGTCATTGAGTGCAGCATTGATTATTCGAAGAAGATATGTTTTCCCAGGCTTCACTTTTAGCTTAAATGTTTCTGCAAGACGAAAAAAGCTCAGTAAACAATACGCTTAATTAGTTAAGCAGCAGTTAAGAAATCATTTTTGATTGTTTTTATACCAATGGCAGAACAATTGTATAAGGGTCCCGAAAGTCCATTAATGGTGTATGCATCTGAGACATTTGGTCCACCTCCATTCTGAAGTGCCTGGCTGATAACAGCCTCAGTGTCTGCATTCCACCATTCTCCTGTTTAAAAATACATAAAAACCCATTTTAGTTTATGCATGCATGCATGCTAAGATCTGTTGTGGAAATTTGGAGTTTCAAATCGATGATTAATTACCGAACATTATAGGGACTTCTGCATGGGGTTTGGGAAATGGATAAGGAACATTTTTCTTTGGAAGTATGATCAATGGTCCGTAGACAGTGGCTCTCAGCCACGAAATATGGGCATGCCACCATAGAGTTCCTCTTTGACCAATAATGGTGAAGTTGTAAACATAACTCTGGCCAGTTTGAATTGGACATTGAGTTACGTAGGATGGACCGTCTGCCCATCCACTCTGAAGTTGCCGGATTCCGTGCCTGTTTTTGTTTTTCATAATCTTTATCAGCCCGCATTATTATTTGCAGATAATTTCATTGCTATGGAATTATATTGGTCATTGTAATTTGGGAGCATTTCGGATCTTCTGTTTCAATCCGTGTTGCAAATTATGAATACGCACAACGTATATTTAACTAAAACTCTATCAATCGATTTGTAAATCTTAAGAGATAAGTATTAAATATTGTATTTATACGAATGAAACATGAATTGTAAAAGAGAATGAAACAGGGAATTTGGGAGTTACTATTAATGACTTTACTTACCAATGAATGGTGATATTGTTTGAAACAAGATTGACCACCTTAACTAGAAGTGTGTCGCCCTCTCTAGCAATGATACGAGGGCCAGGAAATTTTCCATTAACAGTCACCATGGTCTTTGTGTGGCACAACCTTGTCACATTTTGCAACTTTATCTGCATAAAGAATCATAAAATGAACCAAGATGATCAAATTTAGTTAGTTTGAAAAATGAATGATTATCTTAGGTTAGTATTACTGAAACAGACTGAAATGAATAGATAAGAAAAGATATAATGTACCTCGAACTTATAGTGTCTTACAAGCCCTGCATTTGTTGGAACTGCTATCCCAGGAAGCAACAAAAGGCAACTCATGACAAAACAAAAGGTCAGGAAACATGTTGGTATGGATAGTACTACTGAATAAGGGGAGAAAACCATGATTGTTTTATTACTTTTTTTTTTTAAACTTTGTTAAAACAAGAACAAAGATGAGAAAATTTTGTAATGTTTTTTTGTTGTCCAATGATTTATGCAACTCAATATGAATAGCTACTTATATAGCAACTCAAATGGAAGATATCAATGAAAAAAAAATAAAAAAAATTGTGAAACAGAGATAGACCAACTCTCCTAATGGTCCATCTGAAGTATATATGGAGTGTTGGCAAAGTGAAAAATATATTGATATGGATCAAAAGTAAAATTGTTAAGACTAACATAAACCCGAACCTGAACAAGACTTTGCTGATAAGAGACAATTTCAGGTGGCAAGGCAACAACAGCCATGTTCGATCTACCACTAATATTTTGTTTTATATATATAGTAATTATGAAACCTTATAATTAACCTACGTAACCACTACTGCCTAAGAAATTCAACCGTTTAATCTTGTTTGTTAAGACAAATCCTAAAACTACCAATATCGAGCTGCAAATATTGTTTGCGAATTAAGTCTTGTTCATGTCCATGATAATCATTTTCATGTAGAACCCGCATCAAGTAAGGCATGCTCCAGTAGGTTATTGATAGCTACTCTTCCAAATTCCAAAACTATTGATCCAAATCCATATATATGAATTCGAAGGATGCATAGAAGACGACGTGTGACCGAACCTTTCTTTGAAGCTGGTGAAGAATTTGTTTCATCATCACTATTAAGTTGGTTTGTTCGTTATGCCTTTGACTAATTAAGAAGCTTAATTTTCTACTTGTATATAATGGCTATTAAAATAATATCTTGTGTGAGTTTTGTAAGATTTTTTTTTTATCACTCTATTCAATATCAATTGATTTTGAATTAAATGTATATTGTTCTTCACATAATATCATAATTAGGTTTGAGTTTTTGAACATAACTCAGAATGTTTGAGTTTGTCTCATTAATTTCTGTAAAAAAAAATCTGACATCTTACTCTTGACAAAGTTTGTTCCACCCGGAATCCTATTTGAATATGACATCTTACTTTTGATAATGCCCGATCTAGTTTATTTCGAGTCATATATGTTTAAAAGGAAGTGTTAGGCACGGAATTAGTAAAAACTTATAAATTATTTAATTAACAAAATTTTTTTGGCTACAAAAACTTGATGATCCATCCAAAATATTTTTGAAAACAAGTGCTAGAAATAATATCCTACAACAATTTTGTAATGATTCATTCAATTAACTCCTTTATGTAGCTTCATCTTGAAGTGTTCATGCATGAATTCAGCTGCCAAAAAATTTGCAAATAATTCAAATGTATCATCAGTACGTTCGTTGTAACCAAATCATCATAGGTAAGCCTGCATGCATGTTTTTTAATTGGGGCAAATCAACCTTCTTCATGCAAGATTTGCTATGACGAAATATACTCCACTTTCACAATTTACCACAATACATTGCGTATGAGTTGAGTAATAACTAAAGCAGTAAAGTTAACGTTCTAAACTATAAATCATTAATATAATACTGTACATGAACAATATATAAAAGAAGAACATAAAAATGTGGATCAAATATCAGTGGCTTCTTTCTAAGTCAAGACATGTCCATGCTAAGCATTCCAAAAATTCAGGGCGACAAAGATACGCACTGGGATTGGGGCCGAGCTTGGCCGTAGCATGCATCTTGTCCAAACCATTTGAGATTTAAAACACCATGAAGAAATGGACTCTTTACCTGCCTTCTTTTGAGTAAGAAGAAGTGAGAAAGACTACTTCATTTCATCCTTTTTTTTTCACTTTAGAAGTATTTGAGCAAATTAGTTTGTTGTTGGTACATAAAATTAACTAAGATTATTAATTTCAAAGAAAAACCTTAATAAATTACAAGGCTAAAGATACAACATTAATTTAGGCCACATGCTTACATGATTATCAATTTACTGCGGCAAAATGTGATTCGTATAGTCGATAGATCCCCACTTATTGTTGTTGTTGCATGATTATCCATTGCCCATTTTCACAATATATAAAATAGCTAGGATTTGGTTAAATCTTTTGATGGTTGCAACAACTACCCACCTTATAGTGTACTCCTGTATCAATATACTAGTAGTTGTCTATTACAAAATTGTCTTTGATGGACTTGTAGATATGTTCACTTTTGCTTCTTTAAGCCATTTGTAACATACTCCAAGCAATGAATGGCCATTCTGATAAATATTGAATCCCATATTTCAAATATAGCAAACTTTTGAAATGGTATTAATTGGATCACTTCACCAACAGCCATCTCCTTAATTAGAAACATGACTTCCTACTGATAATACAAACATTGTGATCGATGACTAATCAAGAGAGCCACAATTTATTTTTAATGTCCCGATTAATATTTGATTTGTAGTGTTTTTCATGCTTCTTTACATTGACACACAAAAACTTATCAAGTTGTACAATGGAGTATGGACAAGGAAGGATATGATCGATATACCAAATTAATAACGGAAAAGAAACTAATCCCAGATCATAACTACAGCCATCACTCCCACTCCTAGAAGGACAGCAAGAAGCTTGAAAAATGGAGTGTCAGAATAAAGTTTAGCCTGTGGTTTGAAACCTTTGGATATGAGATGATTGATGGCAACATAGATGAAAACGCCACAGGCAAGTCCCATTGAGATTGCATATATCCAGTCAGCCGTACGTCCTTGAGTAGTAGCATCAATGGCAATGCCTATACCTACCCCAATTGGGCTTGAAACAGCAAAGGCAAATGAATAAGCTGCGGTTGTTAAAAATGGCCTCTTTGGGATCATTCTCAATAGGGCTATCCCCATTGCAATAGCCGCAAATATCTTGTGCAGTGAAATTGTCCACAGGTTTTTCCATGCATCTGACTTGGTTGCTGAATCAATTGAGGAGTGTTATGTTTAGATGCTATGCGATGTTAGAGAACAAAAACGCACCAATTGTGAGCAAATTAAGTACAGAACTTGATCATGCGGAAACTGATAAAATTCATTTTCGTTTGTTGGATTGTATAAAAGATGAGAAAAACTCATGTGAAACGATCTTATATATGAGCCGCAATTAATGTTCATTGAAATCGTAATTCTAATTTTCTACTATTTTTATAGTGCGTTGAAATTGTCAATAGGGCTCGCTCGAGTTTTTCTCATCAAAAGGAATGCTCACTTACTTGCAACTCCAACTGCGATGCCCTCAAAAACCGAGTGAAAACAAAGAGCAAGGATGAGAAGTATGGTATCCCCAAATGATGTTGTCCTTACAAAGACAGGGTTGTGATTCGTTTCCGCATGTCCCTCATCAGAAGTCCTGCCTTCTTCAACTTCGACTCTAGCATCTTTATCAGAGCGTTTTGTCACAAACATCACAACGCAATCTCCAAACATGGTAAGAAGATAACCAGCAGAGGCTAACATGAAGGAAAATGGATAACTCTTAGTGGTTAAATCTTCAAAAGTTTGGGTGGAATCGCTCAAGAAATGCATTAAGGAAGTTCCAAGAAACACCCCTCCTGCAAATTGAGTTCCTAAAAGAAGAAAACTCTCGTTCCATCGATAAAAATAAGGTGAAACTCCACCAGCAAATGTGCTGAAAAAGAAAATTAACAAACACCATATCTTAACTAAAATGAGCCCATCTGCGTGCAAATCAGCGTGGTCAGCATCACTACTGCTTTCTTCAGTTCCTCCATGACCATTTATGTTTGAGAATTGCAGAAACAAAAGAAGAAGTATGATGAAGAAAGTTGACTTGGGCTTGTGCAGGTCAATGAAGGAGGATGCCATGAATGAATAGTAACTAATCAAGATTTTTGAGAAGAAGTGGAAAATGATGGTCTTTTTAACTGTATCTTACTTCTTTGAGATGGACGACAACTAAACATGTTTTCACAATTTTGTAGTACAGCTTTGACTTTCATAAGGTTGTACATGTACTATACCACCTTTTTTTTTTTTTTTTGAGGAAATATATGTACTACATTATTTCTTTCTACACGTACACAAACTTGTTTCTGGCATTCTCATTGGGTGGCTCCAACTCTCTCTGTATTTTTTTTTTTTTGGTTGGTTATTACTGTAGGTTGACAAGAAGCTTAAGCTAAATCACTCAATTATCATGTAATCAAGTTAGTCCAGTGCCACTTGAATGCCATCAAAGGTCAGAAACTGAAATCAGCAAACGTTCGATAAGCAGAAGTTGCATAACACACTTATAATGATTCTAATTAACATGATCTCAGTTAGCAGCGTCACAATCTAACAATAGATATTTGGGATGAAAATGATTCTACATTGATGAATATATAGAATTACTTGCAGTAGTAGTATTATATATAGGATTGTCAAAAGAGTGACGATAGCCAGAGTGAAAAATTTTTAGTGAAAATTAATAGTAATTGACGTTGTAATTATAAAAAGATAAAATTGGGTTTGTTGTATAATTTTCATGTAGCACTTTATAAAAAATTGACACGTGTCATTTTAGTTAGTTTCTATTTTAAAAATAAACTAATACCCTAACCAAATGATAAGTAAAACCTAACGGATAAATACGTTTTTTATAAGTTGGTATATGATTTTATATTTTTATACCTAATAGATAATTGCCACGTTAGTCACTATTGATTTTCACTAATATTTTTTACTCTGTTTATTATTACTCTTGTCAAAAATCACCCAATAATGCAAAATCACCCATGTTTTAACATAAGATTCTTTAGCATATTCCTATTTTAATCATTAAATGTTTCGCTGATTATATCTTTGAAGTAATAATTAAATTTTTAACAATAGTACTTCCGATAAACAAAATTATCAATTTCATTCCAAACCACAAAACATATTTTATGATGTATTTTGAAAAGAGCAACGCATTTTTTTTTTTTAATTTGAAAAATAACAATTTTAACACATATTAAAGTAGTAGTAATTCCATCGCAAACATTTCAAAACTTTTTCTTTTCTTTTTTACCAGGTACATCATAAACTTAATTTTTTTTTTATTTGGAATGAAAATTAATAAAAAAAAATACTAATCGAATAATGAACTTGAGAATATAATTGTTGATATATTTAATAGTAAAAAAAAATAAGAATAGACTTCTCATTCCATTAATTTTGGAGCTTCTGAAGAGAAAGCTCAGGCAATGTCCTCAGGGTCGATGATTGCAGCCTCAGCTGCAGCAATGCTCTCGTTAGAAACTTTACAGACAGGACACATAGCCTGTCTCTTCAACCAGGGATCAATGCAGTCTGCATGGAACTGTAAAACAAGCAAAACCCAATTCATTATCCTTTTTGAAAAACTTAAAAAACACAAAAATTGTAAATTGACTCCAGTTTTTTTCTGCAATTCCCCCATTGTCAGTAGCACTATTAGACTTGCTGCAGTGAGGACTGAGGAGGTTTATTTTCACGTCCATGCTATGAACATGATAACAGGGGAATCTTTTAAATGAATCAAAAGGGACCCTATAGAAATTCATAAAAGCATGCATTAAATCGGTTATATCAAAAACTGCAGTTTAAAGATCAACCATTTTTAATACTTCTTGAAGAGATGATATTGGTATAAAGAGCATAAAGTTCCAGTATAGGTTGCAGTCTAACAAAGGAAATAATTGAATGCAAAACTGACATGTTGCGCACCGTTGCACCGTGCACGAGAGAAAAATCAAAAAGTGAAGCACAGGATTTTTTATTGAAGAAGAGGGAGTACCTGATGCATACAAGGCAAGGTACGAACAAAATCACCATCTTCGAAGAAATCCATGCACATGGGACATTTCAGCCAAGACATTGAGGATCCCTGATTTTGTCAATAGGAGAAATTGGAGGAAACAAATTCATCTTGATCAATTATAGGCAGCCAAAAATATTATGTGTTTAGGAAGAAAATGCATGGATATATGATTGCTTCCAGAGCAGGGAGCATAAATATGAATTATCTTCGCAGGATAGGATAAGATTTTCACTCATTGAAAGCAACAGGATCTAAATTTTCGAACATTGTCTGCACGGAATACCCTACATCTAAAATATTTCAGTTCATGAGCTGAAAGGTTAAATACCAAGCATGGCCAAAAGAAAGCCAACTTCGTTTCTGTCCATTGGTTTAGTTTGCATTTTGTGGCGAGGAAACCAACATTACCCTACAACAAGCCTTGCCCCGCACAGACAAGAAAAGGATGCAAGCAATCCTTTCAGTCTGAGATGCATCCTTTTGGTGATTCCTTCATGTAGTTTTTACATTCTAGAGAGAGAGAGAGAGAACAGAGCAAAAGACAATGATGCAGGTAGAATAAGATAGAAGAATTCTCAAGTTTTTAGAAAGCAGCTGGTTAAGCCAAGTACAGAAGCTCCACCTTCCAAGGAATCCAATTCCAACCACCGAGAATAACTAGATATTGTGCTTGTATGAATTGAAAAATAAATTAGAGGACGGACATATCACTCAAAGTATGCACATATGATCCAGTACAACAAAATATTTAGCAAATTCTCCATGGAAATCCCCATTTATGATTTAACCAATCATTTTTCCAGATGTAATCTAAAACGAAAATAACACAACCATCTAACACATCTTCGTGTTAAATTCACAACATTAAGCAGGTAATTCAGCTATATAGCATTCCAAGATAGTAGCACCAAATGTAAAATAACAAGTTCCAGCAATCCTTCACCTGTATCATGTAACTAATTCACCTTAACATAAAAAAGAAGACTTTCAGAATTGCTGACATTTCACATGAACTAAATGAATTTAAAACATTTGTAACAAAGAAATGTCTGCTCATAGTAGATAAAAATTTAACACCCAAAAATATTCAGAATTCAAATAGGAAAATTTTCAGTTCAGAATGGCATTCTAGGCTTCTAGAACACCACAGCATGACATAATATAACACACCCAAAAAAAAAAAAAACTTACAGTCTAGCCAAAATAGTTCAAGAAGATTTGCAACCACAACATGTCAAAAGCTTGACAAACTTCATTTAACTTAATCACATGAATGCTTAAAATCAATTCACTGGGATGCAGAGTAAAAGTTTTAACATCTCTTTGTGAACATGTTAAAAATACAGAGCATTTGGGAAGGGGGATAGGCAATCACCGAAACACCTTCAAAGTACAAATCAAATAGCCAAATATGCTAATAACCATAGTACCTGAGCCGAAGATGAAGAAGATGAGGCCCCTTGCTCTGATGTGCTCTCCCTGTCATGGAGAAACAGTTGATGCATTCGAATTAATGTCAAACCTTCAGTTCAAGACCAAGGGATTCAAATACATTTCAAATGTAATTCTAACTTCAAAATCCAGACGTTACCAGAAAGCTTATTTCAGTTTAAACTACAGTGAGAACATTTGAAGTAGAAAACACTTGAGTTTTTCTTAATCTATTTTTTAAAGAACGTGAATTTCTGTCAAATGGGTGCATTTATGCTGGTATGTAACAATTAAATCCCAATTCAAGGGCATCACACAAAATGAGTCCAGACACTCTTATTCTCTAAAGTACACTTTAGAAGCATTAATTGTTAATGATCCATCATGCAAGGAAACACAAAAAGACGTGATGGTGAGGAACTGCTGTAATTTTAACGTGAACAATAAAAACAAATTTCGCTTGCCCCGTTGAAACCCTTGAATCTAGGAGACTTGATAGGGATATAACTCCACGGACTATCAGAATGCAGAAGAAATTCGAGTGTCATTTCTCACTATTCTATCCATTGACTACAATAGCTTTAAGCAGTTAGATGCAGAATTGATGAATCTATAAACCGCGCACAAGTGACAGCTCCTTTTTCTTCACCAATAAAGACTCTTGAAGATCACTACTTGATTGGTTGCACAGCAACAATGAACTCATATTCAAAGGGTCAAATTCCCTTCCCTGCACTTTTACATCCCCAAATTTCTGGCGACAACAAATGAAGAAAACTAACCAATGGAGGGATGAGAGAATCATTGAAAGAGATAATCAATCTCAGCAAAAACTGACATTTTTCTTTAAGACAGCTGAAGAAATAAGCAGCCTATACTTCGGACTAGCAAAGGCAAAGAGCAAAACACATCAATCAAACATCTAAAGAAACAAACAAACTAATTATTCTATCAATATACCTCTTTAGATTAACGGCCTTATACTTGCGAACTGGTAAGTCATTTATCTCCTCTTCACTCATTGAAGGGATTGAGGGACAAGGATGGACTTCTGGGATATCTCTAACTTCTCTCTGTGTTGCATTGTCTGCAAATAACATGAGATTTAAGAATCAACATCATATTTTCTCTCGCAAATGAAAATAAGCATAACCAATGCCACATGAATTATAGTTTAAATAACTAGTTCGATGCATCTCATGAATACGACCGTAAAATTCAGCTAACCTACTGAGAAAATAACCTATACCTGGATCCTGATATTCACGATCCAAAACAGATAGCTGGATTCTCAATCCCTGAAGCCTTCCTCTTATTATATAAGCTATTTGTGGTGGAAGCTGTAAACGAAGTAGACCGCGAGAAAACAATGCATTGATAGCTGCTCTATTCACGTAGGCTCTACCACGTAATCGGAAACAAACATAGTAGAGATTCACCATCACCCAGAATGAAATGCCACCAATAAACAACCACAGCTGAAAATAAGAATATATCAATAATTCACTATGCAAATAGTAGGACAACTCAATTAGAATGATCACATGCTCATAGGTAAAATCACAAGATTACCACGAAGTCAATAAATGGATTTTGAGAAGTCCACATTGTGAATGCCAGAAATGCTCTGCATGGAGTAGACATGGAGGGTTATTAGCAAAGCAAACACGTAAATGATATTTGCATAGAACGGCGAAAGGAAATAGTATATACAACTCATGCTTAAAGTGGACATCAATTTAATGATGGAAAGAATTTCATAGTATGAGAAAAATATCGAAAGCAGACATGAATGCTAATAAAAAAATCAATATGAAACCAGCACAAACTACTATAAACTTCTTTTCAAGCAGAGTGTTGAGTGAAACGCCAATAATGGCAATCTGAGATGAAAAGTGCCCTTCATACCAAAATCAAGATAGGTGTAAAGAGGGAAGACTTTGCACTTCAATGACCACAACAACAATGAAGAGAAAGAGATCCACGAAGAGACAGATATATATCAATGGTGTCGGTGCAATTGTAACGCCCTCTTTCGTCACAACCTAAAAGCATTTATAACTGGTTTCGTGTCATTTTAAGACAATGAGGTGGCTGGCATGTAAACTTTCCTTTAATTCTTGCACTGCCACGACTATTTTCTGGCATGCAATATGTGTTTCATAAGCATGGATTAGTTCCCATGAAACCTCTTAATTTCACTTTACGTGCAATGATCTAATTCTTCAGCTAAATTTCATTTTCTGTTTTAACTGAGCGGAAAAAATTTTGCGATATAGTATTCCACTGAATTTTCTACCAGAATTAGATAAAACAAGCAAGACTATGGGAAGCATTAGAGAAGTACATCCAGCTACTTGCAGCATCATTTTTTCAACAAATAAAGGGACAGCTAAACATAAATAAACGCATTCCAAAGGCTATAGTTTAAGGCTTTGCCAAGACAAATGGCACCGTCTTTAAAGATAACTTTGGATAGCTTAAAGCATACTTTGTGACTTTGCTCCTCTCAAGAATAAGTTCAAAAGCAAGTTTTTGAAGCATAATAATCCATGGAAATGGAAGATCCCATGCGGTAAAATGCACAAGCTCCCTATGCTTGCTAGATGCATCTAGCTGAAATTCTATCATCGAAATATATTCATCCATAGGAAACCAGAACTCACAAGGCAAACTCTGGTGCTTTGAGAACAAATAATGTGACTATATGTGTCTCGATATCAATTAAAAGGCAATTGTTTTAAGCAAATGGCTTGTTAAATGGCAAAGCAAAGATGGAAAAATGTATGCTATTTGTTGACAGTTCCTCGCATATAGGGGTCATATTTATAACCAGGTTAGATGTCTATGTAATAAAATCATGTTAAAGTATTCAGTTCCTGGACCACTGCAGTTTCCTAAAAAGAACTATTATGTATAAGCATGCAATTAAACTTACTGAGAATCTATCCCTCAACTTACATTCAAACATATGAAGACAAAACCAAACCTCTAAAGTTAGTGAAAACGCTTACCACCATTTCATGATTCCATAGTCCAGACAATCACGAAGGTATATCTCCCGTAGTTTACTGGTGACTGAGAGATTAATAACTACACCCGCATCTCTATCTCTTGGCTCCTCATTTTGTTGCTAACCGCAAAATCTACTTTAGTTAAGTGATTTATTACATAATTGAAAGCAGAAGATCTTAAATAGGGGGGGGGGGGGGCGGGGGGGGGGGGTGGAATCAACAGTCTTAGGTAACATTAGCACAAACCAAAAACAGAATATGGTTTACTTAAATCCTTTCCCATATTGACATTTTTATTAAGCAAAATAACTAGATTCACCCTCTGTATGCATCGGATGAAACATGATGTGACAATAACATCAGTACTATAATGAGAATATTAGTATTCACCATGGGCATCTGTTCTCTCAATCTTGAGACATCAACATGATAGAAGGAACAATAATGCTGGCTACGTTCATCCACTCTGTTAATCTCTCATTGAAGGTCAGGTACCAGCAGCATCCAAATATAAGATGGGAAGAGGATCAATAATACAATTGCCACAACAGGAAGAGGCTCACACCCATCTGTTTCAGAGTTCAGTTTTCAAACTCATTCATGAGCCCTTCTCTAGTCTTCTCTGAATGACAGTATCCCTCACTTAAGTACAAAACTCTGTTCAAGGATTACACAAGATTTTACCAGCTTATGCTCTCATCATAATTTCAAACATCTCACCTGAAATTACATTGCAAAACCCAGCACTCTGTCTTGTGTGGCTTTCTTCTTTTAATAACTTTCCTCAAATTCTTTCAGCATCTTGTCAGAAAATGAAAATTCATTTATGGAAAGAACTGATTGAGCATAACCCTTTTAAGGGGGAAAAACTCCTGATGCTATTGCCGCTTCTGGCCTATAGTGAATCTAATAAATTCCACCTTAAACCAATTATTTTCCAGCATAAGAGCATTTACCTGGCAACCTCCTGAAGGCTGAAACTGCCGAGAAAAATTGAGGCCTGCATTTGAAAACAATTATAGAGAAAGTTGACGCACCAAATTGTTAAAAATTAGCTTGCGAAGAATCATGATTGCCAAAATTAGGTGTGATAAGTTTTTGGTTAGATGTCATTTAGTATTTCAACTTCCTAACTTTTTTATTATCTAGTATACAAGGTTTAAGCACTAGGACTAGCCTAATGGCCGCTGGCATAGCTGTAAGGTCTAGGGTTCCCCTCTCCCTCTTTCCCTCTTCAGTTCCTTCCAATCCACGCAAACACCAACACCCCCCCCCCCCCACCCACCACCCCCCACAAAAGAAAAAAAAAAGACAGCACATGGCGCCTGTCAACAATATCGTAGGCACCATATTATCTCAAAGGCTCCAATGAAAGATCACTTGAATTGGAGAACCAAATGTTTCTATATGTTCAACTAAATCACTACTATTATATATTACAATTCCGCTTCAAATATGTTCATCTTCTACCCAGTTCAGTGATTCCGCTTATCAAGAATCTTCATGATTCATGTTGCTTTTTGCAGATTTGTAATTACAAGATGATGCAAGTGATAACATTTTCTTCCATCAGCAATTCTAGCAGCCACTATCTTGTTGGTAACTCCAAAATAGCACAAAAATTGGGTATAGTATATAAAAGCCTGTTTATACTAGAGAGAGGAAGAACAACAAGAATATCAAAGAAAAAAAAACTTTATTGACTGGAAATCCCAAAATGCACTTTTCCATGGAAAATCCTAATTTTCAAGTGACAATCTACATAGAATCTCAACTATCATACCCTAAAACATAAGAGAACAATTACAAGTGGGAATGAATACATGAAATTAAGAACACAACATGAGAAAGAAAAATGAAAATAGTATCAATGACTATAATTGTAACCCCAATTATTTGTCAACTGAATGGGCACAAAGAAAGGACACTAACAAAACTCTAGATACAGCAAAGAATGGGGAATTGATACCAACCAACTTGGGAACAATTGAAAAAAAACATCCACACAGTACTGGTATTAATAGGCCTATTGCGTACTCAAAGCAAATCCCAATTGAATCTTGGTTGAGCTGAACCCATGGTACTTGTTGAAGATGTGGATGCCAAAGGAGGTGCTGGCACCGGCACCGGCAGCGGCATGGAATCAAAAGTTTCCCACTGAGTGGTGATTAGAACAGGCCCTGAAGCTGAGTGCCTTGATGGTTGTAGCTGTTGCTGTGGCTGCATTGGTACCCCAACAGAATGCCTAGCTTGCTTTTGTTCAACAGGTGATGATATATGCTCATAGGAAAACCTGTGTCGCTGCTGTTGTTGGACTGGCGATGACTGCTCTTGCATGGATAAAATGCTGGTTGCATTGCCATCGTTGATTGGCGTTGAGTTTTTTATCTTCAACGTATCTAGCGTCTCAACATACTTCTGCACTCTTCTCACCTTCAATGTGAAAAATTTTATATGTCCTGGCACACTAAATTGTACAAACCAAACTCACATGGACATAACGAAGTTCAACAATACCTGCATTTTCCTCTGAAGTTTGACATCGCCATCTGCAATAATTCCATCCAACTTAAGCAGCTGATTCATCAATAATTCGATCAGATTCAGTACATCCTTTTCTGGAACTTTCCCACCTCTAGAAATGACAGATTCATACGCTGATACCTACTCAATTTCGGAAACACGATATGAGTTCACTACATTCAACACTGGCCTATTACATTCTTCTAATAAGGCAGAAGACTACAACTATTGACCGCCAAACAATAAAAAACAGATCACTAATCATAAGGATTAGCATAAAGGAGTAAAGAGAATGACTAAATATACCTTCCCAGCTAGCCTATCGACCTCCAAGCTGATCTCCGAGATAGACTTTGCAGCCTTCTCCATTTTGGCAGTCCTCCTCATTTCAAGGTATCTCTTTTCTTGGCTAATCGGGTCCTCCATAAGAACAATTTTGGACTTGTCTTTCACACCCACAGTGTCAAGAAAAGCATTTGAGTCCCTCTCTTTATCCTTGAACAACAGTTTTTGATCTTGATGATGCAACCCCGTTGGCGCAGTTAACATCTTCTTCAACTCCCCTTTTCAACACCCCAAATAAATAAATAAACAAACCAATCCATTAAACAAAAAAACAAGAAAAAGTACATAAAGATTACAACTTTCTAGGAAAAAGCGGGAAAAAAATAAGAATTTACCGAATGTAGCTTGTGAGCTGATATTAATTTCATGGTAAACAGAGCCATACTTGACCCGAACACGAATTGTAGGTGGAGGTAGTCGGTTCTGATCCGAATCAGTTCGCATCTGAACCAGCATTCCACCGGGCCTCATCTCCCAATTCCCATCATCACATCCTCCTCCACTCCCGCCGCCAGCGCCGGCCGTACTATCTGTCGGTGGCAGCCCCAGACCCATTCCCATAGTCTTAGTTCTCATACGCATCATATTGAATTTCCTAAACTAAACCAGAAAATCAAAGAGCCAAAAAAAAAAAAAAAAAACACTCCACACTACACTAATGGGATTGCTCAAAAGTGAAATCAGATCAAAATAACATTATCCTCCAAAAACCCACTTCACCATTACAAATTTAGACGAAAATTTCAACTTTTCTAGACTATGGCAAGGCTGTGGACAAAGATTTGACTTTGTCGGTGGGGATATTTCTGCAGTTGAAACTGTGAAGAATGAGATCTTTAGATCTTTTCCAGCAGCCGAAAAATCTGCCAAATGTGTTTGACACAAAACATACAACTCCAAAATCACAACCACCCCGGTTCTTCCGTCGGATAAAAGAATCAATGTCAAAATGTACTAACATAAAAACCCAAAAAAGAAAAAAAATAAATTTGTTAACCGACAAAAGGATTCTTTCTTTTCTTTTCTTTTCTGTTTTGAGTGATTGGCTGTCCTTCGTATTCTATAGAAGGATCTGAGAAGAAGGTGGGAATTATATACTGAATTACTTTTATATAAATATAAAAAAAAAAAAATTAGTGGAAAAAACTCAAAAAGTTGTGGACAGCGGAACAGAAGTAATGCGCAGAGATTGGTGTAATTATATGATTTCTTTATTATTATTAAAATAATTCGTGTATAGTCTCTGTGTGTACTGTGTGTATTATTTTAATGTTTTGTTCATTGGTTTGACGATGATTTCTGGTAAAAGAAAGATGAATCGTAGAAGCCGCCAAAGCTTGAGCTTAAAGGGTTAAAAAATCTTATGATTACCAGAAATATTTATCTTCAACAAGCAAAGTCAATAATGCTGAGAAATCATTGCCAACATCATCATCATCGTCGTCATTTATCCAAATACAAAACTAACTCTGCCTCCCTCACATCTCCCACTTTTTGCTTAATACCCCGGTCAGGTCTCACTTAAGTGTCCTCTAACAGAAAAATTCAAAAAAAAAAAAAAACAACAAATTTGATTTATTAGGTCCTAATAATATAGATTCGGGATATTTTGTCCAAAATTTTGTCCGTTTACTTGTTTAGGGTCAAAGTAATTTTAGTGATATTTATGCATTTAGTCCCTACTTTTAATGAAACTACGTGATTTTGAACATTGGACATAATAAGTTAGAATAAATATTAGACAGACGATCTGGATTCTAACCATTTTAATTAATAATTAATACCATCAAATATTTAAAAGTAAATTAACGATAGAATTAAAACTTTTTTACATTTTTTAATTAGAATATGAAAAGAAGCAATTATTTGAGAAAAAAAAATATGGTAGTTATTTAAAGTTAAAAAGAGAACAAAGAAGAGTAAATCATTAAACTTTATTATTAATTAGCTTCATTAAAACTTGTACTTACAAGTATTGCGCGTAAAATTTTCTAGTAAATTCGGGATTTTTATTTTATTTTTTTTTCTTATTGTATTTGGAGGGGTGGGATTCCCGGGAGTATAAAATCCCGTGAAAAATCTTAATCGTCCGGTAATGGGTTTGTGTCGGCCGGTGAAGTATCCTTATCGGACGGTCGTGCGTTTGTTTCATCATTCAATAGTGCAACAAACTCTAAGTCAATGAAACAGTTAGGTAGTGATTGGATTTCTTGAGGGCCCTGTTAATGAAAGCCCATCCTTAATTGCACATGGGTCCATACAAATTGGACCTTGTCCAAGTTTTTAATTTGCCCTCTAGATGCGGATTTCAAACCAGTCTTTCTGGACTTTTCAATGCTTTGTGTATGGAAATATTGTTATATTCAATTTAACATGGGGTAGAAGGGGAATTATTTGCTCGATATTAAGATAAATATTTCATTAAATATCGCTAATATTGTAATATTATTGCTATTTTGGCTTTTTATTAAGTTTTAATGTTTGGATTATTTAGGACCTTTAGGAAAAATGACAACAGTTTATTACTTCCATGGTTCTTTTGTGACGTTTTCTTTTTCAATTTCTTTAACATTTTATATAAACTTTATCATTTGCTAATGTGTCGTGTGTCTTTTTATTAAAAATATAAATGGCTAATGATAATTATTAGAATTAATAAATAAACACATTTTATATCTATATGAAATTTTATAAAAAGTAAAACACGTTCCAAAAAATTCGAGGTGGTTTTTTACTCGCAAGCTTTAAACAGGGTAGGTGACTTGTGAATTATTCAAGTTACCAAACTAAATTAACATTTTCATGGTTGTTCAATTAATGAAATTGGTGTGGGCTAAATAAAGCTTTTCAAAAATTAGAGTTCCACAACATAATTATATGAGTTGTTTGAAATCTTGCATTCAATTTAGCTAAATTTTATTTTTCAACCACTAATAGTTCATACAAGTTTAGTTCTGTACTTCATTAGTTGTATTAACATATTAATAGCTTTGACTTAATCAATGGCTATACATAAACTTTCTTAACTTTAATTTAACTTTGCAACCTCTGATAGGCACAAAAACCTTGGTTTGTGAAATATTTTCATTTACTTTCAGAGTGATTTTAAGTAAAGATTCAACTTTAAAAAAAAAAAAAAAAAATTAGGGAGTAAAAGTGTAAAAAAAAAAAACGAAAAGGAAATGCGTAGAGGATTGAAAACATAAATACCAATTGAGATTTATTGCAATATTAATGATCTAGAACTCTTGCATGACATCTTCGACGTTTCCTAACATGCAAAGTGAACCAGAAGCCCAGCTCTTCACCTGTTTATATATATAAAAGAAATTAACGAATTAACCTGAGAAACTATGGCAATAAAATTATTAATTACACTAGACATGAAGGTAATCATGGTATTTATGGTTCAAACTTAGAGTTTAAATTTAAATATTAGTGCATAAAAGTTTGATCACCTTGTTAGGATTGAACGCTCTAATCCAACCTGTTTTGAGACGATTAATAATGCGAAAATAGGAATACAAAGATTTATAGTGGTTTACTCTCAATGCGAGAGCTACGTACACTTTGCAGCTACATTGTTGAGTTGTGGAGCATCGACGTTTGAAGACCTTACGTAGAGAAATATGCGGATCGATATAAAGATATATTTAGGATTTCGAATGTTTGATTAGAGGATGAGAGACTGAGATATAATTGTAACTGGGTTTTATCATAGTGAAATCTGATAGTGACAAAGTGGGCGTAGCTCTTGCATTGAGAGTGAACCACTATAAATATGTGTGTTCCTATTTTAATATTATTAATCGTCTCAAAACATGTTGGATTATGGCGTGTAATCCTAACAACTGGTATCACCATGCATAGGAGAAGAGAGTCGAGAGTAATTTAATGGGATCATTGGTTTTTGTCCGTGCAATGGTTATTACTAATGTACTTAATAATTAGTAATAAATTTTGGACCCAAAAGGATTAAAAGAAACTATGATACTTCATAAATGTAGTGAGTATAACTTTTACGAGTTTGGATTTGGAATGTCTTAAAACTATCTAAAACATGAAAAATAAATTTAGTCCATTTGAGTGTAGCACCAGATTCCATACAAAGTAGGATGCATGTTCTTGAACCCTTATGGTCCCTTTCCACCTTTGAAAACTTTAAATTGTATTATAACAATAATTAGTGGAACTAATGAAGAACAATTAGTACATTAGTTTTAGCCAAAAGAAGACAAAAGGAAAGAAATGAATTTATTCCGAGAATTGTTGACTAAAGAGGAATTAGGAAGGGCAGCCGGCAACCAGGCCGATGAATCATGAATGACTCATTTTGGCAATTGTTTCTCGTTAGCAGCCTGCCTGCGGTCAGAACAACAACTTTGTTACTTTGTATTTTCGTTTTGTTTGAAACTTTGAATTAACGTTTTATGTTTAGAAACATACAAAAATGACAAGCTTGACAACTTATTGTTAATGTTGCTTATCCTTATCCTTCCTTCTAGATTCTATGACGCATGTCATGACTCGTGAGATGATGATGGGCAATATACAACATTACAACTCAGGACTGGGAATATGGGACGACCATAAAGACTGATTACTTTTCTTGTTTGCATGACAAAGTTCTATTTTTAATTCATCACAATATGAACGGACTATGCAGCACAGCAAGAGTCAAAAACTTAACTCCGGCAGGCACAGCCCGACGGAGTTTGGTAACTAAAATTAACATCTCGACAAATAGACAAAGTCCAAAGAATTGAACAGTTCGGTAATTTGCGTGCTGGCACATTGCCCTCTCCCTCTGCCGACTACCGTCCACTTCCCCCCACTACAAAAGACACCATCATCAGCCAGTTTCTCCAAAAATGAATTATTGTCCCTGGAAAAGTTTGCTAGCCAAAAAAGTTGAACAACAAGAGAGACCTTGACGACAAAACACGCACACAAGTAACTGAAATTCCCATTCCTATTCGGCTATTCTCATTCACCCAGAAAACAGAAGAATCAGAAAAACGTTGGGCGCAAGCTGTTTTAAAATTGCTTTTTGATTGATAAAATCTTGAATATTTGAACATAGCCAAACTAACCATGTCTCCGTGGTCCGTATATTAAAGACTTTTGATGATTTCTCTCTTTTATTCTATCTAATGTTAAAAACCAACGTTGCTTTATTAAAATTAGGGATAAAAAACATAAATATAATAAAATTAAATTTACAATTATTAGATCCTAACTAAAATATGAGTGAATACTAACATAAAGTTTTAATTTTGAACATAATTAAATTATATAATATTAGACAGAAAATCTCAAATGACTCCTGAATAGACTTGAGATCCCATGTTCAGCATTATCTTTATCCTATTATGTCTGATATTTAAAATCACGCAGTTTTATAAAAATTAAAATTAAAATTTGAATTATTATTTTACAATTAATAGACACTAACAAAAAAAAATAAGTGAATACTACAAAATAATTTTAATTTACGGTAAAATAATCTTGTAGCCCGAACCCGAGAAGTTGTTTTGCACGAGTAGTAGTGCTTTGAAATGCAAATTGAAAGGAACATCCAAATTTGCAACCCATACACAGCAAAGTGCCAAAGACCAAACCTCTCAATTATTTGAGGTCCCAATCCCACCCATCAATATCATCCATCTACTACTGTAGTGTCTTGTTGCCTTTCCAACAGGGCAGTTTCATTACAAGAACTCCTCCAGCTGCTACTCATTTCTCAATCCAAATTTTAAAGAATTCACAGTGTGGTTAAACAAAATCAACTAAAGTAAACTAAAAAGTTTAGCCCTCATAAATTTTTTTCTTAATTAATCAAGAAAATTAATTTCGTACAACCATAAAGAATTAACAAATATATCATCACGAGCTACAAACATATTCTTCTTTGGTCTTTTTTTTTTACACATCACTGACTGCGTTTACATCAAAATTGATACCAAAAAAAAAATATCTCTTGATTTTAGCATCCCTTTTAGTTGTAGAGCATAATTGTTTTCCTATATTTACAAAAAAAAAATTACACTCAAAATAAATTATCTCTTCTTTTTACAATTTTTTTTTTCAAAAAAAAAATAATAATAAAATAAATCCTTTGACAGGGACTACTACCATCGAGCCATTTCATTCTGCTCTTCCACAACCCACGCTCTACTCCGCCGCCCTATGCTTGTATCCGAACCCGATGAACCCGAACCCGACACGCTCCGACTCCTGTTAACTCGACCTCTGGGCTTGAATCTCCTAAACAACGATACAAAGCTACTAAAAATCCTTCCCATTCCACTATTGCTACCGCCGTTGCCACCGTCTCTGGCGCCGTTTCTCCTCCTTGACCCCCACACGATCCTCCGCGGCAAGCCTACGCCGCTCCCGCCGCTTCCGTGACTAAAATCCCCATCCATTTCTGTATATACAACTGGCAGCTCTCTCTCCTCCACGGCACCTTCACCGCTTTCCACGGTCCTTCTTCCACCTGTAAATCTTCCTACTGCAAAACCTCCACCGGGTAACCTCCATATCGTCAACCCAACAGATTCCTCGACTCGACCTGCACCCGTGGTCGAATTCGAATTGGAATTCAACGCTGTTGGTGACTCTGCCGGTAATTCATGCCGGCAAACTGGACATGAATTACGAAGTGATAGCCACGGAAGAATACAGTCCGTATGGTATATATGTTTACAAGGCATTTCGCGAGCTTCCGAGCCCAAATCGAAAGCCTCTTTGCAGACGGCACAGTGAGAATCTGAATTTATATGAGTCGCCACGATTTCAATCGTGGGCATCGATTCAATCGCAGATTTGGATGCAGGCGGATTGTCCGATTGACTCAAGCCGTTGACTTCGATCTGAGCCAGCTGATCGAGCAATCGGTCGAATCCAGAACCCATTAAAAACTCCGACATGCTGGATGGCAGTGGTCGGAGACCCGACCCAGACCCATCATCATAGTACAACTCGTAGCTCCTTTCTCCTCCTCCACCTCCACCGTCAGCGTCTTCTCCGGAGGTTTCAGCTTGGCCTCTTAAAACAATAACCGGGTTGAACGGGGACCGGTCACCGCGATTCCGTCGGCTCCGGCGAAACCTCAGATTTGCACCATCGGATCTCCGTGGGAACTCCGGCGACGGAGAAGGTGGACTGGAGTCCAGAGCTTCGATAAAGCCGCTGTCGCAGTATGGGCAGACCACGTTATGCTCAGCCCACACACGAACAAATCTGGTACAACGGTAGCACCAATAAGACGTCGTGATGGGAGTCGTCGACATCTCTGAGCTGACTCAGTGGGTTGAACCAGATCTGATGAGAACGTTGAACGCTTTTGACTCGCAGAAAATATGGAAAAATGGTAATGTGTGGTTGGAAGTGTGGAGGCGTTTTATATATAAACTGCAATGTGTGAAAAAGACCCACCCGGGAAATGGAGAGCTGCGTAGAGTACTTGGAGAATTTTAAACACGCGTGATGATGTGTTTCTTAACGGCCGCGGAGCGTTTTTTTGGTTCTGTTTAATTGTGGGGGTGAGGGGCCACGCGTCTGTTTCTGTAATCTTGCTGCCGCAGGGACAAACGCAAACTAACGCCGTTTAACTGTTCAATTTTGGCAAGACTATCGGCCACACTCGCAATTATGGGAGCTATTCCAATATCCCGTCCTATCCTATGGTGAGTGACTGTGTGTATATATATTAAAAACAATTTTGTAACCCAAAATAAAGGGTCAATATAAAAACAAGTTTAAGCATAATAACTCAGGGTCGATGTGTACAGATTTTGACATAAGAAGCAGTGTAGAAGGCTTTTAATTTAGGCTTAGTATATTCTTTATTGTCACAAACTTACAATAACAACTAATAGCATCTATCATATAATATAACGTGTAACAAAATTTTACACGGTTAATTCTACAATGTTATCAATTTCTGACTTTTTTTCAGTTTTGATCTGGCTACACATACAAAAAGAAAAATCATAAAGTTTTTTAGGGTTAGAAGTTCAGTGTTCGAATCTCTCATCATCATTTCTCCTTTTCAATATTCGAACACTTGACTCTAATGTTTTAACGCACTTACAACGTAGATAAGTTAATTTTACATTTGTAACGTAGTGCACTTGCATCATAAACAGGTTAATTATACATTTGTAATGTACTGTACTTGCAACATCGATAGGTTAAATAAACATTTGTAATATGGTGCCTTTGAGCACACTGTTCCAACTCAACTACAATATAGATAGGTTAATCTTAATAGTATAGGATACGTTTGTAATGTAGTGATTTGAGCACACTGAAATGAGAAGCTTGTAAATTTTCTTTAAAGCAAAAGTAACATGTACATATATAAACTTTAGATTTCAAAGTTTTAAAACTGCACACTTTGGTGTGGATGTATACCCTATGTCAAAAGCATTAAATTTGGGTAAAGAGATGTACGTAAATTTTGGGTTCTTGATATTAACATTATACTATGAGATAGTAATTAGCTAGTATCCATGCTAATTATACAATGCATTTACCAAATTTTTTATTAGTAAATAATTAATGATCTAATTAGGGACAAATTTATCAATCAAAATGGAAAAACAAAATGGAAGGGGGAGGAGAGTGGCGCGTAGCGTGTGCGGTTTAGCCGGCTAGAGGGACCGTTGACTGGACGAGGGAGGAAGATGTTGAAAATGCAGCCCATAATAAAAGTAGACGACAATGCATGAATTGTATTCGTGAAAGAAGAAGATTCCTAACAATGACGAGAAGGCGTGTTTTCAAACCAAAGTTTAAATTTAAAGCGCCAGACGCGTCATCCCTGTCCTATTTGTGAACGCGCCCGTGGTTCACACACTCGTGACTTGTTAAAACTTTAAAAAACCATAGCTGGAGGGAGCCACTTGCAATTTGCAAACAGGACAATTTTGGAACTTCAATAAATTAAGATGCAATTTTCTTAACGCTAATTTGATTTAATTAAAAGAATTAATCACACCTATGAATTTATTTAATATTATTACTAGTCTATCACTTGTCTTTAACGAACAACCTTAATTAAATATTAAGAATGAAACAATGCTGCTAGTCATAATCATACATAGCTGAAAAAACTTTTAATTGACTAAGAAGCACGTCAAACATACGTTAAAGGATCAAATGTACAATTTGACCACAGTTGGCAGGAGACAAATGCTTTAACCTTTAATAAATTAAGTTTATTTAGCTAGTCTATATTAAAAGTAACTAAAGAGGGCAATAATTAATGAAGATATGTACTAGTGCTAGTAAAAGTACCGTGTGAGCATGCGATAAATAAAATTGAATTTTATGTATAAGTTTTTTATGTTGAACATATTATTATTGTTACAATATTAGGTATTAATTGACTTTTTCATTTCAATAATTAGTTTGCAATTTAGATAAATTTAACAATCTACATGCATTGCCTCAAACACAAGCGGAACTAAGGTGAGCCGAGCTAGTGTGGTAGCCCCCATTCTTTCTGGAAATGAGAGTAGTATTACTCTTCTCCACCATTTCTGCCCCTCCTTTCTGAAGGCGGCGGTGCCATTTCAAATTGCCGGAGGAAGATGACGATCAAGTCGGTTGACTTTTTAAAATTTTTTTTTAATCTTTAGTAAAATGATGTCGTTTTACCTACGAGTAAAACAAAAATCACTCTTAAATAAAACGACGTTGTTTCACTTAACAGTACAAAGAAATAAAAAAATTCTAAACTGAATTATTAAACTTTAATTACTAAAATTCCATCCCCACTCTAATTTCTAAACTTTATTCATGAATTTCTCTCTTGCTCTCTCGTATCTCCAACCTACTCCTTCCTCATGAACTTACCTCCCTCGACTCTTTCCTCCACTGCTATTTAATTGAATAGGTTATTTCACTATAATCTATTACGCCATTGTTTTTTTTTTCAATATTAGTAATGTTTTATTTTTTTTTGTGTATCTTTTAATATTATCAATTTAATACTTCAATAATTAAATATATTTGTTTTATGAGGAAAAAAAATCATTGTACAATCGAATTCCTCTCAAAAAATTATTTTGGTTCCGCGACTGACCTCAAGTCAAATTTTATCTCGAAGTTAAAGAGTATGGAGAAGTCATTGGACTCAATGACGAATTCATAAAGTGGAGTTTGAGAAAGGAAATTATATATAACATTATTATTAGTAAATTATATTTTAATTTTAGAAGTGACAAACATCGTTTTAATTTAGAAAATAATAAATTTTCAAATCTTTAGAACCAATAGTTAGACGGAACATCAAATTGAATTTGTAATCAGATTAACAGTAGTTGTACATAAACATTAATTCACAAGTATTACCAAATAATTGAAAGAAGGGTGTGATTTGTATTGGATCATTTAGTTAGTTTTTTTTTTTTATTGAAAAATTGTTCTCAAAATTGTTTTAATTACTTGCAGTTATTAGTTATCAAACTTATAATGCTTCCAAGAAGGCTAAAAGTTTTTAAAGCAGTATATTTGAATAAGATTCCATCCAAATCCGATTGATTAATAATGAAAATGGAGCATGAAGATGGGGGTGGGGGGGGTCTTTATTGTTTTGTAAATAGAGACAGGAAGAGCATCTGATGGGGGGTCCATTTGAAATGATGGTAGAAAGCATTTTCACTCTTATTTTCAGAGAGAATTATTTTGTTTTGAGTGACAGATCAAAAGTTATTTTTGTTTGATGCCCACTCCCCAATGGACGTGGTGGTGAAAAATCTAGCTCACAAAGTTGCATGCATGTGGGAAAAAAGCATCACACTGAGTTTTTTTTTTTTAATTATTATTTATTTTATTTTATTTTTAATTTCAACATCATTTCGTGATAAATAAGTGCCAACAAAACTTTGGTATCTTTATGCTAATAATACCTTTCACCCCAAGTTATTTGGACACAAATATAGCTATTAGCATTGGCGAATTTAGGAAATAACATTTGGGAGAGAGCGAAATTATGTATCTTTACTACTAAAAGTTATATTTTAATTTTTAAAAAAACAAAATTCTAACTTTTAAAAGGACTTAATAGCAAATTTTTTATTTTTATAAGTTTAAAGTATAAATTTTAAAATCTTTGGGAGGGAAAACCGCCCCCCACCGAACCCCTGGATCCGCCTCTGGCTATTAGCCTATTGCGAAATCTAGTATTTTATATAATTTTTAATTCATTTTGAGAAATTTTCTGTGTCAATCAAATAATAAATGGCTATATTTGTGCCGTTAATGACAAACAAACAATGGAATGTTCGTTAAATCAGTGGTGTATGATAGAAAGTAGGGTTTAGAATGATGGAATTTTATAATATTGTTAATAAAAATTATATTTTAATTTTTGTGGAAATAAATTATATTTAAAAAAAATCTAAATAAAATTTTTAATTTTTTATAATTTCCAAATCTTGAAGGTATCTGCACCTAGGGGTGATATCGAGCCGAGCCGAGCCCGAGCTTTAGGGTGTTCAGGCCCAACTCGTTTATTAATCGAGCTTAAAAATCTGTTCGTGTTCGTTTATTTATTAAATGAACGAGCTCGAGCCGAGATTTACGCGAACCGAGACGAGCCCGAGCTTTGTTCGTGAACACTTCCCGACTTGAATAAAAATGTATAATTTAGTTAAATTAATATATTTTGTCTCCTTACATAAATGTCCAAATTTAATTCAAACTCATATATAATGATTTGTGTGCTTATATGTATAAAAAATCGATTTTTTCTATTATTTAAGAGTTTTACTTAGGGTATATATTATTTATATTGTATAATTTATACTTTAACTAAATTCTTAACAAGTTGTTGACCCACCTAAACGAACCTTTCACTTGCTTGTTGATTTATTATTCATTTATTAACCTAACGTAAAGTTTTGTTTGTATTCACTTGTTTATTAAGTAGACGAGATTCAGTGGAACTATAACCGAGCCGATCTCGGTCTTGTTCATAAAGGTTTATGTTCGTTCTCACCACCGTATAGTGTGATTTGTGTGTCAATAAATATATATATAAAAAAACCCAATTATATATTTCTATTGTTTAATAGTTTTATTTCGTGTATAAGTTCAATATATATTATATAATTAATATTTTAACCGACCTTTTAACGAGCTTTAACCGAGTTATGAACGAGCTTTTTAACGAGTTGTTCATGAACGTAAACGAGCTTTCACACATGTGTTCATTTATTAATCGAGCCTAAAATCTTGTTCGTGTTCGTTCATTTATTAAATGAACGAGCTCGAGCCGAGCTTTTATCGAGTCGAGCCCGAGCTTGTTCGTGAACGTTCGTGTTCGTTCTCAGCCCTAGCTGCACTGCACCCCTTCGCCTCTCTCTTTATGTTCGATTTAAATTTATTTTTTTATTTAAATATAAATAAGAAAATGAGTTTAGAATCAAATAAGTTTATTCATTTCAAATCAAATCACACCGTTCAAAGAATTAAATATTATCGACACACATTTTTCGAGAAACACATGTTTTTGCAAGAAAACTTTAAAAACCATTTGCTTAGTTTGAACTTGAGTTCTTTGCCTGTGGTTTTTGAAGAGTTTAATTAAAGTATTACATAAAACATTTCAGTTACGTATAATCAAGATTTTTTTATTATTTTAGCTTTATAAACAATATTCTTTAACATATTTTTTTTCTAGGGATGTAATCGAGTTGAGTCGAATTCGAGTACACCCCTATTCGAGTAGCTCAATTTTAAAAAATGCATACTCGAGCTCGAGCTCGAGCTCGATCGAGCTTCATTAATCGAGCTCGAATTCGAGCTCGACTAAGAGTGATCGAGCTCGAACTCCAAACGATCCCAATCGAGCTCGAGTATTTTATTTATTTATTTATTTTTTATAAAAATTATAGGATATATTTGTAATTTTTTAAAATTTAATGGGTCAAATTATAATTTACTATAAATTAAGGACTAAAACATAATTATAAATAGATTAAATTATAATTTATTAAACTACATGGACTAAAACATAAATATAAATATTAAAGTTACTTGATTATGTGTATTCCGAGTTCGAGCTCGACTGCTCGAACTCGGTTCGAGCAATTGACCGAGCTACTCGCGAGCGCTCGTTTACCACTCCTATCATAATTTTTCCCCTCCGTAAACATCAGTATTCATACGGGCCCATAATCACATCATTTCACAAGACTTACGTTAGGCAATAAAACGATTTATCCATTTTCCTGGATAAATAACACAGAATTGCACGCAACACATATCCAATCGTAGCGACGTCTTAATGGGAAGGCTTTCTCTATTGTAGTCTGGTACCATCATAGTAACTAAAATTGATACACACAAAGCCCATCTTCTTAACCTATGGCATTTCTAATGTTTAGGGCCTGAGCCCAACTCTATTTATATTTAATTTTTATTTTTCATCTTGGCAAGTTTGTTTGTTTGGGCTAAACCACAAGACGAAGTTTTTAGTAATTGTCACCTTCTAAACTTGGAAACAAATGATTCCATTTCCATGTCACAATCGCTTTTCTTTTTCTTAAATATCATAAGTCTAAAGGGCAACATAATTTATTAAGCCTTATTAATTAAATTATGAAATTAACATTAATAGCCTCTAAGTTTGGTTAGTGATATTAAATCAGTGATTTTTTTTACTCCTTAAGCCATTGGTTTGGTCCGGTTTTTAAAACACTAGTAAAAAGATGTGCATTAACACTATGCATGAGATTTTAATTACTATGAGCTCAAAAACATTAATTTTAACTCTAATGACAACACAGTAGATATCCTTCCTTCAATCCCACTTGATATTTATAGTGAGAATTCAATTCCATTTCACTGAATTAATCATTTTCATTACCATATATCACATGAGATAGTAAAACCTTTGGAATTTTGACTAACAAGAGTGAAATGAGAAGAAGGAAAAGATTTTATACCATGTCAAGTTTGTTTGCAATAATGGAGGAAAAAAAACAGAAAGACAATACTACAACAACAGTCCAAAATATGGCAAACTTCTAGAATCTTCTCGTATATAACCTTAATATGGATGGAAAATTAAACACAATCTAAGCAATAAATTGTACCAAGAATTATAAAATCCTACATACGTCACCCGAATCTTCTATTTCATTTACGTCTCTTCATTCTATTGACACATGCAATGTGTCTTTAAGACTATGTTTATGATTCACTAATCATTAATTCACTAATCATTTGATAGAGTTTTGGTTAACGACAAATACCCAAAAGATAGGGTTTTAGTTAAAAACACGTGATATATGTTCCTCAAATGAAACAGGTAATGAAACATTGGATGTAACAAAAGATTCAAAGTGTTGAAAACTTGAAAGATTTTATGTTATAATAAAGCAGTGTCATATATATATATATAACAATGAGTTAATCGCGTTTCGAACGCGATAAAAGTAACACACTATAAGAACCACAATTTCAAGTGTTATTAATTGTACATTTCATATATTAATTACATCATACATATGAATCACACGAATTTGTATGAATAAACAAAAAAAAGACAATAAACATAAAAGGAAAGACCAATAAACCAAAAAGGTCTAAGAAAAAACACTAAAGATTTTATACTAGAGCCTACCATTCCATTCAAGATTAAAAAAAAAAGGTTTTTAACGATATTTCAGCAATGGGCCTAAAACAGGAAGGGCAGTTTGGAGTTCTTCCCGAATCTATCGAATTGACGTGGCAACCTCAGATTCTCGTTATAGAACACGAGGAACGCATACATCATTTTCTTCAACATTTTTCTCTTTCTCGTATCATTAAATATAAATATCAGTCGGTTATTACTGGGTCAATTAGGACCCCTATTATCATGCAAATTTTTTTTTTTAATTTTATTTAATTTTTCTCACAGTAATTATTACTTACCAAACCTTAGCCATAAGAAAATAATAATATTAATTATACTATTCATATCTCATGCTAAAAAGATAAAACAACAAAAAAAAATATTAATAATAGTAACAAATGCTGCTACTGTAGCTCAATTCAATTAATTAATAAAAAACAATAGTGCAAAATAAATATATAATGAAAAAATAAAATAAAAATAACTTTCATTATTTTGTATTTAATCCTCTCTCTCTGTCTCTGGCAGTAGTTGAAAAACAAAACCCTAAAAGGGGTTCTCTGTAAGAAACAATTCGCCGCCGGATTGATCTCTTTTATCCTTATTTCTTTCTTTCACTCAATACCTTCACATAGCCCTTATTCTCTAACCACACTTCTTCTTCTGGGTTTTTTTTTTTCTTTATTCTCGAGGCAGTTCTTGAATTTCCATGGTCAAAGAAAGATACCATGTTGGTTAAAATTTATTTTTTTTGTTCTTGAGCTTGTAATTTGTGATGGGGATGAATAAAGTTACTGTCTTTTGTTGTTGATCATGGGGTTTTGGTGTTTTGATATCAGGAGATGGGATTTTGTCTTGTTTAGCGGTTGAAAAGATTGCATTTTTATGAGCTTCAAGACTTCATTTTTAGGTTTTGTGCATGAAGGGTTTTGAATTAGTTTTTATTTGATTATAAAGTTAGTAATTCGTGATAGCTTTCTTGAGTATTTGGGGTTTGTGGTTCGGGAATCAACTCTTGTTTGTGGGATGAGTGAATAGTTCTGGGCTTTCTTTCTATTTTTTTTCCTGGGAAAATGATATCTGAATTAGGTAGGAGACCAATGCTTGGAAGCAATGAAAATTCATTTGGAGATGAGTTGGAGAAGGAGATAGGTCTTTTGCTTCGTGAACAGCGTAGGGAAGAGGCAGATGATCGAGAAAAGGAGCTGAATTTGTATAGAAGTGGGTCAGCGCCACCTACTGTTGAAGGATCATTGAGTGCAGTAGGTGGGTTATTTAACCATGGAGGAGCTGGCGGTGGAGGTGGTGGCGGCGTGGGCGGCGGTGGCGGCGCTAGCTCTGCCTTTTCAGAGTTTGCCCGGAATAAGGGTGTTAATGGGTTCATGTCTGAGGAGGAGCTAAGGTCTGATCCTGCTTATTTGTCTTACTATTATTCTAATGTGAATTTGAATCCCAGGTTGCCACCTCCTTTGTTATCCAAGGAGGATTGGCGTTTTGCACAGAGGTTACATGGGGGGAGTTCTGCAATTGGAGATAGGAGGAAGGTGAATAGGAATGATAGTGGTGGGGGTGCAAGATCACTTTTTTCAATGCCACCCGGTTTTAATTCAAAAAAACAGGAGGTTGAGAATGATTCAGATAAAGTTCAGGGTTCAGTGGAGTGGGGTGGTGATGGACTGATTGGTTTGCCAGGTTTAGGACTAGGTAGCAAGCAGAAGAGCCTTGCTGAAATATTTCAGGTGATTACCTGTTATGCATTGTTTCCTTGTGACTATAAACATTGTGCTGATGTTATGTTATATGTTGTTTTTGACCCAAATTTTTTAGTCATTAACTCCCTTGTGAAGGAGAAAAAATGCCTGGCTTAAAACTTCTTTTTATACACTTTTGTTACTGCAACTTGCCCACAGTTTGAAAAGATATAGTTTAGCATGTTCTTATCCATGCTCTGCATCTCCTCTCAACCGTGAAAATAGTTATCTCTATGTAGGTGATGCAAAAATCTGGAGGTACATTTCATTTTATTTCTGATACAAGGTGAGGAAAGAACCTTTACCTCATTTGAAGTCGTAGTAACTTCAGAACTGTTTTTGCTAAATAGAGCCTCTTTTTCGCCGTGGTTGTTTGGCACAAACCTAGGAAGTTAGTATTTTGATCCAGTTCTATGTTTTGAACTGGTATTGGAAATTTATGTCCATCTCTTGCCTATTGTGTTCTCACTACTAAAAATGGACACTTGATTGTGGCAATGGTATTTATGTGACACAGGCAAAGAGGAGAGTTATATAAATATTTTCAATGACATGTGGAAAATCTTTTGTGGTTCCTATATGTGGGGCATACTATCTGTTTACTTTTCTCTGTATCATTTCCATTATATTGCATGCTTATTTTCAAGGTTAAACAAAAGGATGCTTATTTGATATAAGAAAACAATTTTCTTGGAACTGATTAATTATCAGAAATCATGCATTTGCTTTTATCCTTTCCTTAATCTGTTTTATTTGATGAGAATATGCATTGCCAAGAATTTCGTCTTTATTCTCCCCGACTTGCATGGGATGGAGATATGCTTTCCTGTTCTTACACTGAGGAAAGATAATTAGGCAGCCCTTTTTATTGTGGTTTTAAATAACTTGTTATATGTGCAGGATGACTTGAGCCGTGCAACTTCTGCATCTGGTCACCCTTCACGCCCTGCTAGTCGAAATGCACTTGATCAAAATGCTGATACTTTGGGGGCCGTGGAAGCTGAGCTGGCTCAACTTCACCGCGATTTAACATCTGCTGACCCTTTACGTTCCACTGTAAGTGTCCAGAGTGCGGCTCCTCAACCTGTAGGACCACCAACATCATATTCTTATGCTGCTGCTTTGGGTGGTTCCTTGTCTAGAAGTACAACTCCTGATCCTCAGCGTATAGCGAGGGCTCCTAGTCCTGGCCTTGCTCCTATTGGTGGAGGGAGAGCAGGAGCTTCAGAAAAGAGGAATCTTAATAGTCCAAACTCCTTTAATGGTGTCTCGTCCCACACAAATGATTCAGCTGATTTGGTAGCTGCTTTGTCTGGTATGAACCTTTCAAATGGTGTGGTGGACGAAGAGAATCGTTTGGCATCTCGGATTGAACAAGATGTTGATGACCATAAAAATTATCTCTTCAATCTTCCAGGTGGTCAGAATAATTCAAAGCAGCATGGTTACTTTAAGTCTGACTCTGGTTTGAGCAACAGCAGTGGGTCCGATCTTAACAGTCCTCCTCTTCAATCTGACCCTCGCATAACTACTGTTCATCGTAATAGTTCTTTCCAAAAAGGATCTTCTACCTCCATGATTAATGGTGGAGCTGGCCTACTATCGCAATATCAGCATTTGGATATTCCGAATTCATCATTCTCAAATTACAATTTGGGTGGATACTCTGTGAATCCACTGACTGGAAATCTTGGCAACTGTAATCTGCCACCTTTGTTTGAAACCGCTGCTGCTGCTGCGTCCGCCATGGCTGTCCCTGGAATGGACTCAAGAATGTTAGGGGGATCAGGTATGGGCTCTCCTGTCTCGGACCAAAACCTTAACAGAATTGGTAATCAGATGGCTGGGAGTGGTCTGCAGGCACCTTATGTGGACCCAACCTATCTGCAGTACTTGAGGACAGCTGAATATGTTGCAACTCAGGTTGCAGCACTTAATGATCCTTCTGTGGATAGGAACTATATGGGTAATTCGTATATGGACTTGCTTCAGAAGGCTTATCTTGGCAATATGCTATCTCCTCAGAAATCCCCTTATGGTGTACCTACTGGTACCAAAACCAGTGGTTCCAATCATCATGGTTATTATGGGAGTCCTGCATTTGGTGTGGGCTTGTCATATCCTGGAAGTCCATTAGCAAGCTCGGTCATTCCTAACTCCCCAGTTGCACCTGGTAGCCCCTTGAGGCACAGTGATTTTAATATGAGATTTCCTGGCGCTGGCGGGATGAGAAATTTGGCTGGGGGCGTCATGGGGCCTTGGCACTTGGATAATATGGACAATAGCTTTGCTTCCTCGCTGTTAGAAGAGTTTAAGAGCAATAAGACAAAATGTTTTGAGCTGTCAGAAATTGCTGGACATGTTGTTGAATTCAGGTATGTATTAACTCAATTGAGTTTGCCTTACTTTTGATAATCCTGAAATCTAACTACTGCTGTCTGTGAACAGTGCTGATCAATATGGAAGTCGGTTCATTCAGCAGAAACTGGAAACTGCAACTACAGAAGAGAAAGACATGGTCTTTGAGGAGATTAATCCTCAAGCTCTTACTTTGATGACTGATGTGTTTGGTAATTATGTGATCCAAAAGGTATCCAGCATTCAGTATTCTTTCTGAAGTCCATACCTGAGATAGTATTTCAGCTTACTCTGTTTTTTAAATTAATATATTGGGCTTGCGAAATATTTCCACCGAGTAACAGCTGTGTCTTCTTTCCAGTTTTTTGAACATGGAATGGCATCTCAAAGAAGAGAATTAGCTAGCAAGCTGTTTGGGCATGTACTTACTCTCAGCCTTCAAATGTATGGTTGTCGAGTGATACAGAAGGTAAGTTGTGGACTAAATTTTATATGTGTTTATAACTGGTTTTGTGGCTAAACTTTGGATCAGAATGTGGATGCAGTATTTAAGTTTATTGCTCAGTGTTAAACTTGTCATGACGTGCGACATACAATTGAAATTTATGATTCAGATTCCTAGTATTGTTTTGTAATGTTTTTAGGCAATAGAAGTTGTTGATGTGGACCAGAAAATAAAAATGGTTGAAGAACTTGATGGTCATGTCATGCGCTGTGTGCGTGACCAGAATGGGAACCATGTCATCCAAAAGTGCATTGAATGTGTACCAGAAGACCATATTCAATTTATTGTTTCCACGTTCTTTGGCCAAGTTGTTACTCTGTCTACTCATCCTTATGGATGCCGTGTGATACAGGTTCCATAATCTTATCTATCGTTGTGTGCTTTGGAATTAGCATTCAAAGTATGCATTATCAAAGGTATCATCCATGTGATCAATTGAATGTTCCTTATATGGCAGAGAGTCCTGGAACATTGCAGTGATCCAAAAACTCAAAGCAAGGTGATGGAAGAGATTCTAGGATCTGTTAGCATGTTAGCTCAAGATCAATACGGCAATTATGTTGTTCAGGTTCATATTTTTACTGAAAAAGTTTTACAAGTGTATGACATTTATGGTTTTAGTGTGCCTTGCGATGTTGTTTATTGAACCAAACAGAGGGATTCGATGTGGATGACCTGTTCTGCTAACGTCAATTTCCTTTTGAACTTGTTATGTAACTTTGTTATGGTTACATCCATATGGTCCTCTTTCTGAAGGGTCTTTAATCTTTTTTTTTAACCTTTGATAGCATGTACTGGAGCATGGCAAGCCACATGAGCGCACTTGTATAATTCAGGAGCTAGCTGGGAAGATTGTTCAGATGAGTCAACAGAAATTTGCTTCAAATGTTGTGGAGAAGTGTTTGACTTTTGGTGATCCTAGTGAACGTCAGCTTCTGGTGAATGAAATGCTTGGCACAACTGATGAGAATGAGCCTCTTCAGGTTTGTCACTCGATGCAGGAACTTAATAGTCCTGCTCTCACGGCATATCTGATTGGACATTTAGTTTTGTATAACATGAATGTCTTAGAGTATCCTTACATGATCTGGGAAAGCAGAAGTTAGATTCCTGTCCAATTAAAGACAAACATAGTATATGCATACAGAGCTACATATGATGGAGTCTGGGGTGTGATATTCCATGTGGAAATTGTGAAGGGGGGAATGGTAGAATTTGAACATGAAGCTTAATTTTACAAGTTTATTAATGCATGTCCTATTGTGGGCTCTACTTTGGACGTAAACGTGCTTACGGTCACTGTTTCATTTGACTCGTTAATTAGAATACAAGTGTGTTTGTCTTTTCTGGAGAGTGACTTATCACTTGAGGCCGAATGGCAATGTGAACTTACGATTCACTGGCTACTCCGAAAGTGTTCCATTTTATACACTCAGATTATTTTGTGTGACGGAGAGTGATGTCATTTTATTTTTAAGAGACCATATTGCCTATCATTAACTTCAAACAATAAGAGTGTGTGATGTTTTACTTTTCCACTTGTTAGGCAGATAATTTACTACGGAAGGTTGACAATGACCCCATCTCCCAATTATTCTTCATTTTGAAGCTACCTGTGAAAATTCTTACCATTGCTATCATGGTGGATAGCTAACTTTGGCATGTTGGTGCTTATAACTCTTTGCACTTCTTTCTTTACAGGCAATGATGAAAGATCAGTTCGCAAATTATGTTGTACAGAAAGTGCTGGAGACTTGTAGTGATCAGCAACGTGAATTGATCCTGTCAAGAATTAAAGTCCATCTGAATGCACTAAAGAAGTACACGTACGGGAAGCATATTGTTGCTCGTGTAGAGAAACTTGTTGCTGCTGGGGGTATGTAATTACTTTTCATCGTATGAGTTTCTTTTTGACGATAATTTAAAAAGTTAAAAAGGAAGACCGAAGTGTTGCAATCTTCTGGTGATTTGGCTTTGGAAAATCTCTAGCATGTTTAAGTTTGATTCTGGTGGTGGTCATATTTTGCTTTTAGAGCAATGTTTAGGTAGTAAAGGGAGTCCAAATGGAGTGGCTAATTTGCTGGGGAAATTATCACATGTCCTGGAGATGTCAATGATTAACTATAACTGGAAACCACATTTAAATGGCTCAGAAGAACTTGGGGACAAATTGGTTGCTTTGCCTGCCGGAAAGTCTCGATGTCAGTTATCATGATAGTAGAAACTTGTTTTAACGTGATAAACATCCAATTGGTTCTTTACTACTTACATTTTATTGTTTGCAGAAAGGAGAATTGCTCTTCAGACCCCACATCCTGCTTAGACGAAGATAGGAAGTTGTACAGCTAACAGAGGATAGTTTGAGCTACCTCTCTCATCTTTTTCCGTATCTAGCGTTCCAGCCCTATGCCCATCTTCCACTGAGGTTGGGGGCAACTGCAAATAAAGTTGTTGCTTGTACTAGAAACCTGTAAATTGTGTAGCTTAAGGTTTATACATAGAATCTAGTAAGCTGAGGCTCGGATATGTCCAAAAGTGTTCCTGGTCGCCTTGCAGAAGAGGAGGTAAAATGACAACACATTTTAAGTTTAATGGATGTAAAAAGGATAAAAAATTTGAGGTAGTTTATGTTTCCATCGCGACTGTACAAATGTTGCCTTGTGGAGAGTTGATCTTTTAGGTGAGGCCAGAAGTTTGATCATCATGTATGTTATTGACATTTTTCTTAATTGGCCGAGTATATGCTTTCATTTCCTTCCTTCATCCCTCGTGTCTTTGTTTATTTGGCATTATTAGTACATGTATTTGTTTGCTCCACTTGCAGGTTAAGTTAATAGTGTACGATTGCACAGTCTTTAGTATTGAAGTCTTGGGAGAATCTGTTGCAAATGAAATTTGTATTTTGCTTATACGAGCATTTACTCATGCTAGCGCTAGCTGTGTTGCTGCATGTTTGAGTGCAGATTTTGGCCTTTTCATGTTCGGCTATAAAAATGGCTTGCATCCCACATTTTTTTTTTCCATTTTCAGAATGAAAAGATGCACAATTGTGGATTTATCAACTGTAATATTTGGCCTAAATTGCAAACTTCAAATTACAAATCTTGAATTCCAGCTGACAAGAACCCAGGATGATGATTCAATCAACGCCAATAAGCTCCGTAAAAACATTTAAAGAAGTGAACGAAAGTTACAAACACAATCTTTCAGCATCTATCAGAAAAGAAGTGGATTGGCAGTGGTCTCTAATCAGTAACATCATCGGTTTCCTCCTCAATCTTTTGTCCAAAACCTCTTGGCCCGGCTCTAGCTCTACTTCTGATCTTCCCTTTCTTACCGTTATCCTTCTTTTTAGCTGCCTCCTCTTTCTCGAATTTCTCTTTCTCCCTTTTCTGCAAGAAATCCGTCACTGCTATGAACACAACCTGACGAATGGTCAAAAACCATGACAAATCAGCAACAACCCACATGAAAAAAACCCACAATTTGAAGCAAAAACAAAAAACAATTGCAAATGAATGTAAGAAACAAGACTCAAAAGCGCTGCTACCCCAATGGTAAGAATGGATAAGCCTATGAAGGCAACGAAAAGCAGCAGTGATATGATGGAGGATCCACCCTCATCACTTGTTGACACTAATTCTTGTGCATTTTCTTCAACTGGGGTTGTGTCTAGAAGAAAAAGATTGTCCCGGATTGCCGAAAGTTTCCATCTTTGACAGAGTTCTGGAGCTGCACAGTGTGGGAATTGATGCCATAATTTTCTCGTTGATGGCAATCCAGGAGGTGAAGAAATTGATAGATTAAACTTGCAAAAATTGTTAGAAATTTGATTCTTATGGTTGAGAATTATTGAGGAGGATATGGCAATGGCAGCCATGGCTCATTTGCTAGCTACAATGCTTCTTTCTTCTATCCTTTTGCTATGGTTTCCAAAGAAGTTTGTTGCAGCCAAAATTTAGCATTCTCAAGAAGTCAAGACCGGCAAATTGGGCTAACTCCAGTAATTGAAGCCCACTTTTATGTAACTTTTGGGTCCGGGAGAAGGGAGAGTGTCAATCCATTGAGTTTCACTTTGGTGTATTTTTTTCAAAAGTAAAAAAAAAAAAACAAAAAGAATTATTGTGTGGTGGGCTGGCTGCTGTCGTTTTTGAACCAATTGATGAACAGAGCCCAACTACACAGCACGAGAGATCCACGTGAACTGCATGCTGCGATGTTGTAACTGGCTTTGGTCAATATGGATAAGCCCAAAGATCGTGGACAATCTAACGGTTCAGACGGCAGAATCGTCGTAAACGATCAGTTGTGAAGTGTGTAAGTTTCCACGTCTCCCCCGACGCCGCTGCACTTTACCAACATTATCCACGTCATACCATTATTTGTATAAAAAGCAAACCAAATCCACTCTTGCCCCAAAATTTGTTTTAAAGCCCTCAAAATCAAATCATTCATTTATCATGTACGGCCTTTGACATTTTCCTCTTACTTAAATTTTTTTTTTTACCACATCCAATTATTATCAAATTGAGTAATGATTTTAAAAAAAAATAAAATTACCATATAGGCAATTTGAAAATTTAAGTAAGATGAAGTTCAAGTAACATAAATTAGAGAATAGTTTATTAATCCCGAATTCTCTTCAATAATACTTATTAAGAAACAGTGCGACTGACATATGTGTGACGAGATTAATAACGTGTTCTTATGTGCGAGTATAATGCATTTTACGTATAAATTATAATTGTCGTATAACATGGTGACACATAAGGGGTCGCTAACAAAAAATTAAAATACTGAATTGGGGCCAAAGAAAATATGCCTAAGGGCTAAGGGTGATGGGGTAATGTAGAATGGATTTAAGAAAAAAGAAAAAGTAAAAAATGAAGCAGCAAATAAAGCAAGAGAAAGATATTTAGAAGATCAAAAATATCTAGGCAAAGGCATCCAGCGTGGCAGCACCATTTGGAATCAGATTTTGCACTTTTCCCATTCACTTTTTACCCAATTCCCTAAACACTCCTCACTTATTTTATTTAATTCCCATTTCCCACCGCCACTCCCACTCCCATTTGCAAAACGCAAAAATATCTTCTCTTCTCCTCTTCTCTTCTCCTTCCCCCGAATTATACTGTTTTTTGTTTGCAAATAATTTGCTCATTCGGAGCTGGATTTATTCTTTTCTTTTGGGTCTGAATTTTGGTGAATTCAGGTATGGGTGAAGAAGTCAAAATGAACGATTATGATAACGGCGGTGGGAGCGGTTCCGGCAGCGGAGACGACGAAAGAATATTGGATTGGGAAGCTGGGTTACCCGATATCGGTGATTTGACTCCATTAACTCAAGCTTTGATACCCATGGATCTTGCGTCTGCTTTTAGAATTTCGCCGGAGCCTTCCCGGAGCATGCTCGAAGTTAATCGTGAGTCCCAGAGAACTCTAACCTTGATGCGCGACGGAGGTACAGCCGGCAGTCACCACTCTCAAGCGTTATCCTCGTCTAATAATTTCAACAATTTCAAGTCATTTAACGATGAAACCAACACAGCCACCACCACCATAACGGCGACCCGGACCCGAGACCAGATGATGATTGATAGTGATGACACCGATCTGACCCGGGAAGGATCCGATTCCCGGAAGATTCGAAGGATGATGGAAAGCGGCGGCTGCGCCACTGAAGAAGCTGACTCCTCAGCTGCTCCGAAGAATAATGATAATTGCGGTGAGGATGTTTCAGCCCGGACGTTGAAGAGGCCGAGGCTGGTATGGACCCCTCAATTACACAAACGTTTCGTCGACGTGGTGGCCCACTTGGGTATAAAGAATGCAGTTCCCAAGACAATCATGCAGTTGATGAATGTGGAAGGCTTAACAAGAGAGAATGTTGCCAGCCATTTACAAAAATATAGGCTTTATTTAAAAAGGATGCAGGGTTTGTCGACGGAGGGCCCGTCTTCGTCCGATCATTTGTTTGCATCGACGCCGGTGCCGCAGAGCTTGCACGAGTCCTCCGGTGGTGGGGCTGGACATAATAACGGACATGTGGGAATGCCAATTCCAATGCCTTATCCGTCGGCGGGAGCTCAGATGGTACCGGTGCCGATGATCGGGATGCCAGGGCCAACAGCAGGTGGGTTTCACGGGTACGAGTCACACCATCATCGTCATCATCACCAGCATCACCATCAGTACAGTATGGTACAACAGCAGAGTGATTGGTCTGGGAATAAGTTTGGGTCAGTGGGGACGTATCATCACCATGTTGCTTCAAATGATAAGTGACTTTTGAGTGTTTTGTTGGGCTCAGGAGCTGTACAAGGATACGAGGTGAGGTTCTTGTTTTTCGTTGTTGCCTTTTGATTTTACTGTTCAGTTATTTATTACGGTATTTATTTGCTTTTTTGATTTTTGATTCAGCTGATTCATTATGACTCAGGACGGTTATAATCCAGTCAGTTATAAGGTGAATTACCAATGGGATTTTTCGTTTTTGGGGTGGATTTTGATCGGTGTTGAAGACGAATTAGTTTATTTCTGCTTGTGGTGTACATGGTGATGGCGCTGAACTCTTAAAAAGAAAAAGAAAAAAAGAGTTCAATTAATTTTTTTTGTAAAGACCCCAACTTTATTGTTTCAATGAATCAATGTTGTGTTTGGAAAAACTTGACTCTTTTCTGCTGTTCCTTACCACATCATCTGTATATTTTGTGGCCACTATTGCTTTTTTAACTATTTATTTTTTCATTTCATTTGCTTGATCTGGCATTACTTTGTTGTTGGTGTGTGACAAGTTGCCATTGCTATTTGATCCCTTGTTAACTTAATCATGTGAGGCATTTCCTGCTTATGCGGCCCTAATATGAAATTAAGATATTAGCTGATATGCCAGATAACAGTTGTGACATTGACATATAACAAAGATGTGTTATTTTTTCCATTAGAGAGAAGAAGGACAAAGATTAACAAAACTAGGCTTTGGCTTATAAAGCCAGATTATTGATCCTCCTATCTTCCTACCAAATTTTCACTGTTATTCTGGGTAGCAATCTATGATGCTGTCCACTGTCATACTAGGAGACGTTTTTCTCTTTATGTTTAATGTCATATCTTCATAGTTCAGTTTTTTCAGTGAGCAACCACAATGAGTCTACAAGTAGTGTGTACACTTTCTGGAAGTTTTACGTTTGAAGATTACTTAATTATATTATGTGAATGGTCATAATGTACATTTTCAACACTACTTTTGTTCTATTTCCTCTTCCCTCTATCTCTTGAGTTCTTTAGTGCTTTGCACGCTTCGAGGTCATTCTCCTTCATTTTATTTGAGAATTTTGGTCTATTCTGATACAATGATATTTCAGCTTCCTTTTACTTGAGAATTTTGGTCTATTCTGATGAAATGATCTTTCAACTCCCTTGGTTTTATGTACTCATCAGATATCTTCTTTTCGATTTTCTTTAAAAGTTTATTTATGTCAATCATTGCACTGGTATTTTCCTTGAGAAGAACTGCGTATTTGACGCCTTCATGGCCAACATTGCAATAGTTTCTTCGTTGGAGTGGCCAAAATCTTATACCATTGCCTGTTACATCTCAAATATTAGTCAAACTCCAGAATGCCGTTCAGATGATCCTGCACTTTGATAACTTCCAATTGTTGACAAATCTGCTGTGGCTGCATGGGAGGGAATCCACCATTTTCAGTGATGACTAGATCCCTGTAGTCAGAAATTGCTAGACCTCCAAGTTTTGAGTCTTTTCATATGGGAATGATCTCAGTTACAGTTATGATGGTGCATTAAGTACTGTAATTGTGAGGGACTGCTCATCGTCATTTTACGGAACATGCATGCTTGAGTATTTGCCTGCATTTTATTGTATGATAGAAAGTACATACTACATATTCTTACAGTATCCAACAGAGTGCAAAAATCTGTATTAAGTTTAATTCATCAATTTCAACTTCCATTGTAGCTTTGAGCATGGACCTTGCTGATGTGGGTGAAGTTTTAAAGAAATTATGGAGAAATTTCGAGATATAACAAGTGGCATTCTGCATCCATGTGTGAGTTAGCAGAAAAAGACTATAGTTTGAAATCTAATGCTGACGCTTTGACGTGATAGTATGGCCTCGATATAATTTCACCTACTGGCTTCAAGTTTTAGTATATTCTCAGCCAGTTCTTAATTTGATAATTGTTGTTGATATCCCTTTATGTGTTTAATGACTGCTGAATCTTCCTCTACAGCAGCCAGATCAAGAATCAATAATAGAAATAAGCAAACATTTTCCAGCAGCTCTTTCATATTGGTATTCAAAACTTCTCCTCTTTTACCTATCTTCATATGTATCAGATGGTTCTCTATCATTCATTCGTACATAAGCTGAAATAGTGAATACTTTCAACTTCTGATTTAATCTATGCAATTGCTACTAAACATGTTTTTTCAACATTGTGAACTTTGTACATTTCAGTTGTGTTGTAGGAAGATTGTTCTCGTAGACAATTATTCTGTCCAGCTAGTCAACAATGAGATACTATGTACAATGCTAAGCTGTATTTTAATGTATATATATACCACCTTGTTTCTTTTGCTGAATGTGCTGTAGTACCAAAAAGCTTTTGCTTTTCCACAACTGCTATGAAGCAAAGCCATAGGCATGTTGCTGCTGCTGCAACCTGCAATACATATTGTTATTTTGGCAAATACTCAGTTCGAGTGTTTAACCTGTATTCTGGTTGATCAATATTTCTCCTGTACAATACTTGATGTTATTATGGATTTTGCAAAATGTTGGATTTCCTATACTACTCTAGAGCAGATGTCGGTGTCATTTACATTCTTCTGTTCGTAATTTTTTTTTTCAGTTTTTTGTTTGCCACACTCCAATTCCCAAGAAGGGAAAAGTTTCAAAGCTTTTCATAAAATGTATGCTGGATTACAATGGTAAAATATGTTGCTCTGGTTGAAGAACTTTAAAATCACTAAATTGACACATTTTTGGTCAACTTACTGCTTACACTTTTGTGGCATTTTGCCAAAATACAACAGCCATGATATCTCTTTATACCATCAAATCCATAAATGAAACATCATAAGATAAACTGCAGTAACACAAATAATAGTCCAGGAAATTGCCGTCAATGAATCAATTCCGTGTTGCAATTATGCTTTTCTGGTTATTTGTACGCATCATACTACCTCTATCCAACTACAGCCAGGAAATTTTTTCAATTTCTTTTTCTTCATAATCTTCTTCAGCCTTGCAGCTCTTCCCCACCTACTGAAATCAGAATATAGATTTGACAACAATAAGCTGCCTCCTCGACTCTCAGGCTCAAGTTTAACCAGTTGATCTGCTGCAATCTCTGCTAGATCTACGTTGCTATGCTGCTTGCACGCACCTAATAATGCTCCCCAAACGAATAAGTCAGGTTCCATTGGCATCCTCTGAATGAACTCATATGCCTCGACAAGCTTTCCTGCTTTTCCTAGAAGATCCACCATACAAGCGTAATGTTCTAATCTTGGCTCAATTCCATACTTTTCTTGCATCAACAGGAATAAGCTTTCTCCAAGACTTACAATCCCAGAATGACTACAAGCAGTCAGAGCAGCTGTGAAAGTCAAATGATTCAGCTTTTTATCTTCCTCTCTTAGCATTTTGTTGAAAAGTTCAATTGCTTCTTTACAATGTCCATGATTCGCATAACCAAAAATCATGGAATTCCAAGTAACCGTGTTCCTTTCTGGGTTGTTGTTAAACAATGCCCTTGCTTCGTTTATGTAACCACATTTGGCATATGTGTCAATCAGAGCACTCCCAACAAAGATATCTTTCTCCATTCCCATCACCACTGCATAGCCATGTATTTCTTTTCCACGTCTTAAATCTGCTACACTTGCGCAGGCAGGTAATAAACCACTAATTGTAGCAGTACTTGGACGGATCCCAGTATCCAACATCTGCTTAAAAGTATCAAAAGCCTCTTCATTGCGGAAGTTCTGCACAAAACCAGAAATTACAGCAGTCCAGGATACCATATCAGGTTCAACTCCATCATCGCGCATCAATTTAAAAGTTTCAGAGACCATCACTTCATCATTTTCTTGCGAAAACCCTGCAATGATTGTATTCCATGTGATCACATTGGGCTTGACTCCTAATAGCTTCATTTCTTGAATCAAACCCACTGCCTCCTTAACAATCCCCTGTCGGACATACCCGGAAACTATAACATTCAGTGCCACCAAATCTTTATCCACCATCCCATCAAACACCCTTTTTGCCATCTCAAACTTCTCACATTTTGAGTACATATCAATCAATGCACTGATTACAAAAGCATCAGATTCAAACATGAACCTCAAGGCCACAGCATGTATTCGCTCTCCAGTTTTTACATCAGTGAGGTGCCCACAAGCTTTAAGAACACTGGGAAGGACAAATTCACTTGGTTTTAGCCCTTCTCTCTGCCATCTAAAGAAAACATCCATTGCCTCCTCATAAAATCCATTACGCGAATAGGCACCAATGAGAACAATCCAACGGCGAGCATTTGACTCAGGAATTCGGTCGAATAACTTCTGAGCATGATGTAACTGTTTGCATTCGATATACAAAGCTATGAACTTGGAAGCAAAGTGGGTTTTACGAGCCAACCCATTGATAATAAGGTGAGCGTGTAATGCTCTTCCTGATTGCAGGGCTCCATCACGAGCAAATTTCTCAATGAGTTTTGTATAGCCATCTGATGAGGAGTGAAAGGCGTCGAAATTTATAGGAATTTTTCGATTAGGTCTCCATCTCAGTATGACTATTTTAGAAAGGTCAGCCCGCCTAAACATGTGTATTTCTCCACATTGATTAACGCAAGATTGAAGTTTACACTTCCAAATGCTCTTCAAAGTGAAATCATCGCACCCAAAGTAAAGTTTTGATACAGATAGATTAAGAAAATTGATTACAAGTCAGAATCTTTGCCTGATATCGATGGCAGATTTTCACTGAAGTTTATATTAATGTGTAGAAAGTTGTAATGGTCAAAAAGAAATGGCAACACTTGAAAAGGGTTAGTAATGTTGTTAACAAAATCAAATTTATGACCAGTGGAATTCTTCATGAAAAATTTGCATATTTGTATGCCAATTTAGTGTACTTCAATAGACCATTTTGATCCCAATGTAGGAAACTGAGAATAAGTTTTGATAAGGCTGAATCATTACTGCATTTCAGAATACTCAAACAACCAAGCATTTCTGCCTTGATTGGTCTTAGGCATGTCATAGTCTGTGTAATTAGCTTTATACAAAATTGTAGCTCTTTGGCATCGTTGTGGAGATACCTCCATCTGCAGTCTGACTGAATTGAGTCTCGAGTCCCTCCAGAAGTTGAAATGTGGGGCGGAAAATGAACTCTTCAAGGAATCAATAGTCAATGCTTAAATGCCAAATGCTCTACTGCATACGCAATATGCTATACAAAAATGTCAAAATGGAGAAATTTTTTTGCCTGGGTTCCTGGAGGATCACTAACTCGAACTGTTCCATTGAGAGAGTAGTGAATAGTAGTATCACCAGAAATCCCCACATGAACAGCAGCCCTGCTTGAAGTGATGGAACCTGTAATTATCTCTTAGTATTATATCCCGCTTTGTGATCTTCGATATATGCTTCATTGTCGAATGGCAATCTGGGCAAACTCGAATGTTCTTGTAAACACGGATTGGGGCTCCAGCAGGCAAATTTAATAGGCCGAAACAAACTGCAAGCTTTTCGCTATGATACAAAAGTTGCCCTTCATGGTATTGCCTCAGTTCTTGATGAGGTTTTGATACATAATTCAAAGCATCATTTGGATCATTAGTATCTCTCATCAGGTTCTCCAATAGGTCGTGTATTTCTGAAGTTTGAGGATGAGATTTATCTCCTGAAAAGAACTTATACATTTTGCTTTTCACCTCCAGCCAGCTATAACCTGGTTCTTTCTTAACCTCCTTCAATGCCATTAGTTCTCTTTGCTTAACTGCGTCAGCTAATCTTCCTACTTCAGAATACATGTTTGATAGGGTAACGTAAACTGATGCATCGTTTGGATCTAATTCTAGTATTTGGCTGGCTGCAAATTCTCCAAGTTGAAGGTTACGGTGATACCTGCAGCCTGCAAGCAAGGGTCTCCATATTGAAGCAGTGGGCTTGATTGGCAATCTTTTTATGAAATCTAGAGCATCATCTAGATGCCCTGATCTGCTGAATAAGTCTACCATGCAGTTATAGTGCATTTCCTCTGGTGTGATGCTGTAGTTCCTCAACATGTATTCAAAAAATTCTTTACCTTCTTTAACTAATCCGCAGTGGCTACAAGAGGAAAGAACTGCAAGAAAGGTAGAACTGCTTGGCATTATTCCCTCCTCAACCATCTTTTCAAACAGAGACACTGCCTTCCTATAATACCCGTGCTGGGAATAAGCTTTGACCATGGAGTTCCATGACACGATGTCTGGCATCAATAACTGGTGAAAAACTTTCTCCGCTTTGTCTAAAGTGCCACACTTTGCATAAGCTTCAATTAAACAGCTCGCAACATGCAAGTTCATTTCAAAGTTGGCTTTTATAACGCAACAGTGGATTTGCCTAGTTGTGGATATGGATGGCAAAGAAGAACAAGCTTTGAGACTGATTGAGAAGGTGTACTCATTACATGTTACGTTATCCACAATCATCTTATGAAAAGCTTTCAACGCTGCTTCAAATTTCTCATTGTGAACAAACCCCGCTATCAGTGCATTCCATGATACAACAGACGCACTTCTTCCCATCTCCTGAAGCAGTTTTTCAGCATTATCCATTTGCCCAAGCTCAGAATACATGTCGACAATTGCAGTACCTACAAAAACTCCTGAAACCATTCCTTTTTTAATAAGCTGACCATGGATTGCATAAGCATTATCACACTGCCTCATACCTCCACAACATGAAAGGGCCAAGGTCAGTGTATGCTCATTTGGCTCAAATCCATTTTCTCTCATCAGGTATAACTGCCACAAGGCCTTGTCAAACTCTCTTTTCTGGTAAAATCCAGATACAATCGCAGTACAAGATACAATATTCCTCTCAGGAAGACTTTGAAACAAACTTTGAGCATCCTCCATCAACCCAAACTTGCAATACATCGTCAAAAGTGAATTGGCAACAACTCCATTAAGTACATATCCCAGCTTCACTACATGGGCATGGAATTGAATCCCTTCCTCAATAGCTAAAATGCTCCCACAACCAGATATCATGATTGAATACGTATAATGATTTGGCCTTCTTCCCCAAACCACCATCCCTTTAAAGAAGTCCAAAGCTTCCTCAAGCATGCCATTGTGCAGAAACCCAGAAAGCAAGCAATTACATGAAGCCACATCAATGAAATGCATCCCATCAAAAACCATCATTGCACCATCGATGTCACCACATTTGGCATACATATTAACAAGAGCTGTATCCACAAGCTTGTCACAACAAATCCCTCCCTTTATAACTAAAGCATGTAACATCTTGCCCGCTCCTAGATTTCCTTCCCTAGTGTGGTAACTTAAAGAATCTACCACCATATTCCTCCGCTCACTACATGCATAAATAATGGTTTCACTAACTTCATCAAAATCAGTTCCTTTTCTGAGGCACACTTCACGTCCTTTGGCAACCCCAACTATACTCAAACCTGAAACGGAAAAGTTAACTGTTTGGGGAATTTGTTCAAGCAACTTACACTCATTACTGAACCTAAGATGTCCAACTCCTAAATTCTTAATCCTTTGAGGATGAAGAGGGTCCTTTACATTGCAAGGAAACGAACATTGATGTAAATTCGTCCAACCCATATTCAATGTTACCGCCATCACTAAGTGAAGATGGTTCCTTTAGTTGATGGAAAGCTAAAAGTTACCCCTTTTGTCATTGAACAATAATGTGAGAGTTGACAAAAAAAATATCATTAAAACCATAAGATAAAAATGCCATGGAAGCAAGATAAAGAGTGCCATTGATAAATGAATTACAACCGTGGATTGAAGTCATAAAGGGACAGATTCTCCACATCCACATCCTTCTCCCTTGGTGTGCACACATCCACAAATAAGCTTTATGAGTTCAAGAACATGCATGGATATGCTCCGTCTCTAACACCCTTTCAACATATTACTAGAATTTCTTTGTTCAATCCATTATCTGAAATTCAACCCCAGTTTTTTATACCCATTTGTAGAATCGGATATGGGTATGGCTCCAATTCCAAGCAAGATGTGTGTACACCATTGAGATTTTCTCACAGTTGCAGTTACGGAAACTACTACTATTTCAAAGGGAGGAGAAATTACAGATGCATAATTGTAAAGGCGAGTAGGAAAGAGTCTCCTCATGAAGTATTAGGGGTGTCTCCTTCTGCAACTCCCAATGAAATCAAAAGGGCTTATAGGAAACTCGCTCTCAAGTTTCATCCTGATGTTAACAAGGAGGTATGCTCAATTAACCTTGATCGATTCTGGGATTAAATAGTGTTTTCATTCAGAGTGTTTTCTGAGCTTCTCTTTCACTGATTTTGTGATGTGCGTATGGCAATGAATAACTCATTACATGGGAATTTGTTCGGAATTCATAAACATCTCAAGCCTAATTGTCACTGTTACAGTGAATGTCTTCGGTACACTATTGCTCACTTCATAGAAATGTATGGAAAGAGAATAAAAAACAAAAAAAAGGGTGGTTCTTGCAAATGGCAGGGGATTGGAGGATCCTCATAACATTTTCAATGTAACAAAGTAAACAACATTGATCTTAGGCCTTGTGTTGTGTAATTTACCTATCAGGTCTAACAAAACTGTCCCCCATTTCAGAGTATTTCCAAAATAATTGGTGAGTTCAACCTTGCAAGTTGCAAGTATCTCTGTTATCTTAAGAAAGAAGAAAAAGCAATCAATGATGACTTTAAACCATGAGCGAAATCGGCGAGAAATGGTGGTTTGCTGTTATTCTGGATTATGGGATTGGCAACATGATGGTTGTTAAAAGAAAGGATTGATAGTGTGCATTCAGATTTGTAAAAGGAAAGTGAAGCTTGAAAAGAATATGTGGATATCACTCTTAATTACTAAACATTACATCTAGTTTGCAATATGGACAAAGCTCTTTCTTCACTGCATTGTCTTGAGTAACATAGGATATCTGTATCGGAACAATGACAAGATCACTCATAGTTCTTTCTGTGTTTAATATCTACAGGCAAATGCTCAGGAAAAATTTATGAGGATCAAGCATGCATACAATATTTTGTTAAGCAAATCTGAGAGACGGTTTCATAATGGAAATCGTGGAACCGAATCTTCTTACTCCACTGCTGGAAGAAACCAAAGTAGTCCTTCCGAAGATAATGAAGAGTTTTATGGATTTGGTAAAATATACATACATGCCCTTGAGGATGTGTTACCATTTGACTTTCGCATCATTTTTGTTGTGCATGCTTGTGCTGCATTTATGGCTGTT